>CM042697.1:95312861-96513957 GCA_023614405.1 Avena insularis | reverse complement strand
ACGCTGTCTCTCTTTCGCGCAGGAAAAACGCCATCGCCAGAACCGATCGCCGCCACCGTCCGGAACTCGCCGCCGTTCGTTCCCGGTGAGTCCGCAGCCGCCATTAGATTTCAGATCAGCGGTTCAGATCGGTCGTTGACCGGTCAGCTCCAGGCGTTGACTAGTCAGACGCCCAGTCAGCGCCCAGTCAGCAGCTGCGTTGACCAGTCAATGCATACGCTTGATCGTTAATTTCATAATCGCTTTAGTTGACAGATTTCGGTAAAAACTTGTAAATTGCGTAGAAATTAAACCGCTAGGCCAAAATTTGCAAATAAAATATGTGTAGATTCAGTGAGTCGTGTAGAATCTTGCTGTACCTTTGGTTCAGACTTTTGAAGCAAGATTTAGTACAGTTTAATCAAATAGGTTAATGGTCTTTTCGGAGTAATTAATTCGTAGAAAAAGATCCGTAGCTCCAAAAATTGCGTATGATATGTCCTTGGATTCAGTGGAACGAGGGGAATCTCATCGTGAATTAAAAGGATAGGCTTACAGTAAAAACTTCTGCAGAAACTGTCTAGTGGCTTTCTGCAGTGTTTTAATTACTCGGGGAGTTTTATAATTCCTTTTTGAGTAATTCCAGTTGGTACTGTTCCTAAATAGCAATGCCTATACAATAGAATTTTTCCAAGATTTTACAAACAGTATACTACCGGTAGTGAATTATTTGAGTTCTAGCTCTAGTTTTGAGCATTATATTTTGCATAATAGTTTTCCTGCGCTAAAACTATTTTTCATGCATGCAATCGGTAGTATTATTGAATAGGATTATGTGGTGCAGCTATAGCACCAATTCACTTGCCTTGCATACCTTCATGCATCATCTTTGTTGCATATGCTTGTGGAATTGTTTGTTTATGAATGCAATTGTATCGTGTAGATTGTGACGAGTGCAACGCTTGCTCGTGTGTGGATTGTTCTTCCGACCGCTACAACCAAGGCAAGTAGATGCTACTTTGTTCATGATATCGTCCTACTATTTTCAATGCATTGTCGTGTATTTTGTAGTTGCATGTGTAGGATGATACTATCGCTATGCTATGTCCTATTATGTGGTAGGGCTTTCCTTGTAGATGAACCACCGTTGGTAGATGTGCTTAGCCATGCTATGTTGAACGAGGGCTGGGTTACATCGTTGAGACTTGTTTCTAAAAGTATTGGTTTGTGAAAACTAAAAACAACTTAATCAATGAATCTCCTGGGTGTGACGGTATTGATAATTTTTAGTGGTTTCATTGCGGAAAGGCACCCAGGTATCAAGAGAGAATGATTGGCTTCTTTATTGTGTAGCTTACGTGTACAACCATGTGCCAATAATGAAATGGGCGGTTGGTTGGACTTAGTAGGTTGTGGCAACTCGAACCCGCGTATCCAGAGATGTAGAATTTTGGTAGGTTGGACCGATGCGCGTCGGGATTGAGGTGCTACTTCCCGAACAGTCTCTTCTTGGACTTCTCCCTATAACCACTCAAAATGAGAGTGATGGTACGAGCTGGGCTGGCCAAGTCACATGGGTAAAGTGTACTAACCCCTGCAGGGTGTATAATCTAATCGATTAGCCGTGTCCCCGGTTATGGACAACTGAGTTTCTTGATATTGATTCCATGACATGTTTCTCGCTCATTCCAATTTCTTAATTGTTTTAATATTGTTGGGTTAACTTAATTGGGATCTTTTCAAAGAAAATCAAAAACTGTTTATGAAAGTAGGACAAAGGTATTTGCAAATGCAAGCTAGACACAGCTCCACTTGCCAAATATGCATGTAGATGTTAGTATTATTGTCTCCATTACTAGCTCTACTTGCCATACATTCCATGTATTGACCCTTCGGGGCTGCTACGTTTCATGTTGCAGGTTATTCCGATTCTGAGTAATCGATATAGGCCACGGTACTCCACTCGGCACTTGTTCACTTGTGGGCAATTTGAAGAATGGAGGATTTGCTTTATTTATGTTGCTACCTGAATAATTTGAGCTAGCCTTGAGCTAAACTTTTATTGTAATAATGGTACTCTGGATCTTCGTTATTCATGATACACGGATATTTTGCTATGTTATTCATCTTATTCTATTGTGGGCCAATGAACCGATCCAGGGATTGGCATGTCACATAGAAGCTTCGGTCTTTTCAGAACCGCGGTGTTACAAGATGGTATCAGAGTCCGTGTGTCGACTGTAGGATCGTGACCTAGGATTGGATTAGGAAGCCATAGAATTATTAAAGCCTATATTAACTCTGTCTTTCATCTTATGCCTTTCACCCTCGTAAAATTCTTACGATATGCTATTCTCACACTTTCCTCTTTTACTTGATAGATGGGAGAAGTCAGGACTTAGTATGCAACCATGGAGTCACCAAGGCTCTTTGCAAGGCAGTTAGCACAGCTCTCGCAGTCATTGGGATTGCCACTGCCCATGTTCAAGGGAAGAAGGTTGTACACCTATGGATATGGAGAGGATGCATGGGAGATCACTACCTTCATATTCAGAGACGCCGCCTTGCCAGACCCCGTGCACTTGATCAACACCAAGACATACTGCAACTGGGGACTTGGAATCAACTTGGCTATACACGAAGCCCTGTCTCGCCAGTGCCATCAAGTCTGACACCTACTGCCAGCAGATTCACCCTACCGTGACTATGGGAGGCGTGATGAAGATGGGCACATTGTGGTTACCCCGGGCGACAGGAACAACATGCCGCCCCGTCGGAGGCACATAGAGGACATGGAAAGGGAGAATGGAGCCCTAGCTGAGAAGGTGATGATGATAAAGGAGAGTGCAGATTTTTCTAGCAATGGTATGGTGGTCCAAGGACAGGAGATTGACACCCTGCATGAAGCTGTGGGAGTTCTGGAGAATGCCCTGATAGCCAGAGATGCAACCATAGCTCATCTTCATGGTACTGTGCAGGAGAACACCCAGAACATACAACAGTTGCAAGGGACCGTCCAGGAAAGGGACCAAACTATTGAAGCTATGACAGCCCAGATTGCCGCTCTCCAAGCACAGCTGAATCCAACCTCTGATGATGACAATGGAGATGATGGCAACAATGGGGATGATGATGACAGTGGGAACGATGATGATGATGAGGACGAGGATGATGATGATGGTGGAGGAGATGAAGTTGTTGCAGTTGCAGCTGAAAGTGAAGAAGAAGAGGAGGATCCAGAAGAGGTGGAGTTTAAGATCTCAAGTGATGATTCAGGAGAGGTGTACACTCTGCCGCCATGGTTGTACCGCGAGCCGAAGCGCCTACTCATGACAGCAAGGACCTACCGCAACCTCTTCAAGGAGTAGATAGAAGTCTACCAAATATTCCACGTTAGGCAAATTCGTTAGGATTAGTCTCGATCGTTGTGAAGCTTAGTTCGTGTTAGTTTAAGAGTGATTAGTTGCTTATTTGTGTACTCCAATATCCCAGGAATTATTTGTGCGAATTTTATGAAAGAGTTATGGCAATTTTGGTTACTATCTGTGTTATTTTCGCTGCAGTTTTCTGCTGATACAGCAGTACTGTACGATTTTTCATATTTTTCTGGTAACTGGGAAAAATATGAAAAAAATAGGGCTGATGCGAAACTCTCTGTACTGTATGTGCAAAAATCAGCTAAATTTTCTGACGAGTCTAAGTCAGGTAGAAAAATTCGTGAACGCTGCTGGACTGTTCTGGCAGATTGCTGTTTTTGTTGCTTAGTTGATCAACTATTTAGTTAACCATTGCCAACTCTTGTAAAACTATTTCAGTAGGTATATATTGCTAGGATAACCCCTGGGATGTTGCTGGATCACTTGTTTGTTGATGTGTTGCTTGCTTGTGATTGTCTGCTATTGTTTGTTGTTGTTTGATCATATGCATGGGTAGAATCCTATTACCGTAGTTGATTCTCTCTAAACTTACCTGTGCTGAACCGCAGATGCCTCCCCGCCGTCAGCCCACTGAGTTGGAGCAGCTCATGGCAGCTCAGGCCCAGCTGACCCAAGTTATGACTCAGTTCATGGAAGCTCAGAACAACAACAACAATAGAAACAACCAGCCTCAGGGAGATGCTCTCACCAGATTTCTGAGGCTAAGGCCAGCTAAGTTCTCTACTGCAACGGAACCAATGGTTGCTCTCGACTAGTTGCGTTCAGTCAACAAGGATTTGGTAACTGTTGGATGCACTGATGCTGAGAAGGTGAGATTTGCCGCTCACCTACTGGAGGGACCAGCCGCTTCTTGGTGGGACACCTTCCAGATCACCCACCCGCTGGATACTGTGACTTGGGCAATGTTTGAGGAAGGTTTCAGGACCAACCACGTGTCTTCAGGAGTTCTGAGCCTGAAGAGGAAGGAGTTCCGCAACTTGCACCAAACCAATCGCACCGTGGCCGAGTACATTGAGGAGTTCAACAACCTGTCCCGTTATGCACCTGAGGATGTTGACACTGATGCGAAAAGGAGGGAGAGATTCCTGGATGTCCTTAGTGATGAGCTTTCAGTGCAGCTACTGGTGGTTTATTGCCCCACTTTCCAGGAGCTTATGGACAAGGCCAGGATCTTGGAAGGGAAGCACAAACAGGTGGAGAACCGCAAGAGAAAGAGCAATAATCACCACTCTGGTTCACATCACAAGTCTCGCACTTCCTATGATGGATACTCCAAGCATGGAGGAAGTGACCATGGGAGCCATGACCGCCACCACCATGGAGGCGATGGGCATCGTCATGACAACCATAGGAGCACCCACCACAGCCACAAGGGAGGACACTCTCACCACTCTGGAGGACACGGTGGACATGACCGGAACCGTGATCGCAGCTTTGTGAAGAAGGATCTGAGTGAGGTGACATGCTTCAAGTGTAAACAGAAGGGACACTATGCTGACAATTGTCCGGAGAGGAAAGGACTGAATCCAACCAACAACGAGAAGGCCACAGTGAACCACATGAATGTGGAGGAGATTCCAGATGAGCCTGACCTTGTGATTGGTAAGTTTCCAATCAACACTTACCCTGCACTTATACTTTTCGATACTGGTGCATCGCATTCATTCATATCAAGGGCATTTGTGGATAAGTATAAGCTACCTACGGAGTCTATGAAAGGGTCTATTAGAGTAAGTTCGCCTGGAGGAGATATGATAGCTAGCGCGGGATGCCGCAACTTAAATGTGAGGATTGGAACACACAACTTCAGTGCACATTTGGTAGTGTTGGAATCACAGGGGTTAGATGTCATTCTGGGTATGGATTGGATGTCTATGCATGAGGGACACATAGATTGTGCACAGCGAGCTGTTTCACTCAAAACCCCGGATGGTAAGAGGATTAGATTCAAGTCGGCTGTACGACCAGGAAGGTGTAAGTTGAATCATCTTAAGGGGGTTAGCATGGATACTGTGCCAGTGATTAGGGATTACCCCGACGTGTTTCCGGAAGATCTGCCAAGAATGCCACCTAACAGGGAAGTGGAGTTTCTCATCGACCTGATGCCGGGAACAGGACCTATAGCAAAGAGACCATATAAGATGGATGTGGATGAGCTGAAGGAATTGAAGAAGCAGCTGAAAGAGCAGTTGGACAAGGGATTCATTCAGCCTAGTTCGTCGTCGTGGGGTGCACCTGTTCTGTTTGTGGAGAAGAAAGACAGCAGCAAGAGATTAGTACTCGACTATCGCTCGCTGAATGAAGTAACCATCAAGAACAAGTACCCTCTGCCGAACATAAATGATTTGTTTGATCAACTGGAAGGAGCGAAGGTGTTCAGCAAGATTGATCTGCGATCGGGCTACTTCCAATTGAAGATCCGGGAGGAGGACGTACCAAAAACCGCCTTCACCACTAGGTATGGTTTATATGAGTATACGATTATGTATTTTGGACTAACGAATGCCCCGGCATACTTCATGACCATGATGAACAAGATATTTATGGAGTACTTGGACAAGTTCGTGGTGGTGTTTATTGACGACATACTGATATATTCCAAGGATGATGCCGAGCATGAGAAACATCTGCGACTGATTATGGAGAAGCTGAGGGAACAAGTCTGTATGCCAAATTCAGCAAGTGTGAATTCTGGCTTAACACTGTTGGGTTTCTTGGACACGTAGTGTCAGGAGAAGGAGTCGCTGTTGATCCAAGCAAAGTGACTGTAGTGACAGAGTGGGAAGCACCCAAGAATGCGGGAGAGATTCGCAGCTTTCTGGGACTTGCTGGATATTACAGGAGGTTCATTGAAAACTTCTCCAAGATTGCTAAGCCGATGACTGAACTTCTGAAGAAGGAGAGGAAGTTTGAATGGTCAGACGTATGTGAAGCCAGCTCGTGAACTGAAGCGCCGATTAGTGACCGCTACTTGATTGCTTACTGCACCTTCAAGGACTTCCGTGTACCGTGATGCTTCTCGATTGTGGACTTGGGAGTGTGCCGATGCAAGATGGGAGAGTGGTGTCCTATGCCTCGCGACAACTCAAGCACCATGAGCGAATTACCCCACACACGACTTGGAGTTAGCGCTGCTGGTTCATGCGCTCAAGGTATGGAGGCATTACTTAATGGGAAAACACTGTGATGTATACACCGACCACAAGAGCCTGAAGTACATATTCACGCAGAAGGAACTGAACATGAGGCAAAGGAGATGGTTGGAGCTTATCAAGGATTACGATATGAATCTGCAATACCACCCAAGAAAGGCCAATGTAGTAGCAGATGCTCTGAGCCGGAAAGTTTACGCCAATGTATTGACAATTGGGGAGTTGCCCGAGGATTTGTGCAAGCAATTCAAGGACCTTAGACTGGAGGTAGTATCTGAAGGATACTTGGCAACAATGGAAGTTCAACCAACGTTACAGGAAAGAATCAATAAGGCTCAAGTGGGAGACAAAGAGATAGATGAAGTTAAGGAAAATATGAAGGAGGGTCGAGCAAGGGAATTCCGCGAGGATGAGCAAGGAACCTTGTGGTATGGAGATCGTTTGTGCGTCCCCAACGATCCGGAGATAAGGAAGTTGATTCTGCAGGAAGCTCATGACTCGCCGTACTCTATACATCCGGGCAATACGAAGATGCATATGGACCTAAAGGACAGATTCTGGTGGAACAACATGAAGGGAGACATCGCGGAGCATATTGCCCTATGTGATGTATGTAGCCGAGTGAAAGCGGAACACCAGAAGCCAGCAGGATTGCTACAGCCATTGCCCGTGCCGGATTGGAAGTGGGATAGAGTGGGAATGGACTTTATCATAGGATTGCCCAGGACCAGGTCAAGATATGACTCCATTTGGGTAGTGGTCGACCATTTAACTAAGGTAGCCCACTTTATACCGGTAAAGATGACCTATACGAGTGCAAAGTTGGCCAAGATTCAGATCTGTGTGTACTTTGCAAATCTTTATGTCCCCATCTTGGACATGTTCTCGAATAACGTGAAAAACGTAGCTTGATATGCTTCAGCTTCTTGTGTGACCTTGGTTCTTGCACATTGGCTATGGTGCCCATGTTATCACGGTAGATAGACATTGGGTCCAGCGCAGTAGGAACCACACCCAGCTCTGTAATGAACTCTTTCATCCATATCGCTTCTTGTGAAGCCTCCGAAGCAGCCATGTATTCCGATTCAGTTGAAGATCTCGCCACAACGCTTTCCTTTGCACTCCTCCAGCTAACTGCTGCACCATTCAAAATAAATACGTATCTAGATTGTGATTTAGAATCATCCGGATCGGTGTTCCAACTAGCATTGGTGTAACCATTAACAACGAGCTGTTCATCACCTCCATAAGAAAGAACCATATCCTTAGTTCTTCTCAAGTACTTAAGGATGTTTTTGACCGCTGTCCAATGATCCACTCCTGGATCACTTTGATATCTGCTAGTTAAACTAACAGCATATGCAATGTCGGGTCTAGTACATAGCATGGCATACATTAGAGATCCTATGGCTGAGGCATAGGGAGTCTTACTCATCCTTTCTCTATCTTCTGCCGATGTCGGACTTTGATTTTTACTCAAGGTCGTATTGGGCAACATGGGCAAGAACCCTTTCTTGCTATCTTCCATTCCAAACCTCTTTAGAACTTTGTCCAAATATGTACTTTGTGACAATGATATTTGGCGTCTTGATCTATCTCTATAAATCTTTATGCCTAATATGTAAGCTGCTTCGCCAAGATCCTTCATTGAAAAACTATTATTCAAATATTCCTTGACACTATTAAGAAGGTCTACATCATTCCCAATCAACAATATGTCATCTACATATAGTATTAAGAATGCTACAGAGCTCCCACTCACTTTCTTGTAAATACAAGCTTCTCCATAAGTTTGTATAAAACCAAAACTTTTGATCACCTTATCAAAACGTTGATTCCAACTTCGGGATGCTTGCTTCAATCCATAAATGGACCGTTGAAGTTTGCATACCTTGTTAGCATCTTTAGGATCGACAAAACCTTTGGGTTGCATCATATACAACTCTTCATCAATGTCTCCATTGAGGAATGTTGTTTTGACATCCATCTGCCATATCTCATAATCATAATATGCAGCGATTGCTAACATAATCCTCACAGACTTTAGCTTCGCTACTGGTGAGAAAGTCTCATCGTAGTCAACTCCTTGAATTTGTCGAAACCCCTTTGCGACAAGTCAAGCTTTATAGACAGTAACATTACCATCGATCGCTTTCTTTTTGAAAATCCATTTGTTCTTGACAGCCTTCCGGCCATCCGGTAAGTCCACCAAAGTCCATACTTGGTTTTCGTACATGGATCCAATCTCGGATTTCATGGCTTCTTGCCATTTATTGGAATCTGGGCTCATCATCGCTTCCTCATATGTCTCAGGGTCATCGGTGTTGTCCACCAACATGACACTCATAACGGGATCATACCAATCTGGAGTGGTACGAGTTCTCGTTGACCTGCGAGGCTCTGTAGCAACTTCAACCGAAGTTTCATGATCATCATCATTAGCTTCCTCTCTAATTGGTGCAGGCACCACAGGAACTTCTTCCGGTGCTGCGCTACTCGCAATTTCGAGAGAAGGTTCGACAACCTCGTCGAGTTCTACTTTCCTTCCAGTCACTTCTTTCAAGAGAAATTCCTTCTCTAGAAAGGATCCATTCTTGGCAACGAAGATTTTTCCCTCGGATCTATGATAGAAGGTATACCCAATAGTTTCCTTCGGGTATCCTATGAAGACGCATTTTTCCTCTTTGGGTTCAAGCTTGTCCGGCTGTAACTTCTTTACATAGGCTTCGCACCCCCAAACTTGAAGGAACGACAATCTAGGTTTCTTCCCAAACCATAATTCATACGGTGTCGTTTCAACGGATTTAGATGGTGCCCTATTTAAAGTGAATGCGGCTGTTTCTAATGCATAACCCCAAAATGATAGCGGTAAATCTGTAAGTGACATCATAGAACGAACCATATCTAAGAGAGTTCGATTACGACGTTCGGACACACCATTACGCTGTGGTGTTCCCGGCGGTGTCAATTGTGAAAGTATTCCGCATTTCTTCAAATGCTCGCCAAACTCGTAACTTAGATATTCACCTCCACGATCAGAACATAGAAATTTTATATTCTTGTTACGTTGATTCTCTACCTTACTTTGAAATTCCTTAAACTTCTCGAAAGTTTCGGACTTATGTTTCATGAAATAGATATACCCATATCTACTCAAATCATCCGTGAAGGTAAGAACATAACGATAACCACCGCGTGATGCTACACTCATTGGACCACACACATCGATATGTATGATTTCCAATAAGTCCGTAGCTCGCTCCATCATACCAGAGAATGGAGTCTTAGTCATTTTACCCATCAGACATGCTTCGCATCTTTTAAGTGATTCGAAATCAAGTGATTCAAGAAGTCCATCGGAATGGAGTTTCTTCATACGCTTCACTCCAATGTGACCAAGACGACAGTGCCACATATAGGTCGAGTTATCGCTCGATTTCAAACGTTTAGCCTCAATGTTATTAATATGTGTATTTCCACTATCGAGATTCAATAATAATAGACCATCTATCAAAGGTGCATGTGCATAAAACATATTACTCATATAAATCGAACAACCATTATTCTCGGACTTAAACAAGTAACCGCCTCTGCATAATAAACAAGATCCCGATATAATGTTCATGCTCAACGCAGCACCAAATAACAATTATTTAAGTATAAAACTAATCCCGATGGTAGATGAAGGGTAGCGTGCCACCGCGATCACATCAACCTTTGATCCGCTTTCAACGCCGCATCGTCACCTTGTTCTTCGCTAGCTTCCGCTTATTCGCAAAGACCTGCTTTGAGTTACAAATATGAGCAACCAACCAGATCAAATACCAGCACTACTACGAGTACTAGTGAGATACACATCAATAACATGTATATCGATATACCTTTCTTCTTGATGTTGCCGTTCTTCAAATCCGCCAAGTACTTTGGGCAATTCCGCTCAAAGGACCTTCTCCTTGCAAGAAAAGCATTCAAGACGCTTAGGTCCAGCCTTGGTCTTCTTCGTCGGCGTGGTAACTTTCTTACCACCCTTCTTGAAGTGTCCCTTTTGCTTAGACTTTCCTTTCTTGAATTTGGTGGTCTTATTGACCAACAACACTTGGTGCTCTTTCTCGATCTCCACTTCTGCAGATTTTAACATGGCAAAGAGTTCTGGCAACGTCTTGTTCATGTTCTGCATGTTGTAGTTCATCACAAAGTTCTTGTAACTTGGTGGTAGTGATTGGAGGACACGGTAAATCCCCAAAGCATTAGGAATCACTATACCCAAACTTTGAAGTTTGTTTGTGTGCCCAGACATCTTAAGCACATGCTCACTAACGGAGCTGCCCTCTTCCATCTTGCAGTTAAAGAACTTTTCAGAAGCCTCATAGCTTTCAATTGCCGCATGAGTCTCAAAGATCAATTTGAGATCCTCGACAATATCATATGGGTCTGAATTCTCAAACCTTTTCTGAAGCTCCGATTCTAAACCATACAAGATAGCACACTGAACTGTGGAGTACTGAGTCTTTCGAGTGAGGTAAACATTCTTTACTTCATCGGCAGCATCAAGTGGGTCACCCAATGCATCCAGACATAGGTCAAATTACCAGGTGTGAGGACAATCCTCAAATTATGAACCAATCCATAAGTTGCTTCCATTGTTTTTCAACTTTTCTTTCTCTAGGAACGCATTAAAATTGATGGTAGGAGCTGCCATTGATCTACAACATATTTGCAATAGTTTAGACTAAGTTTATGATAAATTGAGTTCAAGTTAATAATAAAATTAATCTAGGTGAACTCCCACTCAAAACAATATCCCTCACATTGTTTTAGTGATCACACGAACCAAATCCACCACATCAACACCAATCATCACGAGCGTTGATATAGTTTCAATGGCGAACAATCGACATGTTCATCATATCTACTATATGATTCATGCTTTACCTTTCGGTGATCCGTGTTCCGAGACCATGTCTATACATGCTAGGCTCGTCAAGATCAAACCTTAGTTTCTGCATGAGCAAATCTGTCTTGCTCACGTTGTATGCACTTGCAGAATCTAACACACCCGATCATCACGTGGTGCTTCGAAACAACAAGCTTTAGCAACGGTGCTAACTAAGGGTGAACACTTTATGACTTGAAATTCATGTGCATGAGGGATCATCTTATAATTCTACCGTCATCTACTAAGCAATACAAGATGCATAAAGGATTAACATCACATGCAATTCATAATATGTGATATGATATGGCCTTTTCTTCTTTGTGCTTCCGATCTCCATCTTCAAGCACGAACATGATCTCCATCATCACCGGCATTGCATCAAGGTCAATGACGCTTCTTCATGGTTGTCGTCCACCGGCTTCAACTATTACAACTACTTTGAATAGACACGCGGGTCTTAACATAAATTAAATACAACCATATGGTTTCCCGTTGCCAACTTACAATAAGGAACATTGCATACATTAAATATAATCACAATCATGGCCATATCACATCACTGCACACCCCTGCAAAACAAAGTTAGACGCCTCTACTTTCTTTGCATATTTTACATGGTTTGGGGCTTTCAATAAGTGTCGTTCTAACTTACGAACATGAACCACAACATTGATACTAGTATTGTTAATCACCCGTTGTAAATTGGATCTTAACTATGATAGGAGAAACAGGCACCCGCAAAGCCACTTATGCAATACAAGTTGCATGTCAAGCGTGGAGCAAGTCTCATGAACGATGTCATGTAAGGTTAGCGGTCGCTTCATCCCAACATCCCGCAAGATGCAAAGTACACAAGAAGCAATCGACAATAAAAGCATCAACGCCCATAATGACCATTGTGTTCTACTCGTGCAACAGATCTACATATAGACACGGCTCTGATACCACTGTAGGGATTCATAGCATGGAAAACAAAAAAATTCTATCGCATACAAACAAACAAGCCAAGATCTATCTACTAGATTGTAGCAACGAGTCGATGGAATAACTCACCCTCGAAGATTCCAAAGTGTTTAACAAGAGCGGATTCTCGTGGGTGATGTAGTCGTACTCTTCTCGATCTCAAGATCGCGTAGACGATCCTTCCGGCATCTCAAGATCTCAAGATCGCGTGTTTAATCGACTAGAAACAGCCGGCGAGATTTGGGGAAGAAGGGGTCGTGGGGTTGAGACGATGACTGGCGAGTGGGACCTGGCGCTCAGCAAGAGAGAGAGATACGGGGTGGGGTCCATTTTTCAGCGACGGCGCGGGTTAGTACCGCGGTGTGAATCGTTTTCTGCGGGGGTGGATAAGAGAGGTGGGCTGTTGGGCTAGATGGGCTAGCTGGGCTGGGTTGGGTTAGTTAGCCAGTTGGTTTTATTTTTTTCTCTATTTCTCTTTTTCTTTTTCTGATTTGATTTTCTGTTTTGAATTTAAATGCCCATTTCAATTCTGTTTCAATTGAAATTTTCTCCAAATTTTTGTATTGTGTTTCTTGTATCATGGGGTGTGCAAAACATCTATTCAAACTCAAATTCAATTTGGGTTTGAAAATGAAGTTTAAAATTATGCCTTAATTAAATTATTATAATAAGCATATGAATGGTTTTTAATTCATAATTTGTTTTGAAAACTTTTACTAAGCCTTAGAAACATCACTCAAACTTATTTCCACGAGAATCCGCTCTCGTTAAACACTTTGGAATCTTCGAGGGTGAGTTATTCTATCGACTCGTTGCTACAATCTAGTAGATAGATCTTGGCTTGTTTGTTTGTATGCGGTAGAAATTTTTTGTTTTCCATGCTACGAAACCCTACAGTGGTATCAGAGCCGTGTCTATAAGTAGATCTGTTGCACGAGTAGAACACAATGGTCATTGTGGGCGTTGATGCTTTTATTGTCGATTGCTTCTTGTGTACTTTGCATCTTGCGGGATGTTGGGATGAAGCGTCCCGGGCTAACCTTACATGACATCGTTCATGAGACTTGCTCCACGCTTGACATGCAACTTGTATTGCATAAGTGGCTTTGCGGGTGCCTATTTCTCCTAGCATAGTTAAGATCCAATTTACAACGGGTGATTAACAATACTAGTATCAATGTTGTGGTTCATGTTCGTAAGTTAGAACGATACTTATTGAAAGCCCCAAACCACGTAAAACATGCAAACAAAGTAGAGACGTCTAACTTTGTTTTGCAGGGGTGTGCTGTGATGTGATATGGCCATGATTGTGATTATATTTGATGTATGCAATGTTCCTTATTGTAAGTTGGCAACCGGCAGGAGCCATATGGTTGTCTTTAATTTATGTTAAGACTCGCGTGTCTATTCAAAGTAGTTGTAATAGTTGAAGCCGGTGGACGACAACCATGGAGAAGCGTCATTGACCTTGATGCAATGCAGATGATGATGGAGATCATGTTCGTGCTAGAAGGTGGAGATCGGAAGCACAAAGAAGAAAGGCCATATCATATCACATATTTTGAATTGCATGTGATGTTAATCCTTTATGCATCTTGTATTGCTTAGTAGATGACGGTAGCATTATAAGATGATCCCTCATGCACATAAATTTCAAGTCATAAAGTGTTCACCCTTAGTTAGCACCGTTGCTAAAGCTTGTTGTTTCGAAGCACCACGTGATGATCGGGTGTGTTAGATTCTGCAAGTGCATACAACGTGAGCAAGCCAGATTTGCTCATGCAGAAACTAAGGTTTGATCTTGACGAGCCTAGCATGTACAGACATGGTCTCGGAACACGGATCACCGAAAGGTAAAGCATGAATCATATAGTAGATATGATGAACATGTCGATTATTCGCCATTGAAACTATATCAAAGCTCGTGATGATCGGTGTTGATGTGGTGGATTTGGTTCGTGTGATCACTAAAACAATGTGAGGGATATTGTTTTGAGTGGGAGTTCACCTAGATTAATTTTATTATTAACTTGAACTCAATTTATCATAAACTTAGTCTAAACTATTGCAAATATGTTGTAGATCAATGGCAGCTCCTACCATCAATTTTAATGCGTTCCTAGAGAAAGAAAAGTTGAAAAACAATGGAAGCAACTTTGCGGATTGGTTCCGCAATTTGAGGATTGTCCTCACAGCTGGTAATTTGACCTATGTGCTGGATGCAATCATTGGTGACTCCACCGCATGATGCTCCGATGAAGTAAAGAATGTTTACCTCACTCAAAAGACTCAAGACTACGCTCAGTTGTGTGCTATCTTGTATGGTTTAGAATCGGAGCTTCAGAAAAGGTTTGAGAATTCAGACCCATATGATATTGTCGAGGATCTCAAATTGATCTTTGAGACTCATGCGGCAATTGAAAGCTATGAGGCTTCTGAAAAGTTCTTTAACTGCAAGATGGAAGAGGGCAGCTCCGTCAGTGAGCATGTGCTTAAGATGTCTGGGCACACAAACAAACTTCAAAGTTTGGGTATAGTGATTCCTAATGCTTTGGGGATTTACCGTGTCCTCCAATCACTACCACCAAGTTACAAGAACTTTGTGATGAACTACAACATGCAGAACATGAACAAGACGTTGCCAGAACTCTTTGCCATGTTAAAATCTGCAGAAGTGGAGATCGAGAAAGAGCACCAAGTGTTGTTGGTCAATAAGACCACCAAATTCAAGAAAGGAAAGTCTAAGCAAAAGGGACACTTCAAGAAGGGTGGTAAGAAAGTTACCACGCCGACGAAGAAGACCAAGGCTGGACCTAAGCCTGATACTGAGTGCTTTTACTGCAAGGGAGAAGGTCACTGGAAGCGGAATTGCCCAAAGTACTTGGCGGATTTGAAGAACGGCAACATCAAGAAGAAAGGTATATCTGATATACATGTTATTGATGTGTATCTCACTAGTACTCGTAGTAGTGCTCGGTATTTGATAATCGGTTCGCTGCTCATATTTGTAACTCAAACAAAATGCGCAGAATAAACGGAAGCTAGCGAAGAACGAGGTGACGGCGCGCTTGAAACGGATCAAAGGTTGATGTGATCGCGGTCGGCACGCTACCCCTTCATCTACCATCGGGATTAGTTTTATACTTAAATAATTGTTATTTGGTGCCTGCGTTAAGCATGAACATTATATCGGGATCTTGTTTATTGCAAGACGGTTACTTGTTTAAGTCCGAGAATAATGGTTGTTCGATTTATATGAGTAATATGTTTTATGCACATGCACCTTTGATAGATGGTCTATTCTTATTGAATCTCGATAGTGGAAATACACATATTAATAACATTGAGTCTAAACGTTTGAAATCGAGCGATAACTCGACCTATATGTGGCACTGTCGTCTTGGTCACATTGGAGTGAAGCGTATGAAGAAACTCCATTCTGATGGACTTCTTGAATCACTTGATTTCGAATCACTTGATACATGCGAAGCATGTCTGATGGGTAAAATGACTAAGACTCCATTTTCTGGTATGATGGAGCGATCTACGGACTTGTTGGGAATCATACATACCGATGTGTGTGGTCCAATGAGTGTAGCATCGCGCGGTGGTTATCGTTATGTTCTTACCTTCACGGATGATTTGAGTAGATATGGGTATATCTATTTCATGAAACATAAGTCCGAAACTTTCGAGAAGTTTAAGGAATTTCAAAGTGAGGTAGAGAATCAACGTAACAAGAAGATTAAATTTCTACGTTCTGATCATGGAGGTGAATATCTAAGTTACGAGTTTGGCGAGCATTTGAAGAAATGCGGAATACTTTCAAGCTGACACCGCCGAACACCACAAACAGAATGGTGTGTCCGAACGTCGTAATCGAACTCTCTTAGATATGGTTCGTTCTATGATGTCACTTACAGATTTACCGCTATCATTTTGGGGTTATGCATTAGAAACATCCGCATTCACTTTAAATAGGGCACCGTCTAAATCCGTTGAAACGACACCGTATGAATTATGGTTTGGGAAGAAACCTAGATTGTCGTTCCTTAAAGTTTGGGGCGAAGCCTATGTAAAGAAGTTACAAACGGACAAGCTTGAACCCAAAGCGAAAAATGCGTCTTCATAGGATACCCGAAGGAAACTATTGGGTATACCTTCTAACATAGATCCGAAGGCAAAATCTTTGTTGCCAAGAATGGATCCTTTCTAGAGAAGGAATTTCTCTTGAAAGAAGTGACTGGAAGGAAAGTAGAACTTGACGAGGTTGTTGAACCTTCTCTCGAATTAAAGTAGCGCAAAGACCGGAAGAAGTTCCTGTGGTGCTCGCACTAATAAGATAGGAAGCTAATGATGATGATCATGAAACTTTGGTTGAAGTTGCTACAGAGCCTCGCAGTGTCAACGAGAACTCGTACTCACCTGCATTGGTATGATCCCGCTATGAGTGTCATGTTGGTGGACAACACCGATGACCCCGAGACATATGAGGAAGCGATGAGCCCAGATTCCAATAAATGGCGAGAAGCCATGAACCGAGATTGGATCCATGTACGAAAATCAAGTATGGACTTTGGTGGACTTAACGGATGGCCGGAAGGTCGAGAACAAATGGATCTTCAAGAAGAAAACAGATGCTGATGGTAATGTTACTGTCTATAAAGCTCGACTTGTCGCAAAAGGGTTTCGACAAATTCAAGGAGTTGACTACGATGAGACTTTCTCACCAGTAGCAAAGTTAAAGTCTGTGAGGATTATGTTAGCAATCGCTGCATATTGTGATTATGAGATATGGCAGATGGATGTCAAAACAGCATTTCTCAATGGAGACATTGATGAAGAGTTGTATATGATGCAACCCAAAGGTTTTGTCGATCCTAAAGATGCTAAAAAGGTATGCAAACTTCAACGGTCCATCTATGGATTGAAGCAAGCATCCCGAAGTTGGAATCAACGTTTTGATAAGGTGATCAAAAGTTTTGGTTTTATACAAACTTATGGAGAAGCTTGTATTTACAAGAAAGTGAGGAGCTCAGAGCATTCTTAATACTATATGTAGATGACATATTGTTGATTGGGAATGATGTATACCTTCTTAATAGTGTCAAAGAATATTTGAATAATAGTTTTTCAATGAAGGATCTTGGCGAAGCAGCTTACATATTAGGCATAAAGATTTATAGAGAGATCGAAACGCCAAATATCATTGTCACAGAGTACATATTTGGACAAAGTTCTAAAGAAGTTTGGAATGGAAGATACCAAGAAAGGGTTCTTGCCCATGTTGCCCAATACGACCTTGAGTAAAACTCAAAGTCCGACATCGCGTAAGATAGAGAAAGGATGAGTAAGACTCTATGCCTCAAAGATAGGATCTCTAATGTATGCCATGCTATGTACTAGACCCGACATTGCATATGCCGTTAGTTTAACTAGCAGATATCAAAGTGATCCAGAGTGGATCATTGACAATGTCAAAAACATCCTTAAGTACTTGAGAAGAACTAAGGATATGGTTCTTTCTTATGGAGGTGATGAAATTGCTGTTAATGGTTACACCGATGCTAGTTGGAACACCGATCCGATGATTCTAAATCACAACTGGATAATGATTTATTTTGAATGGTGCAAAGAAGCTAGTGGAGGAGTGCAAAGCAAAGCGTTGTGGCGAGATCTTCAACCTAATCGAATACATGGTCGCCTTGAGGCTTCACAAGAAGCGATATGGATGAAAGAGTTCATTACAGAGCTAGGTGTGGTTCCTAGTGCTACTGGACCCAATGTCTATCTATCAGATAACATGGGCGCCATAGCCAATGCGCAAGAACCAAGGTCACACAAGAAGAAGCACATCAAGCTACGCTTTTCACGCTTATTCGAGAACATATCCAAGATGGGGATATAAAGATTTGCAAAGTACACACAGATCTGAATGTGGCGGATCCGTTGACTAAACCTCTCCCGAGGGAAAAACATGACCAGCACCAAACTGCCATGGGTGTTCGGTATATTACCATGTAATCTAGATTAGATGACTCTAGTGCAAGTGGGAGACTGTTGGAGATATGCCCTAGAGGCAATAATAAATGTAGTTATTATTATATCTTTGTGTTCATGATAAATGTTTACATTCATGCTATAATAGTATTAACAAGGAAACATTGATACTTGTGTGATTTGTAAACTTAATTTGAAGTCCCTAGTAAAGCCTCTATATAATACTAGCTTGTTGGTTAATAGATGATTGTGGTTTCCCTGTCATGAACATTGAGATGTTATTAACAACAAGATCATATCGTTAGGGGAATGATATGATGGACATACTCCTATAGATAAGCGTAGCATAAAGATCAAGTCATTTTAATAGTTCAATTGCTATATGCTTTCTGATACATAGTAATCTAATTCCTTCGACCATGAGATCATGCATATCACCTTTACCGGATGGATGCTTTGATGACATCAAACACCACACCGAATCGGGTGGCTATAAAGGTGGCATTGAGTGTTCGGAAAGTATTGGTTGAAACACATGGATCAAGAGTGGATTTGTCCATCCATATGACTGACAGATATACTGGCCCTCTCGTGAAATGTCATCCAATTAGCTTGCAAGCATGTGACCGGCTCACAAGGGATCACATATCACGGAACGAGAAAAGAGTACTTATCGAACGAGGTTGAACTAGGTATGCGTAGATACCGACGATCATAACCTCGGATAAGTAAACTATCATGAGACAAAGGGAAATTGATATCGTATGTAAGTGGTTCATTCGATCGCAAAGTAATCGTAGAAATATGTGGGAGCCATATGAATTTCCAGATTCCTCTATTGGTTATTGTTCGGAGAAGTGTCTCGATCATGTCTGCATAATTCACGAACCATAGGGAGACACACTTTAGGATTCGACGTTGTTTTGAGTAGTTATGGAATGATGAGAAAGAGACTGAATGTTGTTCGGAGTCCCGGATGGGATCCGGGATATCACGAGGAGATCCGGAATGGTCCGGAGAATAATATTCATATAAGGAAAGTCCCGTTTCGGAGTTAGGGAATGGTTCCGGTGTTTTCATCGGGAATATTCTAGAATGTTCCGGAATGTCCCAAGACCTGAGGGGAAGGGTACATGAATGTGTTATATCAAGTTGGTATGATTGCATCATGTACTAAGTGTCATCGCTGAACCAAATAAAGCATTAATTCAAATCCTAGTTTGAAAAGTCAAACAGCTAGTTTGAAAAGTCAAACGGCTAAATTTGGAAAGAGGAAAAGAGGAGGAGTGGGAAACCGAGTTGGGGAGGAGTTCCCTCCTCCAACCGGTGGCGCCCACCCAAGCCGAGTTGGGGAGGGACTCCCCTCCCTCCCCTTGGACGGCCGGCCCCTCCACCTATATAAGGAGGGGCAGGGCTCCCTCCTAGTACACACAAGATCCTCTCCTCCAAACCCTAGCCGCCGACGCCGCCACCTCCACTGCCGCCGCCGCCTAGCAACCCTAGCCGCCGGCCAAGCTTCCTCCTCGGCGTGTCTAAACCCTAGATCGTCGAGGGACTCTCTCATACTCCACCATACTCGCTCCGGCTTAAGGCGAAGCCTCATGAGATCTCCCTCTACTTCGTACCACGCCAGGCTGCCGAATCGCGAGGAGAGTGCTACAACCTCCGCTGCCTGCTGGAACAAGGGAGAGGAAGGTCTTCGTCGAGTACCGAACGTGTGACCGACTACGGGAGCGCTTCCGGAACGCAACGCCGGAAGGATCGTCTACGTGATCTTGAGATCGGAAAGAGTACGACTACATCACCCACGAGAATCCGCTCTCGTTAAACACTTTGGAATCTTCGAGGGTGAGTTATTCTATCGACTCGTTGCTACAATCTAGTAGATAGATCTAGGCTTGTTTGTTTGTATGCGGTAGAAATTTTTTGTTTTCCATGCTACGAAACCCTACAAGTATCACTTGCCAATACAATTCAAATGTATTGACCCTTGTGGCTATAACTTATTATGTTGCAGGTTTGTTTGATGTTAGTGAAGTGTGTTGATTAGGATTACAAGTCTACAACCAACATGGTTGCCTGTGGCACTTTGAAGATGAAGGACTCCATGCTATATAGTTATTTCTGCTGCTTTGTAATGAGATAGCCAAATGAGCTATGTAAGATGTAATGAATTATTTTATTCCTGGTTATAAAGTTGTATTATGACCTTTGTTTCTTGATATTACATCTTAACTGTGGATGCTAGCTATTGATCCAGGGACTAGCATTGTAAACATAGGGATCTCTACCTTATTAAAGGTTGGGACCTCTACAGATGGTATCAGAGCACTGTGTTGCATGTAGGATTATTACCCTAGGATTGGATTAGACTAACAAACCACTAAGGAAAAAAATTCAACACTTTGAAAAAATTCCACACTTGTCTTTTTCTTCTCGTAAACTTTTCTAATCTTCCTTCTCATCTCTATTTGTAGATGAACTCCATCAACGAAGCCGTGAGAAAGGGACCACTCATGACCATGACTTTGGAGTGTGAGACTGAATTTCCCAATGCACTCAAGAACCTTATGGTTACCATGGGGATACATGGTGTAGCTGTGTACAAGGGATTCCCTGTGATGGATGAAGGAGAAGAGTATTGGTGGGTGCAACTTCACTTGTACAAAAACAAGGAAGACAACCACAAGGAGTCAGGATTTTGCATGGTCACCAACTCCGAAATGCACACAACATTCTTTGACTCTGCAAGAAATGCAGCTTGGAATGCCATCAAGGATCTTGGTGATAGACTCAAGTGCAGAATGCTCAATACCCAAAATGACCTTAGAGAAGAAAAGAAGCATACACAAGAATTAGAGACTACCAACCAACAACTAAGGGGAGACATCATAGACTTAATATGGGAGTCTTGTGAACAAGATAGACAGATGGCCACTAAGGATGCCCTGATAGCTATTTTGTCTAGTGAGTGAAAATTGTGACGTACTTCGTTAGTTGGACCACCACACTTATCGTTTTTACTTCCAAATTTTTTGTCTAAGTTATGTTGAACCTTTGGTGTTTGTAATGGATTTGTGTATGCCATGACTTGTGTGTTTGTTGCTAAAAGATGTGCTTGTGATATTTTTATCTTGTGAATTTTCTATACTTGTGTTGATTCTAACTTTTCTCTATCTTATAAAAATAGATGCCTAATGTTGTTATCAGCACGGTCGAGGAGTTCAAGGGAACTCGTTTTGGTACTCGTCTCATTGAGCTCACTAGTGTGCTCAACCTTCCACTTCCTAGCATCACTACACTTCAGCTCACCAAGTTTGAGAGGAAGGACCTATGGGCCTTCAGAGTCACACAGTCGGGACGCCAGGCAGAGCCACCCACGGAGGCTATCACTTTCAAGCTAATGCATGACGACAAGGAGAAAGGCTTAGATGTAGTCATGCAGGAGTTACTTGGGCGCCTGGTAGGGAGGCACTCCACCGAGCTTAGAGGTATTTACTTTCACCCCTTCGGGAGACGCAACGAGGAGGGTGAGGCTATAGAGTACGAAGATGCTACTAGAGAGACGATGGAGCCGATTCGTCTGTACCTTCAGGACCTAGAAGGTCTTATTAGACACCTTGATACTGATAGGACCAACGTCATGCTTAGCAATGACGAGCTCCAGGTTCAGCTACGGGAGAAGGACAAGCTCTTCGCGGAGCAAGACGAGATCGTCAAGGAAATGGAGGCCAAATTTGAAAGCCAGGACAAGAAGTTCAAGAGCCACGAGAAAAGAGTCCAAGACAGGAACAATAAGATCCGGGAGATGAAGGAAGAGTTAGAGGCCAAGGATTTCGATCTTGAGCATCAGCAGGGAGTGATCGAGAGGCTTCGCTCATAGAAGAGAGCTCTTAGGGACAAGATTGAGGCCTTGACCACTAGTGTTGATGAGTACAAGACCGCCATGGAGAATGCAGGTCTTACCCTCGTTGACGTGGAGATTGATGCGGAGGAGTAGTGTAGACTACTCGATTATCTTTCATCTATCGTACTTTGATTATTGAGTCGCAATGACCATCCAACATGTGGATGGCTTGCTATGGTGTCTTTGCATTTTCCAAAACTTGTTGTTTATGTCGTTCAAACTCTATGTTATTTTGATGCTTGGTTATGGTGATGGTTCTATGTGATGTATTGTGCATGTTAAGCATATATGGGTATCTCATTCTTATCCTTATTAAAACCACAGATGCCTCCTCGACGTGCCAACCCCAACCAAAACAACAACAACAATGTAACTCCCAAGATGCAACAGTTGATGACAGCATAAGCTCAACTGATGCAGATGATGACAACATTCATGCAGAACCAGAACCAGAATAACAACAACAACAACAACCAGAATAATCCACCAGGATTTGACATGCTCACCAGATTTTTAAGACTGAGGCCTGCAAAGTTCTCGGGAACCACTGATCCAATGGTAGCCAATGACTGGGTACGTTCAGTGAACAAGGACTTAGTGACTGTTGGCTGCACCGACGAAGAAAAGGTCAGGTTCGCAGCACATCTGCTTGAAGGGCCAGCAGCAACCTGGTGGGACAACTTTCAGATCACCACTCCCATTGAGGATGTGACTTGGGCTATCTTTGAGGATGGATTTTGTACAACTCACATCTCATCCGAAGTGATGAATTTGAAGAAAAAGGAGTTCCATAATCTGAAGCAGCGTAACCGCAGTGTGGCTGAGTACATTGAGGAGTTCAACAATCTAGCGTGTTATGCACCAGATGAAGTTGATACAGATGCTAAGAGGAAGGAGAAATTCCTCGAAGGACTGAATGATGATTTGAACCTGCAGCTGTCTGTTACCTATGTTCCAACTTACCAATCACTGTGTGACAAGGCTACTATCTTGGAAAACAAGATGAAACAGGTTGAGAGCAGAAAGAGGAAGCATAGCTTTGATAAGCACAGCTCGGGATCGTCTCACAAGCGTTCCCATCATGATGATAGTGGGAGTTCTGGATTCCACAAACATGGAAAGTACAACAACCACCACAACCACAACCGTCATCATGACAACAAGCATCACCACAGTCATAATAATGACAAGTATAAGAACCACAAGAGTGGACACAGGAGCCACCACAGTGGAGGTGGAAGTGGAAGCGGAAGTCAGCCTGTAAAGAAAGATCTCAGTCAGGTTGAATGCTTCAAGTGCAAGAAGATGGGGCACTATGCTAATGAGTGCACAGAAAATAAAGTTGATGGTGCCAACAAGCCCAATCCCTTCCAAAAGGGACAAGTGAACCACATCACTATGGAAGAAATATATGAGAAATTTGATGCTATGGCTAGTAAGTTCAAACTCAATTCTATTCCAGCACTTGTTCTTTTTTATACTGGCGCATCACATTCATCATATCAAGAGCATTTGTTGATACAAATGGATTTCCAACTGAAAATATTGGGTGTCCTATAAAAGTAAGTTCTCCCGGTGGAGATATGGTAGTAAGTCTGGGATGTCGTGATCTAGTAATAGAATTTGGAAAGCATAAGTTTCCAGTTAGTTTGATAATCCTAGATTCCCAAGGATTGGATGTTATTTTGGGAATGGATTGGATGACCAAGTATGAAGGAGTACTAGATTGTGCCAACCGTACAGTCACACTCACAAACCCGGATAAGAAACGGATTAGATTCAAGTCTAACTTTGAATCAAAAGGGAGTAAGCTAAATTCTCTTAAGGGGGTTAACATAGACAGTGTGCTAATTGTGAGAGAATATCCGGATGTGTTTCAGGAGGAATTGCCGGGAATGCCACCATATAGAGATGTTGAGTTTTTGATTGACTTGCTGCCAGGATCAGGACCAATAGCAAAGAGACCTTACAAGACGTCAGATGATGAGTTGAAGGAACTCAAGAAAAAAATTGGAGAACAATTGCAGAAAGGATTTATTCAACCAAGTTCTTCATCTTGGGGTGCACCAGTTTTGTTTGTTGAGAAGAAGGACAGAAGTCAAAGGTTATGCATAGATTACCGTTCACTCAATGAGGTGACCATCAAGAACAAGTATCCTTTGCCCAGAATCAATGACTTTTTTGATCAGTTAGAAGGAGCCCGTGTGTTCTCAAAGATTGATCTCTAGTCAGGCTACTTTCAGCTAAAGATAAGGGAACAAGACATACCTAAGAATGCTTTCACCACTAGGTATGGATTGTATGAGTACACCGTGATGCCATTTGGTTTGACAAATGCACCAGCCTACTTCATGAATATGATGAACAAGGTGTTCATGGAATTTCTTGACAAATTCGTTGTCATTTTCATCGATGACATTTTGATCTATTCCAAGAGCAATGAAGAGCATGAAGAACATTTGTGATTGATACTTGAGAAGCTTAGGGAGCATAAGTTGTATGCCAAATTCAGCAAGTGTGAATTCTGGCTGAATGAGGTTGGATTTCTTGGACACATTGTAGAGATGGTGTAGCAGTTGATCCCGCAAAAGTGTCAGCTGTAACTGAGTGGGAATCTCCTAAGTCAGTGAAAGAAGTTTGTAGTTTCCTTGGCTTGGCAGGATACTATAGAAGATTCATTGGGAATTTCTCAAAGGTAGCTAAGCCAATGATGGAGTTACTTAAGAAAGACAAGAAATTTGATTGGACTGAAGGATGTGAACTCAGTTTCCAAGAGTTGAAGAAGAGACTAGTGACAACACCAGTCTTATGTCTGCCAGATTTGGAGAAGGATTTCCAAGTGTATTGTGATGCATCACACCAAGGATTAGGTGAAGTTTTGATGCAACAAGGGAAAGTTGTGGCTTATGCCTCGAGACAACTCAAAACTCATGAAGTGAATTATCCTACTCATGATTTGGAGTTAGCCTCTGTTGTCCATGCACTCAAAACAAGGAGACATTATCTTTTGGGAAAGCGTTGCGAAGTGTTCACGGATCACAAAAGCTTGAAGTATATCTTCACTCAAATCAGAATGAGACAAAGAAGATGGCTAGAACTCATCAAGGACTATGACTTGAGTTTGCAATACCACCCCGGTAAAGCAAATGTTGTAGAGGATGCATTAAGCCGTAAGGTTTATGTGAATGGCCCCACTAAGGGAGAATTGCCAGATGATTTGTGTGCCCAATTCAAAGATCTCAGATTGGAGATAGTTCCTGAAGGACATCTCATGTCATTAGATGTTCAACCCACCTTGTTGGACAAAATCAAGGAAGCCCAAAAGATAGACAAGGAAATTGAAGAGATTAAGGAAAAGATTAGCAAAGGGAAAGCCAAAGGATTCCATGAAGACGAACATGGTACTTTATGGTATGGAAAACGTATCTGTATTTCGCAAGATCCGGAGCTTCGGAAACTGATTTTACAAGAAGCACACAACTCATCGTATTCCATTCATCCGGGTAACACCAAAATGTACATGGATGTGAAGGAAAGATTTTGGTGGAATAATCTCACGAAGGACATCGCCGAGCATATTGCTTTGTGTGATGTATGTAGTAGAGTGAAAGCGGAACATCAGAAACCAGCAGGATTGTTACAACCACTACCTATTCCTGATTGGAAGTGGGACAAGATTGGCATGGATTTCATCACTGGACTACCAAGGACTAGATCGGGATATGATTCCATTTGGGTCGTAGTAGATCGCCTAACTAAAGTGGCTCATTTCATACCCGTGAAGACAACCTATACAAGTGCTAAGTTAGCTAAGATTTATATGAATAGGATTGTGTGCCTGCATGGAGTACCCAAGAGTATTGTGTCTGATAGGGGAACTCAATTCACTTCCCATTTTTGGAGGTAACTGCATGAGTCATTGGGAACGAGATTGGAATTCAGCACTACTTTTCATCCTGCATCGATGGATGCATGTAAAGGACCAACCAGATTCTAGAGGATATGTTGAGGGCATGTGCCCTAGATTATGGTGCTAGTTGGGATGAAAGTCTGCCTTACGCAGAATTCTCTTACAACAACAGCTATCAAGCCAGTATTGATATGGCACCGTTTGAATTTCTCTATGGGAGAAAGTGTACTACACCCTTGCTATGGAATGGTGTTGGAGAAAGAAACTTGTTCGGGCCAGAACTAATCAAGGAAGCTGAAGAGAAAGTCAAGTTGGTAAAGGACAGATTGAAGATAGCACAGTCCCGACAAAAGAGCTACGTAGATCCCAAGCGTAGGGAAGTCACCTATGAGGTGGGTGATAGAGCTTATCTTAGAGTATCACCACTTCGTGGAGTGAAGAGGTTTGGAGCCAAAGAAAAATTGGCACCAAGATATGTTGGACCCTTCAAGATTTTGAGCCGTAAAGGAGAAGTAGCACATGAGATTGAATTGCCTGAATCATTATCTACTGTTCACAATGTATTTCATGTAAGTCAGCTAAAGAAATGCCATCCGGAGATCGAGGATACTTCTTTGAAGGATACTATACCTTTGGAAGAGGTCCAATTGGAAAGTGATCTCACCTATGAAGAAAAGCCTATCAAGATCCTTGAGACTGCAGAAAGAGTTACTCGGACTAAGACTATCAAATTCTGCAAAGTTCAGTGGAACCATCATTCTAAGGAAGAAGCAACATGGGAATCTCGAATTATGCAAAGACCACCCTCACCTATTTGCTAGCCAATCCGAATCTCGAGGGCGAGATTCACCTTAAGGGGGTTAGATTTGTAACATCCCAAAAATCATAATTTGAAAAGTTTGCATATCATGCATGCATTCATAAGAATTTGGTTATTTTCAAACAAGATTTCAAAATGAGAAACCATTTATATGCCTATTATTTTATGCTAGAAAGGCAATGGTTCTATTTTTACTCTCAAAGTAAGATAATACCTTGTTATGATCAGAAATATTTCAAAGATGAATGCAAAGCTTGCACAAAAATTCTCAAAACAAAACTCAAATATGAAACCACTTTATGCCTATTATCTATAATCATATTAAGGCATGGTTTTATTTTATTTTCCTTTATGTCAAAGTGCTTTGGACTAAACAGTAAGGTTCTACACTCATTTGAGTACAAAATTTTCACTACAAAAATCCAAAAGAAATTTGAATTCAAACTCATTTGAAAAGCATTTGAAAATGATTTTAGAAAATCAAAACAGAAATAGAAAAGGAATAAAGAAAAAGAAAAAGGGTCCGCGCCACCCAAATTCAATAATAATAAGCAATGTACCAATTACCCGGGTTTTCCCCTCCTCTCTGTTTCTCACGCGCAAGCACACCCCCACCTCACTAACGGACAGGCCCCACTACCCCGTCGACCCCGTCGTCTATCTCACGCCGGAGGACCCGCGCCCTCTCTGTTGTTTCCTCCTCATTTCAATTCGATTGATTGTGCTTGATTCCCGGTGTAATTACCCTGCTCAGCCCTGCTACTTAAACCCCCACTACCCCCTCTCCATTTCCCCTCAAACCCCAAGCCCTGAGCGCCACCAGGCTGCAAGAATTTCTCGCCAAAACCTCTCTGCTCCGACGAGCTGCAGCGCCGATTCCGAGCAACTCCGGCCATCCCTATGCTCCTGGTTCCCACGAGCACACTCCACATCGCCTCGCACATCTCCCAGTACCTTTCCCTAGCCCGCGCGCGCTTCGGAACCTTGGCAAGGACAACGCCAGCGCGCCACCGTCCTCTCTAGCAACTCCAGCGAACCTTTCCGGTAAACCCTAACCGCCCTAACCTTTCTGGTTGATACGCGTATACTCGCCATTCTCATGCGCGTCTAACTCTACATCTAGCTTGCCATTTCATGCCTTGTAGTGTCGACAACATCCACTCCCGAGCGAACCCGACGCCGACGCTAACTCCGACAAGCAATCGACGCTGTGCCCGTATGCCCCCGATTCGTCCACGACCACGTCAAGAATCACCGCGTCTCTGCGATCGCTGTAAGCACCTGCAGTACCCCCATACCCCGTGGCCTCGCCGAAGCACCGTCGCCAGACGCGTCGCCGCCGCTCTGGCCATTTGTGCCGCCACTTGTTGGTCAGAGCCTCGTGGACCGTTAGATCTAGATCTAGAGGTTAAGATTAGAAGTTAACGCGAAGGGGTATGGTCAGATCTGGACCATAGGATCTCACTTAGATCCAGAGGCTCGCGAGTGTGATCCGCACAAAGAGGTACGGGCCAATCAGATGGCGCCGCCTGTCAGGATTTTCGATTTAAAATTCTGATTTGATTTAATTAGATGATTAAACTTGTAAATTTAATAAATTTTGTTCTGTTTATCCAAAAAATACAAATAATATATCATTGGAATCACAAAAATAAATCCTACACATATATAGGCTTGGTTTTGTAAATTTATTCTGTTAAAATGGAAATTTATGCAGAGACATTTGTAGGCCTAATTTGTGTATATAAATTATTTGGAAAATGTTTTAAAAACCAAATTAAGTTTATTTGGTATATCAATGTTTAGTTTATTGTTCAGTACTGTTTTACTTGTCTTTTTTAGTTTAGAAAAGTCATCACATGGCATTTGCATGCATTCATATATTTTTTTGCTTGATTATTTGAAATATGAATTTGGTGCTATCATTTTATGTGTAGATTTTGGTGCTAGTGGTGATTGTGACTGTGAATATTGTTGTTACTCCCCCAACTACCAAGGCAAGTGGTGCTTCATACTTTTGTCCTATTATTTTCACTATGCATTAGTGATATTTCTAAGTAGGATTTGCATGGAATTTTTACTAAGTATGCTATGCCTTGGGAAATCCTAGTAGATGAAGCCTTAGTAGAATTTTCCATAAGTTAAGATCCCTACTACTATCATGCTTAGCTTAGCTAGTAGAAAACAAAGGTGGATTATATTCATGCTATGAAATATTTCTAAGTCTATGACTTGTGTTTTGTTTAATAAAACAATTATGTGAATGAATCACCTGGGTGGAATGGTATTGCTTGGATGGATTTTTGTTGAGTTGTTACACAAGGACAGGGGACTGGTGAACCTTGTGTGTCACACTTGTGGAATTCCACCCAGGAACAAAGAGATTTGACATGTCAAATGTTCAGAAGCTTCAAGTGCAGCCACTTGGCATTATGGGCTCTGCCTGGATCATATAGGTTGCAATAACTTAGCCAAATGGATAGTTGGTGGTAGGGGATGATAGGTTTGGAGCGCGTCCATTCTGGTCTAAGGGAAGGCTTCTGAAAGATCTTGTCTCGATGCATGTCGAGTCTTGTGGGGAAAGTGCACCACCTCTCGAGAGAGTAAAATCTAAGTACTTATCCGTGTCCCCGGCAATGGACAATTTGAGCATCAAGACATGGAAGCTATCAAGAATCTTCTCATCCCAATTTCTAAGTTAAAAACTTGTGGTTGAACAAGGGTTAAAGGATCTTCAATCTTTGATTGGTAGATGCCTTGGGTGATTTTGACAAACAAAAACTTAGTGTTTTCAACTGATAAGGAAAATCTATTTTGAGCAAAGAAAGCCTAAGCTCCACTTAGCCAAATGCATATAGATGATAGACTACACTATACTACCATAGTATCACTTGCCAATACAATTCAAATGTATTGAACCTTGTGGCTGTAACTTATTATGTTGCAGGTTTGTTTGATGTTAGTGAAGTGTGTTGATTAGGATTACAAGTCTACAACCAACATGATTGCTTGTGGCACTTTGAAGATGAAGGAATCCATGCTATATAGTTATTTCTGCTGCTTTGTAATGAGATAGCCAAATGAGCTATGTAAGATGTAATGAATTATTTTATTCCTGGTTATAAAGTTGTATTATGACCTTTGTTTCTTGATATTACATCTTAACTGTGGATGCTAGCTATTGATCCAGGGACTAGCATTGTAAACACAGGGATCTCTACCTTATTAAACGTTGGGACCTCTACATTTGCTTAGGTTGTTTAGTTTGCTTGAATAAAGTAGTTTGGACCCCCGTTCTTGTTGTGTTGTTGCAAATAAGTTGCTTCGTGTTGGAAAGGAGTAGTAAGTTCTTGCTTGAAAATGCAAGAGGAGCTTGCATTGACTGTGACTTAGACTTTAGCATGACATGCTAGGTGTTGTTTTGACCTTATGCTTAGTGATTATTTCTGTAGAATGTCTTCTTCCAAACAATTGGGATTGCTTAGTGTGCCTTGAAGAAATTATGCGTTGTTTTAGCATGCAAAAGCATAGTATTGTGGTATTCTCCTTTGATGCTTTGTTTGGGTTGACTTGGCACATGCTCACACCATGTTATGACTATGACAAGTCACCATAGCCTCTATGATCATTTAGTCTTTGACTTGTAGTACCACTCTATGCTTTGATTAGTAATGCTTTGTTGCACTGCATGATTATGGCCATTATGCTCTCTTAGTTGGTTGCTCCCACTCTTTTGCTAGCCTCCACTTGTATGAGTAAGTTCTACTCATGCTTCCAACTCCCAAGAAACCAAGTTATTGCAAAGTGTCCACTATAAACTCCTATGCATGGTGTGTTACACCATTCCAAGTATAGTCTTGTTTTCAGCTATCTTCTAATTAAAAACTATTTTGTTATGTGAGAACTTAGTGATTAAAGCCCTCGCAAACTTGATGGCACACTTTATATTATTTGCCCCTAATAAACTTGAACCATTGTGTCGTCTATGTTGTATATGCTTGCACTTATACGTTGGAATTAGCAGAACCGTGCTATCACGAGGAACGTTTTCAACATTGCACTTGTACTTTGTACTTAGTTGATATCATGCTCTTTTGTCTATGGATGTCACCTGTGTGAAATAATGAGGGAACTTGTAAGTCCATGGAGTTTGTATTTTGTGTTAGAGAAACGCTTGGGCCGCTAGCCTAAGCCATGCCTAATCATGGTGGAAACTTGCAGCATCACCATAGTGAGCTATCTATGAAGCATCCTCAATAAAAAGCTATGCATATAGCAAATAAAAAGATCGCTGAGATGCTCATTGTCTATTTGCCTTGTCATTTTGGTTATGGGATAGCTCCTGTACCATGTGCAAGGGGTACCCCGTTGGCGGTTCTCTATGATATGCAAATACTTACAATGACAAGAACTTATAGGTGACTGAAGTTGAGTAGCATGAGGTGTGGCCCTCGTATTCAAGGGACTTGAGATTGCCAGCTTATACTTAGTCAAGCATATACTCCATAGTTTGTTAACTTTAACCTTAATCACTTCAAGATGCTTATGATAGGGGCAATGAGGGTTGAAAGCTAACAAGTACCATAATTTTTGGAAGCTCTTTTTGAAACTTGAAATCCCTGCTTCTTTTATAAAAGGCCTTTCTTCCACCATTATTTGAGTCTCCACCTTCTACCTTTAGGCACCATTAAGAGAGAATAGTTGTCATTCTGTGTGCAGCGTCCCAAAGCTTATTAATTGATGCATATTGCGATATTACTTGTTCTTATGCTACTTGCTTCTAGTCACCCTTGTGAACTTTGAAGGTGTCCTATGCATCGATTTGCTACTCTATGAGGGACAAGCTAATTGCCACTATGCTATGTTTTCTGTATGTGAAACAAACAAGTGTTTTTCAATGCATGTTATTCATGATCTTTGTTTGTAGCCTTTCATGTTGCATGCATAGTTACTATGTCCTATTGTTAGAACTCCATCTTTTATGCACATGTTTAGAGTTCTTTGATCCCAGCTTTCAATGCTTGCAAATGGTTTGATCTTGGTTTTGATGGTGCATGTCACCTCAAAAATTATTCTTTTTATCACTTACCTACTCGAGGACGAGTAGGAGTTAAGCTTGGGGATGCTTGATATGTCGGAAACATATCTATAATTTTTGATGCTCCATGCTTGTTTAGTATCTATTTTGATTTGCTTTGTCTACACTTTGAGGTGTTTTTATATCTTTTCTGGAAATAACCTATTAACAATTTTCCATAGTGCCAGTTGCCTGTTTTCTTCTGTCTTTGGTTCCAGAAAGGCAGAAAATCAATATTCTCGGAATTGTACGGGACAAAAGCCAAAGTCAATATTTTACCCTGGGGGACACGAATCCAGAAGACGAGAAGGAGAAGCGTACCAGGGTGGCCAGACCCTCTAGGTGCAGGTGGGCCCTGCCCCGCGCCTGGGTAGGGTGTGGGGCCCCTGGCCGCCTCCCGGCCTCACCTCTTCGCCTATAAGAAGCCCCCGATGCAGAAACCCTAAGTACCCGATCAAAACTCCACAAAACCTTCTGTAGCCGCCGCCACCATCGTCCCTAGATCGGGGGGATCTGAAGTTCTTCCCGACACCATGCCAAAGGGGAGATCATCCCGAAGGCCTTCTCTCCTGTATGATGGGTGAGTAGTTCCACCTTGGACTATGGGTCCATGTAGTAGCTAGATGGTTGTATCTCCTCCTTGTGCATTCATGTATAGATCTTGTGAGATCCGTTCATGATCAAGATCTAATCTATTTGTAATCATGCATGTTGTATTTGCAGGGATCCGATGGATATTGAGATTACTATGTCAGATTGATTAATGGTTTTGTCTTTATGATTCTATCATGTCTGTGTTGTTTGTGATCTTGCATGCTCTCTGTTGTCAGTAGCTATCTTGGTCGAGTAGTTGCTAGTGACTCCAAGAGGGGGTATTTATGCTCGATAGTGGGTTCATGCCTCTAGTTTCCAAGGGAAGTGACAGAAATCTCTTCGGTTGTAGATGTGTTGTTGCTACTAGGGAGAAAATAACTGCCTCTTGTTCATGGAACAAGTGGATTGTTTACCTTACGCACTTTGCTTAAAGAAGTTGTCTGTTGCTTGCAACTTAATACTGGAGGGGGTTCGGATGATAACCTGAAGGTGGACTTCTAGTCATAGATGCAGTTGGATGGCGGTCTATGTATATTGTTGTATTGCCCAATCAAATCTCATAGGATCTTTTTGTCAAGTATTGCATTGTTGTGCCTTGCTCAGTTCCTCTCAATTGCCCTGCTGTAATTTGTTTACCCTTCATGCCATGTTGTTTATCTAAGGAGAGCACCTCTAGTGAACTATGGACCTTGGTCCAATCTTTAACATTGATACATCTTCCACTGTTACTTGTTACTTCCTGCAAACCATTACCTTCCACGCCATACGTTTAATCCTTTGTTACAGCAAACCGGTGAGCTTGACAACCTCACTGATTCGCTGGGGCAAAGTCTTGATTTTGTGCTGTGCAGGTCCCCGCGTTGATTGCAACACCTGTGTGACGTTTCCTTCCTCCTACTGGTTCGATAACCTCGGTTTCTTACTGAGGGAAAACTTGTTGTTGTGCTCATCACACCTTCCTCTTGGGATTTCCAACGAAGCATCCCACGACAAGTGCTGGGCGTCATCAAGCTATTTTCTGGCGCCGTTGCCAGGGAGGCTAAGGACGTCTTCACTAGGGGAGTACTTCACTTCCTTTCTCTTTACTTTGTTTTTAGTTTGCTTTGTTTATTTTGCTTGGTTTTGTTTTCCTCTTTTCAAAAAACCCAAAAAAACTAGTCTAGTTTGGTTTGCTTGCTTTATTCAAAAACACACAAAAAATTAGTTCCTACTCTAGTTGCTGGTATGTTGTTGCCTTGCTTGGTCATGCTTTCTATCAATGGATGGTTTCTTTGAAACTAGTTCTTATTAGCAAGGTGGGTTCCGGAAGAACGAAAGTATTATTATAAGGAACATCGTTTGTCACAAAAAGGGAAACACTTACGGGAACAAATTGATAAGTTGAATACTATTGCTAGAGAGGTGTGCTCTACTTATAATGTTACTTATTGCTTTGATAAAGCTTGTTGTTGTAGGAGGTATAAACACCTCCCTTTTCAGTGTGAGTATAATGATAATGTTACCATATCCTCTTATGTTAAAGGAATTTATGACTTTTATGATGTGGAACAAATTGAATAATTCATTGCTTTCAAGGGTGCATTTGAACTTGCTAGTTTGCTTGAAAATACTGATGATGCACCTTATAAGCATGAGGTTTTTGAGATACTTAAATTTTTCTTTGATAATTACAAGGAATAAAATGGCTATATTCTTGAATATTTTAATAGGTGCTTTCCACAAATGTAAGAGACTAATGCCTTGCAGGAGCCTATGGAAGAAGAAATTGTTGAAACTGGAAGCTCATTAGATGAAAAAGAGGAGGAGAGTGATGAACAAAAGGAGGAAGAATGGATTATCTACCCATGTCTACCTTCTAATGAGAGTAACTCTTTATCCCTTACATTATTTGATTGTCCCCCATGCTTACCAAAGAAGGATGATTGTTATGTTCCTGTGGATCCTTTTGACTTTGGGTAAAACCAGTGAAGGTTTTAATCCCACTATTTGAGCTTGATAGAAATTATGTGTTTGTAGATCATGAAAAGCATGCTTTATGTGATAGCTATATTGTTGAGTTTATTCATGATGCTACTGAAAATTATTATGAGAGAGGAAAGTATGGTTGTAGAAGTTTTCATGGTACTGAAACACCTCTCTATGTGCTGAAAGTTTTGAAGTTGCTCTTGTTTTATCTACCCAATCTTGTTACTATGTGCTTCTTTGATTTATTTTCTTACAAGATTCCTATGCATAGGAAGTGGGTTACACTCAAATGTGTTTTGATTTTGCTTCTTGATGCTCTCTTTAACTTCAACTCATAGATCTTATGAGAGCATCTTCTCAAACTATCATGCCTAACTTAAAGGCGTTAAAGAAAAGTACTTGTTGGGAGATAACCCAAGAGTTTCCTTGAGTCTCGGAAGTTATTACTTCAGTACTGACCTCTCCTTATCCTTTTTGTTTGCTTTTTGTGCCAAGAATGACCTCTAATGAGAGGGAAGTAAGATTTGGGGAGTTGCTGTCCCGAAACAGATTTATGTCCTCCAACAAAAACATTCGTGAGGAGTATCTGTAACTCGGATTGAGCTGAAAATTTACGAATAAATCCCTTAGTATGTTAGATAACTTTCGTTAGTTCAACACATTTTGATTTGAGCAACATAAGGCGTTTGAAAAAATCAGTTTCTACCTGCTAGTCTGTTTTGACAGATTTCTGCCATTATTTGCATTTGCTTCTTATTGATTCCTTTTTTAGATCTCTTTAGGTGAATTGAGATTTTTAAAAGAGTTGATACAGTAGCTTGTGTGTTTAGTGAAAAGTCTTGCTGTTCCATAGCTTTGCCAGAGGTCTAATATCTTTTGAATACACTAATGTTGCTAATGAAGATTGTGTGAAGTTTTGTATGAAGGAAAAATTTCAGGTGTAAAGAGAGAATGATGTAATGAGATGAAGAATGGAAAAACCTCAATCTTGGGGATGCCACCCTGGTGTCACCCCAAGAAATATCCAATAGATACAAGTGTCAAAGCTTAGGGATGCCCAAGGCATCCCCTTCTTCATCAATAAAAAGCTCAGGTCTGTCTAGACACTTCGTTTTTATTGTTTCATGCACTGTTGTGTCGTTCTTGGAGCGTCTTAGTTTTCCTTTGGTTTGCTTAGGTTGTTTAGTTGGCTTGAATAAACTATTTTGGACCCCCGTTCTCGTTGTGTTTTTGCAAATAAGTTGCTTGGTGTTGGAAAGGAGTAGTAAGTTCTTGCTTGAAAATGCAAGAGGAGCTTGCGTTGACTGTGACTTAGACTTTAGCATGACATGCTAGGTGTTGTTTTGACCTTATGCTTAGTTATTATTTCTGTAGAATGTCTTGTTCCAAACAATTGGGATTGCTTAGTGTGCCTTGAAGAAATTATGCGTTGTTTTAGCATGCAAAAGCATAGTATTGTGGTATTCTCCTTTGATGTTTTGTTTGGGTTGACTTGGAGCATGCTCACACCATGTTATGACTATGACAAGTCACCATAGACTCTATGATCATTTAGTCTTTGACTTGTAGTACCACTCTATGCTTTGATTAGTAATGCTTTGTTGCACTGCATGATTATGGCCATTATGCTCTCTTAGTTGGTTGCTCCCACTCTTTTGCTAGCCTACACTTGTATGAGTAAGTTCTACTCATGCTTCCAACTCCCAAGAAACCAAGTTATTCCAAAGTGTCCACAATAAACTCCTATGCATGGTGTGTTACACCATTCCAAGTATATTCTTGTTTTCAGCTATCTTCCAATTAAAAACTATTTTGTTATGTGAGAACTTAGTGATTAAAGCCCTCACAAACTTGATGGCACACTTTATATTCTTTGCCCCTAATAAACTTGAACCATTGTGTCGTCTATGTTGTATATGCTTGCACTTATACGTTGGAATAAGCAGAACCGTGCTATCACGGGGAACGTTTTCAACATTGCACTTGTACTTTGTACTTAGTTGATATCATGCTCTTTTGTCTATGGATGTCACCGGTGTGAAATAATGAGGGAACTTGTAAGTCCATGGAGTTTGTATTTTGTGTTAGAGAAACGCTTGGGCCGCTAGCCTAAGCCATGCCTAATCATGGAAACTTGCAGCATCACCATAGTGAGATATCTATGAAGCATCCTCAATAAAAAGATATGCATAGAGCAAATAAAAAGATCGCTGAGGTGCTCATTGTCTGTTTGCCTTGTCATTTTGGTTATGCGATAGCTCCTGTACTATGTGCAAGGGGTACCCCGTTGGCGGTTCTCTATGATATGCAAATACTTACAATGACAAGAACTTATAGGTGACTGAAGTTGAGTAGCATGAGGTGTGGCCCTCGTATTCAAGGGACTTGAGATTGCCAAATTATACTTAGTCAAGCATATACTCCATAGTTTGTTAACTTTAACCTTAATCACTTCAAGATGCTTATGATAGGGGCAATGAGGGTTGAAAGCTAACAAGTACCATAATTTTTGGAAACTCTTTTTGTAACTTGAAATCCCTGCTTCCTTTATAAAAGGACTTTCTTCCACCATTATTTGAGTCTCCACCTTCTACCTTTAGGCACCATTAAGAGAGAATAGTTGTCATTCTGTGTGCAGCGTCCCAAAGCTTATTAATTGATGCATATTGCGATATTACTTGTTCTTGTGCTACTTGCTTCTAGTCACCCTTGTGAACTTTGAAGGTGTCCTATGCATCGATTTGCTACTCTATGAGGGACAAGCTAATTGTCACTATGCTATGTTTTCTGTATGTGAAACAAACAAAAGTTTTTAAAAGCATGTTATTCATGATCTTTGTTTGTATCCTTTCATGTTGCATGCATAGTTACTATGTCCTATTGTTAGAACTCCATCTTTTATGCACATGTTTAGAGTTCTTTGATCCCAGCTTTCAATGCTTGCAAATGGTTTGATCTTGGTTTTGATGGTGCATGTCACCTCAAAAATTATTCTTTTTATCACTTACCTACTCGAGGACGAGTAGGAGTTAAGCTTGGGGATGCTTGATACGTCGGAACCATATCTATAATTTTTGATGCTCCATGCTTGTTTAGTATATATTTTGCTTTGCTTTGTCTACACTTTGAGGTGTTTTTATATCTTTTCTGGAACTAACCTATTAACAATTTTCCATAGTGCCAGTTGCTTGTTTTCTTCTGTTTTTGGTTCCAGAAAGGCAGAAAATCAATATTCTCGGAATTGGACGGGACAAAAGCCAAAGTCAATATTTTACCCTGGGGGACACGAATCCAGAAGACGAGAAGGAGAAGCGTACCAGGGTGGCCAGACCCTCTAGGCGCAGGTGGGCCCTGCCCCGCGCCTGGGTAGGGTGTGGGGCCCCTGGCCGCCTCCCGGCCTCACCTCTTCGCCTATAAGAAGCCCCCGATGCAGAAACCCTAAGTACCCGATCAAAACTCCACAAAACCTTGTATAGCCGCTGCCACCATCGTCCCTAGATCGGGGGGATCTGAAGTTCTTCCCGGCACCGTGACAGAGGGAAGATCATCCCGGAGGCCTTCTCTCCGGTATGATGCGTGATGTTGGGGGGATGACCCTTGATAGGGTCAAGATAGGGGAAAGAAGAAAGGAGTCTCCCTTACCTTAAGCCGAATTACTGACTGTGTTTACCGAATCATGTAAGACCTGGCCGAGATAAGTAGAGACATGGCAAATATAAAATGAGTAACACCTTACTCAGCCGACGTATGAGCTATGTCGGTCGAATGAGGCTGATCGACTTGTATGCAGGTGAAGGCCGAGCCGAGTTATGCGAGATGAGGCCAAGTAACAGGAAACTTGCAGGAGAAGGAGGTGCCTATAGTCAAACCCTAGTTGCTGGCTAGGAGGAATCTAGATAGAGCCAAGCGCTAAGGACAAGGAGCAGAGCTGCAGAAGGGCAGACAAGCGTCATGGAGGTGACAGTGAGGAATCCCGCGGCGCACATGTGAAGGTCTCTGGAACATTGCCACCAATAGAAGGGGGACACGGAAAGGAGGCCGCCGAGTTACCACTTTGGGACAAGCATATTCCAAGAATATGCTTGCCACGTCAGCCCTAGAAGGAGTCAAGGAACCCCTTTATAAGGAGTAGAACAGGCTCCAGAGAGGGGGATCGATTCATTCCACACCGAAAGGCTCGTGTAGTCGTTTTCTTCTTCTCTATGATACAGCTCTAAGAGCACTTGTAGTTCTTGAGAAGAGGAATAAAGATTTACTTATTGGTCAGTTGAGTGTAGATATCACTACATCTTCTCTCCCGGATCCCTCTAGCATCCATTGGCCCCATACTTTAGCCTACCTGTGGCATATGTCGTGCCACCACCACGACAGTTGGCGCCTACCGTGGGGCCAGCAGCGGTGCTAGATGGAGTCAAGATCCGGACGGGAAACTTCATCCACACCGACGAGCGGGTTGTCTCTGGCTTAGTCCAAAGATTTGATATCTGGGACTATGTCAGCGATAACGCCGGCAGCTTCAGGAGGAAAGCACCTCCGTGCAACGACATCTTCATCAACCTGGGCGCTCACGCGGTCTACATCGGCGTCGACACATCCTGCGTCTACCCGCAATGAGTCATTGAGGCAGGAGAACCTCCCCTTCGTGCAGCTAGCGGTCCGCGTGGAGTACGCCCCGTTGACAACGTCGAGGTAATGATGACGGCCCCGGCACCAGCAGCAGGAGCAGGCGCCGGACCAAGCAGGGACCCGGTGATAGGAGGACAAGTGGCCACGAAGCAGGCACCTCCACAGCCCACCGAGGTAGATCCACCAGCAACCAAGTCAGCCGAGGTGCAGGAGGTGACCCCAAAGGCGGCAAGGGTAAGATGGACACCTCCGAAGAGGCCAAGAAATATCGTTCAGACAACTATAGATAATCTAACTACGCCTGTGGCGCCGATACTTGATCCGGCTAACGCACATGCGGAGTTAGAAGAAACTAGACAGAAAGTGCTAGTAGAGGCAATAAAGGTGTCGGCCTTGCGGGAGTCCTTAAACAGGACCCTGCGAGAATACGCTAGGGCAAACAAACTAGATGTGGCCCCTAAGCGAGTAGATGAGTTGAGATTAAGAGGAAAGAACCTCATAAATGATATCAACAAGGAGCATGAGGCTCGTCCAGATGATTCAGTCGATCTAGGCTTGCCGAGGTATAGTACCCCGACAAAGAACCTCAGGGCAGCAAAATGCCGCAGCCCTAGAATTGGAAGGATTAAGCGGGGAAACCCAGCAGAAATAGCAAGAAAGAGTAAATGAGCTGGTGCGCATCGCGAACCAGCAGAATGAGGAAATGATTAGGGCTGACCCGGCGAGGCCAGGAGCTTCGCGCATGGTTCATTCGGTAGGAGCAGCCCCCGCACTATCTGCAGTAGCAACATCCTCACCCAGAAACAATGCGCGAAAAGATATGTCACGACCCGGGATCAGGGCTAGACAAATACCAGATCCTCATCTGATATAAGCCTAACCTAAATTCCGAAACACACAGGGAAAGATCGGTAACATTACAGAACATACAAACCATACATTAATAAGGTAAACTCTTAAGAGAGTTACAAACCAGTCATACAAGCCAGGGGTCACAGACCCATCATTACATCAGACAACGGAAACAAACAAGTTGTTCTAAACAACAAACTTAGCAAAGGGCCTAATAGGCCATAACAAAAGTAGCGACCATTCCATAGATCCTAGGCTGCTGCCCGGGAACCCCGACTACTCATCGACTTCGATGTAGAAACCACCTTCAGTTGGGGTAGCATCATCTGTAGAGAACATCAACGAAGCAAGGCTGAGTACAGGGTGTACTCCGCAAGACTTATGGCTAGTGGAGTTATTTTGCATAAAGCCATCTTTTGTTTTCAAAACAAGAGAGAGAAGAAACTCGTCTAGTCAGATCATTTTCAAAAGGGAATAAGAAGACTTCAACTCTAGCCCTTAACTTCATCTTTCATATCCACCAAGTATCATCATCAACAGAACCTCTCTTCCCGGACTACCCCCTCAACAACCCCGAGGGAGTATTCCGGATCTCACTTTAGTTGACAAGTTTTAACATTCGGTTATAGTTTTTCTATGATCTTCACGTCCGTTCCCAAGTCATCCATAACCGTGGACACGGATTTTCGAAAAGATTAATAACCCTGCAGGGGTGCACAACTTTACCCACACGTACCAACCGATTCTTAATGCCAAATTATTAGTCCTCTTCCTGGGAAGGCCAGCAGAGAGTGGTTGACCACGACCTTTACCCTGCTTTCGCCGAGACCATGAGTCACGCACTAGGGAGATGCCGCCATAACGGGTCAAGTCCCGAAGCCGGTCCCTAATGATGTGCGCAGGGTTCAAGATTCGGATGCCGGGCATCTCTTGTTCCCGGCCACGCTTACCTACCTGTTATGAATGCACCTCCTTCACCTCCATTCAAGAACAACCAAGATGTGTATGTAGAATGGAAAGCCCAAACTATGTGACTCATGGAATCTACTAGGCAAGTTTGTTGGTCGAGGGGGTTTCCAGGCCCCCGTGTGGTTGTACACTTGTCTTGGTTCAAGAGGCAAGAACATCGGGTCCTAGGGATGGCAAGTATGGGACTACAAAAACCACAACCCACGTGGTCTCCCATACGAGCCTTAGCATGTTTATCATTCATCTCAAATCACATCACCACAACCTACCATACTAGATTCATTCGCACCTCCGGTGCATCACCTGAATAATCAACATCGGACCACTAAGCATGGCTAAGCTTGACTGAACGGTGGCACTACCGACGCTCATAAGCCAAACCCTAGTTATGCTAGGAGTGGTGGATCAGGTAATATAGTTCACAAAGGATAACATGCATCGGATAGGATTACTCTGTCTACTGATAAAAGACTGTTTGAATCGAATGTATATGACAGGAACGAAATACTTTGTAATCATAGGATTCATATGTATGAGTGGGGCTTCGCTTGCCTTGTCCGTTGTTGGACCGATGCTGCTCTTCGGTGGCGTTGACTTCAACTTCGGGTTCGGTTCCTATTCGCAAGAACCAATCACCGGAAAAGAGAAAGCAACACTCAACACATGGCATATGCAATGCTCATACAATATGGATGATATTACAAGTTAAACAATGTTGAATTGAACCCTAAAGCATGCTTGGTTACCTTAAAGGGGTTCCGAAAGTCCAAACCCTAAAACAGGGGAATCATCGGAATCACCTATGGGGTTCAATTGGTTCTTCTAATTAAACTTGATATCAAAGTTGATTAACAATGTATGATTATAGCTTAGTTGGATAGGTTTCATTTTTCTGAACATTTTGGTATATTATTTGTATTTTTCTAATTTAAAATGAATTATTTATGAATTTCCCAAATTTTAATTCATTTTAAACATTTTTGGAATATTTAAATTAATTTCCAAACTTGGGCCCACATGTCAGACTTTTATTAATTTCAGAAAATATTTACAGAAATTAATAAAATCCTGACAAGTATGGCCCACCTGTCATACATTTTCATTTAAATAAAACAATTACAGAAAAGAAAAGGAGAAATGTCATCAGCATGACATCATGCTGATGTCATCTGGGGCTTGATCCTCATATCGATGATCGATCTGTCGATCGAGCGCGCGCGCGGATGCAAGGCTGTGTGCACTGGTCTCAGCGCATCGCGCTAAGCCAGAAACTGGCGGCGCGGCATGCAGGGGGTTACCGGAGACGGCGGCGCGACAACGAACAAGCAAGCGCGGCTCTTGGGTGATGTGAGAGACAGAGAGGAGAGAGGAGAGAAGGGTGCTTGAGCATCACAATCTCACTAGGAGAACGATGGTGGTGGTGGCGAGGCGAGGCAAGCACGGGAGACGCCGTTATCGAAGAAGAACGCGGCGGCCGGAGCTCGGAGAGATGAGGTCGAGGGCGACGATTCCGAGCGCCCGTGTCCAATTCCTTCGGGGAGAAGCACCAGGGCAACAAGGCGGAGCTCAAGGCGGGTTCAACGGGGCACGGGGAGGCTTCAAATGGCGGCAGCGTCAAGTTCTGGTCGTGCTAGGGTTCAACCATGGAGCGAGAGAGATCGGGAGAGGAAGAAGTGGCGTTTTAGGGTTCGTCGATGGCGGCCAGGGTTACTTGTAGACGCTCGGGGGGGGGGGCGGCGCGCATCGCGGCGCTGTCGGGAATCATGGCGCAGACGAGCGTCACCGGCAGCTCCACGCAGCTGCTTGCCGGCGTCGAGAAAGAAGAGAGGGGAAAGGCTGAAGGGGTACGGGCCAGAGGTGGGCTGGCTTGGGCCCCGGGTGGCTGGCTGCTGGCGGCAGGGAGAGAGGACAGTAGAGATGGGCTCGACCCAGGGAGGGTTAGGTTAGATTTTTTTTCAGGAAAACCATTTTCTAATTCTGTTTTCTGATTTCTTTTTGTACTTTGAATTCAAATTTGTTTTTGAATAATTTCAAATCACAGAAACTTTGTATAATTATCAGAAAGCACTAAGGGGCAGTTATAACTATTTTAGCTCCATGCATTTTGAGAATTTTCTAAATATGGGAACCATTTGAATTGATTCAAAGAGAGAGGAAAAACTATTAGGGTTTTAGGGTTTTGTTGTTTGTTCTTATTTGGTTAAATCTAAGTGCAAGTGTAATGCATGCATGAAATGCTCAAACACATCTTATTTATATTACACAGAAGGGTGGTATGTTACAAGATAGAGCAGTGACTTCGGGAAAAAGAAATAAGCAAATTGTCCCATATGATCCGGCGATGGCCGGGAAGGTCAATGAGAATAGAGGCAATGGGAGCCGAGGTAACAGTGGAGATAGAAACCCCGGCCGTGCAAACAAAGAGCACGGAAACCTCGGAAGGGGAAATCATGAGAACAATAACCCGGCGGAAGGGAGGAGGAACCCCCCACCGGATCCTCAGCCAAGGTATGAGCCTCGGCAAGAACGAGAAGCGAGACCAGCTCACCATAATCAGACAAATGATAGATACAATGATGGTTACTCGGATATGGAGCATGTAGAGCAAGGTGGGCACAACCACTATGGAATACAGGAGATAGTTGTCTACAGGAACTTGCCGTCGACTAACGCAAGATTAAAGCTAGACAGGCTGTATCGGTCCGAACTATTAGAAGAACAGGGTCCACCTGGCCCGACGTGTTTTGGACCTCGGATAATGGGCGAACCACCCGTGTCGAACTTCCAGTTGGCAAGGAGGACAAAAACGTACAATGGGAGTACAAAGATTGGCTAATTGACTATGCCACATCAGTGAAAATAGCTGGCGGAAATTTACGATGGGCGGTAAGATACGTCCCCCAGATGCTGGAAGGACCAGCCAGAGTATGGCTAAACAATTTGCCAACAGGAAGTATCAACTGTTGGTTGGGTTTTGAAGAAATGTTTGTCAGCAATTTCACTAGTACCTATAAGAGGCCAAACAGGCCTCAACAGCTCGCAATGTGCAAGCAGAAGCCGGATGAAACAGATAGAGAATTCTTGACTCGGTGGTGCAAGCTCAGAAACTCATGCGAAGGGGTCATAGAATCTCAAGCGATAGCTTGGTTTGCTCAGGGTGCCGATATGCAAGCGTACTGTGGCAAAGGTTGCAGAGAGATATGCCAACCACGTTGGCAGAAACCATCAGGATAGAAGATTCATATGTCTTAGGCGATCCGACTCAACCAGAGTTAATGTCAGCAGAGCATCGGGAGCACCAAGATCAGTATGCCAGGGATGCAGACGGATCATCGCGACGCAATGAGTACCGAGGTAGAAGAAGGGAAGAGAGTCCGGATTACAGATATGCTTCCAATCAAGTGGCAGCGGTTGTACAGGATCAGCCGAGTCATGGGAACAATTAGCGACAAAAGAATGGTCCTCAGCAGTGGACGCCGAGGAATGAAGGGAAAAGACAATGGACACCAGAACAGAAGAAGCAATGGCAGGAAAGGCCAAAGTACACATTTGAATCCATGATGGATCAACCGTGTAAGTTCCACATCCCAAACCCGGCCAAGCCAGCTAATCACACCACTCGTCAATGTGCTTGGATGAAAAATTCAATGGAAAACCCGGCGGGCATGCAAGCACATTCTCATCAAGCACATCAAGAAGCGACCCACATTAATCGGGGCAAATGCGACTAATGTTACCACCGCCCCCTCCGAGATATGATTACCCGGACCGAAGGGATGCCGTACATCAAGTGGTAAATCAAAATCAAGACGGAAGGGCAAACCCCGAGAACAATGGGCATAATGATTACAGGGAGCATCATCAGTCGTATTGTGTGTTCACAACAGAACATCAAGATAGACAGAGTGTACAGCACCGGCATATGGAAGTGAATGTGGTTATGCCGGTAGTTCCAAGATATGTGTCGTGGTCTGATCAAGAGATAACCTGGAGCATAAAGGGTCACCCGAAGATAATGCCGAACCCAGGGTCGTATGCATTGGTACTGGATCCGACATTTGTCGAGCCTAACATCAATGTGAAATTCTCAAAGGTACTCATAGATAATGGAAGTAGTATCAACATCATGTACCAGGACACAATGCATAAACTCGGAATAGCGCAGAATATGCTGCAGCCCACATGGACCACATTCCATGGGATAGTGTCGGGGCTCTCGTGCGAGCCCATTGGGAAAGTCCGAGTAGATGTATTATTCGGCACAAGGGAGAATTGCAGAGCGGAGAATCTAGAGTTTGAGGTGGTTGACCTAGAAAGTTGCTTTCATGCCTTACTCGGACGGCCAGCACTGGCTAAATTCATGAGAAGCTGTGACATTACCTACATGAAAATGAAGTTGCCAGGGCCTCAGGGGGTAATAATAGTGGCCGGGGATTAGAGAAAATCAATGGAATGTGCTTCAGCCGGGTCAAACCTGGCCGAATCATTGGTAATTGCAAGGGAGAAAAGAAGGATTCAGGAAGTAGCAGCTCTGGCTCAGTCGGCACAGCTTAATATGCCGGCATTAGCCAACCCGCATGGGAGTGTGTCTTTCCAGCCGACTAAAGAGACGAAAAAGATCCAGATAGATGATCAGTTCCCAGAGCGCACCATCACCATTGGTGTTGGCCTAGATGCCAAATAGGAAAGCGAGCTCACCAACTTCCTCCGTGAGAATCGGGATATCTTTGCGTGGTCAACTCAGGACCTGCAAGGTGTGCCGAGGGAGTTGGCTGAGCACTCTTTGTATGTAAGACCAAGGGCAAGACCGGTGAAGCAACCTCTCCGCCGCTTCGCCGAAGACAGGAGAAAGATAATAGAGGATGAGATAGCTCGGCTCCTTGCAGCCGGGTTCATCATGGAAGTGCTTCACCCCGATTGGCTATCAAATCCGGTGTTAGTAGAAAAGAAAAAGGATGACCCAAATGTAGCCGTCGTATGGTGAATGTGCATCGATTACACAAACCTCAATAAGGCGTGTCCCAAAGATCCTTTTCCTTTACCTAGGATAGACCAAGTCATTGATTCGACCGCTGGCTGGGAGCTGTTATCATTTGTAGACGCGTATTCTGGTTTCCACCAGATACCGTTAAACCCGGCTGATCAAATAAAGACTACGTTTATTACCCCGTACGGGGCTTATTGCTATCGCACCATGCCATTCGGCCTGCATAATGCAGGAGCAACATACCAAAGATGCAAGCAAAAATGTCTACATGACCAGATAGGAAAGAATGTGCAAGTGTATGTAGACGATGTGGTTATAAAGACCAAAGAGAGAAAAACGCTCCCGGAGGATATTCGACAGACATTCGCAAACCTGAGAAGGTTCCGAATGAAACTTAACTTGGAAAAGTGTACCTTCGGTGTGCCGACTGGAAAATTACTCGGTTTCCTCGTGTCCAGCAGAGGTATAGAGGCTAATCCAACTAAGATCCGAGCAGTTGAAAGAATGGAACTGCCGAGGTGTCTGAACGATGTACACAAATTTACAGGATGTTTGGCTTCTCTGAGCCGATTCGTATGTCGGCTAGGGGAAAAGGCATTACCTCTATACCAACTGATGAAAAAATCTGACAAGTTCATCTAGACACCGCAGGCCGATAATGCATTTCATGAGTTAAAAAAGATGTTGGTCACAACACCGATTTTGGCTTCTCCATTGTCAAAAGAGCCTATGCTACTCTATGTGGCAGCTACTAACAGAGTGGTAAGTGCGGTAGTTGTCGTGGAGCGGAATGAAGGGGATAAATCAATACAAAGGCCGATATATTACCTAAGTGAGGTATTGTCGGCCTTGAAGCAGAATTACCCGCACTACCAGAAGATGGCTTATGGAGTATACATGTCGGCGAAAAAACTCAAACACTACTTCAAAGAACATCCGATAAAAGTGATTTATGAAGCACCCATAGCCGAGATATTAAGCAACAAAGATGCAAGTGGCCGAATAGCAAAATGGGCAATCAAGTTGTCACCTTATGCTCCGCAATTTGATAGGCGAGATGCAATCAAATCTCAGGCAGTGGCCGACTTCTTTGTAGATTGGGACGAGTATGAGACCACATTGCCAGATCCGAACTATTGGACAATGCATTTTGACGGGTCCAAACTAACAAATGGGCTAGGGGCAGGAATAGTACTAACTTCGCCGAAAAAAGATCAGCTGAGATACGTCCTGCAGATACATTTCGCTTCATCAAACAATGTGGCCGAGTATGAAGCGCTCGTCCATGGGTTAAAAATGGCAAAAGAGATTGGTATACGTTGGATCCTGTGCTACGGGGATTCAGACCTGGTAGTACAGCAAGTATCAGGCAATTGGGACGCGCTAGATGCGAATATGGCCCTGTATAGGTTCATGTGCAAAAAATCAGTGGTTATTTTGATGGGTGCGAGTTTCATCACATACCTCGGGCGGAAAATGACGTTGCAGATACACTGTCAAAACTCGGATCAACTAGGCAGTCAATTCCCCCGGGCATAGCTCTGGAGCACTTGAGAAAAACATCAATTACACCTTCGCCAGAATCCGAGTCAATTCGTATCTCGGCAGAACTGATAGAAGGAAACGTCCCAATGGAGATCGACAAAAAATATGACCCGAATTATTTAGGGGTTAATTCGACCGGCCCACGAGTGAACACGGAAAAGCCCAAAGAGGCTATGTCGGCGTAAATTATGGAAATTGACAATATAATTTCCCCGGAGAAAGTTACGCCGGCATGGGCACAACCCATATTCTTATTCCTTAAAGAAGAAATCTTGCCGGGTGATGAGGTCCTAGCCAGACATATAGTGAGAAGAGCAAAGGCCTACACGATCATAAACAATGAGCTGTATAAGAGAAGTGTCACGAACGTACTGCAACGATGTGTTGACTCGGCAGAAGGGCAGGGAATACTTTTGGATATACATCAGGGAAAATGTGGGCATCACGCCTCATCTAGGGCCCTAGTGGCCAAAGCATTTAGGCATGGATTTTATTGGCCGACTGCGCTGAAGGAAGGAAAAGAATTGGTAGAAAGGTGTAATGGTTGCCAGAGATATGCCAGTAAGATACATCTGCCTCCGTCCGAGTTAAAGACAATACCAATCACTTGGCCCTTTTCTGTATGGTGTTTGGATATGGTAGGTCCATTCAAGACTTCCCGAGGCGGAATGACTCACATTATGGTCATGGTGGACAAATTCACAAAGTGGATAGAAGTGAAACCAATAAGAAAATGTGACGGACCCACAACAGTGAAATTCCTCAAAGATATTATCTTGAGATATGGATACCCACACAGTATTATCACGGATAATGGCACAAACTTCGCTGAAGGAGCTTTTGCTAGATTCTGCCAAGAGAAACACATAAGACTAGATGTTGCCTCGGTGGCTCACCGGCATCGAATGGGCAAGTAGAAAGATCAAATGGACTGGTATTGTCAGGAATAAAACCTCGGCTAATCGAACCACTGCAAAGGTCGACAGGATGCTGGATTGAGGAACTTCCAGCAGTACTGTGGAGCCTCGGGACCACCCCAAATAGATTGACGGGGTATACCCCATTATTTCTAGTATATGGGGCAGAAGTTGTACTTCCAGCCGACATAATGCATGACTCGCCAAGAGTGGTCCAGTACAGAAGTGCCGAGGTAAATGAAGTATCGTGTTAAGACGATGTGGATCTGCTGGAGGAAGCAAGGGAATTGGCATTATCAAGATCAGCTATTTATCAGCAAGAGATCAGATGGTATCATAGCAAAAAAGTCAGTCCAAGAGTTTTTAAAGAAGGAGATTTAGTTCTTCGGCTAGTGCAACGCATGACCGGCATGCACAAGCTCTCACCCCCATGGGAAGGACCATTTATAGTGAGTAAAGCATTGCACAATGATGCATACTACCTGATCGATGCTTAGTCAACAGAAAAGAACAAGGCAAACAAGCTCGGAGATGAATCAAAAAGACCATGGAACATAGCCTTACTTTGCATGTTCTACACTTAAAAGCCCTATATTGCATATTGTGACGTGATGCACCAAATCAGGATGTCAAGCGTGCATCAAACTTCGGCACCCCGAGCAGTGACTCGGGGACTGCCCCGTATTATTTCTTGTTTTGAACTATGTATCAAACTTCGGCACCCCGAGCAGTGACTCGGGGACTGCCACATGTTATTTCTTATTTTGAACTATGTATCAAACTTTGGCACCCCGAGCAGTGACTCGGGGACTGCCCCATGTTATTTCTTATTTTGAACTATGTATTAAACTTCGGCACCCCGAGCAGTGACTCGGGGACTGCCCCATGATGTTCTTTGTGTTGAATTATGAATTACATTTTGACAACCCGAGTAATAACTTGGGGACTGCTTCATGTTGTTTGATAGTTTTTGAGCAGGTATGAAACTTCAGTAACCCGAGCGATAACTCGGGGACTGACTTATATTGCCCGTTGATTTTTGTCATACACATAAGAGTTCAATAACTCAAGCAGAAACTCGGGGACTTCCCCAACTTGTCAAACATAAATCGCAAGATGCGATATAAGCTTGCCTCGGCCATCGAAGGAATAACAAGGAGGAAACAACCAACGATTTCTAAAAATCATAGTAACAAGAATGACAACACCAACAAGTTGAGGTATAATGAAGGACGTACCCTATCTATATCATTTTACCAATGAGTACCTCGGAGAGGGTGGTAATCCAATTTATGGGCTTAGAACATAGTACTTCAAGGAGAAGTTGTGAAAACGACAACTATACAACCAAGTTTACATAAGGAACTAAAGTTAGATGCCGAATGAAAATCATTCATATGGGAAAATATGATCCGGATCTACGATGATAAAATTTGGCAAAACAAAGATACGATAGATTCATTTAGATAAACCAACAACAATTACCATTACCAGTGCCTCAGAGGCACAAGGCAAAAGGGTTCACGCTAAACCAAAGGCAGACAATTGTTTCAAAGACATCATACGCCCGACATATCGACGACTTAAGCAACTAAGAGTTTTTCGAACCTAGGCACCGGCAGAGGCCGAATCACCCATAGGAGGGGCAGTAGCAGTATCAGGAGCATCGGACGTGGGTGTCTCGGACGAAGGCGGAATGACCTCAGTCTCCTTCAAAAGGGTATCTTTAGGAACTGGGCGCTCCGAGGTTGCGTGGGCCTCAGTAGAGGTTACCTCGGCATAAACAGGGTCCATGGTAACCTCTGGGGCAAGCTCTGGCTGCTGGGAGACGCCAACTTGGGCTCGAGAGGTTTCAGTTCCTTTGGAAGACGATCGTGCATCGTCATCCTCATCTGAGGTGTCATTGGAATCATTGGCATTATCCGAATCATCCTCCAATTCATCTTGATCGGACGAGTCATCGCCCGATGCATCTTTAGCTTCAGCGTCATCAGCCGGCTTGGGAAGAAAACTCGTCCCCTCGATCCAATGATGCAAATCAGCATATTCGATAAGCTGGAAGGCACGGGCCTGACGGCGGGCAACGAACTCTGGATTCTCAACCCAAGGAGAGCTGGTGCGTAGATTCATCAGATTATCAAGGGAGATATCCTCGTACCAAGACAAAATGACCGTAAGTGCCATATCAGCACCAGCTCTTCCAGCTGATTCCCTCCAGAGGTTAAGTTGAGTTTGAGATGCCATTAGCCTCGCCACAAGCACTTCAAATTCATCAATATCCGGCAAATTCGGCCAGAGAACATGGTAGGATCGGATAGCTGCTTGCACCAGATCTCTTCCCATAATCTTCATTGGTCCAATAGCAGCACCGACGATAATCAGGAAATCTTCTATGGAATACTCTGGATTCGAAGCAACGGGAACACCTCGGCGCTCGCGAGCAGAAATCACAGCCTTGGAGCTCACATGTTTAGCTTCTGGAAAATGATATGCACGAAAGAACAACATATGGGTTAGAATAAGAAAAGAGGAAGGATAACTCGAAGAGAGACAAAAACTTACTATGGATGTAATTCGGCATTTTATGGAGGTCCTAGGACCAGTCGGTCCTACTCTTCTCAAAGCGAATGTTTTCCTCGCTCATCGCCCGGTTCTTTAATTCGGCAGCATCAAGAAGTTCCTTGTCTTTTACGCAGCTAAGTCGATTCTTTTCTTCAGAGAACTCTTGATCAACTTTTTCCAACTCAGACTTCTGGGAAAGCTTAAGAGATTCAACCTCGGCGCGCAACCGGGTTATCTCGTCATCTTTTTCCTTGAGTTGCGCCGAATGAGCGGCAACTTGTTCTAAAAAATGTAGCATCATATCAGGCATAGATATGCATTCTTGATGTGATGCTGCAAGTGTTTGTAACTCGGCTATACCAAAGCCGGAAAGTTGTAAGGGACCCAAGATTTACCTCGAACAAAAAGTCGACAAATTAAAAGGCACAAGGAGTAACTAACCTTCAAGAACGCCAACTTTCTTGGTAAGGCAAGCATTCAGGTTGTTGATACCAGTTGCGCACCAGCAACAAACTAATTAGCACGAAAGACTAAATATATTATAAAGATAAGAGAAATTACACGGACCAGTTGATTTACCAGTTTTCTTCACAACAGGGACAATCTGCTCATATTTATCTTGCATTTTCTTGTGTGCAAAAAGCAACCTTTGAAATTCAGCTGTTCGCTGATCATGGGCAACCTGAAAAAAGGAAACAAGTTACGCAAAGAATAGATAGATCCGAATCAAGTAAAACTTGACTCGGATCTAGGTGGCTAGATATTCAAAACTAAAGCAGATCCGAATCAAGTAAAACTTGACTCGGATCTAGGCGGCTAGATATTCAAAACTAAAGAAGATCCGAATCAAGTAAAACTTGACTCGGATCTAGGCGGCTAGATATTCAAAACTATAATAGATCCGAATCAAGTAAAACTTGACTCGGATATAGGCGGCTAGATATTCAAAACTAAAGCAGATCCGAATCAAGTAAAACTTGACTCGGATCTAGGCGGCTAGATATTCAAAACTAAAGCAGATCCGAATCAAGTAAGACTTGACTTGGATCTAAGTGGCTAGATATTCAAAAGTAAGGCAGATCCGAATCAAGCAAAACTTGACTCGGATCTAGGTGGCTAGATATTCAAAAGCAAGGAAGATTCGAATCAAGCAAAACTTGACTCGGATCTAGGTGGCTAGATAGTCAAAAATAAGGCATATCCGAATCAAGTAAAACTTGACTCGAATCCAGATGGTCATATATTCAAATGTAAAATAGATCCAGATCAAGTAAATCATGTAATTCATTTGAAACAAGATGAAGCTTCCAAACGAACAAGAAATTATCCGGTTGCAAGCTTCGGGGACTAGTGTATATATAATATCGTCTGAATAATAGACAAAGTATCAACGAAGATGCTTACCTCGTTCATCTTATCACTTTTGAGAACAATCTTAGCAGCCATATGCAAACGACTGCTAATGTCGAAAAGTTGAAATGTTTGGCTACTTGGATTGCCCTCAAGTTGATCGGCGGCATTCCAGTTGTTCTCATATTCCACCAGTGAGCCGAGGCTATGCCCGCTCTCAGTATGGGTCAGCACTTTACCTCGGGCCTGTTGAGTAACTGCAGCCACCGCCGGACTCGTATGAAGAATAAGCTGAGTGTCGGCAGCAAGGGCGACACCGGGTTTAGCAGTAGAAGCTCCTTTGTGAAGTGCATCAGCAATGCTGGGCTGAGAAGAGCTTGTTGGCCCCTTCTGAGATGCCGAGGGTTTAATGACAACAACTTTATTGCTCTTAGTAGAGACTTCGGCGGGGCAACAACTTCAGCACTAGGAACCACATTCTTGGCGGCAGGAGGAACTATAGTTTCCAAAGGGGCCGAGGTGGTGGTATCCTCGGTAGGAGTTGGAGTAGGAGCTAGAATTGCTGTGATCAAAGGATCGTTGGGGGAAACCTTAGAGGTTTTAAGAGGGACATCAGGCTCAACAGGGTGATCCGATGTGGGGGTTATGTCAGCAATAACGGTTGGACGATAGGATCATCTTGTTGGGGCGATACGTTAGTCGGCGCAGGAGGAGAATCAACACGAGAGGGACTGGGAACCTGAGTATCCTCTGGAGGTGGGGGAGAAGACGACCGAGTACTATGGGTTGTCATACTCGGACCTCTTGGCTTTGCGGAAAGAGGAGATCTGCAAGGAAGTAAAAGCTAAGTCAGAAACAGAGAGAGAGAAACAAGAAATACAAATAAAAATAAACTCACCCAGTAACCGCAGGCATGGTCTTACGCCTCGGGATATGCTGGGCAGAATTCTTGACTCGCTTCTTGGGGGCAGCACCGGAGGGATCCGTCAAAGCAGTGCGCTTCTTTGAAGCAACAGGATCCTCGGAAGCAAGAGGTTCGGCATCGTGCACCTGACCAGCTTGATTAGCTAGGAAAGAAGGAGCCGGAAATGCGTAAGAGATAGGCACCGCGACAACTACCTCAAGAATTTGGACGTCGTCTGAGTCACCTTCATCCGCACGGGCCGAGGTCTTGCTACGGGTACGAAGAGGAGAAACATCCGACTTAGGGACAAACTCCTCCGAGTCAGGTTCCCCATTGTCCGGGGTATTGCGATCAGCAGTCCAGGGAAGAGCCAAAACCTCGGCATCTTCTGTCTTCTGCTCCGTAAACCTCTGCGAGAGAAGCAAATAAGAGTTAGCAAAAGAATATTTGAAAAAGAAACTCAGAAGAAAACACTAGTGTGTAACTTACCGGAGGAGGAGGATTCCCGCGAGAAAATGGCTTCAATCCCCATTTCCATTCTTCGGGCATCTTGGTCTTGAAAATAGCCCGGACGCGCTTATAGATCTGATAATCATCAAGCTCAACTGTAGATACTCGGTTGGGATCCAGAGGACCACTCATATAACAGAGCTTATGAGAGTGAAGCTGAAAAGGGCAGATTCGGCTGCTGACAAATGCAGTCATCAAATCTTCACCTCGGAGCCTAGCACGAATTAGTTCTTTAAGCCGGATCTTAAATGCCTCGGCAAGAGCATGGCTTTTCCTAGGATTGTAGATTCAATTCTTCTTGGAGGGAGGACCGATAGAGAAAGCGGGGAGCCGAATCTTATCCTCTTTCCCAGTATTCTTGACATAGAAAAATGATCTATGCCACTTCTTACAAGATTCGAGACCGGCGACACGGGGGAACACAGAGTTCTTCCGAGGTGTAATGGATGCAGCCCCACATTGGGTGAGAGATTTCTCAGAAGGATGAAGAGATTTGTCTGGCACTACGTTGGCTCAGATCTGAAAGAACTTGGACCAAATATCTACGGAAGGCCAGAGGCCGAAATACCCCTCCGAAGCCGAGATAAAGGCTGACAGAGAGGCAACGGCGTTAGCCGGCAGGTGATGCGGCTGAAGGCCGAAATAATCAAGGAAGCCCCTAGCGAAGTCGCTAAGAGGGAGGCCAAATCCACGAGCGAAGTGGGACATAAAAACTACGTACTCGCCCTCATTGAGTACTGGGGAGGATTCTTTGCCGGCTAAGCGACAACTCACCTCGGCAGGAATTCGGCGTGTATTGAGTAGCCACTCTATCTCACGGCGAGTAACCGTGGAACCCTGCCAGGAGCCACGCTCTGGACCGGCCGCAAGGTCATCTTCCCCGACGAGAGCACCGCTAGCGGAGCTAGACATAGGATCGTCAGAGGAAAAACTGGCGGGCGGGAGAGGCCTAGAGGTGCAGGGCCCTGTCGCGACGGTGACGAGCACGGCGGAGGAACAGAAACAGAACCGCCACGGGGAATCTTGGAAAACTAGAAAGATGACTATCGCAGGGACCTAGCGGTGGCGCTGTAGAAAAACTCACAGGGGAGAACTCCAAAGCGGAGGAACTGCGGCGAGGTCGCGGGAGCCGGAGAATCGCAGCGTGACCGTCGAGGGGGACGACGATGGCGCGGCCACTGGAACACAAACAGAGGCGGCGGCGCAAGGAAGAAGATGAAGGGAAAAGAAAGGGGGAAAGTGAATCGTCCAACCCCGCTCCCCTCTTTATAACCGCGTAGGGTTAACTGTAGTGGGATTGTGGTTGTGCCACGATAACCGCATAATAGCGTGTATCGATTAACCGCTCGCAGGTAGTGGAGCCACACCGAAGACCACATGGCGCAGGAGGGGATCGGGCCTTCTGACTGATGCGGTACTCGAGGCGTCACTGCGCCGACGCGACGGGCGCAGTAATCACTGTAGCTTGTCAGTGGACACTGTAGAGGAACAAAAAACTAGAGAACTATGATGAATGGGACACGTAGGACGAGGCTTACCCAGGAAGCCAAGCAAATATCTCGAATGAAAGGAGATAACTCGGAGCGTATCCCACAGCGAGAAAAGGATGAAATGAGGAAGAGGATAACAAAAAAAGAACATCGGCTAAGAAATACCTTGGAAAGAAAGAAAGAAGATAAATGTCTGGAAACTGATGTGGCCTGGCCGAGGTTTCCGGCAGGACCGCACCAGATTCGGGGACTAATGTTGGGGGGATGACCCCGGATAGGGTCAAGATAGGGGAAAGAAGAAAGGAGTCTCCCTTACCTTAAGCCGAATTACTGACTGTGTCGGCCGAATCATGTAAGACCCGGCCGAGATAAGCAGATCCATGGCAAATATAGAATGAGTAACACCTTACTCGGCCGACGTATGAGCTATGTCGGCCGAATGAGGCTGATCGACTTGTATGCAGGTGAAGGCCGAGCCGAGTTATGCCAGATGAGGCCGAGTAACAGGAAACTTGCAGGAGAAGGAGGTGCCTATAGTCAAACCCTAGTTGCTGGCTAGGAGGAATCTAGATAGAGCCAAGCGCTAAGGACAAGGAGCAGAGCTGCAGAAGGGCAGACAAGCGTCACGGAGGTGACAGTGAGGAAGCCCGAGGCGCACATGTGAAGGTCTCTGGAACACTGCCACCGATAGAAGGGGGACACGGAAAGGAGGCCGCCGAGTTACCACTTTGGGACAAGCATATTCCAAGAATATGCTTGCCACGTCATCCCTAGAAGGAGTCAAGGAACCCCTTTATAAGGAGCGGAACAGGCTCCAGAGAGGGGGATCGATTCATTCCACACCGAAAGGCTCATGTAGTAGTTTTCTTCTTCTCTATGATACAGCTCTAGGAGCACTTGTAGTTCTTGAGAAGAGGAATAAAGATCTACTTATTGGTCAGTTGAGTGTAGAAATCACTATATCTTCCCTCCCCGGATCCCTCTAGCATCCATTGGCCCCATACTTTAGCCTACCCATGGCATCTGCCGTGCCACCACCACGACACGTGAGTAGTTCCACCTTGGACTATGGGTCCATGTAGTAGCTAGATGGTTGTATCTCCTCCTTGTGCTTTCATGTATAGATCTTGTGAGCTCCGTTCATGATCAAGATCTAATCTATTTGTAATCATGCATGTTGTGTTTCCGGGATCCAATGGATATTGAGATTACTATGTCAGATTTATTAATGGTTTTATCTTTATGATTCTATCATGTCTGTGTTGTTTGTGATCTTGCATGCTCTCCGTTGTTAGTAGCTATCTTGGCCGAGTAGTTGCTAGTGACTCTAAGAGGGGGTATTTATGCTCGATAGTGGGTTCATGCCTCTAGTTTCCAAGGGAAGTGATAGAAATCTCTTCGGTTGTAGATGTGTTGTTGCTACTAGGGAGAAAACAACTATCTCTTGTTCATGGAACAACTGGATTGTTTACCTTACACACTTTGCTTAAAGAGTTGTCTTTTGCTTGCAACTTAATACTTGAGGGGGTTCGGATGATAACCTGAAGGTGGACTTCTAGTCATAGATGCAGTTGGATGGCGGTCTATGTATATTGTTGTATTGCCCAATCGAATCTCATAGGATCTTTTTGTATAGTATTGCATTGTTATGCCTTGTTCAGTTCCTGTCAATTGCCCTTCTGTAATTTGTTTACCCTTCATGCCATGTTGTTTATCTCAGGAGAGCACCTCTAGTGAACTATGGACCTTGGTCCAATCTTTACCATTGATACTTCTTCCATTGTTACTTGTTACTTGCTGCAAACCATTACCTTCCACACCATACGTTTAATCCTTTGTTATAGCAAACCGGTGAGCTTGACAACCTCACTGATTCGTTGGGGCAAAGTCTTGAGTTTGTGTTGTGCAGGTCTCCGTGTTTCTTGCAACACCTGTGTGATGTTTCCTTCCTCCTACTGGTTCGATAACCTCGGTTTATTACTGAGGGAAAACTTGCTGCTGTGCTCATCACACCTTCCTCTTGGGGTTTCCAACGAAGCGTCCCATGACAAGTGTTGGGCGTCATCACCGAACAATGTACCTCCTCATTACGCTATGAATAAAAGCTAAGTCCCTTGGCCGAAATCTCTTTTTCTAAGCATTACTTATCGCCAAAAAATGCTCGGGGGCTACGCCTCACCTCACGACCTCGTCGAATGAGAATAACACATACAACCTGAGTAGCTGACCACGTCAGGCTAATGAAAAGGACATGCACAAAGCACAACGTGCTAATACACATACCTCTTACAAAGGGCGTAACGAGCCCACTCGAATAAAATATAAATTTTACATTAAGTTTTTCTTTATAAGATCTACCTATTCTGGAGCATTACATCTGCCCACTGCTCAAACAGATCTACGATCTCCTCAGCATGGTGCGCCACAGCCGCATAATGCGGGCGCATGTCCCAAAGGGTGCCATTAGGACGAAGGGGTGGCCCAGTTGCCACCTCCGTGAGATTTACATCACGACGATGCAGCCGAACAAGGGACAATGTGTAGGGTTCGCAACATAGAAAACAAAATTTTCCTACAATGGGAACAACTATGTACCAAGATCTATCTACTAGATACAAACAACGGGCGGATGTATATCCGTAGATAACATACCCTTGAAGACCGACAAAGCTTAACGAGTCAAACTCGTGGTTGATGTAGACGATCTCTTGCCGATCTCAAGATCGAGAGGAAGTCCTTAGCACCGCAACTTAGCGGCACATCCGTGCCCGCACACACGTTCGAGGCACCGAGCAACCTCCGCCTCCTCCCTCCAGCGATGTAGAGGAAGCACAACTCTTTCTTGCCGAATAGACACCGGGAACATGTATCTCGCTAGTCCGAGACCATGGGGGATAAATTCTAGAGGGGAGAGAGATCCTTCACGAGGAGGTGTGAGTGAGAGAGAGGAGAGGGGGCTCCTTTTATAGGAGGAGGGGGCACCCAAGGGGGTGGCCACCGGCCATGGGCGCTGCCCCCTCCCCTCCTTCATTCATGTGGGTGGACACTCCACTCACTCAAATGCCTTTCAATTCCCTCCACTCAAAATCCCACTCAAATTCCCATTAAATTTCCACCAAATTTAATGCAAACTCTCATTCAATAAAACTCCTTTTATTTATTCAGAATATTGTCAATTACTTTAATGACAAACATTCACATATAACCCCTTGCTAGTATTCCATTTCACATGCAAAAACACTTTCTGCAATTTCACCCGAAAACCTGTTTCGGTATCTAGTGAAATAAATTCCTGCGCTTGTTATTCTTTCCGGCATGAAACTTTTGCTCCAAATGGATGTCGGTGTCTCTTAAGTGTGTCACCCTATGGTTCGTGAATAATGCGGACATGATTGAGACCCCTCTCCGATCAATAATCAGAAGCGGGATCTGGAGACCCATACTGACTCCCACACATTCAATGATGACTTTCTTGTGATCGTCGGAACCTTTTATGCTAGTATCTTAATCCCTTTGTTTCACGATATATTACATGTACAATATTCAATCATCGGTATCTCCATACCTAGTTTGATCTCGTTATTGACATGCACTCTTTTCTTGTTCCCGTGATATAACATTCTAGTGATCAAATCACTTGCTTGCAAGCTAACCAATGTGATATCACCGACAGGGCCCAGAGTATATCTATCCGTCATCGGGATGAACAAATTCCACTATCGATCCATGGGCCTCAACATAACACTTTATTAGTTCTGAACCCATCTTTATAATCACCCTGTTATGGTGCGACGTTTGATGTTATCAAGAAACTCTTCTGGTGTTAGTGATTGACATGATCTCATGGTCTAAGGATTAGGATCACTTCGTAAGTCGTTATAGCAATATAAACTCAATGACTTTGATCATAATGCTATACTTCGGATGAATGTTCATCACACCATTACACTAATGTTGTGGTCTCGTTATTAACAACATCCAATGTCCATGATCAGGAAACCTTGATCATCTTGTTAATCAACGAGCTAGTTTATGAGAGAGGCATAACTAGGAACTTTCTGTTTGTTTATTAAACACACATGTATTAATGTTTCCGTATTAATACAATTATAGCATGCAAAATAAAAATCTATCATATACTTGGAATATACATAATAAACACTTTATTATTGCCTCTCAGGGCATATTCCCTTCAGTCTCCCACTTGCACAATAATCGAGTTACATAGTGATGAATCTAACACCCATGGAGTTCTGGTGTTGATCATGTTTTGCTCTAGGGAGAGTTTTAGTCAACGGATCTGCTACATTGAGATCCGTGTGTACTTTACAAATCTTTATATCTCCATCCTTGACATGTTCATGGATGGAGTGAAACCGGCGCTTAATATTCTTGGAATTCTTGTGAGACCTTGGTTCTTTGGCATTGGCAATAGCACTATTGTTGTCACAATAGATCACCATTGGGTCCAACGCGCTCGCAGCCACACCTAGTTCGGATATGAACTCCTTCATCCAAACCGCTTCCTGAGCCGCTTCCGAAGCAGCAACATATTCGGCCTCCGTTGTTGATCCCGCCACCATAGGTTGTTTGGAACTCCTCCAACTAACCGCTCCGTCATTCATGAGAAATACGTATCCGGATTGATACTTAGAGTCATCCGGATCGGTGTCAAAGCTTGCATCAACATAACACTTAGCGACGAGCTCTTCTTCACCTCCGTATACAAGAAACATATCCTTAGTTCTTCGCAAGTACTTAAGGATATTCTTGACCGCTATCCAGTGTTACGAACCTGGATCCGATTGGTACCTACTAGTCAAACTAATAGCATGTGCCACATTCGGTCTTGTACATAGCATGGTGTACATTATAGAGCCTATGGCTGAAGCATAGGGGACTTTGTCCATTATCTCTCTTTCTTCCGCCATAGCCAGTCTTTGAGTCTTACTCAATGTCTTGCCTTGCAACATAGGTAAGAACCCCTTCTTACTTCTGTCCATTTTAAACTTCTTTAAAATCTTATCAAGGTATGTACTTTGCGATAGCCCTATTAGGCGCCTAGATCTATCTTTATAGATCTTTATGCCTAATATGTATGACGCTTCACCTAGGTCCTTCATTGAAAATTTGCTGTTTAGATAACTTTTAACACTGTTTAAAAGATCTATATCATTTCCGATCAATAATATGTCATCCACATATAATATGAGAAATGCCACATTGCTCCTACTCACTTTCTTGTAAATACAAGCTTTTCCATAAGTTTGGACAGATCCAAAATCTTTGATCACCTCATCAAAGCGGAGATTCCAACTTCGTGATGCTTGCTTCAATCCATATATGGATCGCTGAAGCTTGCACATCTTGTTAGCATCCTTAGGATCGACAAAACCCTTTAGTTGTATCATATACAACTCTTCTTCAATATTGCCATTGAGGAACGCGGTTTTGACATCCATCTGCCATATCTCATAATCGAAATATGCAACAATTGCTAACATAATCCTAACTGACTTTAGCATCGCTACGGGAGAGAATGTCTCATCGTAGTTAACTCCTTGAATTTGTTGAAACCCCTTTGCGACAAGTCAATCTTTATAGACGGTCACATTACCATCAGCATCAGTTTTCCTTTTGAAAATCCATTTATTCTCCACGACCTTTCGGTTGTGAGGTAAGTCCACCAAGTTCCAAACTTGATTTTCATACATGTATTCCATCTCGGATTTCATGTCTTCTAACCATTTGTTGGAATCCGGGTTCATCATCGCTTCTTCATACGTCGCAGGGTCATCAATTTCATCAACCATGAAATTCATAACACGGTTTCCGTACATCTCGGGAGCTGCACGCGACCTGCTAGACCTGCGAGGTTCGGTAGTACTCTCTTTTGGAGTTTCATGATCATTATCATTAGTTCCATCTTCAATCGGTGAAGCCAACTCCGGAACGACTTCCGGTGTTGCGCTACTCGCCATACTTTGAAGAGAAGGTTCAATAACCTCTTCGATTTCTACCTTCCGACTACTCACACCTTTCATGAGAAACTCTTTCTCTAGAAAGGATCCATTCTTGGCAACAAAAACCTTGCCCTCGGATCTGTGATAGAAGGAATACCCAATAGTTTCCTTAGGGTATCCTATGAAGACACATTTTTTCGCTTTGGGTTTGAGTTTATCCGGTTGAAGTTTCTTCACATAAACATCGCATCCCCAAACTTTAAGAAATGACAGCTTAGGTTTGTTTCCAAACCACAATTCATATGGTGTCTTTTCAACGGATTTAGATGGTGAACGATTTAAAGTGAATGCAGCAGTTTCTAGTGCATAACCCCAAAATGACAACAGTAAGTCCGTCAGAGACATCATAGATCGAACCATATCCAATAAAGTACGATTACGACGTTCCAACACACCATTTTGCTGTGGTGTTCCAGCAGGTGTGAGTTGTGAAACAATTCCACACTCTTTCATATGAGTGCTAAACTCGTAACTTAGATACTCTCCTCCACGGTCGGACCGTAGAAATTTGATATTTATATTTTGATGATTTTCCACTTCACTCTGAAATTCCTTGAACTTTTCAAAGGTTTCAGACTTGTGTTTCATCAAGTAGATATAACCATATCTACTCAAATCATCCGTGAAAGTAACAAAATAACGATATCCACCTCGCGCCAACACACTCATTGGACCACATACATCAGACTGTATGATTTCCAATAAATCTGTCGCCCGTTCCATTGAACCGGAAAACGGTGTTCTAGTCATCTTGGCATGGCTCACATGTATCAAGTGATTCCAAAAGTCCATCCGAATGGAGCTTCTTCATGCATTTAACGCCAATATGACCTAGATGGCAGTGCCACATATATGTGGATATATCATCATTGAGTTTAATCCTTTTAGCATCAACATTATGAATATGTGTAACACTATTATCGAGATCCAACAGAAATAAACCATTCATCATCGGTGCATGACCATAAAAGATATCATTCATATAAATAGAACAACCATTATTCTCAGATTTAAATGAATAACCACTTTGCATCAAACACGATCCAGATACAATGTTCATGCTTAGTGCAGGCACCAGATAACAATTATTCAAGTTTATTACTAATCCCGACGGCAAGTGGAGAGGCAGCGTTCCGACGGCGATCACATCAACACTTGATCCATTGCCGACACGCATCTTGACCTCACCCCTTGCTAGCGATTGCTTGTTCCGCAGCCCCTGATTCGAGTTACAAATATTAGCAACTGAATCGGTATCAAATACCTAGGTGCTACTGCGAGTACTAGTCAAGTACACATCAATAACATGTATATTATATATACCTTTGTTTGCCTTGCCGACCTTCTTATCTGCCAAGTACTTGGGGCAGTTGCGCTTCCAGTGGCCAGTCCCCTTACAATAATAGCACTCGGTATCAGACTTAGGTCCAACTCAGGGTTTCTTTTTAGGCACGACAATCGACTTGCCGCCCTTACTTCCCTTCCGTTTTCCCTTCTTGTCTTTCTTGAAACCAGTGTTCTTATTGACCATCAACACTTGATGTTCCTTCTTGATCTCCACTTCTGCAGTTTTAAGCATTGACAGAAGCTCGGGGAGAGACTTCTTCATGCCTTGCATATTATAGTTCATCACGAAGCTCTTATAGCTAGGTGGCAGAGACTGCAGAACACGATGGATGCCTAAGTCAATGGGAATCGATATTCCCAAGGACACAAGCTTATCGGTGTAACCCGACATCTTGAGTACATGCTCACTTACGAAGCTGTGCTCTTCCATCATGCAGCTAAAGAACTTTTCTGAAGCATTGTAGCTCTCTACATCAGCATGTGTGTCGAAAATCATTTTCAACTCACCCATTGTATCAAATGCATTGTCGTTTTTGAAACGCTTTCGAAGTTCTGGCTCTAGACCATACAATATGCCGCAATGAACTAATTTTTGGTCCTCCTGACGAGTCTGATAGACATTCCTCTCCTCGTTAGGGGCATCATCAAACGGTGGGGGCCTAGCGGCGCTTCTAGCACATATTGCTTTTGTGCAGCAGAGAGGAGAATCCTCAAATTCATGGCCCATTCGGTAAAGTTGCTACCGTTCGTTGCAAGTTTCTCTTTCTCCATGAACACATTGAAATTAAAAGCAGGTGGTGCCATCTACAATAGAATTCGTAAAGTTTAGACTAAGAGCATCTCCACTTTCCTACCCAGGAGGCCGATCCGGATGCCGAAATTACGTTCGGACGCTGAAAATCGGCCCAGTCACGTACCCAGGGACCTCTTTTCGGCCGGATTTGGGCCAACTTTGGTCCGGACTACCCAGGCCGAACCCAGGATCCCTGGTACGCCCTGGGGACGCCGGACGAAGCGAATTTGGCGAGTGGACCAACCTGTCAGCGACAGAAGCTGACTCGCCGCCATCCTTCCCGCCGTTTTACTTTTCCCGCCCTCCCCGCTACACCCCTCCCGCCATTCTTCTGGCCTATAAAAGTCGTACATCTCGCCGTCTCTCTTCACAGTCCCTCACACCACCACAACTCCGGCGAACTTGGGACGTTCGCACCTTTCTTCCTCGTCAACTCCGGTGAACTATGGCCGAGGGCCAAAGCAAGCTATCGCCGTGGGAAGCCCGGCTGCTCCGCGAGGCGCGCTATATGGCGCCGCCAGACACTCGTCTCCCCGTAGGCTGGAAACTCAGCGCCGGCGGGATCCCTGTTCCGCCGGTGCCAGACGGAGAGGACCTCACCGTAGAGATCCAGGCGGCTATCGCCACCATGCAAGACCCAGAACTCGCCGGAGAGATCCAGGCCGCTATCGCCACCATGCAAGACCCGGATCACGCCGAGGATCAGGGCAACCTTGTCTTCTGGAGGCAGGTTTTCGCCAACAGGCACCTGGAGGAACTCGCCCGACACGACGGACCGCCGGGCTCGCTGCCGCCGCCGCGTAACAATGCGGCTTATCGCCGCCGCTGGTGGAGCGTTCCAGGGCGGACTCTCGCTGGAGTCATGGTGCACATCGAGGCCGGCAACAAGCCCCGCCTCGGCCTGTAGTTGCGGCGTCCGGCATCGACCACGGCGGAGGCCGCTTCTAGTTATGAAATCTGATGTACTATGTGCCCCTTGCCTACTTTAATGAAATTCCGCCTATATTCGCCCATATTTCTCCGAGTTTAACTGAATTTAGCCGAACTTGGGAACTCGGCCAGGGTACGCGAGTGGGAAACTAGGCGTACCTAGGCCGAAAACGCGTTTCGTCCGGCCAAAAATTGGTCCGGTTTTCGGCCTGGGTTCGCCCAACGAGTGGAGATGCTCTAAGTTTATGATAGATTGAGTTCAACTAATCCACATTAAGAATGAACTCCCACTCAAAAACGACATCCCTCGTGCCTTTTTGGTGATTACATGAACCAAATCCACTACACCAAGTCCGGTTATCACGTGAGTCGGTGTAGCTTCAAAGGCGAGCATCAAATGGGCATCATATCTACCATATGACTCATGCTTAACCTTTCGGTCCGTGTTCCGAGGCCATGTCTGTACATGCTAGGCTCGACAATTAAGAACCTTAGTATTCGCGTGTGTAACTGTCTTACACCCGAAATATGGTCGTGGATCCAAGAACACCCAATCATCACGTGATGTCTTGGAGCGACGAAAACATAATCAGTGCATACTTAAGGAAGAACACATTCTTATCTTGATATTTAAATGAGGGATCATCTTATTCTGCTAATAAAATGCCAAACAAGCAATATAAGATGCTATCAAACATCACATGTTTATAAGTGAAATGATATGGTTCCCGCATATGATCTCCATCATGTGCACTGTGGTATGATCACTATCATACCTCTATGTGTAAGGCCAAGGTCTATGGAACTTACACGTTATGTGTGTTTTAAGAGTATCATCTCATACTTCTACTTACAACATCACCATATCATAACACTAGCCCAGCAACAATCTAAACTAGACGCCTCTAATTTATCCATTGCAAGTTTTACTTGGCTTAGGGCTTTCGAAGATAGAACCGTTCTTACCTACGACCATGAACCACAACGAGGATACCAAATTGTTGACAACTCGTTGCAAATTAGATATTGACTATAGTAGGAGAGATAGACACCCGCTAGCCACTTATGCAAACTAGTTGCATGTCAAGCGTGGAACAGGTCTCATGTGCGAGGACATGTAAGGTTTGTCCGGGCCGCTTCATCACACTATGCCATCAATATCCAAAATACAACTAAGAAGCAATAACATGATCATCATCGCCCACATACTCATATGTGTACTACCCGTGTAAATCATCTATGCATAGATCCGACTCTGATACCACTGAGGGTTCGCAGCATAGAAAACAAAAAAATTCCTACGATGGAAACAACTATGTACCAAGATCTATCTACTAGATACAAACAACGGGCGGATGTATATCCGTAGAGAACATACCCTTGAAGACCGACAAAGCTTAACGAGTCAAACTCGTGGTTGCTGTAGACGATCTCTTGCCGATCTCAAGATCAAGAGGAAGTCCTTAGCACCGCAACTTAGCGGCACATCCGTGCCCGCACACACGTTCGAGGCACCGAGCAACCTCCGCCTCCTCCCTCCAGCGATGTAGAGGAAGCACAACTCTTTCTTGCCGAATAGACACCGGGAACATGTATCTCGCTAGTCCGAGACCATGGGGGATAAATTCTAGAGGGGGGAGAGATCCTTCACGAGGAGGTGGAGGTGAGAGAGAGGAGGGGCTCTTTTCTAGGAGGAGGGGCACCCAAGGGGTGGCCGCCATGGGGCCGCCTTCCCTCCTTCATTCATGTGGGTGGACACTCCACTTGAAGGGTTTCACAGCATAGTAAATCAAAATTTTCTACGAAAGCGAACAGAGGGAAAGCCAAGATCTAATCTAGGAGATGCAAACAACGAGAGAGATTGGATTAGATCTTCATACCCTTGAAGATTCGCATAGCGGAACGTTCGTCGGAACGTGGGTGATGTAGTCGTACTCGCTTCTCCTCCTCGCAATCCGATCCGATCTAGCACCACAAGTGGCGGTGCCTCCGTGAGATGCACACGTGCAGCACCTCGACGTCTCCTCCTTCCTTGGACCAGCAAGTATGGTGGAGAGATGGATTGGATCTACAACACGACAGTGGTGTATTTGGTGTAGAATTTCTGCAGGCTTCACCGCAAAAAGCAATGGGAGGGAGAGAGGAAGGCGCAGGCTACTAGGGCTTGAGGAGATGTGTGTCGGGGGGGCGCACCAGCCCTCTATATATAGAGGGGAGGCGGCCAGCCCAGCCCTCCTCCAAGCCTATCTCTAGTTTAAATGATTTAAACTCTCCCTTATCTAGAAATTCTATCCCAGATTTAAACGAAGTTAAATCTCTCTAGGATCGGCTGGGCCCTATGGGGCCTTGGGCCCTGGCCCAATGCGCCATGACACTCCCTCATAGGCCATGCCCTCCCGGAAGGTGGGACCACGTTGGCCCCTTCCGGAAGGTTCTAGAAGCTTCCACAATACCGATTAATCCGAACAATTCAACTCCAAAACTGCACGCCTTATATGAATCTTATTCTCCGGACCATTCCGAACCTCTCGTGATGTCCCGGATCCCATCCGAGACCAACAAAATTCATAAACCAATTATCCAATCTATCCTAGCGTCGAGACACGTTATGTGTGACCTGCGGGTTCGAGAATATGCGACATGATCTTCTATCAATAATCAACAGCGGGTGCAGGCACCCATATTGACTCCCACACATTCATCGATGATCATATCGGATGAACCACGATGCCAGGATTCAATCAATCCCATATATATATTCCTTCTGTCTTGCGATATTTTACTTGCCCGAGATTCGATCGTCGGTATCGTCATACCTAGTTCAATCTCGTTCACAGCAAGTACTTTACTCGTTCCGTAATCCGATATCACTTTGTGATTAACTCCTTAACCACATGCTTGCAAGCGGTGTTGATATCGACACGAGTGGGCCCAAGTATATCTCTCCGACTTGGGAGGGACAAATCCCATCTCGATACATACAACCCAATGATACTTTCCGACCGAGAGACACCTTTATGATCACCCTCTCATAGGATGACGCTTGATGACCTCAAAGCTTTCTTCCGATACCCTGGAGTTGTATTATCTCATGGTCTAAGGAATACAATATTTGACATAAGAAAAACTTCGCAAAGACGAACACGATGACACGATCTAATTGCTTCGCTTAGTTTGGGTCTATCCACCATATCATTCTCCAATGATATGATCTCATTATCAATTGACAACTCATGTCTATGGTTAGGAAACCTTAACCATCATTGATCAATGAGCTAGTCCATAGAGGCATACTAGGGACACGGTGTTGTTCACAAACCACACAAGTATTAAAGTTTAAGCTTAATACAATTCTAGCATGGACTATAAACTTTATCAAGAACAAGAATTATAATAATAACAAATTTATTAATGCATCTAGGGCATAATTCCAACATCTCCCACTTGCACTAGAGTCAATAATCTAGTTTACATCTGGCAACAATCTCACACCCATGGCACTGAGGTGCTGATCATGTTTTACACGTGGAAGAGGTTTAGTCAATGGATCTGCGACATTCAGATCTGTATGTACTTTGCTAATCTTCAGATCTCCATCTGCTATATAATCTCGGATTATATGAAACTTGCGGTTGATATGCTTGGTCTTTGGATGATATCTTGGTTCCTTAGCGAGTGCTATGGCGCGTGTTGTCACACAATATCTCCAAAGGTCCAATGCACTTGGAACCACGCCAAGCTCGATGATGAAGTTCTGATCCAAACTCCTTCACTTGACGCTTCGCAGCAGCCATGTATTCCGCTTTCATCAGATCCTGCGATCACGCTTTGCTTGCAGCTTCTCCAGCTCACAGCTCCTCCATTCAAAATATACATGTATCCTGTCTGAGATTTACAATCATCCTTGTCGGTGTCGAAACTAGCATCGACGTAACCTTTTACGACGAGTTGTTCATCACCCCCATAGACTAAGAACATTTCTTTAGTCCTATTTAGGTACCTTAGGATGTTCTTCACGGCTGTCCAGTGTTCCACTCGGATCACTTTGATATCTCCGTCACAAACTAAGAGCATTGGACACATCTGGTCTAGTACACAAGATGGCATACATGATGGAACCTATGGCCGAGGCATAAGGCACTTTGCTCATAGCTTCCTATCATTTACCGTGGTGGACACCGAGCCTTGCTCAATATCTTACTCGACAACATAGGCACTGAACCTTTCAATGCCTTATCCATTCTCAACCTTTTCGTAACTTTGTCTAGGTATGTACTTTGGCTTAAAGCTATCAAAGGCCTTTTGTCTATCTCTATAGATTTTGATGCCCAATATATAAGCAGCTTCACCTAGGTCTTTCATTGAAAACACTTGTTCAAATAACTCTTCACATCGTTAAGCATGTTGATGTCATTTCCAATAATCAATATGTCATCCACATATAGTACCGTAAACGCCACCGAGCTCCCACTCACTTTCTTGTAGATGCAAGCTCAGAGCAATTTGGAACAAATCCAAAGCTCTTGAGCACTTGATCAAAACGCAGGTTCCACCTCCGAGATGCTTGCTTCAGTCCAGAAAGGGAACGCTGAAGTTTGCATACTTTATCAAGATCCTTAGGATCGACAAAACCTTCGGGTTGCATCATATACAACTCTTCATCAATGTTGCCATTGAGGAAAGCGATCTCGACATCCATTTGCCATATTTCATAATCATGAAACGCAACAATTGCTAATAAAATCCGAATGGACTTAAACATCGCCACGGGAGAAAGTCTCATCGTAGTCAACACCTTGAACTTGTCGAAACCTTTCGCAACAAGCGCGTGCTTTATAGGCGGTAACATTACCATCCGCGTCGCTTTCTTCTTGAAGATCCATTTGCACTCAACGGCCTTTCGGTCGCTAGGAGGGTCCACCAAAGTCCATACTTGGTTTTCGCTCATTGATCCCAATTCGGATTTCATGGCTTCTAGCCATTTCTTAGAGTATGTGCTCATCATCGCTTCCACATAGTTCGTAGGGTTCACCGCTTCTACTAACAAGACAAACAAGACAGGTTGCCGTACCACTCAGAGGGGCACGCGACCTTGTCGACCTGCGACGTTCAGTAGCAGAATCGTCCGAAGCTTCATGATCCTTGTCATTAGCTTCCTCTATTGTTGGTGCAGAGCACTGGAACAATTTCAGGTGCCGCGCTACTCTCCAATTCAAGAGAAGGTTCAATAACCTTGTCTAGCTCTACTTTCCTCCCACTCACTTCTTTCGAGAGAAACTCCTTCTCAAGAAAGGAACCGTTCTTCATGACAAACACTTTGCCTTCGGATTTGTGATAGAAGGTATACCCAATAGTTTCCTTAGGGTATCCTATGAAGACGCATTTCTCCGCTTTGGGTTCGAGCTTGTCCGGCATCAACTTCTTGACGTAAGCTTCGCATCCCCAAACTTTAAGAAACGACAACTTAGGTTTAGCACCAAACCATAGTTCATACGGTGTCGTCTCAACGGATTTAGATGGAGCCCTATTTAAAGTGAATGCAGCGGTTTCTAATGCATAACCCCAAAATGATAACGACAAATCAGTAAGAGACATCATCGATCGGACCATATCTAATAGGGTTCGATTCCGGTGTTCAGACACACCATTGCGCTGTGGTGTTCCGGGTGGCGTGAGTTGTGAAACGATTCCACTTGCTTTGAGATGCGTGAGAAAATCATAACTCAAATATTCACCCACGATCGGATCGTAGAAACTTAATCTTTCTGTTACGATGGTTCTCCACTTCATTCTGAAATTCTTTGAACTTTTCAAACGTTTCAGATTTATGTTTCATTAAATAGATATACCCATATCTACTTAAGTCATCGGTAAAAGTGAGAAAATAGCGATATCCACCGCGCGTCAAAACACTCATCGGTCCGCATACATCGGTATGTATGATTTCCAACAAGTCCGTTGCTCGCTCCATCATACCGGAGAACGGGGTTTTGATCATCTTGCCCATGAGGCATGGTTCGCATGTGTCAAATGATTCAAAATCAAGAGACTCCAAAAGTCCATCGAATGGAGTTTCTTCATCGCTTTTACACCAATATGACCTAGACGACAGGCCACAAATAAGTAGTATTATCACTATCTACTTTGCATCTCTTAGCCTCAATGTTATGGATGTGTGTTTCATCCCTTTCGAGATTTAGAAGAAATAAACCACTCACAAGAGGTGCATGACCATAAAAGATGTTACTCATATAAATAGAACAACCATTATTCTCTGATTTAAATGAATAACCGTCTTGCAATAAACACGATCCGAAATAATGTTCATGCTCAACGCAGCACATAATAACATTTATTAAGGTTTAAAACTAATCCCGAAGGTAAAACTAAGGAGAGCGTCGACGGCCATCACATCAACTCTTGATCCGTTGCCAACACGCATCTTCACCTCATCCCTCGCAGTCAGCTCATTCCGCAGCCTCTGTTTTGAGTTACAAATATTAGCAATCGAACCGTATCAAATACCTGTGCACTACAACGAGGGCTAGTAAGGAAAACATCAATAACATGTATATCAAATATACCTTTGATGGTGCCAGCCTTCTTGTCCGCTAAGTACTTGGACAGTTGCGCTTCAGGACCCTTGTCCTTGCAATAGAAGCACCCGCTTTCGGCTTGGGACCAGACACGAGCTTCTTCTCAGCAGGGCATTGCGCTTTGCCGCCCCTTCTTAAAGGGCTTCTTTGCACCTTTACCTTTCTTAAAGGAGGGCTTGTTGACCATCAACACATGATTATCCTTCTTGATGTCCACCTCCGGCCTTGACTTTCATGAAGAGCTCGGTGATCGTATCGATGGAACCAATCTGATTATGAGTCACTACAAAACTTTTGTAGCTGGGAGGAGTGATTGCAGAACCCTGTCAATCTTGAGCTCCTCTAGAATCTTGCGATCCAGTTGCTCAAGGCGTTGAGTGTAGCTCGACATCTTAATGGCGTGCTCACTAACGGAACTCCTTCCTCCATCTTGCGGTTAAAGAACTTCTGGAGATCTCATATATCTCGAACGGCCTGAGTCTCAAACATGGTTTTCAACTCTTCGAGAATCTCAAAGGGCCCGGATAGTTTTCAAAACGATTTTGAAGTTCCGTTCCATAGCAAACAACATGGTGCTCTTAATCACACCATAATCATCTTTGCGCGACTGATAGACAGCTTTCTCATCAGCCGGCGCAGTTGCAGCAGGGGCGTCACCTAACGCTTTCTCAAGGACATAGTCCTTTTGACCGCCAGAGAGAATGATTCTCAAATTGGAACCAATTGGTGAAGTTAGACCCATTGTTCTTAAGCTTTTCTTTCTCAGCAAAACGTTGAAGTTGAAGTTGGACTTAGCCATGTGATCTACAATATTTGCAAGTACAAATTAGACTATGTTCATGATAACTAGTTCAACTTTTAATCAAATTACTAGATGAACTCCCACTAAATTCAACATCCCTCAAGTTGTTTAGTGAACACGATCCAAATTCACCACACCTAATCCGATCTTCACGAGAAGAGATGTGGTTTCAATGGTGGACAACGAAGTGTCGATCATATCATTCATATGACTCATGCTTAACCTTTCGGTTCTTGTGTTCCGAGGCCATGTCACATGCTAGGCTCGTCAAGCTAGACCCAAGTATTTCAGCGTGCAAAACGGCTTGCACCCGTTGTATGTGAGCGAGAGTCTATAGCACCCGATCATCACGTGATGCTTGGACACGACGAACTTTCGCACGGTGCATACTTGGGGAGAACACAGTTTTTATCTTGATCTTTAAGTGAGGAATCATCTTATAATGCTACCGTCGATCTAAGCATAATAAGATACATAAAAGGATAAACATCACATGCATATAACTTTATGTGACATGGTATAGCCAATCTTCGCAATGATCTCCATCTTGTGCGTTAAGCATGATCTCCATCACTTCACCATGATTGCCTCCACCACGAATAGCAACTACAACTATTGCTAACTACTTAGCGATAAAGTAAAGCTATTACATGGCGTATAAGAAGTTGACTCATCAGGTCATACACAATTATAAAGACAACCATATGGCTCCTGCCGGTTGTGTACTCATCGACATGCAAGTCGTGAAACATTACAAAACATGATCATCGCATACAATATACACATCACATCTTGGGCCATACCATATCACGAAAACACTCCTGCAAAAACAAGTTAGACGCCTCTACTTTGTTGTTGCATGTTTTACGTGGCTTATGGGAGTAGATGCTAAGAACGATTCTTACCTACGGAAAGCCACAACGGTGATATTATGGTTGCCAAACTCCGTGTTAATCCCATGACAACTATAGTGAGAGAAAGCGGCATCCACCACCGCATGTGTGGAACAAGCCACGTCGCCAGTGCCGGTCTCATGACGGCGTCGCGTAAGGTTGGCCTGGACCGCTTCAATCTCACTATCCCGTCATAAGAAGAACACAAACAAGAGGCTTGCAACAGAACATCAACGCCGCAACAACCATGTTATGCTCTACTCGTGAAACACATCTACGCATAGATCTAGCTCGATACCATCAAGGGTTTCAAGCATAGTAAATCAAAATTTTCTACGAAGAACAGAGAAAGCCAAGATCTAATCTAGGAGATGCAAACAACGAGAGAGATTGGATTAGATCTTCATACCCTTGAAGATTCGACATGAACGCTCGTTTAACGTGGGTGATGTAATCGTACTCGCTTATCCTCCTCGCGATCCGATCCGATCTAGCACCACAAGTGGCGGTGCCTCCGTGAGATGCACACGTGCAGCACCTCGTCGTCTCCTCCTTCCTTGGACCAGCAAGTATGGTGGAGAGATGGATTGGATCTACAACACGACGTGGTGTATTTGGTGGAGAATTTCTGCAGAGCCGCTTCAAACAATGGGAGGGAGAGAGGAAGGCAGCAGGGCTACTAGGGCTTGGAGGAGATGTGTCAGGAGGGGCGCACCAGCCCTCTATATAGAGGGAGGGGCGCCAGCCAGCCCCTCCTCCAAGCCTATCTCTAGTTTAAACGATTTAAACTCTCCCTTATCTAGAAATTCTATCCCGAGATTTAAACGCAGTTAAATCTCTCTAGGATCGACTGGGCGCTATGGGGCCTTGTGCCCTGGCCCAATGCGCCAGGACACTCCCTCATAGTCCCATGCCCCTCCCGGAAGGTGGGACCATGTTGGCCCCTTCCGGAAGGTTCTAGAAGCTTCCGACAATACCGATTAATCCGAACAATTCAACTCCAAAAACTGCCTTGCCTTATATGAATCTTATTCTCCGGACCATTCGAACCTCTCGTGATGTCCCGGATCCCATCCGAGACTCCAACAAAATTCATAAACCAATTATCCAATCTATCCTAGCGTCGAGACACGTTAAGTGTGTGACCCCGGGTTCGAGAATATGCGACATGATCTTCTATCAATAATCAACAGCGGGTCTGGCACCCATATTGACTCCCACACATTCATCGATGATCATATCGGATGAACCACGATGCCAGGATTCAATCAATCCCATATATATATTCCCTTCATTTCGATATTTTACTTGCCCGAGATTCGATCGCCGTATCGTCATACCTAGTTCAATCTCGTTCACGAAGTACTTTACTCATTCCGTAATCCGATATCACTTTGTGATTAACTCCTTAACCACATGCTTGCAAGCGGTGTTGATATCGATACCGAGTGGGCCCAAGTATATCTCCGACTTTGGGAGGGATAAATCCCATCTCGATACATACAACCCAACAGATACTTTCCGATTACCTGAGAGACACCTTTATGATCACCCTCTCATAGGATGACGTTTGATGACCTCAAAGCTTTCTTCCGATACCAGGGAGTTGTATTATCTCATGGTCTAAGGAATACAATATTTGACATAAGAAAAACTTCGCAAAGACGAACACGATGACACGATCTAATTGCTTCGCTTAGTTTGGGTCTATCCACCATATCATTCTCCAATTATATGATCTCATTATCAATTGACAACTCATGTCTATGGTTAGGAAACCTTAACCATCATTGATCAATGAGCTAGTCCATAGAGGCGTACTAGGGACACGGTGTTGTTCACAAACCACACAAGTATTAAAGTTTCCGCTTAATACAATTCTAGCATGGAATATAAACTTTATCATTAACAAGAATTATAATAATAACATCTTTATTATGGCCTCTAGGGCATAATTCCAACACCACTCACTCAAATGCCTTTCAATTCTCTCCACTCAAAATCCCACTCAAATTCCCATTAAATTTCCACCAAATTTAATGCAAACTCTCATTAAATAAAACTCCTTTTATTTATTCAGAATTTTGTCAATTACTTTAATGACAAACATTCACATATAACCCCTTGCTAGTATTCCATTTTAGATGCAAAAACACTTTCTGCAATTTCACCCGAAAACCTGTTTCGGTATCTAGTGAAATAAATTCCTGCGCTTGTTATTCTTTCCGGCATGAAACTTTTGCTCCAAATGGATGTCAGTGTCTCTTAAGTGTGTCACCCTACGGTTCATGAATAATGCGGACATGATCGATACCCCTCTCCGATCAATAATCAGAATCGGGATCTGGACACCCATACTGACTCCCACACATTCAACGATGACTTTCTTGTGATCGTCAGAACCTTTTATGCTAGTATATTAATCCCTTTGTTTCACGATATATTACATGTTCGAGATTCGATCATAGGTATCTCCATACCTAGTTTGATTTCGTTACTGACATGCACTCTTTTCTCGTTCCCGTGATATAACATTCTAGTGATCAAATCACTTGCTTGTAAGCTAACCAATGTGATATCACCGAGAGGGCCCAGAGTATATCTATTCGTCATCGGGATGAAAAAATTCCACTCTTGATCCATGGGCCTCGACATAATACTTTATTAGTTCTGAACCCATCTTTATAATCACCCTGTTACGGTGTGACGTTTGATGTTATCAAGAAACTCTTCCGGTGTTAGTAATTGACGTGATCTCATGGTCTAAGGATTAGGATCACTTCGTAAGTTGTTATAGCAATATAAACTCAATGACTTTGATCGTAATGCTATACTTCGGATGAATGTTCATCACACCATTACACTAATGTTGTGATCTCGTTATTAACAGCATCCAATGTCCATGATCAGGAAACCTTGATCATCTTGTTAATCAACGAGCTAGTTTATGAGAGAGGCATAACTTTCTGTTTGTTTATTAAACACACATGTATTAATGTTTCCGTATTAATACAATTATAGCATGCAAAATATGCATCTATCATATACTTGGAATATACATAATAAACACTTTATTATTGCCTCTCAGGGCATATTCCCTTCATAATGCAGCTTTCACACCAGCGATGAGATGACACTGCACCAACTCTTTGACGTGGCCCACGTTCTGAAATTTCGCAAGAAGGCCCCAAAGGGTGGAAGGTGCCTCATCCAAGGGGAACATGACGGACCAAATGGATGCTAGAGAAGTCCTCGCCTGCTTCAGCACCCGAGAAACCTGGTGCACGCTATCTTGCGCCATCGCAAGGACGATGGCCCGGTCGCGGTCCATCCACAAGAAGCCAGTCTCCAGGTCCTGTTGCATCAGGCAATTCATCTGAATAGCGATGAACTCTTTCTCTTCCTTCGGAATGAGATTCACACCCGCAGAACGCACACAATGAGCAAACATGCAGAACTTCACCTGAAAGAACAACAGTTCACAAAGACTCACATTGCAGTTGCTCGCTCATCTGCCGCAACTCCCCATCAAGAACTCCTCCCTAGCAGTGGATCGCTCAGCCTTCGACTTCCACACATCTACGTGGCCTCGAATGCTAAGGACGTCCTTTTCCAAGATGCGGACACGATCACACAGAAAAATCAACTACGATGCATCATCCAAGGATGGTCGCGGCTCAAAAGCAAAATGACCAATAGGTCACCCAAAAGGGCTCGGGGGCTCCCCCAAGGGATAAAGTATAAAATACTTACGTGTTCAGGCGGGGACTCCGAAGTTCCCCGTGCGGTCTTCTGAACTACGAATGTCCGAGCTTCTCGCCTAGAGGAGTTCGGGTCATAGTCCTTAGAGTCCGCCGCCACCTGGGGGATAGCAGCCGTCAGCTTCGAGTCCCCTACAGCCTCCTGGGTATCCTCGTCAAGGGGCTCCTCCGAAGAATGGCTGCAAGTAAAGGCTTTATCAGACAAACAACCTACATTACCTAGACAGATGACTGCAAATGAATTCACTTACGACTCGATGTCCGATAAGTTGAAAACGGGAGCCACTTTCTGCTTCTTCTTCTTGGCCGGTGACTCCGGAGCCACTGCTCGAAGGGGCACGACAGGAAAAGGTGTAGAAGATGCACCATCTTCCTCGCCATAGCGCTCGAGGAAGGAAGGAACCCTTGGAGTTGGCGGAGTATACGCATCCGAAGACTCGCTCCGGGAGCGCTTTCGGGTCTGTCCTTCACTCGCCTCGGGAGCATCTGTAGTAGGCGACTACGCCAGAGGAAGCTTAGACTTGGAGTCCACCTCCTCATTGTCTGACGCTTTCCTAAACTTCTCAGGCAAAGGAGGCATAGACCCCATAACCTGGAAGCGCTTCAAGCGAAAAGAAAAGGAGAAACAAGATAAGTAACAACATCAAACACTCAAAAAAGCATTACGCGCACGAACAAGCATCACCTGGGAAACCCCTTTATTGGAACTAAGATGAGGGGTCAAAGATTTCCCCGGGAGGTCCTCATCGACCTTGGCCTTTAGCAGGGGACGAAGAGCCCTATCCAGGTCACCTGAAGACAACTCTTCGGATGAAATCCTCGTTGGATCGCTGGAGCCGGCGTAGAGGAACATTGGGTGCACCCTATCCTGGAGCGTCTGCACCCGACGCTTGAGGAAGGTGCAGATGATGTCGACACCGTTGACCTCTTTGCCTGGCACCAGCTGAAGAGCCTCCACCCGCTGGTAGAGTCTCTCCACCTCCGCAACTTCACCCTCCAAGATGTGGTTCTTCCCCGATCTCTTCGGGACGATCTTCTGATCGGAATCGAAGGGGGCAATGTCACATCCCAAGATTTTCCAAATCTTGTAATGTGAAAAATAAATGAATAAAATAAAACTTTGTTGATTTTTAGGGTGAGAAGAAACTTTTTGAATCCAATTGGAAACTTTCAAAACCCATTTGGATCAAATAAAATCCTAAAGGGATTTAAAAAGTTAAATAAACAATAAAGCTAAAAATATTTGGAAATACTATTTTGGATCTTTTAATAAAAAGATTTGACCTTCAAATGAAAAGGAAGAAATTTAAATAAGGATTATTTTATAAGCCAAATTAAAACTTGGCCAAGCCTTTGAAATAATAATATTCCTATTTGATAAAAATTAGTAAAGCTTTATTTAAAATAAAATAATAAGGATTTAATATCCAAGTTTATTAAAAATAAAGGTTTTACTATTTTAATTAAACATCAAAACTTATTTATTTATTTTAAACAAGTTTTCCAAGTATTCTTTATTTTCAAATAAAACCTACTGAATTGGTTTTGATAATAATTTAGATTTCAAAATGGAGTTTTGAATAAATCAAAATCTATTGATTTAATAACAAAGGTCTATTTTATTTAATTATAAAATGGACCTTAAAAAAAATATTATTTTGGTCTTTGGACTTTGGTTTATGTTTTTAAACAAAACCAAATTCAATTGCAATGTTTGGTGAAAATTTGATTTGATTTGAATGTTTGATTGTTGTTTGAAAATTCAAAACAGAAAATAGAATTGGAAAAGAATAAAACATTCAGGAAGAAAAAAATGGAAGCAGATTCTGGCCCAACCGAGCACAACAAGCCAGTGCAAAGCTTCTCCCCCCTCTTCCTCAGACTGACCTAACCGAGCCAAATTAACAAGCCCAAAGCCCAGCTCAAATTTTTCTCTTGAGAAAAATGTTTCAGACTCATTTATCGACCCACGTAGAGGGCCGACCGGTGGACCTCTCCTGTCTCTCTCCTTATTCACGTGAAGCGGACCCACGTAGCCAGCTCACTTCCTTCTTCCTCGTGCCGATTACTCCCTGCCGTTGCAGCCAGTAAACACCGACGATCAATTCGCGTTAAAGGCCGCATTACTCCATCCCGCGATCATGCTGTTTTAATCGCATGTGCCTTCTCCTCCTTTCCTCAAACCACATTGCCTGGCGCCACCAGTACCTGAATCGAGCAACCCACATCGCTCCGACCACCATCCCCAGCCAATTCCGGCGACTCTGCGCCACCCCTTGCCTTCCCAAGCACACGAGTACATTCCCCAGACCTAGACGCTTCTCCCTGTACCTCCCATTCAACCGCAGGCGCCCTAGAACATTGGCAACCACCTCGACTGAGCGTCGTCGCGTCTGCAAGCAACTCCGGCGAACTTCCCTGGTAAGCACAAACCGCCCCACGCCCTCTCCTTCACGCACGCAGCTTCACCTTGATCATGCGCATCTAACCGTGTCCTCGTTTTGCTTCGGAGTGAACCACAGCGTCGCCCCCGACCACGACCAGAGCCGCCCGACGCCGTTCCCCACTTCGGCGAGCAATCCCGCTAGAACCAGAGAGCCCCTCGACAAGCTGACCTTACCTTGAGCATCCCCACGTCACTGCAATCACGGTGAGCATCCCCACTTCGTTCCTTGCTTCCTGTAGCTGCCGTAGCACCACCGCCTGACCGTCGCTGCCGTCTGCCGCCGCGCAGCGTCGCCAGCCTTTGGCCAAGCATCTGTGGCCGTTAGATTTAAATCTGGTGGCTACGATTAGAACTAGACGAAGGGGTACGCGCCCATCTGATCCGTTCGTATAAGTTAGATCCAACGCCCCGCAGAGACCGATCCACCCGAACCGGTATCGACCAGTAGCATCACGCCGCGTGGCACCAGTTTGTTTAAAACAGAAATTTGAAATCAGATTTAGATGCAAATTTGAAACCCTTGTAACTTTTGATCCACACGTCCAAAAATGACAAACTTTATATCAATGGAATCAGTGGAACAAGCCCTAGCCAATCATGCAATTTTTTTAGTAAAAATCCTCTGGTAAAATGTTTGTTTTTGCAGAAACACTTGTATGCTTGTTTAGGTTATAAAAATTGTTCCAAAATGATTTTGAGGTTGAAATCTTTGCAAATTGGTTTGTTGTGAACCTACTGACCCTAGGAAACAACCCATGGTTTTAAAAATGGATTTTGTGAAGATTAGGAATAAAAACTTGAATTAGCCCATTTCTAACCAAATAAAAATATTGATTTTGCTATGAAAATGATTTTGGAGTAAAAACTTTGGGAAAATGATTTGGATCAAACCTACTGACCCTAAACACCAAGTTTTGAGAATTAACAACTTACTTGGTGAAGAACATGAAATTGTTGCTTTGATAAAAACATTTTCCACCACATAAAATAATGATTGGATTTAAAAATGGTTTATAGATAAAACCCTTTTGCAAATGACTTTGCCACTTTAGAAAGTGACCACCTTGGACTTTACAAAGTTTAGAGCCTAGTAGAAACCATCTTTGCAAATAAAACTATCCTTGCATGCTTGCATGCATGACTTAGTTCCTATTATTTTATGTGTGTTTTGTTTGTTTGATTTTGGTTGGAATGCTAGTTGATATTGTGTTTGCTTGATTGTTTGTAGTGAAGTTAGAAAAGTGTGAGACTAGCAAGATCAAGGAGTGAACCAACATTCCCTACCAAAAGAAAGGCAAGTTACACTATCATCTAAAGTCCTACTGTTTTCATTATACTTAGTGGATTTTGAAACATGCATGAAAAGAATTTCTATACTATATGTATGCTAAATCCTAATAGGATACCCTTATATATTCCCTAGTGAAAACAATGTAGTTGTAAAATGCTTAGCCATGCTACATATTTTTGAGAAGAGATACATGTTGAGATTTTATGAGGTTGAGAAAAGACTTGTGTTTTATATAATAAAACAAGGACTCAATGAACCACCTGGGTGGACAAGGATACTTTGAGTTTTGATAAGGTGGCAACAAAAGGAACCATGTCTATGTCAATCTCTTTGTGTTGTGCACCAAAAGAAAACCACCCAGGAACTTAGAGATTGAACATGTTTCTCCAATTGTGGCTTTCGTGTACAGCCACATGCTACTTATGGCTCTGGCTTAGTCAAACATTGGGAAGACCCATGCATTGTCTTCAGGTTACTGAAAATGAGGGAACTTGGAATCCCACATGGGTACTGAAGACAAGCTAGCAATGGTGTATGGGAGGACCCTCTGGAAAGACTTCGTCACATTCTCAATCTGCCAGTACTCCATCTTGGTGAGTACCAATCCAGTGACACCGGTGGCAACAAGATGAGAGTGTGTCATGTGGGTAAAGTGTACAACTTCTGCAGAAGAAAATAAAATCTAAGTACTTAGCCGTGTCCCCGGTTATGGACAATACTGAGCAACTAAAGCTTGAAGCTATGGGAAATCTCGACACTCCAATTTCTAAAAGAATTTTTTTTAAAGAGACAACAAAGACTTGCAGCACTTGGGGGTACCAAGGAGCTCAAGAGATTTGGATAAAAACTTGCAGCATTTGGGGTTACTAAGGAGCTCAAGAGATTTTGGATAAAAGCTTGAAGCACTTGGGGATTTACCAAGAAGCTCAAAGGATTTTGACAAGGACTTGAACACTTGGGGATTTACCAAGGAGTTCAGAAAGATTTGACAAAAGATCAAAACCATTTTGAAAAGATAGGATAAACTATTGCTTTCTGCAAATGAGCCTTAAACCCTACTTAGCCAAAAATACATGTAATGATAGGATCCACTTATATTCAACATAGTAGTGAAACTTGCCAATACAATTCAAATGTATTGACCCTTGTGGCTGTAACTTGTAATGTTGCAGGTTTGATTGTTTTTAGTGAAGATTGATTGATTAGGATTGCAAAGTCTACAACCAACATGTCTGCCTGTGGCACTTTGAAGATGAAGGACCCCATGCTTATAGTTTTCTGCTGCAATGTAATGTAATAGCCAAATGAACTATGTAAGATGTAATAAAATTATGTTATTCCTGGTTATAAAGTTGTATTATGACCTTTGTTTCTTGATATTACATCTTAACTGTGGATGCTAGCTATTGATCCAGGGACTAGCATTGTAAACACAGGGGACTCTACCTTATTAAAAGGTTGGGAACCTTACAGGCAAGCCCATATTTCTGACCGTCCAGCTTAGCATCGCAGATGTAGAACCACTTCTGGCGCCATTGCTGGACGGACTCGCAGATAGAAAAAGAGAAGAATTGGACGAAAGGGCGGACAGAAATGATGCAGCCACTAAGCGGATAAACTCCGCCGGTGTCGGACTGCCTCTTCACGGAATAGAGCTTCCGGAAGAGGCCGAAGTGTGGCTCGATACCGAGCCAGCACTCGCAAAGAGTTATGAAGCAGGCGTCATGGATAAGAGAATTGGGAGACAAATGATGTAACTGAATTCCATAGAATAAGAGGAGTCCACGAAGGAAATCGTGGACATGAAACGAAAGACCACGAAGGATAAAGGCAACAAACATCACCCGAAACCCTACGGGTGGGCGGGGGATTACCTCATCACTAGGAAGGATGACGTCCTCCTTGTTCTGGGGGATCAACCCATAATTGCGTAGCTTGCGCAGATCCCCGTTGCGCACCTCTGTGCGCCTCCACCCGCCGTCCGCGATGCGGGTGGTCGCGGCGGCCTTCTTTCCGCTGACGGCGATGCTCGAGCCAGCTTCGGCGGTGGTCTTCTTCGACTTGCCCATCACGCGGTGTCGGATGCGGGCGGTGTGCACGGAGAAAAGAAGAAGGAAAGGAACGAAGAAATTCTAGTGCGTAGTGGAGAGAAGTAGTGTTCGTGAAAATGGAGGCAATGGAGATGAGCAAATGCAAAGGGTAAAACGAAAATCACTGTTTAGCCATGGTATTAAAAGAGAAAGAGGACGAACACGAGTCGTTGATCCAGAAGCCCTAGCGCGCACTCAAGATCTAACCCTACACGTGTCAGCACAACAACAAACCGTCGCCAACACGCCGTTCACTACGCACGGAAACCGAGGAGACACCATAATTTTCGTCATGTTTGCGCGTGACTAGTTAACTTCAAGTCAGGCGGTGGGGCCCACGATCGTCCCATCACATCATCTCTGCCGCCGCAAATGGTTGAGATCACCAATCGTCAGCGCTGACGTCATCAAGGACAAGCCAGCAACGTCTGGAAGCTTTCGGCTGATCAATCAAGTACTTACTTGACTCTACGATTCGAACAACTACTCGGGAGCTACTCCTATCAAGAGCGTTGTCCGCGCACCTGAGAAATGACCTAGGCACTACACCTCGCAACTATCTTCGAGTCCTACGTCGAGTCTACGACTCCACTAAGGACTCGGGGGCTACTCCCATAGGAAGGATTGGTCGAGCATCACAAAAAATTGTGTCCTTCGAACCTAAACTAAAAACAACTGAACTAAAGTCTCTGCTCGAGTCTACGACTCAAACAGACACTCGGGGGCTACTCCCATAGAGAGCGCTGGCCGCGCACCTTATGAATTCTTCGACTGCGATCCTTCGGATCAAACACGACAAAATATTTTTGGCAACTCTGCCCAAACTAACTCTAAGTGAGAAGCAATCTCCTTGGCCACCCGAAACACCTCCGCGATGATAAAATTTCGGATATTGTGTCTGCGACACAAAGATAAGCCTCTGAGATATCATCGATGGCATGTAACGCTTTTACTGCGCTCTCGCCGGTAAAACTTCGTGTCGTAGTGCGATGAAAATCGACCAGGCGTTGGGTATACCACTTGAAAACCACTGGAATTCGACTCCTATAAGACCTCAACGGCCTAAGTCGAATTACGCCAGCATTCGTTCTGGATTTGATTCTAGGGACTCGAGTCTAAAGAAGATCGTGTTGTTTTGTCCTATGGCAGTTAACTAGCCCTGATCCGTCAGGAGAGTCATGCACACGCATCAACAATCCCTATGAACTAAAACATTTTTTCTTAAATAGGTTCAACTGCACCCGAAAGATTAAAGAGTCCTCAGCCGAATCTATGATTCGACTGAACACTCGGGGGCTACTGACATGGTTATACCCCATGGGTATACAACATTGGCATACCTAGTCCAGCCCAAGGAAGGCCCACGCCAAGATATGCGGCCTGTGGAGATTTCGGGTGGCCCATGATGCCTTCGGATCCTTGGAGAACAAGACTAGAGTAGATAGAATTTCAAAGGGTGCAAACCCTTATCTGTAACCGACTCAACCTGCGCCTGGGACCTTCCTATATATATATAAAGGCTAGGAGGGCACGGCGAGGAGGATCATACTCACCTCATACGCACCTCACGCCAGATTGCATCTGCGCACCCCTGTAACCCTCGGTTTCGTCGTAATCAAGAGCAGACAAGCAGGAGTAGGGTTTTCCCTCCAGGGGCCTGAACCTGGGTAAACCTCGTGTCCCCGCGTTGCTTGTCTGTTAACCATTCTACGATCTCCAGCATCCCTATCTTCTCCAAAACCCAAGTCCATAACAATGGACATTGACGAGATCGAACCTCGTCACCTATTCACCCCCTCTCTAGGCGATGCCGGTTGCACTTTCATATCTTAATGTGTTTTAAATGGCTTATATAAGCAGAGATGTTCTCTTGTAGAGCATCTCTTGAAGAACACATATATATGAGTCTGACTGTCACACCTCGCAGTCCATGAGAACTGGGTGCTCTCTAATAAACTCATGAAAGGCCCGGAGTATAACGCATAAGCTCCAAACCGTGAGAAAGCTCTGTGGAAACCCAGTATCGGTCTAGACTTTATGTGAAACTAGTATGCAAAAACTTATAGTTCAAGACGTAGTCCACTATTCAAGTTATAGCATGGAGTTTAAAGTGAAAGTTCAACTTAATATAAAACGATGTTCTAGAACAAAAGTGATGTGAATGTGCTAATGAGACTATATGAGGTTTGTTGGAATGGGTGTTGGGTTGTTGGCTCATATCCAATACAAATTCAGAAATTCTCATATGGCTCATTGGTGCAAGGGTGGGACTAAAAGTTTACTCCTGTATTGCTTACTAGGAAAGAGTTGGAGTGGTTCAGAAGATGGAGTGTTCTCACTCTACGAAGTGAGTGAGAAGAGATGTAGCATTCACACACTCCTCTTCCTCCTCCGCCTGTCTCACCACGCCTCTTCATGACACACCATAGGTTGCGGGAATGAGCTGAGCTGGGCTCATACCCTTGCATCTCGTTTATATTCTTATTGTCCATAAAAATAATTATGTATTAATTATGAGTTATGAATGGACGTGTCCCAACTATTTCTAGTAATTCTGGATCATGAGTTGTGTTGACTCGGATGAGGATTGCTCCCACATCCTACCAGACCTACACTATATAAACCTAGACGTCGAACCCTAACTCGCGCACACCACATACAACTACCTACTTCCAAAATCTTGCATCGTCGCCATTGTCTTCCCCATGCCGTATTGCGGCGTGCACCGCCATACATGACAGTGGACCTCTGGAGCCCCGCCTCTCAACCTATACGGGCGAGGCATGATCAGGTTTTTGAAAGCGTGACTAGTGGCAATACAAGTTTCAGTGTATTTTCACCTTTGCCGTTCGTTTACTATGTTACATAAACTCACGTTTTTGCCAGCAGGAGGAACATTAAGGCATTGTATAGGGCATGTACAATGATAGAAAACGTGTATTTTCTTAACGGTTCACATAATTTAGAGAAGACAAAGAAATTTATATAATGAGTCATCTTTTATTATCTACTCTACGAATTTAGCATGCGCATTGCAAGAAGTGGCGCTCTAGCAGGCGTTGTATCTTAGCGCGCATGGTATTTTTCTTCGGCGCACGACAATTTTCGCTATCCGAATCCTCACACTACGCTTGCAGTCCAGCATGCGACAAAGCTCGGCGAGTGCATGAACGCCCAATCTCTCTGAAATTTCAGCGCACGCTTCCACCAATGACCATTCCTCACCTACCCTTGGCGCAGTCGTCACCGATTTCGTGCCGCCGCACTCCGCTATAGATCAGCACCGCCACTGGCAACCCGCCGATGCACCGCTCCGGGATTCACAGTCGCGAGGTACCAGAGCCGCAGCTGGTCCACGCGCACCAACGCCTGTTCGCGAGCATCTCCGGCGCTCCGCTAGCACCATTGCCGGCGCACCGCACGCGCGGTGTTCAAAGAAACGCACGCAAGATATGTAGCCGCCGCCTCTGCCGCCCTTTTTAGATAGGATTTGCTCGTAGTGTAGACTAGTAGTTCAAATATGTTTTTTGATAGGATTTGCTCGTTGTATTGTTTGTTGTATTGGTGATAAACAATTTGTGTTGTAATAATATTTAGACTATTTGTTGTTGAATATTTATGCGTGTTTGATTTTGTTGAAGGCTATATTCGTATGAAATTGGTGTTTGTGTTGGGAGCGCGTTGTATTGTCCATTGCCTGGTAAACCTCGACTTAGAGCGCCCTAAATGCAGCACCCTATGACGGACACTAAAACACGATCCAGCATGCTGCATACGCGTTTTACATCTTTAGATTTTTGGGTGCATGTTAGAGATGTCTTAAGAGCACGTACAACGCTGGTGCTTAGGCCAGGTGCTTAAAAAGACCCGGACTTTTTTTTTGCCACACGACGATCATCTGGTGCTTACCGCATACAAAGAGTGCCTAGGTTGGCATGGATGCCCCATGGATGCTTAAGATAATAACTACGTACTGTTTTCTAAATACAAGTTTGGACTAGTCCCACTAGCAAAGCACGGGTGCAAACTTACGTGCATTAGAGAAATAGAAATTTAATCGGGTGCTTGCTGCCGGTTTAGCCCTCTCTCTTTTTAAGCACCTCTAATTAAGCACCCTTAAATGTACATGCTCTAAAGGAAGGTAATCTTCTCTCTCCTAATTCTCTCTACTCCAACTAAACGCAAATTCTACATGACAACTCTAAAACAAGGCTGATGCAATGTCTTTTGCATTTTTTCTTTCGATTCACGGGTCTCCACATTTTGACCAGCAGCGAACACTTCCAAGGCCACATCGACGGCGATCGGATGAAGAGGACGAGTTCGCTCGTTTTCCTCCGCCCGGGAAGTGGACTTCAACGAGAGATCGGCGACGGTGCCACTGCTACCTTCGTAGACTGACAGTGGGCCATGTCTGGGTCCTTCTCCCGGTGGACCGACCAGTCGTAACCGCTGTGGCCCATCAATCTCTCCCCCGGATTTCTCGTTATTTTAAACTGAGCCCCCGAACCCAACCCACCTCAGATCTCACATGGAGTGCAATCCCTTAATTATTGCCGAATTATTATGGGAATCCAATGAAGGCTTTGCCCACCGATCCTAACACAATCACTATTTTGCAACTCTTGTTTTCGGAGTTTCACTTTGCATTTTGCACCAACTGTTTGAAGATATAAAACAATCAACGCTTCGCATCCAACTAGAGAACGTGCGTGCAAGACATTGTGTATGAATCTCTTATGCATACTTGAGGCATTTTACATTTTCTTTAGCAATTTTCCAACATAAGGAAATCTCATACAAATTATCATGTACTCACATGTCACAAATTATGTGGTAAGATTTAGAGAAAATTTCAGATTCGATCAAATATGGTATAAGGAAATCTCTAGCTCCAAACCCCATAAAGGAAATATGCGGCGGATGACATAGGAGGCATAAGTATTAATACCACCGAGAATATCCTTTGTCATCAACATCTCCTTCGCCGCCGGTCAACTTCTCATTGTCATAGACCACCTCATGTAAGACTAATTCGTTTCGATCTTAATGCTCTTTGGTATTTATTTAAAAAATTATCCCATTTGAACTCGGTTCATAGCTGATATAAAGTCTTGTTTAGAAATTTGTTGATCTTGTCCTTGTTGTCGAGCGAAGGTTGAGCAGGACCCGAAAGTCGTTTAAGTGGTGCTTACCCCAACTTGCTCGAGCTCGGCTCGTTCACAACCCTTGACAGTGAGTGAGAATGTGTTCGGTTGGTGAAAAAGTTCCATGACACTAAATAAAAAATGTAAACATTTTTTGGATTGTTTTCCACCTTAATTCATTTTTGTTGCAAATTGGTCAAATTGTAGTCAAGGAATACTTCTTGGCATGCCCAATCTAAGCTCAAAAGCCGGCAGCCCCTGAATACCGAAGATATGGAGGCACCTGGTTGCAACTTTCGCAGACCAAGTCCACGAGAGGCCAAAACACAAAACGGCAGCAGCAAAGGACAGTAGTATAACTTGACGCCCCCGCTCGCAGGCAGCACAGCCCATTCCAAGACAGCAGCACAAAAGGGAGGAGGAACCAATCAACCAATCCCCCCACACGCTCCGCCCCGCGCCGCAGCGAGAGCGAACTGGTGCCTTCCCTCCGCTGCCGGCCGCGTCGTCGTCGTCGTCTCCACCTTTCCGTGCTCCCCTCCCGAGGTAGACCCTGCCCCTCCTCGCGATCTCTCTCCGCAGCAGCATTCGCCCGTCGGATCTGGCCTCCCCGCGCGACGGCCACTCTGTTTATTTTTTCAGCATTGTTATAGGGATTTTTGGGGTTAGATCTCGCCGAATTTGGTGATGAAAATGGCGGGGGTTACGACTTCTGTGCCCCACCCGTGTAACGGCTGGGGAGCAGCGGCGGGGCTTGGAGATCTATCTATCGTTCGGAATCCGGTGCGAACTAGCGGTTTCGGTGTAGGTAGATTGATGAATCTTATTCGGTCGTGGATGGGATCGCGCTAGCTAGCCACTTGGAGATATGATCGGTAAATTCCGGCCTCTGCTGCTTCTAGGCTTAGTGATGCTTCGGTTGTTGAGTTGACTGGACCAAGTCAGTGATCCAGTTCATATTCAGTTCCAGTGTGGCGGTGCTTGTAGCTATTTTGCGTTTGCTATATGTCTTATTTAGAGCTCCCCAGTGCCCACAGTGTAGTGGAATCGGTTTTCATTTTTCATGGGAGTGGTTTGAGGTTGACTAGCTTTGAAAAAATAATCTAGGGTAAACCATTTGCACTAGTTTTTGTAGCTTAGGATAGTTGCATTCCCATATTGTTGTTCGTTGGAATGGTTTATTATTGACTGCCTGTACATTATAGAAAACGCTCCACACATTTATCAGAGATACCCTACTATTATTTTTCTATGTAATTTCCAGGAGAAGCTGCAGTTTACTCATTTTATTCTTATCTCTGTTTTGGTCAATCAATGCAGGTTGTGAATATGTCAGATAGTGCGTTGCAAGATCTCAACTCAGCTCAGTCAGTTGAGCTGGAGAAGAGCAAAGATAGTTCTGTGGAACCCTGCAATACTAAGCCTGTGTTAAACGGCAACAAATGTGTCAAGAAGGAAGAAAATGCTCTACCTGAATGTCCTGATGTGACCAATGGATGCGAGGCTGGAGTTGTAGATGTTGAGTACATTGATTCTGAGAATCTCACCGATCTCCCAGATGTTGACACAAGCCTTAGTGTATGCCACTAGCTGTTCATATTCGTGTTCCTGTTTTTGTTGGATACTCGGAAGTTTGTAAATTGTTAATGCCCTAAGATTATGCATTTTTTTTATTTTCATCAGACTTTACTTGCAAGGTTGGATTCGAAGGACTGGGTCAAGACATGTGAAGCTCTTAATAATGTTCGTCAGTTGGCAATATATCACAAGGAAAAGTTGCAGGAGCTGCTGTAAGTTGTTTCCTTGTTTTTGGTCTGACTTTTGTTAGCTTCCGATATAGTTTGTCCATCCAAAATTGCTAAGAAACTACTCTTTCCGTTTCAAATTAACTACTTTGTACTAAATCCGTGATAGTTAATTTGGAACACAGGTAGTACATTTCAACTGTTATATTGACTGTTGATATGAATGCAAATTTCAGGAAGCCTCTAGTTCCTCTTATTGTGAAGTCTGTTAAGAATCCAAGGAGTGCTCTGTGTAAAACTGCGCTTATGACCTGCGCCGACATCTTTAAGGCATATGGTGAACTAATGGTTGACTCAGTTGACCTGCTGGTGTGTTTCTTCGCTTCTTAAAATATGATGTTCACAGCTACACTTGTTTAGTTTCCGCACGATATTTCATGTACTAGCTATGAAGTCTCTCAAAATATCATGCGTGTCATATGTGTTCACAGCTGATGCCGCTATTTCTGAAATCTTCACAAGACAAGCGCTTTGTTTGTGAAGCTGCTGAAGCAGCCCTTATATCAATGACGAGCTGGATCTCTCCTTCTGTATTGTTACCAAAGATGCAGCCCTACCTCAAGAACAGGAATCTACGGATTCGAGCAAAAGCATCGGTTTGTTTCAGCAAGAGTGTGCCACGCCTTGTAAGTAGAACTCTCACTTGGATTTTTTAATCTGAGGCCATATTTTTTTTGTCCCAGTTATTGTCGGATTATCTGCAAAGGATTATTAGAGAAGCGAAATGATTTAATTAAATACACCACATAGTATATTTTTTTCTGATGCTCCACCTGCTCAGCTAGATACAGCCGTACCATTTGGATAGTTTGACTTCCTTATGCTTCTTCTCTGTCCATGGGCTTAGTTAGAATTTCCATTCAACGTCTTCCAGAACTTTGTAGTTTATATAGATATGCAAATACTTTTTTGAATTTTCTGCATCATAATATGAAGCTGGCGTTTAGCCTCAGATGATTTAGTTCATATAGTGGAACTTTGATATGTTAGAATGTTAGCTGTAATCTGTATGTTCAAAGAGCCTCACAATTTTCTAGTCATTTTCAGTAGGGCCTCTATTGGCGTGGGTCTGCATGTACTGTGCCACTCTTGGTCGCTGTTCTAAATATGAGAAATATAACACTCCAGTTGTTCTACAGCAGTAATACTTTTTTTCTATCTACTAGGGTGTGGAGGGAATCAAAGAATATGGAATGGACAAGCTCATCCAGGTTGCAGCAACCCAGCTGAGTGACCAGCTCCCTGAGTCAAGGGAGGCTGCTCGTAAGCTGTCACTGGAGCTACAAGCATTCTACGAGAAGTCTCAAGCCTCAAGTTCAGGCGAAGGTGACAGCTCACCTGCTACCTCACCAGAAGCTGAATCCTGGGAGGCTTTCTGCCAATCTAAGCTTTCCACACTAAACGCCCAAGCAATCCTTCGTGTCACTGTTGGTGTCCCTGTTGCCCCAAAAGAAGTCGGTGTTCCTGTTGCACTAAAAGAAGCCGGCATTGCTCTAAAAGGTGGCATCTCTGTTGCTGTAAAAGAAGGCGCTGTCCCGATTGCTCCAGAAGAAGGTGGCGTCTCTGTTGCTCCGATAGAAGGCTCAGCGGCCTTGGGTTGCTAGCATTGGGAGATGCTGGAACCTAGTGAGGTTGCGATTTTTCCACATTCAGTTCACGTTTTGCTGTACATGGTTTATGGGTTGCTCCGTCGGTACAATCGAACCTCCTTTTGTTGAGCGTCAGCGCTGGAGTTTGTCAGGTGCTGGCATCTGGGTTGTTAATATTGGTGGGAGATATAGTCCCTTATAGTTGACTGTATAATCCTTTGGTTCCACTAATCAGTTTGGCATCGATTGGTCAGTCAGGCAAATGTAGAATTTCTTCCGCCATCCCTTCTCCCCCTTGTGTTTTCTTTACGTTTCATGTTTGTACTTTGTTGCATCTGTGTGCCTTCCTGGTATGTATTGCTGCTGCAGCTTACTACGCTGATAAACTGACGCCATGTGTAGCAGAACTACAGAATTTCATCTCGTTGAATGCATGGGCAGCTATCAGCAGCAGCGTTGCCGGAGCATCGACGGCCCTGTCACCGTTGTGTGGTCACTATATCACTGGAAACCTCGAAGGAGTAATGATAGGAACTGAGATCACCACACCCTATACCAGGAGCCTCTGTTTTTGGAAAGAGAATTTTTAACCTGTCGATTACCATGAAGATTGACTATTTAATGGAGTTTTCAGCTGTATATTTTCAAAGTTGATTATAAAATAAGATCCAGGGATACGCAAATAGTGCATTTTGACCTAAAGCTACATACCAAATTTGTTTACAAACAAGTGGTAAGCACAAATGCCAATCCTATGTTTTACTCCAAGGATACATCCTGGAAGACGTCGATTTCATAGAAGAAAGGCCAAGTACAACACCATGTCAAACAGATTACAACACACCTACTATGACGCCATGGTAACGCCAACTCGCCTTGCTCAAAATCCTACCTCAAAAGGTGAGCACACAAGACACCGGCCTTTAGAACCGCGTCACAACCAAAGCGAGACCCGCCGCAGCACGACCATAACTCAAGGGCATTTCCTGGGGGGCATGGCCATGGGAAACGACCTAAGAGCCACATGGTGGACTTTGTTTGGTACCCTAGGTCACAATGGTCATTTTTGTGCTGGTGATTGGTTGTCTGCGTGTATGCTCAAATGGCTATGGTGGTGCAAGGTTGTATGTTTGGATGTGTACCACCTATGTTTGTGATCACCTCTTCTCTTTAATGGTGACCTTAACATAGTACACCACCACCACACACAACGACTAACCGTTCATCGGTTCATCCATAGACTATGCATACTTAAATGCATCCCTAAGTACTACGAACTATAGTTTACCAGTACATCCTTAACTGCAAAGAAACTCATAATTTATCATTACAAACTGAGGGATAGTTCATCAATGACGATCAAGGGGGAGGTCAACCTTCTTATTCTTCCTTCTTCATATTCTTCGATTATTATTCTCGGTCGTGCACTTCATTTATGCACGCCCACATTGCTTGGTCCTGCTCATTCCTCTTGTTCTTCCAAGCTTCGATGTCATTGTATTCGACATCACGGACAACCCCAACATTGTGAGGAGTTAAATTTTCCTCATCAGGGAAATGTTCACCGAGACTCTACCCAAGATCCATCTGTGAAGGATGCAACGTGCAAGAACAAGCTTAACTGGAGTAGGGAAAGTGTGGAATGACTTCTGCTCAAGGATTTTGAAACTATTTTTCAATGCAGCAAATGCCCTCTTGGTGTTGACTTTTAGGCTAGAGTGTCTGAGATTGAACAACTCATCTGCATTCGGCAATCTGTTCCTTGGATAGAAATTGTTCAAATGATACCTAGTTTTCCTAAAGGGTGGTAGAATCCTAGACCGACAAGCATATCCAACATCTCCTAGGTAGAACTTGCAATCAGGGATTTCTATCCCATCATGCCTAGAGGGATGATCCATCCCAACCAGCTAGCACATATTTGAACTTGTGATTGAAATCAATAGAAATAAGCACATTCTGGTTGGTGTAGTGCTTCCTTCCTCTGTATGCTACTGATTGTGCTTTGGCACTCTAGTAGTCACATGAGCACCATCGATTGCGCCAATACATTATTGTGATGATATCATGCTTATTTGCATCCAAGGTAACGAAATGAAAAGGCAATATTAGTGCTCACCTTGAAATATGGATACCATCCGTGGCTGTTTCATATATTGCTTGGTGTTTGACCAGAAGGTGGCTTGATCATCTCTTCTCCGAGCTCCCCAATTACATGCAGGAACTTGGTTGAAATAGCAAGAAAATTGTATCTATGGATCTCATGAATATGTTGTGGATCACTATGAACCTTTTGTTATGACCTACAACATGAAGGAACATAGCAACTTGCTCTTCCACAAAGGTGTGTATGCTATCTTACAACAATCCTCTCTCCCTAAACCTCTTGACAAGTTCATAAGAGGGGACTCTTTTCATCCGAAGCATTTGGACAACCTCTACATCATTCGAGTTGTGGATGTAGTCCAAATTGTCAATCCTCTCATGTTCCCGGACCATCATATGACCATATGTCACTGCATGATAGGCAACTCGCCAAATTGCGCTTTTGTGAAGCAGGAGGATCCAAGCCTGAATCACATCTATGTGTGTCTGCTGTCGGATGGATCAGATTCACATGGTTCACCTATTGAGTTTGATCTAAATGAGTACTGGCTAAGTCTACCGTATCGGCTTGCCACTAGCAGTGGGGTTAAAAAGTAGGGGAGGAGATAGTGGTTTACCTCAGCCATTGCACATGGGGGAGAGTAGTCGGGTTTAGAGAAGAAGAAGAGATCATGGCGTTGATGGAGACACGCATGCGGACCCTAGGCTGAAGACGAAAGAGACCAACTTCTATGATAGACAAGGCCGACCTTCTTGTGCCGGAGTTGAAAGAATCAACATGTGAGGTAAATATGCAGAACCGTCGCCGTCGCCGGTGTCGAGAGCGAAAATGGGATGTTTTGCCTGGAGGTGACACTAACCTTTGCTGTGAAAGCGAGCCGATGATTTTTGTTCTCCTGCCATCTCACGTCGGGCTCCCGCGTGCACAAAGCTTCCTCTTTTCACACTACTGGGGTCTGGCACCCACAAAAACGGCCGAATGAGCATTTCCATCAAGCATGTCAGAGAGCTGTTTTTATCAGCATGCGAGCCCCTCCCCCCACCCCCACACCCACACACACACACACAAAAAAGACTTATGCATTAACGTGTCTCGCCACCTATGCCTAGTGAGTCGGCAAGGAGGCAAAATCCAGCCGGTCTTGGATCAATGTACGTTTTACTGAGCCCTAGAGGGAGTCGGCAAGGAGGCAAAATCTAGCCAGTCTTGGATCAATGTACGTTTTACTGAGCATATCTCTAAGAAGCTGTATGTTAAATGATTTTTGGCGGCATGGTTTTTTAGCGGGAAGAAACTCTAGCGAGTCGTATTCCCTCCATCCTAAAATATAAGATAAGATGTTTTAGTTTTTTTCTAAAACACATGTATATTGAAGTATGTTGGTTGTAGGTTCACTCATTTCGAACTAAAATACTAAAAGATGTCTAGATGTCTAGATATATAGTTTGAAACATCTTATATATTTTAAAAAGGAAGTATTTTTTTAGTTGATAGCGTCGTAAATGTTGGTATACTCCGAAGTAAACAACAGCAACCAGAAGCACTTTGTCAAAGATATTGATCCAGTGTGCCAAAGCAACAACCAATGGCAACCACGTCAGCACGACCTCCGGGCCCGAGTCGGACCCGTCGCACCGCACTAGATTATAAATCGTGCTCGTGCAGGTCCCGGAGTTATCAGCGTTGATCAAATTGAATCGAACCGACTAAACACGACGATGAGCAGCGGCGGCGGGTTGGAATCGATGGACGAGGAGCTACGCGTGTATCCGGCCCTGAGCGCGGCGGAGCTTGAGTCGTTCGCGGCGCGGATGGAGCTCACCCCCGACATCCTCGGGCACATCGTGGCACCCATGGAGCGCGTCGCCGTCATCGACCTCCGCAAGGAGCTGGAGGAGTGGGTCCAGGATCACCTCGAGGAGAAGAAGCGCACCGAGGGGATGAACCTCCGACAGCTCAACGCCGACACCGATGCAAGGTTCATCCCCGAAATCACCGCCGCGCTGCGCCAGGCCCAAGACCTCCTCGCCGCCCTCGACCGGGAGGAGGAGGAGGAGAAGGCTGCGAAGGAGAGGGCCGCCCTCTGAGCAATTCAGCTCTATTGCTTCTTGGATGCGAAGCCCATTTTGCTTATTTTCCTTTTTATTATGTTGAATGTTGAACGCTGCAATTGCATGTGAGCTGAAATTATCGTCTTCCCTTACCCAGTAGTCTTACCCAGTAGTACTTTCTTCGTCCTTGAACAAGTGATTTTTTTTTGAAACGCGGCAAAAAAGCTTTGCCTTAAAGGAGAAGTAAACATAGAACTGGCCAAAAAAAGAGAGAAAAGAGAGGGGGCCTCATCCCCTCCCCCCAACCCCCCAAAAGATTAACCCACAAAGAGCCGCTAGGTCTTTTGCCCCTGCTAAGATCCCGTCCTTTCTTGCCTCCCTGATCTTGAGCATCACAACCGAAGGCAGGGAGGAAGAATTATTGAAGACTCTTTCGTTCCTCTCTTTCCAGATCTCCCAAGAAATGAGCATGATGGCAGTTCACAACCCTTTAGGCGAAAAAGTGGGTGACTTGGCGATGGCATGCCATTACTCGAGCACCTTGGGTCTTCGGGTTTCAACACCCCGGAGAAGGTCCGGGCAGGAAAGCCAGGAAGACGCAGCTGTCCAAACCCTTTTGGAGAAGCGACATTCAAAGAGGATGTGTCGCGCAGTCTCAGGGCAGCACCTACATAGCTGACAAGTAGGATGATGAGGCCACCCACGCTTTGCCAGCCGGTCCGCCCTCCAAAGGCGGTTTTGAACAGCAAGTCAGACAAAGAAACGACATTTTGGAGGGGCCCAGGTTTTCCACACAACTTTCGCAAAGGAGCATGGCAAGGAGGCAAGAAACCGAGCCTTGTATGCATAGTTGGTCGAGTAGCAACCATTGGCAGACATGATCCAAGTGATGGAGTCCTGAATGTCGGGAGAAAGCTGAATCAACGAAAGACGCTCCCATAGCCGGACATATTGGTCAAGATGCTCCGAAGTGAAGGAGTCCACTTTGATATCGACAATCTAGTTTTGACCTTCTAGAGCATCCCGAACCGTCATGTTCTTTCTCCTAGAGGATTTGAAAATTAGAGGAGCCAGATCTTTTGGGGTGGAACCGTCAAGCCAAGAGGAGGACCAAAAGGAAGCTTTATTACCGTTCCCAACGGTGAACCGGGCGACAGCATTGAAGAGGTCCCTATCAGCCGCATCATTTGGGGTTTCCGTACCAACCCAAGGTTTTTCATGCGGGTAACCTGCGCGAGCGACGAAAGAGGGAGGCGGAGGTGTCGGCCTATGAATGAAAGAGGGAGGTGGTGGTGTCGATTTGTGGCGATTGGGAGAAAACAAGCATGTCCTAGGATTAACGTGTAACACCCACAAGAAGAGGGCCCAGAGAGACCGACGTGGCTGGTCAACTTCACTTCCACGATGCCTTTGACCGAGGCATCGTGATATCTAGCACGATGCCCTAGCCCGCACGATATGCAGAAGACTTATTTCACAAAATTGTTTCACCGCCATAGGTTTATTGTTTCAATTTATTTGCTGAGTGGTTATTTTTGTTGGTTATTGATGCGGCTTAGATCACTGTAGATCTTCGTTGGGAAACCCCAAGAGGAAGATATGATGAGTACATCAATAAGTTTTCCCTCAGTAAGAAACCAAGGTTATCAAACCATTAGGAGGAAGGAAACGACTCAAAGGTGTTGCTAGCAACTTGGAAACCTGCACAATACAAACTCAAGACTTTGCCCCAACGAACAGTGAGGTTGTCAATCTCACCGGTGTGCTAAAAATAAAGGATTAAACATATGGTGTGGAAGGTAATGGTGGCTTGCAGAAAGTAAAAAGTTGATACGTCCAATTTGCATCACCATTCTATATCATAATTTGCCTCTATTCATTGATATATTTCATATTAAGAGGTGTTACTTATGTCTTTTCATCTGTTTTTGCATGTCGGATGATTCTTGGAGGATGAACTGCCGGAGTCAGGATTCTGATGGAAAAGGCGGTGTTTTGATGCAATTTCGTGAAGATCAGAAAAATACCAGAAAAACTACAGAAAATTATATTTTCCTAGAAGACGAAGGATGCCAGAAGGGGAGGCGGAGTTGGGCCATAGGGAGCCCACACCCCCTGCGGGCCACCACAGGCGCGCTTTACAGTGTGGCCACCCTGGCCCACCTATGGCTCCGCCCTCTCGCCTATATTTTCTCCTCGAAACCCTAATACCCGGGGAGCGACCATAGAAAGATTTCGTCGCCTCTGCGGGGCGGAAAACACCGAGAGAGAAAGAGCTCTCTGACAGACAAATTTCTGTCGGGGAAATTCCTTCCCGGAAAGGGGAGATCGTCGCCATCAACACCATCATCAAGCTAGACTTCATCAGGATCATCATCATCCACACCATCATCTCCACCAACACCATCGTCACCACTCCATCCCGCTGTAACAATTGTGTTGAATCTTGCATAGTTCTTAGGGGAAACTTTCCCGGTGTTGATTACTATTGTAGTTGATGCTTGTGAGTGGAACCATTGAATTATTGTTTATGTTTAGATTGTTATCCATCGTTATATCATCTTTGATCTTGATCCATATGATGTCTCGTGAGTAGTTCGTTTAGTTCTTGAGGACATGGGAGAAGTCATGTTGTTAGTAGTGGAATTGTGTTGAGTGATACGTTCAATTTGCATCACCATTCTATTTCAAAATCTACCTCTGTTCATTGATATTTGTCTTATTATGAGGTATTACTTATGGCTTTTCATCTGTTTATGCATGTTGGATGATTCTTGGAGGATGGACTGCTGGAGTCTGGATTCTGATGGAAAAGATGGCGTTTTGATGCAATTTCGCGAAGATCGGAAAAATACCAGAAAAATATGGGAAAATATTATTTTCCCGGAAGAGAGAGGAAGCCAGAAGGGGAGGCTAAGAAGGGCCACAGGGGCCCACCCCTAAGCGGCAGGCGACCCAGTATGGCAGGTGTAGCCCACCTGCCCGGCTTCCGACTCCGCCCCTTCGCCTATATCTTCTCTACGGAACCCTAAGCCTCGGGGAGCAACCATAGATGGATTTCCGATGCCTCTGGGGGCGGAAAACACCGAGAGAGGAAGATCTCTCTGGCAGACAAATTTCTGCCGGGGGAATTCCTTCTCGGAGAGGGGAGATCATCGCCATCAACACAGTCATCAAGCTAGGCTTCATCGGGATCATCATCATCATCCACATTATCATCTCCACCAGCACCATCATCACCACTCCGTCCCGCTGTAACAATTGTGTTGGATATTGCTCTAGTTCTTAGGGGAATCTTTCCCGGTGTTAATTACTATTGTAGTTGATGCTTGTGAGTGGAACCATTGGATTATTGCTTATGTTCAGATTGTTATCCATTATTATATCATCTTTGATCTTGATCCATATGATGTCTTGTGAGTAGTTCGTTTAGTTCTTGAGGACATGGGAGAAGTCATGTTGTTAGTAGTGGATTTGTGTTGAGTTATTATTCAATGGTTAGTATTTAAGTTGTGGTGCTATTCTTCTAGTGGTGTCATGTGAATGTCGACTACATGATATTTCACCATTTATGGGCCTAGGGGAATGCATTGTGTATTTGGCTACTAATTGTGGGGTTGTCGGAGTGATAGAAACCTGAACCCCCGTTAGGACACCTTTGCACAAGGGAGCGTAGGATCTCAGAGTTTAAGGTTGTGGTTAGATTTATATCTTAATTACTTTCTTGTAGTTATGAATGTTTGCACAGGGTTTAATCATAAGTATGTATTAGTCCAAGTACGGTCGGTACATTAGCACAGGTTCACCCACACAACACTTACAACACCAAAGAAGAGTACTCAGCTATATGAAGCGAAAGCACTTGATAGAATTCCCATGTGTCCACGAGAACGTTTGGTCCTTATAAGTATTTCTACCGGCTTGTCCTTTGCTAAGAAAGGATTGGGCCACTTGATGTGTTTGTTCTTTATTACTTGCTCTTCTTTGGTTGCCTTATCAGAAAACCACTAAAAATCCGTTTGCTAAGTATTCACAGGGATTTCCTGCTCCATACCACTGTTCAGCACCTTCTGCTCCTCGTTGGGATTGACACTCCTATTTATAGAAAGTACTAAGATACACCCCCTATACTTGTGGGTCATCAAGACTATTTTCTGGCGTCGTTGCTGGGGAGTGAAGCGCTATTGAAGAGTTGAACTGGTAAAGGAAACTTTTACTGTGAGTATTTCTTTTGTTAGTGCTTGTTACTTTGTTTCCAATATGGATAACCCACTTGGTTTTCTATTTGGAAAAACTACTACCACTGCTAGGGTAGTAGATGAACCACCACCTGTTGAGATAAATACTTTTAAGATACCTACGAGTATTGTTGATCATGTTATGGATAATTATTATTTTGGGGATGGAACTGTCCATCCTGGTGATCATTTGCTCTTTGTCCATGAATTATGCAGGTTGTTTACGTGTGCAGGTATCACAACTGAACAGGTGAATAAGAAGTTTCTCTCTATATCCTTAAAAGGGAGAGCTGAAGAATGATATAAGCTGCTAAAGAATGGACGATCCATGGAATGGGAGGAGATGGCATCTCTCTTTTACTCTAAATTTTATCCTCCCAGTGAGATTCATATGGATAGAAATCTTATATAACTTTTGGCCTCTTGATGGAGAGAGTACAACTCAAGCTTGGGGGAGACTGAAGTTACTAATGCTTAAATGTCCTATTCATGAACTCCCTAACAATATTATTCTCAATAACTTTTATTCTAGGCTTTCTCTTCATGATAAAGATTTACTAGATGCTTCTTGTGCTGGATCATTCACACGTATGTAGTAAGAAGCTAAATGGGATCTCCTAGACCGTATTCAAGAGAATATTGAAGCTTGGGAGAATGACAAAGGAAGAAAGTCAGGTATAAACTATGATTATGAATGCATTAAATCTTTTATGGGAACTGATGACTTCCGTGATATTAGCAATGAGTTTGGTCTTGATCCTCAAGTTCTTGCACAATGTTTTAATGCCTTTGCCTCTTATATTGAAATTCTCAAGAAAGAGTGGGACAAGTACCATGCTCCTTATAAAGACATTGTCACCCATGTTCCTACTAGCACAGAGGTTTGTACCGTTGATCCTATTATGCCTGAACCATATGTGGAGAAAATCCCTTTCCCTGCTAAGGTAAGGGATCATTCTATTATAGCTAATGTGGTTAGCAAAAGCGCAAATAAAACTATGGGGTCCGATGATCTTATTGATATTGAGCCTGTGGTAGCTATTGTGAAAGACCTTGTCACTAGAAATATAGAGGATGAGCATATTGTCTTCTGTGAATACGCCACTAATATTGTTTCTCATCCTAAGAAAGCTAGAAAATATAGTGTCCTTGTGCTTTCTGTTAGAATTGGTAGCCATAGCTATTATGGTTTATGTGATATTGGTGCTAGTTCTAGTGCTATTCCTTATGAGCTTTACAGGGAAATTATGCATGAAATTGGTCCTTGTGAGCTTGAAGACATTGATGTGGTTATTCACCTTGCCAATAGGGAGAAAGTTTGCCCCATTGGCATTGTAAGGGATGTGGAGGTCCTTTGTGGTTAGATTAAATATCCTGCTAATTTTCTGGTACTTGGTAAAGAAGCTAGTAAAACCTATCCTATTATCTTTGGTAGACCCTTCCTGAATACTTGTGGGGCTATTATAGATTGTAGGAAGGAAAAAGTTTTAACTAAGTTTGATGGAGAGTCTTATGAGTTTAATTTTTCCAAATTTGCCAAAACTCCTTATGAAAATGAACCGCCTAATGATGATTTCAGGGTTAAACAAATTTCTGCTATTTCTCTTGCTCCTAACAATGCCTTGCAGCAGTTCATGGAATATCATGAAAGTGATGTTTTCATGAAGGAAAGAAATGAGACTGATGAGCTTTTCCTTTGTCAGCCTGAGTTACTTAAGCATAATCTACCTGTGGAATATTTGGGTACCACACTACCACCTAAAGAAGACCCTGTTTTTGAATTAAAACCTTTATCCGATGATCTTAAATATGCTTATCTTGACAATAAGAAAGTGTATCCTGTTATTATTAGTTCTAAACTTTCAGGAAAGGAAGAAGAAAGGTTATGGGAAGTGTTGAAGAAACACCGAGGAGCTATGGGTTATACTCTTGATGATTTAAAAGGAATTTCTCCTACTATATGTCAGCATGATATTAATATTGAGCCTGATGCAAAACCAGTTGTTGAGCACCAACGTCGTCTAAATCCTAAGATGAAGGATGTGGTAAGAAATGAGGTATTAAAACTTCTTGATGCTGGTATTATTTATCCTATTGCTAATAGTCAATGGTTAGTCCTGTTCATTGCGTTCCCAAGAAAGGGGAATAACTGTTGTGCCTAATGAAGATAATGAGCTTATACCCCAAAGAGTAGTGGTTGGGTATAGAATGTGCATTGATTTTAGAAAGATCAATAAAGTTACTAAGAAAGATCATTATCCCTTGCCCTTTATTGATCAAATGCTTGAAAGATTGTCAAAAAAGACTCACTTTTGCTTTCTTGATGGTTATTCTGGGTTTTCTCAAATTGTCGTGAAAGCACAAGACCAAGATAAAACTACTTTCACTTGTCCTTATGGTACTTATGCTTATAGGCGTATGCCTTTTGGTTTATGTAATGCTCCTGCTACCTTTCAGAGATGTATGTCTGCTATCTTTCATGGTTTTTGTGAAGAAATTGTGGAGGTTTTCATGGACGATTTTTCCGTCTATGGAACTTCTTTTGATAACTATTTGCACAACCTTGATAAATTTTTGCAGGGATGTGAAGAAACCAACCTTGTTCTTAATTGGGAGAAATGCCATTTTATGGTTAATGAAGGGATTGTTCTTGGACACAAGATCTCTGAAAGAGGCATTGAAGTTGACAGAGCCAAAATTGAAGCAATTGAGAAGATGCCTTGTCCTAGAGATATCAAAGGTATTCGTAGTATCCTTGGTCATGTTGGTTTCTATAGGAGGTTTATTAAAGATTTCTCCAAAATTTCAAAGCCCCTTATTAATCTTATTCAAAAAGATGTACCTTTTTGCTTTTGATGATGATTGTAAGGAAGCTTTTGAAACTTTGAAGAAATCTTTGACAACTACTCCTATTGTTCAACCACCTGATTGGAGTTTACCCTTTAAAATTATGTGTGATGCTAGTGATTTTGCTATGGGTGCTATACTTGGACAACGTGTTGATAAGAAGTTGAATGTTATTCATTATGCTAGCAAGACTCTAGATGATGCTCAAAGGAATTATGCTACTACTGAAAAAGAGTTCTTAGCTGTAATCTTTGCATGTGATAAGTTTAGGCCTTAAATTGTTGATTCAAAGGTTACTATTCATACTGATCATGCTGCTATCAAGTACCTTATTGATACGTCGGAAACATATCTATAATTTTTGATGCTACATGCTTGTTTTGTATCTACTTTTCTTTGCTTTGTCTACACTTTGAGGTGTTTTTATATCTTTTCTGGAACTAACCTATTAACAAGTTGCCACAGTGCTAGTTGCCTGTTTTCTTCCGTTTTTGGTTCCAGAAAGGCAGAAAATCAATATTCTCGGAATTGGACGGGAGAAAAGCCAAAATCATTATTTTCCCGGAGCAAAACGGAACCACTAAGCAGAGCCGGAGGGGGGGGGGGCATAGGGTGGCCGCACCCCCGCTAGGCGGGGGAAAGCCCTGGGGGCGCCCATAGAGGGTGTGGGCCCCCTGGACCCCCCACTGACCTTGATTCCTGCGCCTATAATGATCCTCCGATGGGAAAACCCTAAAGGATCCAGAAGAAATCCACGAAAACCTCTATAGCGCCGCCGCCACCGAAGGAGAGATTCGGGAGACATAAAGTCTCTGTTCCGGTACCCTGCCGGGACGAGGAAGTTCCCCCGGAGCCATCTCCATCGATCTCCACCACCATGTCCATCACCGTTGTTGATTTCCATGATGAGGAGGGAGTAGTTCTTCCTTAGGGCTAAGGGCTCTACCGGTAGCTATGTGTTCATCTCTCCCTATGCATGATCTTGTGGCCATGAGCTTTGTAATCAAGTAGATCTACCTTGCTACTCAAGTGCTTCATTAGATCTCTGCTCTCCCCATGTGTGTGAAAGTGACTGTGCACGCCATGGTGGCACTTAGGTTTGAGTCTACATAAATACTCTTTGTGCTTTAATAGATCTATGCTTTTACCCACGTGTGTGAAAGTGACAGCATGCATACCGTGTGTGGCACTTTGGCTAGATTGAATATTTGTTATGAGTTATATTTGGAGTTGGATGTCTCTATGAAATTGTGGTGTTTGTTGGAACCATCTAGTGTGCAAGGTGACAGTGTGGGGTTATCTAGATTGGGGAAGGCGGACTTTGAGGAGTGCTGTTATAGCCCTACCGATGATTAGAGTGTCCAACCAGAGAGTAGTTAAGAGTAGTATCATGAAGAGAGGATATTTGTATGAGAGAGTGTTCACTAGTGAAAGTATGATCCCTAGGCCTTGTTTCTAAACATTGAAACACCGTTTGCATCTAGGTCTGTTGCATGTTTGCTTGCTTCCTTCTTGTTGCCTTTAGTCTTTTCCTCCACGCCATCAGCTCTTTTCTGGCACCGTTACCACTTGTATTTCACTATCTATTCGCCGAACTAGTGCACCTATATTGGGTGTGTTGGGGACACAAGAGACTTCTTGTATCTTGATTGCAGGGTTGCTTGAGAGGGAATACCTTTAACCACTTCCTCCCTGAGTTCGATAAACCTTGGGTGATCCACTTAAGGGAAACTTGCTGCTGTTCTACAAACCTCTGCACTTGGAGGCCCAACAACTGTCTACAAGAATAGAAGTGCGTAGACATCAAGCTCTTTTCTGGTGCTGTTGCCGGGGAGGTAAGGTAAAAGGTACTCACACCCTCCTGGTGTGTGAGTGCTCGAAGTTATTTCCATTAGATTCTGCAGTTTTGTCTTTTTGTTTCTTGTTTTCACTAGTTAGGCTTAATGGAAAACAACAACAAAATTAGAGAGATCTATAGTGTTTATCTTGAGTTAGGACATGAAGTGTTTGAAGAGAAAATTAAAAAACCTATGGAACTTTATTTTCATGCTAATAGCAATGTTATTAGTATGAATTTCTTGAACACCATTGTCACTAATGGTATGGAAACTTCTAAGCTTGGGGAAGCTAGTTTTTATAAAGAAAGATCTTTTTAGCTCCCCAGCTTTAGGGAATAAAATTTGCTCTGATGATACTTTATCTCCCATATGTGGTAATTCTAATGATACTTGTGATATTTTAAATCCACATACTGAAAGTGTCCCTTTTAAAATACCTATTGAAATTGTTGAACGTGTTATGAATAACTACTATTTTGGAGATGGAACTATCCATCCTAGTTATCATTTACTCTTTATACATGAATTATGCGAGTTGTTCAAGTGTGCAGGTATTTCAATGGACCAAGTTAAGAGGAAGTTATTCCCTTTCTCACTTAGGGACAAAGCAAGGGAGTGGTATGAGCTACTAGATGATCCTCATCATTTGGAGTGGAAGGAACTTGAATCTCTCTTTTATTATAAATTTTATCCTCCTCATGAAATTCATAAAGATAGGAATTATATTTATACTTTTCATCATCATGATGGAGAAAGTATTGCCCAGGATTGGGGGAAACTGAATTTACTAATGCTCAAATGTCCCATTCATGAGATCCCCAGTAATATTATTATCAATAATTTTTATGCAAGGCTTTCAGGACATTACAAGGACTACCTAGATACCTGTTCAGAGGGATCCTTCACAAGTAAGAAGGTCAAAGCTAAGTGGGATCTTCTTGAAACAATTCAAAGCAATACTTAAGATTGGGATAACAACAAAGGTAAAGAACCAGGTATAAACTATGAGTATGATTGCATTAAGTCTTTCGCTAAAACTGCTGATTTTCAAGAGCTTGGTGCTAAATATGGTATTGATCCTCAAATTCTTGTTAGATGCTATAGAGCCTTTGCTTCCCATATTAATGCTCCTAGAGAAAAATGGGACATGTATCATGAACCTTTTAAAGACACTTGCATGGAAAATGAAAATGTTATTAATGATTGCAATAAACATGCTCAAACTTCTGAAAGTACTATTTCTTATAAGCATGTGAATTTTTGTGGTATGCATAGACCTTGTGAGAAGAATCAAACAGAAGAAGAATATTGTATCACCCACTGGAATGAAAAAACTAGAAAGTAGTATAAGGCTCTAGATGATCTTGGTAAAAAAGTTTGTGCCCTTTATCCTTTTATTTGTGAACTTTTCTTTGAAGTGGGTCATTTCAATTTCCAATGCTTAGGCCATAATAATCCTACAAGTTTGTATTGTGATAACGTGATCACTGATAATCAACATGATGAACTTACATTATTTTTGGGGTGTGAAGAGTTATCAAGAAAAACTTCTTTGATGGACATGGGTACTTTTGATATGAATAACGTCCTGCATGGTTGTCATCTTTACTGTGTTGAAAACTGCCACACAAATACTTACATACAAAATCTTATAAAAGATGATATTTTACCAAATTATGATAGGACTGATATGTGTTTTGATCTTATTAATGAAAAGGAGGAATCCTCCAAAGTTTCTTCTATTGTCTCTAACAATAATCCAGGGTATGTGGAGAAGCTTCCTTTCAAGCCTCTCCCTCCTAAAGAGGAGAAGAAGAAGAGGAGGAGTAAAAGGAGAGAGGAAACGGTATCTTCCTCTAATCATGTTGCTCCTATCATAGTTTTTGCTGATGAGTCTGAACTAGATGATGTTCCTATGCCTTTTACATATATTAGTGATCATGATTGGGAAAAGCACACTACTTTTGATATTGAAAATCTCTTTGTACCAATTCTGAAAATGATGATATTAATAATTGCTGTGCTATTAGTGCTATCCATGTTCCTTCCAATGATGATATGTTTACAAATGAACACACTTGGGAAGATAGCTATTCTATTGCTTATGATGATACTAAACCTCCAATATATGATGATTACAATGATGAATATGATATTTTCAGTCCACCTACTATTGAGGAGGAAATTAATTATGATTACAATAAGCCTCCTATATTTGATGATTATGGTGATGGGAATAATAATGATAGCTATTTTGTTGAATTTGCTCCCACTACAATTAATAAGAATGGCTATTCTTATGTGGAGAGTAATAATCATTTTATGCATGTGGATCATGATAAGAATGTTTTATGTGATAGTTATATTGTTAATTTTGTTCATGTTGCTACTGAAAGTTATTATGAGAGAGGGAAACATGGTTTTATGCATTTTAAGAATATTAAGTTTCCCCTCTTTATGTTGAAAATTTTGAAGTTGCATTTGTTTTCCTTTCCTATGCTTGTTGCTTTGTGCTTTCATGACTTGTTTCTTTACAAGATTCCTATGCATAGGAAGTGGGTTAGACTTAAATGTGTTTTGAATTTGGTTCTTGATGCTCTCTTTTACTTCAATTCATATTTCTTATGTGAGCATCTTCTCAAACTATCAAGCCTAACTTAAAGGCGTTAAAGAAAAGTACTTGTTGGGAGATAAACCAAGAGTTTTCTTGAGTCTTGGAAGTTATTACTTCTGTAATGACCTCTCCTTATCCTTTTTTGTTTGCTTTTTGTGCCAAGAATGACCCTTAATGAAAGGGAAGTAAGATTTGGGGAGTTGCTGTTCCGAAACAGATTTCTGTCCTCCACCATAAAAATACTTGAGGAGTCTTTGTAACTAGGATTGAGCTCAAAATTTACGAACAAATCCCCCAGTATGTTAGCTAACTTTCGTTAGTTCAACACATTTTGATTTGAGACACAAAAGATGTTCGAAAAATTGGTTTCTACCTGCTGGTCTGTTATGACAGATTTCTGCCATTATTTGCATTTGCTTCTTATTGATTCCTTTTTGAGTTATCTTTAGGTGAATTGAGATTTTTGAAGGAGTTACTACAATATCTTGTGGTTTTAGTGAAAAGCTTTGTTGTTTCCAGATTTTCCAGAGGTCTAATATCTTTTGAATACACTAATGTTGCTAATGAAGATTGTGTGAAGTTTTGTATGAAGGCAAAATTTCAGGTGTAGAGAAATAATGATGTAATGAGATGAAGAATGGAAAAAAGCTCAAGATTGGGGATGCCACCCCGGTGTCACCCCAAGAAATGTCCAAGAGGTACAAGCGTGAAAGCTTGGGGATGCCCAAGGCATCCCCTTCTTCATCAATAAAAAGCTTAGGTCTTTCTAGACACTTCATTTTTATTGTTTCATGCATTGTTGTGTTGTTCTTGGAGCGTCCTAGTTTTCGTTTTTGGTTTTCATTTGCTTAGTTTGCTTGAGTAAGTTGGTTGGTTACACCACACTTCTTTTGGAGAGAGACACACTCTGTTTCCATTGCCTAGAACACTCTAGTTTTTACTCTTATTGTTTTGTGAGTGTTCACTTTTGCTAGCACTACGTTCAGCCTTAGTGTTCTTGTGCTTTCAGCTTAGAACTTTTTAGTTCTTCTTTGTGGATTTGTGAGACAAGATCACTGATCTTTATTGATTATTATCCTTGCGAGTTGTTTCAAATAAGTTGTTTTGTGTTGGAAAAGAGTAGAAAGCTTCATGCTTAAGTGGTACAAAAGGGAGCTTGCATTGACTGTGACCTAGACTTTAGCATGACATGCTAGGTGTTGATTTGACCTTATGCTTAGTGATTATTGCTGTAGCATGACTTGTTCCAAACAATTAGGATTTCTTAATGTGCCTTGAAGGAATCATGCGTTGTTTTAGCATACAAAAGCATAGTATTGCGGTATTCTCCTTTGATGCTTTGTTTGGGTTAACTTGGCACATGCTCACACCATGTTATGACTATGAAAATTCACCATTAGCCTCTATGATCATTTAGTCCTTGACTTGTAGTACCACTCTTTGCTTTGATTAGTATGCTTTGTTGCTCTGCATGATTATGGCCATTATTGATCTCTTAGTTGGTTGCTCCCAGTATTTTGCTAGCCTCCACTTGTATGAGTAAGCTCTACTCATGCTTCCAACTCCCAAGAAACCAAGTTATTCCAAAGTGTCCACTATAAATTCCTATGCATGGTGTGTTACACCATTCCAAGTATATTCTTGTTTTTAGCTATCTTCCAATTAAAAACTATTTTGTTATGTGAAAACTTAGTGATTAAAGCCCTCACGAACTTGATGGCACACTTTATATTCTTTTACCCTAATAAAATTGAACCATTGTGACAACTTTGTTGTATATTCTTGCACTTATAAGTTGGAATTAGCAGAACCGTGCTGTCACGGGGAACGTTTTCAACATTTCACTTGTACCTTGTTGTACTCAGTTGATATCATGTTCTTTTGTCTATGGATGTCAACGGTGTGAAATAAAGAGGGAACTTGTAAGTCCATGGAGTTTGTATTCTGTGTTAGAGAAATGCCTGGGCCTCTATCCTAAGCCATGCCTAATCATGGTGAAAACTTGCAGCATCACCATAGTGAGCTATCTATGAAGAATCCTCAATAAAAAGCTATGCATATGGTAAATAAAAAGATTGCTGAGATGCTCATTGTCTGCTTGCCTTGTCATTTTGGTTATGGGAAAGCTCCTGTACCATGTGCAAGGGGTACCCCGTTGGCGGTTCTCAATGATATGCAAATACTTAAAGTGACAAGAACTTACCTGGACCCAAAGTTGAGTATGCATGAGGTGCGGCCCTCATATTCAAGGGACTTGAGATTTCCAACTTATACTTCGTCAAGCATATACTCCAGCTTTGCCACTTTAACCTTAACCACTTCAAGATGCTTATGATAGGGGCAATGAGGGCTGAAAGCTAACAAGTACCATAATTTTTGGAAGCTCTTTTTGAAACTTGTAATCCCTTCTTCCTTTACAAAAAAGGCCTTTCTTCCACCATTATTGAGTCTCCACATTCTACCTTTAGGCACCATTAAGAGAGCATAGTTGTCATTCTGTGTGCAGTGTTCCAAAGCTTATTGATTGATGCATATTGTGATATTACTTGTTCTTTAGCTATTTGTTTCTAGTCACCCTTGTGAACTTTGAAGGTGTCCTATGCATATATATTGCTACTCTATGAGGGACAAGCTGATTGCCACTATGCTATGTTTTCTGTATGTGAAACAAACAAACGTTTTTCAATGCATGTTATTCATGATCTTTGTTTGTAGCCTTTCATGTTGCATGCATAGTTACTATGTCCTATTGTTAGAACTCCATCTTTCATGCACAAGTTTAGAGTTCTTTGACACCATCTTTCAATGCTTGAAATTGGTTTGATCTTGGTTTTGATGGTGCATGTCACCTCAAAAATTATTCTTTTTATCACTTACCTACTCGAGTATGAGCAGGAGTTAAGCTTGGGGATGCTTGATACGTCGGAAACGTATCTATAATTTTTGATGCTACATGCTTGTTTTGTATCTACTTTGCTTTGCTTTGTCTACACTTTGAGGTGTTTTTATATCTTTTCTGGAACTAACCTATTAACAAGTTGCCATAGTGCCAGTTGCCAGTTTTCTTCCGTTTTTGGTTCCAAAAAGGCAGAAAATCAATATTCTCATAATTGGACGGGACAAAAGCCAAAGTCATTATTTTTCCCGGAGCAACACGGAACCACGAAAGGTAGCGAGGGCCCAGGTGGCACCCCTAGGCGCGGGCAAGCCCTGGGGGCGCCCATAGGCGGTGTGGGCCCCCTGGACCCCCACCGACCTTGATTCCTGCGCCTATAAGAAGCCTCTGATGGGAAAACCCTAAAGGATCCAGAAGAAATCCACGAAAACCTCTATAGCGCCACCGCCATCGAAGGGGAGATTCGGGAGACAGAAAGTCTCTATTCCGGCACCCTGTCGGGACGAGGAAGTGCCCCCGGAGCCATCTCCATCGATCTCCACCACCATCTCCATCACCGTTGCTAATTCCCATGATGAGGAGGGAGTAGTTCTTCCTTAGGGCTAAGGGCTCTACCGGTAGCTATGCATTCATCTCTCTCTCTATGCATGATCTTGTGGTTATGAGCTTTGTAATCAAGTAGATCTACCTTGCTACTCAAGTGCTTCATTAGATCTCTGCTCTCCCCATGTGTGTGAAAGTGACAGTGTGCGCGCCATGGTGGCACTTAGGTTTGAGTCTACATAAATACTCTTTGTGCTTTAATAGATCTATGATTTTCCCCACGTGTGTGAAAGTGACATCGTGCATACCGTGTGTGGCAATTTGGCTAGATTGAATATTTGTTATGAGTTATATTTGGAGTTGGATGTCTCTATGAAATTGTGGTGTTTGTTGGAACCATCTAGTGCTCAAGGTGACAGTCCGGGGTTATCTAGATTGGGGAAGGCGGACTTTGAGGAGTGCTATTATAGCCCTACCGATGATTAGAGTGTCCAACCGGAGAGTAGTTAAGAGTAGTATCATGAAGAGAGGATATTTATATGAGAGAGTGTTCACTAGTGAAAGTATGATCCCTAGGCCTTGTTTCTAAACATTGAAACACCGTTTGCATCTAGGTCTGTTGCATGTTTGCTTGCTTCCTTCTTGTTGCCTTTAGTCTTTTCCTCCACGCCATCAGCTCTTTTATGGCAGCGTTACCACTTGTATTTCACTATATCTTCGCCAAACTAGTGCACCTATATTGGGTGTGTTGGGGACACAAGAGACTTCTTGTATATTGATTGCAGGGTTGCTTGAGAGGGAATACCTTTGACCACTTCCTCCCTGAGTTCGATAAACCTTGGGTGATCCACTTAAGGGAAACTTGCTGCTGTTCTACAAACCTCTGCACTTGGAGGCCCAACAACTGTCTACAAGAATAGAAGTGCGTAGACATCACTTATGACAAAGAAGGACGTTAAGCCTAGACTTATCAGGTGTGTTTTGCTTTTACAAGAGTTTGATCTGCATATTGTAGATAGGAAAGGTGCTAAAAATCCTGTTGCTAACAATTTATCTCGTTTGGAAAACATTTCTTTTGACCCATTTCCTGTTAATGATAGTTTTCCAAATGAGCAGTTGGCTGCGATAAGGGTAAGTCCGCATGAGAGTCCTTGGTATGCTGATTATGCTAACTTTATTGTTTCCAAGTATTTGCCTCCAACCTTTACAAATCAGCAGAGAAGGAAATTCTTTTATGATCTAAGGCATTACTTTTGGGATGACCCACACTTATATAAAGAAGGAGTAGATGGCATCATGAAAAGATGTGTTCCAGAATTTGAACAACAAGAGATATTGAGAAAATGTCATGGCAGTGCTTATGGAGGGCATCGTGCAGGGGATAGGACTGCACAAAAGGTTTTACAATTTGGATTTTATTGGCCTACCCTTTTCAAAGATGCAAGTAAGTTTGTCTTATCATGTGATGAATGTCAACGAGTAGGTAACATTTCTAGACGCAATGAAATGCCTATGAATTATTCTCTTGTTATTGAACCTTTTGATTGTTGGGGATTTGACTTTATGGGTCCTTTTCCCCCCTTCAAAAGGGCACACTCATATTTTTAGACTATGTTACAAAGTGGGTAGAAGCCATACCCACAAATAGTGCTGATGGTAAGACCTCTTTGAAAATGCTTAAGGATGTTATTTTTCCTAGGTTCGGTGTGCCTAGATATCTCATGACTGATGGAGGCTCTCAGTTTATTCATGGGGGTTTTAGAAAAACTCTCGCTAAGTACGATGTAAACCATAGAATTTATTCAGCTTATCACCCCCAAACCAGTGGGCAATTAGAACTTTCCTATAGGGAAATTAAATCTATCTTGCAGAAGACTGTCAATAGATCTAGAAAAAATTGGGCTAAAAAGTTGAATGACGCTTTGTGGGCTTATAGAACTGCTTATAAAAATCCTATGGGGATGTCTCCTTACAAAATGGTCTATGGGAAAGCTTGTCACTTGCCTTTAGAATTAGAACACAAAGCTTATTGGGCAGTGAAAGAGTTGAATAGAGATTTTAGACTTGCAGGTGAGAAAAGACTGCTCGACTTAAGTAATCTAGATGAGTGGAGAGGTGAAGCTTATGAAAATGCTAGGCTTTTTAAGGAAAAAGTAAAAAGATGGCATTATAGGAGAATTCTAAAAAGGGAGTTCCATGTTGGTGAGAAAGTTCTTTTGTATAGGTCTCGTCTCAGATTTTTTGCAGGGAAACTACTTTCAAAATGGGAAGGACCTTTTGTTATCAAGGAAGTATACCATTCAGGTTCCATCAAAATTTCTTCTCTAAAGGATGACACAACACGGGTGGTTAATGGGCAAAGACTAAAACATTATATTTCTAGAGATTCTTATAATGAAGATGTGGATGTTATTCGAATAGTGACTCCGGAAGAATTTATCAGAAGCCAAACACCAGAGTCTGAAGAGTTCGTCATCAAATAGGTAAAAGTGGTGAAAACAGAAGGTTCGTGAAACCCCAATCTTTTTATATTTTTGATGTTTTTAGTACATAAGGGAAGTTACGAGACGGAATAGAAGAGGAACTAGAGTCCAGGGTGGACAAAACCACCCCAGGCGTGGGCCCAGCCTGGCCGCGCCTAGAGGGGGTTTGACTCCCCCGAACTCTGTCCACCTCGTTTCCATGTCAAAACCTTCCTTATGCATTGAAACTTCGTAATATATAACCCCCCGAATTCCTCGAGGTTTTTGCATAGAGTTCTCGTCGTGTTTTTGTTTCAGTATGTTTCTGTCAGGCAAATTTCTTAGTTTTGGAGCTACAATGTCTTACTCTGGATCACCCATGGAGGATTCCTCTACGGATGTCCTCAACCCATACATGTATGAGTTGAAGATCCATCCCAAGGAGCTAATTCTCAAAGATGGGAAGGTACAGATGAAAGAAGTTCAAGGCCCCAAGGGAGAAGGAAGTCTGGAAGACAGGATGGAAGCATTGGAGCAAGAGGTTTTTAGGTACAAGAATATGGCGGAACGCGAAGTAGATGTTATTCACAAGATAAGTTCAGAACTCATCACCAAGCACGAGGAAGAGGTGGCTGAGCTCCGAGAAGAAATCTTCTCGCTCCGTCAGACCACCAACCAATTAAAAGCACAACTCTACGACATACAAAATCAAAACGGTGAGTATGAGGCTAGGTTTGATCGCATAAGCTCTGCTGCTAGTTTCAGGATTGTAGAGACAAGGACATCCTTTTTTGATGGGGAACCATTGCCTTGGAAGTTTTATGATGACAAAAGAACACCACCACCACCGAAGGAGTAATTCGTCATCGGGTTTGGCATCCCCTTGGCTTATTCCAAGCTTGGGGGAGTGACGCGGTATCACCACCATTATCTTTTATCTTTTACCTTTTTAGTGGATTCATATCTTTGGTAGAGAGGTTATCTTATAGTTTGGTTTGCATGAGGAAGTATCTCTCCTTTAGTTGATTATCTATGTATCCCTTGGTGTGAGTGCCTTTATTGGAATATTAATGAGAAGTCTCATCTTTTACTTTTTTGCACTTCTTATTTTAGTTTGCAATCTCTATTAGTATTGGCATCACTTTGGGATCATCAAGTGGATATAAATTAGTTTTGACAAACCGAGCTCTGGTCAGTAGCAACAATTTTTGAGGTTTGAAAGAAAAAGAGAAAAGGAGAAAAAGCTTACAGGTATTTTGTATCATTTGTTTTCTTTCTTGTTGGCTCATAAGCTTAGTATTCTTTATTTAATATCTTTTGTGTCTTCAAGGAAGATTGCATGTTTGGATTTATTACTTGTATGTTTGCTTGTTTCTTTCAACTCTCTTGCTTGGTACCTAGCCTTGCTAGCCAAAAACCTGTTTTGAGAAGGCATACTTCTCATGTTTCCAAATCCCTTTGAATCAAAACCTTTGCCACTTGTGTCCACCATATCTACCTAGTAGCATTATTGCTATTCCAAGAAAATTATCAAGTTTCATCTACCTTTCGAATTAAAAAGTATTTTGTTATGTGAAAACTAGTTAGTAAAGCTCTCATGAACTTGATGGCACACTTTATTTTCTTGCCCCTAATAGACTTGAACCATTGTTCCATCGAAGTTGTATATGCTTGCATCTATACGTTGGAATTAGCAGACCCGTGCTATCATGGAGAACGTTTTCAACATTGCACCTATACTTTGTACTCAGTTGATATCATGCTCTGTTGTCTATGGATGTCAATGGTGTGAAATAAAGAGGGAACTTGTAAGTCCATGGAGTCTGTATTTTGTGTTAGAGAAATGCCTAGGCCGCTAGCCTAAGCCATGCCTAATCATGGTGGAAACTTGCAACATCACCATAATGAGCTATCTATGAAGCATCCTCAATAAAAAGCTATGCACATAGTAAATAAAAAGATCGCTGAGATGCTGATTGTCTGCTTGCCTTGTCATTTTGGTTATGGGAAAGCTCCTATACCATGTGCAAGGGGTACCCCGTTGGCAGTTCTCTATGATACGCAAATACTTACAATGACAAGAACTTACCGGTGACCAAAGTTGAGTAGCATGAGGAGTGGCCCTCATATTCAAGGGACATGAGATTGCCAACTTATATTTCGTCAAGCATATACTCCATCTTTGTGCACTTTAACCTTAATCATATCAAGATGCCTATGATAGGGGCAATGAGGGCTCAAAGCTAGTAAGTACCATAATATTTTGGAAGCTCTTTATGACTTGTAATCCTTGCTACCCTCTATGAAGGGAACTTTCTCCTAGTTACCAGTTTGAGTCAGTAAACCTACTTCCTCTCTATCTCCAGCAAGCATTTGAGTTGTTGTGTTTCAAGCATTCATATGGTGATTTATTCAATCATGTTCTCTATCTTCCTTGTTTGCACAAGACTCTTATTTATTGAGTATTACTTTGAAAGCCTTCACTTGTGAAAAACCTTTTTGAGCAAAGAGTGCTCCTGTTGTAAAACTTGTACAAAAAAGCTTTTTGAGAAACTGTTTGCCAGGTGTTCTATGACCAACAACAAGTTTCCAATTCCAATTATGATTTATCTTTATGCATGTCTATTGTGAATGTTGTACTTGGTTGCAAGCTAAGTTATATAATGGTGAGTTGCTTTCTTCTATGAGTTGTGTAATGGTAAGTGTGATGCTTCTTGTTTGTATTCTTTTATCGACACTTCACTCCATAAACCTATGGACATGTTAACTGAGCTCAGTTTTTGCTTGGGGACAAGCGAAGGTCTAAGCTTGGGGGAGTTGATACGCCCAATTTGCATCACCATTCTATATCATAATCTACCTCTATTCATTGATATTTGTCTTAATATGAGGTATTACTTATGGATTTTCATCTGTTTATGCATGTTGGATGATTCTTGGAGGATGGACTGCCGGAGTCTAGATTCTGATGGAAAAGAGGGCGTTTTGATGCAATTTCACAAAGATCGGAAAAATACCAGAAAAATATGGGAAAATATTATTTTCTTAGAAGACAGAGGAAGCCAGAAGGGGAGGCGAAGAAGGGCCACAGGGGACCCACACCCCTAGGCGCGGGCCCACCTGACCCCGCGCCTAGGGCAGGTGTGGCCCACCTGCCCGGCCTCCGACTCCGCCCCTTCGCCTATATCTTCTCTATGGAACCCTAAGTCCCGGGGAGCGACCACAGATAGATTTCTGCCGCCTCTAGGGGGCGGAAAACACCGAGAGAGAATGTCACATCCCAAAATTTTCCAAATTTTGCAATGTGAAAAATAAATAAACAAAATAAATAATTGTTGAAATTTAGGGTGAAAAGAAACTTTTTGTTTTGAAATGAATTCATCAAAACCCATCTTGAACAAACCTTGGATAAAATTTGAATCCAACTAAATTCAAATCAAGTGAAATACATTCTTCATAATGCATCTTGAAATTTAAACACTTGGAAAATAAACCAAAACCCTAAAACCCTAATGGGAGATTTCCAAGATATCTCTAAGACCATGGATTTGATCCATATAAAATTCGCCAACAAATATTTATAAATGATCAAGAATGATAAATAGAAATATTATAAAACCATAGAAATTGAATTCATTCAATTTGGGGACCATAGATAAAATCTTATGAATTTAGTAAGATAAGGAAATTGAAATTCCAAAGCTAATAAAGCTCCTACCTAAAATCCATACTAAATGGTGAGAAATTAATCCTAAAGAGATTTAAAAAGAGAAATAAATATCAAATAAGATTTTACAAATTGGAATCACCAAGTTTGGATCTTTAAATAAAAAGATATGGATTTTATAAGATAAAGAAAGAATTAATAAATAAGGACTATTTTAAAAAGCCAAGTTAAATCTTGACCAAGCAAATAAAATAAAATATTTTTGTTTAATAAAAATAGTAAAGGATTATTTAAATAAAATTTTGAGGATTTATTATTATCCAATTTCATTTAAGTAAAAGACATTTCCCATTTTAAATAAACATTAAAAAACAAAATAAAAGTATTCTAAATAATAATTCAAAGTGTTTTACTTTTTTAAATAAAACCTGCTGAAAATATTTGGAAAAATTTGGATTTCAAATGGAGTTTGAAAACATTATTAAATCTTATTTGAATTAATACAAGGGCCTATTTCAAATAATTAATATACCCTAAAAAGAATAAAAGAATTATTCTAAATTTGAATTTAGAATGTATTATTAATCAGTATTTGAATATACACAAAGTTTGGTAGAGGTTTGAATTTAAATGGAGATTGAATTATTTGATCAAAAATCAAAACAGATAAATGAAAACAGAAAAAGAAAAAGATTCAGAACAAAAAAAGTAAGAGAGACCAACCCATCTAAGCCCAGCGAGCCCAGTCTCCCCCTCTCCCCAAAACGTTTTCTTTTACTCGCAACCACACCCGCAGAGTCTATGACGACTGGACCCCACCTTCTTCCTCTCTCTCGCTGACCGCTGAGCCCCACCACCAGCACATCGTCGTCCTCGCGACCAGTTCCTCCCCCTCTTTCCTCTGGCCATTTCCTGTGTAATTCGCAGCTTCAATTCTCGTTGAATGCACGAGTAAATCTCGCCCGCGACCACGCGTACTTAACCGCCATGCTCCGCTCTTCCTTTCCCCCAATCATCACCCCACCGGAGCCACCAGGCTGCCCCAATTTTGAGCTCGCGCCCTCACTGCTCCGATGAGCTCACCGACGGATTCCGGCCAGCCCACGCCCCCCTTGCCCCCTGGCGCATACGAGCATACTCCCTGGCCTCTGGCGCATCTCCCAGTGTCTCCCATTCAGCCGCGCATGCTCTGCATCATCGTCAATGTCAACGCAAACCACCGCCGTCGCCTGTTTCCGTCTCCGGCAAAGCCCCCTGGTAACACCCGACCGCGCCATCCCTTCTCACTGATGCTCCTGTACTCCCCACTCTCCTGTGCATCTAACGACACTGTTTGCTTGCTCTCTCATGCTCCGTAGCGTCGCCCCCGACGACGACTGACCGCACCCGAGCCCGAAAGCAACTCTGGCCAGCGATTAAGATCGACCACGAGCGCCCCTCGACAAGCGACTGCCACGTTGAGCATCCTCTCGTCGTTGCGAACCTGGTGAGATACCCCTCTCACTCTCTAACCCCCTGTATCGCCGGCAACCTCGCTTGCCGAGAGCGCCGCCGCCACTTGCCGCCGCCAGCGCCGCCACTCGATGGCTAGTAGATATGAACCGTAGGATCTCGATCTAATGGATGCGATAGAAAGTCAAGCGAAGGGGTAAGTTAGCCTCTGCACCGTGTGATTTGCATTAGATCCAACAAACCACAGTGCTCGATCCAGACAAACCGGTACCAGCCTATCAGAACAAGACACGTGGCCTAGTCTGTTTTATAAAAACTAGAATTGATCTATTAGATGTTCAAATTTGTAAAATTCATAACTTTTGATCCCCAAATCCAAAGTTTGCAAATTTTATATCAATGGAATCAGCAAAGCAATTACTTTCCAACCACGCACTTTTTTTAATGAATTGCTTCTGGTAAAATAGTTGTTTTTGCAGAAACATGTGTAGGCATAATGTGGATATAAAAATTATTCTAGAAATATTTTTAAGGTAAAATCTTTGGCAATTGGATTGCTTTGAACCTACTGACCATATAAACCAACTTGTGGATTCAAAAACATATTTTGTGAAGTTAAAGAATAAATCTTTGAATTGGAACATTTCTAGTCAAATAAAAATGTTGTTTACATGTTAAAAATGCTTTTTGGAGAAAAACCTTTGGGAAATGTTTAATTTAAACTCCCTGACCCTAAAAACCAAATTTTAGGATTTAAAAATATATTTGGTGAACCCTATAAAAATTATTGCTTTGCTAAAGGCATTTACAACAACATAAAATATTGATTTGGTGTAAAAATGGTTTATAGGTAAAACCTTTTGCAAATGGTTTTAATATTAAAACACTAACATTTGTGTTTAAAATGTATTTATCAAACACTAGAAATATTACTCTGATTTGAACCATTTCTAGCAAAACAAAAATGACCTAAAATGGCTATTTTTCACTAACTTGATGTCAAATGGTTTTTGCCACTTTTATAAATGACCTTACCACTTTTATAAATTACCAATAGGTGTTTTATAATGTTTATAGCCTATTGGAAACCACTTTTCCAAATAAAACAATCTTGGCATGCTTGCATGCATTGCTTTGTTTTGTTATTCTATGTGATGATTGCTTGAATGGTAGATTGAAATTGTGCCTTGCTTGATTGAATTGTAGTGACATTTGAAGAGTGTGACTATTGCAAAGATCAAGGAGTGAACTTATAATCTCTACCAAAAAGGCAAGTGATGCTTCATACTTTTGTCCCATTATTTTCACTATGCATTAGTGATATTTCTAAGTAGGACTTGCATGGAATTTTTGCTAAGTATAAACTATGCCATGGGAAATCCTAGTATATGATACCTTAGTAGAAATATCCTAAGTCAAGATTCCTACTACTATCCTGCTTAGCTTAGCTAGTAGAAAACAAGGGTGGATTATATTCATACTATGGAATGTTTCTAAGTCAAGGACTTGAGTTTTGTTTAATAAAACAACTAAGTGAATGAATCACCTGGGTGGAAAGGGACTTTCTTGGTGGTTTTTGGTTGAGTGGTTACACAAGGCCCATTTCTATGGTTTACCTTGTGTATCGCACTTGTGGAATGCCACCCAGGAACAAAGAGATTTGAGATGTCAAATGTTGAGAAGCTTCAAGTGCAGCCACATGGCATTATGGGCCCTGTCTGGATCATATAGGTTGCAAGAACTTAGCCAAATGGACAGTTGGTGGTAGGGGATGATAGGTTGGAACGCGTCCATTCTGGTCTAAGGGAAGGCTTCTGAAAGATCTTGTCTTGGTGAAACCAAGTCTTGTGGGGAAAGTGCACCACCTCTGCAGAGTGTAAAATCTAAGTACTTAGCCATGTCCCTGGCAAAGGACAATTTGAGCATCAAGACATGGAATCTATCAAGAATCTCCTCATCCAAATTTCTAAGTTAAAACCTTGTGGTTGAACAAGGGTTTAGGTTCACCAATTTCTATTGGTGGTTCCTTGGGTGATTTTTGTCAAGCAAAGCTTAGTGTTTTCAAATGATAAGGAAAAACTATTTGAGCAAAGCAAGCCTAAGCTCCACTTAGCCAAATGCATATAGATGATAGTTGCCACTATTCTACCAAAGTATCACTTGCCAATGCAATTCAAATATATTGACCCTTGTGGCTGTAACTTATTATGTTGCAGGTTTGTTTGATGTTAGTGAAATGTGTTGAATAGGATTACAAGTCTACAACCAACATGATTGCCCGTGGCACTTTGAAGATGAAGGACTCCATGCCATAGTTATTTCTGCTGCATTGTAATGAGATAGTCAAATGAGTTATGTAAGATGTAATGAATTATTTTATTGCTGGTTATAAAGTTGTATTATAACCTTTGTTTCTTGATATTACATCTTAACTGTGGATGCTAGCTATTGATCCAGGGACTAGCATTGTGAACACAAGGATCTCTACGTTATTAAAAGGTTGGGACCTCTACAGAGAAATATCTCTTCGGCAGACAGATTTCTGCCGGGGGAATTCCTTCCCAGAGAGGGGAGATCATCGCCATCAACACCGTCATCAAGCTAGGATTCATCGGGATCATCATCATCCACACCATCATCTCCATCAGCACCATCATCATCACTCCGTCCCGCTGTAACAATTGTGTTGGATATTTCTCTAGTTCTTAGGGGAAACTTTCTCGGTGTTAATTACTATTGTAGTTGATGCTTGTGAGTGGAACCATTGGATTATTGTTTATGTTCAGATTGTTATCCATTATCATATTATCTTTGATCTTGATCCATATGATGTCTTGTGAGTAGTTCGTTTAGTTCTTGAGGACATGGGAGAAGTCATGTTGTTAGTAGTGGATTTGTGTTGAGTTATTATTCAATGGTTAGTATTTAATTTGTGGTGCTATTCTTCTAGTGGTGTCATGTGAATGTCGACTACATGATACTTCACCATTTATGGGCCTAGGGGAATGCATTGTGTATTTGGCTACTAATTGTGGGGTTGCTGGAGTGACAGAAATATGAACCCCTGTAACATCCCAGCATTAGAGCTTAGAAATAAGCAAAACTCAGATGTGTGCATTGCATTCATGCATGAGATAATCTGGAGAATTTTCGTGCAAAACTAAGAAAACACGAAGGGATCGGAGTTCCTCTCGTTCTGATGGTTTAGTTTAACACATCAGGGTAAGTACGAAGAATTTTGACATGACTTTTGCTGATTTTCTTGATTTGAGGAAACAAATTTGACTTTAGTAAACAATTGATATAATTCAAGAGTATTTGAATTAAAAATTTAAAACACAAACAATTCAATAAATAAGAGAATACAATTAAAGACAATAAATATTATTATTACAAACAAAAAGTCTTATTGTTTTACAAATCTCAATTAATAAGATATATTACAAGAGTAATAGAAATTATAAAAAGATAGAAAACTTAACTTTATTAAATAAGATACAAACCCTTACAAGTTTCAACTAACAAAAAGAAAAAATGAACTTTATTACATTAATAAAAGAATACAATATTATTTACAATATTTAAGAATCAAATAAAGTTGTAAAAGAAAGAAAAAAGGGAAAATTTTAAACTATATCTTCTGGACTTGATCTCAATTAATGGATGTGATGCATTGTTGAACACATCATTGAGTTTTTATCAAGGAGCCAAATAGAATCTGTTCTTATCATAAAAATAAGAATGGGCCTCAGAGCACCATCATAGGCCTTATAGGGCAAGTTTCACCAAAGCTAGATAAAAGGCAAATGGTAAAGCATCAGGAAAAATATCTAGTTTTACTTGATCTCATCTCCAAGGAGGAGTCACAGACATAGAAACTTGAACCAGAGGGGAGCCACTGGACATCAGCTCACACAACACATGCAAGTGTTGTGTTGTCAACACAACAAGGACTGGATCAGATAGCTAAAAGCAGCAGCCAGCCGTAGCACCACCAAGCATTTCACTAGTTTCACCACATCTCACTTCAACTTCTCAACATCAGAGCTTAAACATAGTACCATCTCAAGAGCACACTGTTCTTAGCCACCACCAAGAACTACCCTATTTAGCACCCAAAGCAAATCATATAAATCAAATCCACCATATATTCAGTCTCTGGTTGCTCAATAAAGCCATCCAAGAGCATGGGGAAAAGAATATTATAGAGAAGATATCAGCTCCAGAAGTAAAAGAACATGATAAGGAGTACAAGGAGGAGGCTTGGATGCTAAGGAAAGAAGTAGCAGTAGCTACATCAGGAGAAGGGAGAAAAGCAGGCCACTAGATTAACAGTGGCTGATCAAGATCAACCACAGCAACAACAAAAGGGGATTATAAGTTGATCAAGTGCAACACCAAGTGAGGAAAGCTATCACAACAGCTGAACAAATATCATCATAAGCCACTCACTGAAGCAGGTAAAAATATTCAGAACTAGCCACTAGATCATGCAGCATCTGATCTTATATTTTGCATAAAGATCTGGGATGTAACATCCCAAAAATCATGTTTCAAACTCATGCATATCATCCATGCATCCATGATCATTTAGAATTTTCATTTCAAAAATCATTTCAAAAACAGGAGCATTGTTGCTCAATATTTTATGTAAGTTTACCCAAGCCCTTGTGCTACTTGTTTTTGAGAAAGGTGTTGTTAACCATTCAGTATTGTTTAGAATCCAAACCCAAGTGATTTCAAAAAACTTGAGCAAAGTCTCAAAGCAAGTATGGAATAAAATCAATTCTATGCCTATTATCACGCCTCATAAGGGCATGGTTTTATTTTATTTTGTAAAGACCCAAGTGTGTTTGAGTGAACAGATGTGTTTGACACGTACAAGATTTATTGTACAAACATCCTGAAAAGTTTTGGAATCAAACAGATTTGAATTGAAGTTTGAAAACCATTTTAGAAAAGCAAACAGAAAAAGAAAAAGCTTAAAAGAGAAAAAAATAAGCCTTCAGTCGAATCTGGCCGCCCAGCCCAAATAAGCCAGACCCCAACTGCGAACTGTTTTCTTTTCTTTCCCGCACCCTAGTGACTGGTGCATGACCCACTCCCCTCTGTTTCCCTCGTGACGAAAGGCCCTGGCGTCGTCGTCTCCACCCCCACCGCGACGTGTTCTTCCCCAAATCACGCCGTGCGTTACCTGGTTGATTCGCTCGTCAATTCGCGTTGATTGCAGGAGTAATTCACGCCCCCGCCTTGCCTACTTAAACCCCCTCTCTATTTCCCCCAAACTCCGAGCCCAGAGCGCCCCCAGGCTGCCCGCATTCGTCCTCGCACCGCCGCAGACAGAGAGCTCTCCGGCAACCAATTCTGGTGAGCCTCGTGCGCCCCTCTCCCTCTGGTTCTTGCAGATAGCCTCGTCACTTTCTTGCGCATCTACTGACACCGCTGGTTCCTTTTATACTGCCCCAGGTCGTCGATTCCGTTCAACACCGCAAGCTCCCGACGACACCCTCAACTCCGACGACCAAATTCCGTAAGCCATTTGTTCCCCTTCGCCTCTGACTCACACGATGTTGTTCGACACTGTCTTGTGCATCACCTGATGCTGCTTGTTCGTGCTAGGGAGACTAGGAGCATCGCCAACGTCACCGTCCACCCAAGCCCGACGCCTCCCACAACTTCGACGAGCTCCAGCAACCCACTCCGTGCGCCCCTTGCCAAGCCGCCGCCAGGTTGAGCATCAGTGCGTCGCCACGGTTCTGGTAAGCCCCTCCGACGACCCTAGGACCACCTGTAGCACCGCGCCGCCGTAGGCCGAGCTCGCCGCCGCCAGTAGCCACCGCCAGCGCCGCCCAGCTTTGGTCGTTTGATCCAGGGCCGTCAGATCTGGATCCAGCGTGCAGGATTAGATCACTTAACGAATCGTTACGAGTAGATCTGAGCCGTGCGGTTTAAGTAGATCTAACGGCTCAGAAGTGTGATCCTACGCGAAGCGGTATGGGCCAATTAGAACAAGACGCGTGGCATCTGTTAGAGTTTAAAAACAGAATTTGAATCTATTGGATGTTTAAATTTGTTTTGGCTATAACTTTTGATCCCCACGTTAGAATTTGACAAATTTTATACCGTTGGAATCAGGAGAGCAAGCTCTTTCTAATTATGCAATTGTTTAATGTTTTGCTTCTGTTAAAATGACTTTATTTGAAGAAACTTGTGTAGGGCTAATTTGAGTATATGAATTGTTTAAGAATTGTTTTAGGGTTTATCTAAATGTTGTTTGGCAAGTTTTTAACTTGTTTATGAATCAGTACTGTATACTTGCCTAGTTGAGTTTTAAAAATCATCACATATCATTTTGCATGCATACATATATTTTTGATTGTATATGTTTTGTATATGATTGTTGCTATAATTCTTTGTGTAGATTTTGGTGCTAGTGATTGTGATTGTGAGGAGTGTAGCTACTCTCCAAACTACCAAGGCAAGTGGTACTTCATGAATATTTTATTCCTATGTTTTCTACTAAGCATTAGAAATATTTTGTTAGCCTTGCATGCTATATTTTGCTTATATGCCATGTTGGGAAATCCTAGTAGTTGTAGTATTGCTAGGAAATTTCTAAGTTAAGATGCTTATCTATGCCATGCTTAGCCTAGCTAGTAGCAACCAAGGGTTGGTGAAATTTATACATGCTATGATGAAAATATTTCTAAGTCTTTGGACTTGTGTTTTGCCTAATAAAACAACTAAGTAAATGAAACACCTGGGTGGAATGGAAGGAATGGTTTGTGTTGAGTGGTTACACAAGGCCAGGGACTGGTGAACCTTGTGTATCTCACTTGTGGAAAGCCACCCAGGAACAAAGAGATTTTAGAGGCCAAGTGTTGAGAAGCTTCTAGTGTAGCCACTTGGCAATATGGGCTCTTTCTGGATCACATAAGTTGCTAGAACTTAGTCATTTGGACAGTTGGTGGTAGTGGGATGATAGGTTGGAACGCGTCCATTTGGTCTAAGGGAAGGCTTCTGAAAGGTCCTGTCTTGGTGAAAATCAAGTCTGGTGGGGAAAGTGCACAACCTCTGCAGATGGAAAAACCTAAGTACTTAGCCATGTCCCTGGAAAAGGACAACTTGAGCATCAAGACATGGAAGCTATCAAGAATCTCTTCATCCCAATTACTAAGTAAAACTTGTGGGTGAACAAGGGTGAAGGACCTCAATGTCTATTGGTGGTTCCTTGGGAAAAGTTTTGACAAAGAAAAACTTAGTGATTTCAACTAATAGGCAAAACTTATTTTGAGCAAAGCAAGCCAAGCTACACTTAGACAAATTTGCATATAGTATCTAGTCCACCTAAATTATACTAAGGTATCACTTGCCAATACTATTCCAATGTATTGACCCACTGTGGCTATAACTTGTGATGTTGCAGGTTACTCTGATAAGGATTAGGAGTCATGAGTCTACACTCAACATGTTTGCCTGTGGCACATGAAGATGAAGACTTTTATTTATTTACTTATTCAAACTCTTGTATTAGGCCTGTGGCCTTGGAGTTGTAAAGACTATGTTTGTCTCTAGAATGCCTGTAATAATGACCTTTGTATCTGTGTACTTCATCTTAAACTGTGGATGCTAGCAATGATCTAGGGACTAGCATTGCAATCACAGGGATCCTTTTCCTTTATAAAGGAGGGCTCTTATAGATGGTATCAGAGAACTGTGTTGCCTATAGGATTATGACCCTAGGATTGGAAACCACTAAGGAAAATTTTTCAACAACTTCTACACTTGTCTGTTCTTCTCGTAAACTTTTTTAATCTTCTTTCTCATCTCCAATTGTAGATGAACTCCATCAACGAAGCCGTGAGGAAAGGACCATTCATGACAATGACCTTGGAGTGTGAGACAGAATTCCCCAAGGCTCTCAAGGAACTCATGGTTGCAATGGAAATACATGGTGCAGCTGTGTACAAAGGTTTTCCTGTGATGGATGAAGGAGTTGAGTACTGGTGGGTGCAACTTCACTTGTATAAAAACAAGGAAGACAACCACAAGGACTCAGGATTCTGCATGTTCACCAATTTAGTGATGCACCCTACATTCTTTGACTCAGCAAGGGATGCAGCTTGGAAGACCATCAAAGAACTTGGTGAAAAAGTCAAGTGCAGAATGTTCAACATCCAAAATAGCCTGAAAGAAGAGAACAAACATACCCAAGAGTTGGAGGCTACCAACCAAACTTTAAGAGGAGACATTATAGACTTAGTGATGGAGTCATGTGAGCAAGATAGGCTGATTGCTTCTAGAAACATTATGTTAGCCAACAGATCCAGTGAGATAGGCTTGTAAACGTACTTCGTTAGTTGGACCACCACTTATCACCTCATTTTCCAAAAATGTTGCTTTAAAATAAGTTGAACCTTGGTTGTTGTAATGGATCCATGTATGCCATGACTTGTGTGTTTTGATTTCCAAGGATATGTATGTGATGTTTTGTCTTTTGTTTTATCTTGAATTGTGTTGTTCTAACTTTTCTATCTTATAAATAGATGCCTCATCGTTACCATCAAGATTGTTGAGGAGTTCCAGGGAACTCTCTTTGGTCCTCGTATTGTTGAGCTTACTAATTTGCTCAATCTCCCTCTTCCTACCATCATGGTGCTTCCCCTCACCAAGTTTGAGAGGAAAGACCTCTGGGGTTTCAAGGTCAACCAGCCTGGACGCCAGACTGAGCCTACCACGGAGGCCATCGTCTTCAAGCTCATGCACGATGACAAGGAGAGAGGCCTTGAGGTAGTCATGCAGGATCTGATAGGACGTCTGCTGGGGAGACACTCCCGACAGGTTAGAGGTACCCACTTCCACGTCTTCGGTAGACGTGATGAGGATGGAGAGTCCATCAACTTCGAGGACACTACGAGGGACACAGCGGAACCCATTCGTTTATACCTCCAGGACTTAGAGGCTCTCAGTAGGCACGTGAACTCCGATAGGACCAACGTCATGCTCAACAATGACGAACTTCAGGTGCAGCTTCGCGAGAAGGACAAGCTCTTCGCGGAGCAAGATGAGATAGTCAAGGAGATGGAGGCGAAGTTCGAGAGCCAGGACAGGAAGTTCAAGAGTCAGGATAAGCGAGTCCAGGATAGGAACAAGAAGATCCGGGACATGACTGAAGAACTGCAGGCCAAGGACTTCGAGCTCGAGCATCAGCAGACGGTGATTGAGAGGCTCCGTTCCTAGAAGAGGGCTCTCAAAGCCAAGATAGAGACCTTGACCACCAGCGTCGAGGAATACAAGACCGTGATGGAGAACGCAGGTCTTACCTTTGTCGAGGAGGAGGTTGATGCCAAGGAGTAGATTGGACTACTCATTTATCATTTGTTATCATACTTGTCATTGAGAACTTGTTATTGACCATCCAACATGTGGATGGCTTGTTATTTGTGTGTGTTTTACTTTGCGAACTTGTTATCTGGTTGTTGAACCTTTATCATTATGTTGCATGCTTTGTGATTGTTTATGTGATGTATTGTGCATGAAAGCATCTATGGGTATCTCATTCTTATCTCTATTGAACCAACCACAGATGCCTCCCCGTCGTGCAAACCCCAACCCCAACAACAACATCACTCCAAAAATGCAGCAAATGATGACCGCTCAAACTCAACTGATGCAAATGATGATGACGCTCATCCAGAACCAAAACAACAACAACAACAACAACAACAACAACAACAACAACAACAACAACAACAACAATAACAACAACAACCCACCGAGTTTTGACATGCTTACCAGGTTCTTGAGATTGAGGCCAGCAAAGTTCTCAGGAACAACTGATCCCATGGTGGCCAATGATTGGCTACGCTCTGTGAACAAGGACTTGGTAACTGTGGGCTGTACTGATGCTGAAAAGGTCAGATTTGCAGCACATTTGCTGGAAGGACCAGCCGCCACTTGGTGGGATAACTTTCAGATCACCACTCCCATAGAAGATGTGACATGGGCTATCTTTGAGGATGGCTTTCGTACTGCTCATATCTCATCTGGAGTGATGAGCCTGAAGAAGAAAGAGTTCCATAACCTGAAGCAGCGCCACCGCAGCGTGGCTGAATATATTGAAGAGTTCAACAATCTGGCGCGTTACGCACCGGATGAAGTTGACACTGATGCTAAGAGGAAGGAAAAGTTCCTTGAAGGGTTGAATGATGAGCTGAACCTGCAGCTGGCTGTGGCATATGTTCCCACATACCAGTCGCTATGTGATAAGGCTGCTATTTTGGAGAACAAAATGAAGCAAGTTGAGAGCAGGAAGAGAAAGCACTCGGACAAGCATAGCTCGGGATTGTCTCACAAACGTTCCCATTATGATGACAGTGGAAGCTCAGGATCCCACAAGCATGGGAAATTCAACAAGCACCACAACCACAACCGTCATGACAACAAGCATCACCGTAGTCATGACAATGGCAAGTACAAGAACCACAAGGGTGGATATAAGAGCCACCACAGTGGAATGGAAGTGGCAGTGGAAGCCAGCCTGTCAAGAAGGACATCAGTCAGGTTGAATGCTTCAAGTGCAAGAAGATGGGGCATTATGCAAATGAATGCCCAGAAAAGAAAGTTGAAGGACCCAACAAGCCCAACCCTTTTCAGAAGGGACAAGTTAACCACATCAATGTGGAGGAAATCTATGAGGAGCCTGATGTCATGCTGGTAAGTTCAAACTCAATTCTGTTCCAGCATTTGTTCTCTTTGATACTGGTGCATCTCATTCATTCATATCAAGAGCATTTGTTGAAAGAAATGAACTGCCAGTAGAAACTATTGGGTGTCCTATAAAAGTAAGTTCTCCTAGCGGAGAAATGATAGTGAATTCAGGATGTCATGATCTAGTTATAGAGTTTGGGAAGTATAAGTTTCCCGTTAACTTGATAATCCTAAATTCCCAAGGATTGGATGTCACTTTGGGAATGGACTGGATGACTAAGCACAAGGGAGTGATAGATTGTGCCAACCATACTGTCTCACTCACAACTCCGGAAAATAAAAGGATCAGATTCAAGACCAACTTTGAAGCAAGAAGGAGTATGCTAAATTCTCTTAAGGGGGTTAGCATAGACAAGCAGCTAATTGTGAGTGAGTATCCGGATGTGTTTCCGGAAGAATTACCGGGAATGCCACCAGATAGAGATGTGGAGTTTCTTATAGATTTGCTACCAGGATCTGGACCAATAGCAAAGAGACCATACAAGATGTCAGTAGATGAACTGAAAGAACTCAAGAAACAACTCGAGAGCGATTCTGAAAAGGATTTATTCAACCAAGTTCTTCATCTTGGGGAGCCCCAGTTTTGTTTGTGGAGAAGAAAGATAGAAGTCAAAGGTTATGCATTGATTACCGTTCACTCAATGAGGTGACTATCAAGAACAAATACCCTTTGCCTAGAATCAATGACTTGTTTGATCAGCTAGAAGGAGCTTGTGTGTTCTCGAAGATTGATCTCCGGTCAGGTTATTTCCAACTCAAGATAAGAGAACAAGACATACCTAAGACAGCTTTCACCACAAGGTATGGATTGTATGAGTATACCGTGATGCCATTTGGTTTAACCAATGCTCCAGCATACTTTATGAATATGATGAACAAGGTATTCATGGAATTTCTTGATAAATTTGTTGTTTTTTTCATCGATGACATTTTAATCTACTCCAAGAGCAAAGAAGAACATGAAAGACATTTGCGTTTGATACTTGAGAAGCTTAGAGAGCATAAACTGTATGCCAAATTCAGCAAGTGTGAATTCTGGTTGAATGAAGTTAGATTTCTTGGTCATGTTATGACAAAAGATGGTGTAGCAGTTGATCCTGCTAAAGTTTCAGCTGTAACTGAATGGGAATCTCCCAAGTCAGTGAAAGAAGTTCGTAGCTTCCTTGGCTTAGCAGGTTACTACAGAAGGTTTATTGAAAATTTCTCCAAGGTAGCTAAGCCTATGACAGAATTGCTAAAGAAAGACAAGAAATTTGCTTGGTCTGAAGGTTGTGAACTCAGCTTTCAGGAATTGAAGAAGAGACTTGTGACAGCACCAGTTTTGTGTTTGCCAGACTTGGAAAAAGATTTCCAAGTATATTGTGATGCATCTCATTATGGTTTGGGAGCAGTACTTATGCAAGAAGGAAAAGTTGTGGCATATGCCTCGAGACAACTCAAAACTCATGAAGTGAACTATCCTACTCATGATTTGGAGTTAGCCTCTGTTGTCCATGCCCTCAAAACATGGAGACACTACCTTTTGGTTAAGCGTTGTGAAGTGTTCACAGATTACAAGAGTTTGAAGTATATCTTCACCCAGAAGGAAATTAATATGAGACAAAGAAGATGGCTAGAACTCATCAAGTACTATGACTTGAGTTTGTAATACCATCCCGGTAAAGAAAATGTTGTAGCGGATGCTTTAAGCCGTAAGGTTTTTGTGAATGGCCTTACAAAAGGAGAATTGCCAGATGATTTGTGTGCCCAATTTAGAGATCTCAGATTGGAGATTGTGCCCGAAGGACATCTCATGTCTTTGGATGTTCAACCCACTTTGTTGGACAAGATCAAAGAAGCCCAGAAGATTGATAAGGAAATTGAAGAGATTAAAGAAAAGATTGGCGAAGGAAAAGCCAAAGGGTTCCGTGAAGACGAACAGGGTACTTTATGGCATGGAAAACGTATCTGTGTTCCACAAGATCCGGAGCTTCAGAAACTGATTTTGCAAGAAGCACACAACTCACCGTATTCCATTTATCCGGGTAACACCAAAATGTACATGGACATGAAGGAAAGATTTTGGTGGAATAATCTCAAGAAGGACATCGCCGAACATATTGCTTTGTGTGATGTGTGTAGTAGAGTGAAAGCGGAACACCAGAAACCAGCCGGTTTGCTTCAACCACTACCTATTCCTGATTGGAAGTGGGACAAGATTGGTATGGACTTCATTACCGGATTACCAAGGACCAGATCAGGATATGATTCTATTTGGGTAGTAGTAGATCGCCTAACTAAAGTGGCTCATTTCATACCCGTGAAGACAACTTATACAAGTGCTAAGTTGGCCAAGATCTACATGAGTAGAATTGTATGTCTACATGGAGTTCCCAAGAGTATTGTGTCTGATAGGGGAACTCAATTCACTTCCCATTTTTGGAGACAGCTACATGAGTCATTAGGAACGAGGTTGGAATTCAGCACTGCTTTTCATCCTCAAACTGATGGACAGATAGAAAGAACTAATCAGATTCTTGAAGACATGTTGAGGGCATGTGCCCTAGACTATGGAGCCAGTTGGGACGAAAGTCTGCCCTACGCAGAATTTTCTTATAACAACAGCTATCAAGCCAGCATTGAGATGGCACCGTTTGAGTTTCTCTACGGGAGAAAGTGTACCACCCCATTGTTATGGAATGGTGTGGGAGAAAGAAGTTTGTTCGGACCGGAACTTATCAAAGAAGCCGAAGAGAAAGTCAAGTTGGTTAAAGACAGATTGAAGATAAAGTCCGATGTAAAAGCTACGCGGACCCTAAGCGTAGAGAAGTCACCTACGAAGTTGGTGATAGAGCTTACCTTAGAGTGTCACCACTTCGTGGAGTGAAAAGGTTTGGAGTCAAAGGAAAGTTGGCCCCAAGATATGTTGGGCCATTCAAGATTCTAAGTCGCAAAGGAGAAGTTGCTTATGAAATTGAATTGCCAGAGTCTTTGTCAGCTGTCCATAATGTGTTTCATGTGAGTCAGCTTAAGAAATGTCATCCAGAAATGGAAGAAACTTCTTTGAAGGATACTATACCTTTGGAAGAGGTTCAGTTGGAGAGTGACCTCACTTATGAGGAGAAGCCTATCAAGATTCTTGAGACTGTAGAAAGAGTCACACGGACTAAGACTATCAAGTTTTGCAAAGTGTAGTGGAACCATCATACCGAAGAGGAAGCAACTTGGGAAAGAGAAGATGATCTTCGGAAAGACCACCCTCACCTATTTGCTAGCCAACCCGAATCTCGAGGGCGAGATTCACCTTAAGGAGGTTAGATTTGTAACATCCCAAAAATCATGTTTCAAACTCATGCATATCATCCATGCATCCATGATCATTTAGAATTTCATTTCAAAAATCATTTCAAAAACAGGAGCATTGTTGCTCAATATTTTACGTAAGTTTACCCAAGCCCTTGTGCTACTTGTTTTTGAGAAAGGTGTTGTTAACCATTCAGTATTGTTTAGAATCCAAACCCAAGTGATTTCAAAAAACTTGAGCAAAGTCTCAAAGCAAATATGAAATAAAATCAATTCTATGCCTATTATCACACCTCATAAGGGCATGGTTTTATTTTATTTTCTAAAGACCCAAGTGTGTTTGAGTGAACAGATGTGTTTGACACGTACAAGATTTATTGTACAAACATCCTAAAAAGTTTTGGAATCAAACAGATTTGAATTGAAGTTTGAAAACCATTTTAGAAAAGCAAACAGAAAAAGAAAAAGCTTAAAAGAGAAAAAAATAAGCCTTCAGTCGAATCTGGCCCAACTGGCCAAAAAGCCTTCACCCCCCCCCCACCTGACTGCTTTGCTTTTCTTCGCCCTCTACACTGAGTGACTGATAGGCATGACCCACTCCCCCTCTGTTTCTCTTGCTGGCAGCCAAGGCCCACACGGCGTCGTCGTCTCCACCCCCACCGCAACGTGTTCTTCCCCAAATCACGCCGTGCGTTACCTGGTTGATTCGCTCGTCAATTCGCGTTGATTGCAGGACTAATTCACGCCCCCGCCTTGCCTACTTAAACCCCCTCTCCATTTCCCCCCAAACTCCGAGCCCAGAGCGCCCCCAGGCTGCCCGCATTCGTCCTCACACGCCGCAGACAGAGAGCTCTCCGGCGACCAATTCCGGTGAGTCCCGTGCGCCCCTCTCCCTCTGGTTCTTGCAGACAGCCTTGTCACTTTCTTGCGCATCTACTGACACCGCTGGTTCCTTTTATAGCCTCCTGTGTCGTCGATTCCGTTCAACACCGCAAGCTCCCGACGACACCCTCAACTCCGGCGACCAAATTCCGTAAGCCATTTGTTCCCCTTCGCCTCTGACTCACACGATGTTGTTCGCCAGTGTCTTGTGCATCACCTGATGCCGCTTGTTCGTGCTAGGGAGACCAGGAGCATCGCCAACGTTGCCGTCCACCCAAGACCGACGCCGCCCGCAACTTCGACGAGCTCCATCAACCCACTCCGTGTGCCCCTTGCCAAGCCGCCGCCAGGTTGAGCATCAGTCGGCCGCCAGTTCAGTAAGCCTCCGACGACCCTAGGACCACCTGAGCGCCACGCCAGAGGCGAGCTCGCCGCCACAAGAGCCACCGCCAACGCCCGCCTTTGGTAGTTTGATCCGTGGTCGCGATCTGGATCCAGCGGTGATTAGATCACTTAACGAATCGTTACGAGTAGATCTGAGACATGCGGTTTAAGTAGATCTAACGGCTCAGAAGCGTGATCCTACGTGAAGCGGTACGGGCCAATTAGAACAAGACGCGTGGCATCTGTTAGAGTTTAAAAACAGAATTTGAATCTATTGGATGTTTAAATTTGTTTTGGCTATAACTTTTGATCCGCATGTTAGAATTTGACAAATTTTATACCGTTGGAATCAGGAGAGCAAGCTCTTTCTAATTATGCAATGTGTTTAATGTTTTGCTTATGTTAAAATGACTTTATTTGCAGAAACTTGTGTAGGGCTAATTTGAGTATATGAATTGTTTAAGAATTGTTTTAGGGTTTATCTAAATGTTGTTTGGCAAGTTTTTAATTTTTTTATGAATCAATACTGTATACTTGCCTAGTTGAGTTTTAAAAATCATCACATATCATTTTGCATGCATACATATATTTTTGATTGTATATGTTTTGTATATGATTGTTGCTATAATTCTTTGTGTAGATTTTGGTGCTAGTGATTGTGATTGTGAGGAGTGTAGCTACTCTCCAAACTACCAAGGCAAGTGGTACTTCATGAATATTTTATTCCTATGTTTTCTACTAAGCATTAGAAATATTTTGTTAGCCTTGCATATTATATTTTGCTTATATGCCATGTTGGGAAATCCTAGTAGTTGTAGTATTGCTAGGAAATTTCTAAGTTAAGATGCTTATCTATGCCATGCTTAACCTAGCTAGTAGCAACCAAGGGTTGGTGAAATTTATACATGATATGATGAAAATATTTCTAAGTCTTTGGACTTGTGTTTTGCCTAATAAAACAACTAAGTAAATGAAACACCTGGGTGGAATGGAAGGAATTGTTTGTGTTGAGTGGTTACACAAGGCCAGGGACTGGTGAACCTTGTGTATCTCACTTGTGGAAAGCCACCCAGGAACAAAGAGATTTTAGAGGCCAAGTGTTGAGAAGCTTCTAGTGCAGCCACTTGGCAATATGGGCTCTGCCTGGATCACATAAGTTTCTAGAACTTAGTCATTTGGACAGTTGGTGGTAGTGGGATGATAGGTTGGAACACGTCCATTTGGTCTAAGGGAAGGCTTCTGAAAGGTCATGTCTTGGTGAAAATCAAGTCTGGTGGGGAAAATGCACAACCTCTGCAGATGGAAAAACCTAAGTACTTAGCCATGTCCCTGGAAAAGGACAACTTGAGCATCAAGACATGGAAGCTATCAAGAATCTCTTCATCCCAATTTCTAAGTAAAACTTGTGGGTGAACAAGGGTGAAGGACCTCAATGTCTATTGGTGGTTCCTTGGGAAAAGTTTTGACAAAGAAAAACTTAGTGATTTCAACTAATAGGCAAAACTTATTTTGAGCAAAGCAAGCCAAGCTACACTTAGCCAAATTTGCATATAGTATCTAGTCCACCTAAATTATACTAAGGTATCACTTGCCAATACTATTCCAATGTATTGACCCACTGTGGCTGTAACTTGTGATGTTGCAGGTTACTCTGATGAGGATTAGGACTCATGAGTCTACACTCAACATGTTTGCCTGTGGCACATGAAGATGAAGACTTTTATTTATTTACTTATTCAAACTCTTGTATTAGGCCTGTGGCCTTGGAGTTGTAAAGACTATGTTTGTCTCTGGAATGCCTGTAATAATGACCTTTGTATTTGTGTACTTCATCTTAAACTGTGGATGCTAGCAATGATCCAGGGACTAGCATTGCAATCACAGGGATCCTTTTACTTTATAAAGGAGGGATCTTACATGGGATTAGAAGGGAAATAAGCCATATCAAATCCATTCCTCTACCCTTCAACTAAATTATCATTTAGGAGGATTGGAGGAGGAGGTTCTCTCAGTTTCCATAGAGGTTCTATGCAAGCTCATCATAGAGACAGCAAGACACAAAATATTATCTGTTCTTAATTATATTCTGGCCTCAGCCTTTGCATCATAGGCAGGGGCTATAGCACACTTATACCATTCATATCAAACCATAAAAGCCTACAAACCATCTTTGCACAAACCAGCAAGCATTGAAGGATTGCTGGGCACAAATCCAAAAGAATTGGAAATTGCACCTCAGGCACAATCACTCATTCACTTTTTCCACATCCTTAATCTAGTCTTTAAACTAGAACATCAGTTCTTCATCAAGTAAAATAATAAATCACTTTCTTAGATATTCAAGAACATACAAGAATAATTCTATATTTTAGAACAAAAGTAACTGCATCAAAGATTCAGGTGCACACTGCACACCTTCACATTTGATCTAAGAGGCAGCAGCAGATCATGTGCACATGTTCTTATTACTGTGCATCCTCCTTGGAGGTACCACAGCAATGAGACACAATCCCAAAAGCCACAAGAAACATTCCTGGATACAAAGATTCAATGAATTCAATCTCAACTAAAAATTTCATTTAAAAATCATCTATAGCCAGTCACACACTGCCAAAGCACATAATTCATCTGCTAATATTCCTGCTTATAGACCAAAAGGAATTAATGATTACCCAATAGATGAACCAGATAGAGTAGTTCCTGCAAGTAAGTTTTAAGCATCTACATATGCTCCAACAATTAATAAGCACTAGGAATCAACCAACAAATTCCTTTGCTTAATCTACAATTTTATCAAAAGCATTTAGATGATCTTGTGAACATCTAAAAATACCAAACTAAATATCCAATAATAGATTACATCTAGTAACACTAGTATAATCATTTTATAACCTGCAGGTATCAGGAATCCCATTCCATTAGCCAAAACAAAAAATTCATTAGTCTACAACAAAGAACTCTAAATTAGCAAATAAACTAAATACAACTCATCTGCTAGTTCAAAGAGTTGAATCAATTATTATTTTTATAAACTATTTATAATCTGAATAGTTTTTGATACAGTTCAGCATTCCACACACATGTGTCTGATCAAGAGATTGATATGTTTGGTATCTAGGAAACAAACAGATTATTTTCACATTTACTTATTCTATGTACATATCACTTATATAGTGAATGCAAATTAAATGATGCTTTTATTAATATTCAAAAGCACACTCCATTCACAAGATCAACCCAAGCATGTTCAGATAATAGCAAAAGTAACAACATGAATGCCACACACAGATAAGTAAAAAACAAGCCTAGTTAGAGTATTGGTATCGGCTCCAGAGTATAGAGATGTTTTGGTATTGAAGTTAGACATGGCCAACCTCCACCCAGCAAGCCATAGATTCATACAATGTCTACAATAGAGTAACAACCCTATCTAAGGTTGGTCACCGAAAGCAGAAGCAACATCAGAGGGAGATCAGTTCGAGCAAAGAAGACGAGAAAGTGAAAAGGGGAAACATACATGTGGTCCTCGCTAGGGTGTGAAGAGGAAGCAGTGGCCGGCGTCGAGGATGAACACGACGGCATAGGGAGCACCCAGAGGGTGCTGCCACCCGCGCCAAGCCATGTTCATAGAGCACATAGTGAGGAAGACGACACCATCTCACCAAGGAACTAGGGCGATGCCAGAGGAGCGTCAGAGCAACACATCCTCGGCAACAGCGCAAACCCTAGCCATCAGAGAGAGAAGCGCGGCTAGGCGGGGGCTCGAGCATCAAATCAAGCTGGGGCCATTAATGCAGCGTCATCCACAGTGTCATTTCACACCACGATGGCGGCCGTGGTGGCCGGAGCCGGCCATGATCAAGGAACGGCGGCGGCGGCACCAGGGGATCACCTAGAGAGAGAGATGGATTCGAGCAAGGGGGAAGACACACTGGACCGAGTGGGTCGGTTTGACCGGCTTGGTCCACCGATTGGGTTGGTTTAGCCCAACCATGGGCCAGACTAACTAGTGGGTCCAAGGTAATGTAATATCAAGAAAATAAATAAAAAGAAAAAGGAAATAATAATTACCAAGATAGCCTCAATATAATATTAGTTGTAAAAAAATTAATAAAAATCCTAAAAATACATATAGTATATCAAAATGTTCACAAAAATAATATCTACCTAATAAAAATATAACTTTATTTGTTTAAAATAAATATAAAGCAAATAAATCTTAACACCATTACATCTTAAGTCAAATCTCATAAAATAAGGAAAAATCCTAAAAATAAATAAAAATCATTTTTGTGTATGAAAATAAATCCACTATTTTATAAAAATACTAACTCAACTATTTTATAAATAAAATCTGAAGTAAATATTTAAATACATTTAATCCTTTATGGAATTTTATAAACATTAAAATAATACTTAAAATTAAATAAAAATCATTTTTAAGGTCTTGAATAAATATATTACACTAGAAAATTATTAAATATATTATTAGGAAAGTCTTTAATATTTTTAAAAATAAATCCTTATTTATTACTTATTTTTTAAATTCTTTAAAAACAATTCTCCAGTTTTATAAAATCTTGAGCAATTAGTATCTAAGTACTAATCCCAAACTCACAACTTAAATTCATAATCAAACTTAGGTATAACTTTTAACTTTAAAATATTCTTTTAAAAATCTTATTAATTCCTTTTAAATAAACATTGGGTAACACTCATATATATATAATATGATGAATAATCATTATATCTTAACCATTATTAACATAACTTCAAATTCTAACAAATTACTAAGATCATCTAATTATGCTTCCATTAAATAAATACATATTATGTTCTTAATAGCAAAACAAATTTAATCTAATCATCCACTTAAATATAAAATGAATAATTCCACACCTTAGTTATACCTATCATAAATCTAAAACTTGGGAATATTAAAACATATTACATCTTAAGTTTACTTAACCTTTTAAAGTTAACTTTAGTCTTAAGGCTTATAAACATCATGTCTAATAAATCACTTATATTTTTATAGTTAACTTTGGTCTATTTAACCTAAAAACATAAAGCATCTCAAGTCGAAATTAATCAATCAAACACCAAAAGACATTGATCATGTTCTATTGACAATGAATATTGTTTAAACCTTAGAAAGGAAATATTTTCTTCAAATGTTATTCTTCTTGCCACTTCAAACAATAATCTTATAGTAAGTCCTTCAATTATTCACAACTCAATCCCAAGGATGTTTATCAATAGTCACCAAATGACCATTAACCATAATCACATTAATTTATACTTTACTTGTATATGTTGAATTATTAACCCTTGAGTTCCTTATAAAGGTCATTACTTATAAAGTAAAACTTAAAGATAAACCAACTCTTAAAAGAATCACCTAAATTCACTTCACTCAAAGCATAGGGAATTCACTTTGGGAGTTTTACAAAATTCATATCATTACTTATGCATAATTGTATCTTGATACTTTAAACATTAGTCCTTACCAGACCAATGATGCAGTTTTCAGATATTGGATCTTATGTCGTCTCGAAGACCGTGAGTGCACAATATTGCAATCACAAAAGGCAAGTTCACACTTGCTCATGTCCCTTGATTATTTTCTGTAATGTATTTTACAAATCTAGTGTTGTCATCACCTGCATTTGAAAAAGATCCGGTGGTTATAGGTTATTTGCCATGAGGTAATAATCTACTATGAAAGTTCCGGTGGTAAAGGAACATAGAATCTAGGACTTAACAACCAATGTCTCCAGTGATTCTTGCGCCGTATATTACGCGTTAACCATGAGATTTGAAATGGGACGAAGAAGTTAGCTTTATCCTTTTCCTCTCGTATGGAGGCAAGACGACCTTAACGTGACATTGTGATTCCTTGTGCGGATCCAACATATGGGTGAGCACCCTTACGCCCCACATTTTTGGTGTCTAGATTATCTATGGATGGTGTTTAGCGGATGGACCATTTAATATGTCACTTGCCAGGGCAACACCAGGTCATAGAGTCTTCGGGAACTCATTAGGGTTTTAGCCTACCCGAAAGGGGGCTTAACGGAGGTGAGCCGGCCCCGAAGGATCGTGCAGACATATGAGGTCGCGGAGAGGGCAGTGATTGGCTTGGATCTTAGTCTGGGTCTCATACCAAGGAATAGGGGCGGAGCCAAGGGGGGGCTAGTAGGGGCTAGACCCCCCTAACCATCGCCCCCCCTCAATACATAGGTGCAGATTTTAGTAGTAAACTAATGGCCTCATAATATTAATTAATACTAAGTCTAAATTTAATTGATTTTTCATTCTTCTATGTACCAAAAGCCAAATGTAGCCCATAAATTCGTTTTATTAATCAACCGTAGTAACATGTCCCAACATTCTTCGATTGTGTAACTAGACCTAATAGCTAGCACCATATGCAATCGTTTAGATCAACTGATTGGATGCTTGTTACCATCGCTCGATCCTACTCAGTAGCCAGATGCCACGTGATGTCGTGGAACCATGCTAGCCAACCATGTTGTTTGCCAGTTTCTACCTTTATTAATCATGCCGCAACGCTAACAAAAAGCATGTTGTGCCATCGAGTATAGGAACCAATCTTACTCACTCTGATTGAAGGTACCAAATCGTTAGTATTTTGTCGATAGATTGCATAAACTATAGTCTAATTGATTAATTTACAAAAAAATGTGTCTTTTGTTTGATGTTTGCTCGGTGATGACGACAACTTATTGCATAATAATTATAAAATAATAATAGGAAGGTCAGCTGCAATGGAATTATTAGGCTTTATACTCATATATAGAGATAAAGTTGATCCAATATAAACTAATAATCTTTTGTTTTGTATTGTCTAGGATTTAGTGCTACATATTAATATAACTTCTATGCCGATACTTTGATATACTGTTATGTTTTTTATTCAAACAGTTCTTCCAACACAAAATGATAGGTAGTTGATGTCTTCATGAGAAAAAAAATATTATATATGATCATCGGTATCTTCGCCCCCCTTAATGTCAAATCCTGGCTCTGCCCCTGCCAAGGAAGTATGAACGGGTTCGTGGCTCGGATGTGCAACAAAGCTAAGATCTCTCATGGGTAAAGTAACGCACCTCTGCAGAGTGTAAGAACCGTAACTTGTTACTCTACATTAGGAAGGAGCTATGACAGCGGCGGGAAAGGAACTCCATGAAATTTCTGGTAAACCCGTGAAGGCTGACGGACATAGATTTTCAGAATAAAAGCAACCTTTGAAGAAATGTTTATGAAAACTTGCATTACCTACGACCTACGGCATGTGGCTGTAGATATAGTGCATCAAACACTCCATTTATAGTGAACTTGCTGAGTACGCTTGTACTCAACGTATCTTCTTAACCCTTGCTAGATTCTGAAACCTTTAGGACGACGTCTACATCAAGTTATGCTCCAAGAATTATCATCAAAATCTAAAGCTCTTCAATGAAGTCAAGAAAGTCAACATATACATCAACTCAAGTGAAGACGAAGTTACTGATTAGATAGGAATATATTCTCTAGCCATAGAACCTATTTCTATAGTGTATTGCAATAGCAGCAATGCCAAACCATTAGTTAAGATACTAGTCTTAATAATATGATAGTTTTTTTAGTTGTTTATTTCTGATTCTTCTTTGTAAGAAGTTTATTTCTCTCTCTTTAACCTAAAGTGTTCTCTGGATCTTGTGTAAAGAGTTGAGTTGTAACCTATAGTCATGTCTTGGACCTCATTGTGTTTACATTGTACCACTGAGGGATGTAATACTAGTGAACAGTGTTTCATTGGTGTTATGTCAACGACTATAGTGTACTACATCATGCAGTGGTATGTTGGGTCACCACAAGCCTCGTTAGGACACCTTGGCACAAGGGAGCATAGGATCTCAGAGTTTAAGGCTGTGGTTAGATTTATATCTTAATTACTTTCCTGTAGTTATGAATGTTTGCAGGGGGTTTAATCACAAGTATGTATTAGTCCAAGTATGGTCGGTACATTAGCACAGGTTCACCCACACAACACGTACAACACCAAAGAAGAGTACTCAGCTATATGAAGCGAAAGCACTTGACAGAATTCCCATGTGTCCTCGAGAACGTTTGGTCCTTATAAGTATTTCCACCGGCTTGTCCTTTGCTAAGAAAGGATTGGGCCACTTGCTGCGTTTGTTATTTATTACTTTCTCTTCGTTTTGTTGCCTTATTAGAAAACCACTAAAAATCCATTTGCTAAGTATTCACAGGGATTTCCTGCTCCATACCACTGTTCAGCACCTTATGCTCCTTATTGGGATCGACACTCCTATTTATCGAAAGTACTACGATACACCCCCTATACTTGTGGGTCATCATTGAGGTATTATTCAATGGTTTAATATTTAAGTTGTGGTGCTATTCTTCTAGTGGTGTCATGTGAACGTCGACTACATGATACTTCACCATTTATGGTCCTAGGGGAATGCATTGTGTATTTGGATACTAATTGTGGGGTTGCCGGAGTGATAGAAACCTGAACCCCCGTTAGGAAACCTTTGCACAAGGGAGTGTAGGATCTCAGAGTTTAAGGTTGTGGGGTTTTTATATTAATTTATTTCTTATAGTTGCGTATGCTTGCAAGGGGTTTAATCACAAGTATGTACTAGTCCAAGTAAGGTCGGTACATTAGCACAGGTTCACCCACACAACACTTATAAAACCAATAAGATTAATTAGCTATATGAAACGAAAGCACTTGACAGTATTCCCATATGTCCTCGAGAATGTTTGGTCCTCATTAGTATTTCCATCGGCTTGTCCTTTGCTAAGAAAGGATTGGGCCACTTGCTGCAATTATTTGCTGTCTTTATTTACTTGCACTTTATCTCCTTGCTTTATCAGAAAACCCCTACAAATCTGTTTGCTAAGTATTTACAGAGATTTCCTGCTCCATACCACTAGTCAACACCTTATGCTCCTCGTTGGGATCGACACTCCTATTTATATAAAGTACTACGATACACCCCCTATACTTGTGGGTCATCAAGACTATTTTCTGGCGCCGTTGCCGGGGAGTGAAGCGCTATTGAAGAGTGTAACTGGTAGAGGAAACTTCTACTATGAGTATTGTTTTTTATTTCTGTTTGTTACTTTGTTTCCAATATGGATAACCCACTTGGTTTCCTGTTTGGGAAAACTACTACCATTGTTAGGGTAGTAGATGAACCACCACCTATTGAGATAGATCCTTTTAAGATACCTACAAGTATTATTGATCGTGTTATGGATAACTATTATTTTGGGGATGGAAGTGTCCCTCCTGGTGATCACTTGCTTTTTATCCATGAATTATGCGGGTTGTTTAAGTGTGCAGGTATCACAACTGAACAGGTGAAGAAGAAGTTACTCTCTATATCATTGAAAGGAAGAGCTAAAGAATGGTATAAGCTGCTAAAGAATGGACAATCCATGGAACGGGAGGAAATAGTACTGCTCTTTTATTCTAAATTCTATCCTCCCAGTGAGATTCATAAGGATGGGAATCAAATATATAACTTTTGGCCTCGTGATGGAGAGAGTACAGCCCAAGATTGGGGGAGATTGAAGTTACTAATGCTTAAATGTCCTATTCATGAACTCCCTAACATTATTATTATTAGTAACTTTTATGCAAGGCTTTCTCTTCATGATAAAGATTTACTAGATGCTTCTTGTGCTGGATCATTCACACATATGAAGGAATAAGGTGAATGGGATCTCCTAGACCGTATTCAAGAGAACACTGAAGCATGGGAGAATGACAAAGGAAGAAAGTCAGGTATAAACTATGATTATGAATGCATTAAATCTTTTATGGGAACTGATGACTTCCATGATATTAGTACTGAGTATGGTCTTGATTCTCAAGTTCTTGCCAATTGTTTTAAGGCCTTTACCTCTTATATTGAAATTCCCCAAAAGGAGTGGGACAAGTACCATGCGCCTTATAAAGATGTTGTTAATCATGTTCCTGTTAGAAGCACTAAAGTTTGTACTATTGGTCCTATTTTGCCTGGACCTTATATTGAGAAACTCCCTTTTCCTGCTAAGGTAAAGGAACATTCTATCATTGCTAATATGGTTAGCAAAAGTACAATAAAATAGTGGAACCTGATGAGCAAATAAACATTAAACCTGTAGTAGCCATTGTGAAAGATCTTGTCACTAAAAATATAGAGGATGAGCACATTGTCTTCTGTGAAGACGCTTCTAATATTGTCTCTCATCCTAGAAAAGCTAGGAAAACTAGTGTCCCTATGCTTTCTGTTAGAATTGGCGATCATTGCTATTACGGTTTATGTGATATTGGTGCTAGTTCTAGTACTATTCCTTATGAGCTTTACAGGGAAATTATGCATGAAATTGGTCCTTGTGAACTTGAGGACATTGATGTGGTTATTCACCTTGATAATAGAGAGACAGTTTTTTATTGGTATTGTAAGAGATGTGGAGGTTCTTTGTGGTAAGATTAAATATCCTGCTGATTTCCTAGTACTTGGTTCAGAAGCTAGTAAAACCTATCCTATTATCTTTGGTAGACCTTTCTTGAATACTTGTGGGGCTATTATAGATTGTAAGAAGGAGAAATTTTTAACTAAGTTTGATGGAGATTCTTATGAGTTTAATTTTTTTGCTAAAGCTCCTTATGAACATAATTTGCCTAATAAGGATTTTAGGCTGAACAACTTGCTTCTATTGATCCAATTTATGACCTTAGACCTTTTTTTGATAATTGTAAGTATGCTCATTCTGATGAAAAAGTTGTTTCTTGTGACAGTTATATTGTCAACTTTATTCAAAGTGCTACTGAAAGTTATTATGAGAGAGGGAAACATGGTTTTATGCATCTCAATAATATTAAGTTTCCCCGCTTTATGTTAAAAGCTTTGAAGTTGCATTTGTTTTGTCTTCCTATGCTAGTGTCCTTTTGTTTCAATAATTTGTTTTATCATGAGACCCCCTTGCATAGGAAGTGGGTTAGACTCAAATGTGTTAGATATTTGCTTCTTGATGCTATTTTTCACTTCAAATCCATATCTCTTATGTGAGCATCTTTGAATTATCAAGCCTAACTTAAAGGCATTAAAGAAAAGTACTTCTTGGGAGATAATCCAATATTTTTATTGAGTCTTGGAAGTTATTACTTTTAATAACCTCTCATTATCCTTTTTTTTTTGGTTTTTGAGTCAAGATCAAGCTCTTTTGAGAAGTAGAGGAGTTGTGGAAAGTTGTTGTCATGGGACAGATTTTTGTGGTGCATTGTAAAAATTCTTGAAGAAGATCCGTACATCGGATGGAGCTGTAATTTTCTGTGCTTACTCTGCAAGTTGTTACCCAACTTTCATTAGTTTTTCACTTTTTGATTTGAGCAACAGAAGTTTTTTGAAAAAATCAATCTTTACCTGCTGGTCCGTTTTGACAGATTTTTGCGATAAAATTTGCATTTGCCTCTTAAATTGTTTCCCTTTCAGATTCTTTTTGGGATTTTGAAAGGAGTTGCTACAGTAGCTTTTGTTTTGATGGATTTCAGTTGAAGTTTGAACCTAAAGGTTTATTGTTTTTACATACACTAATGTTGCTAATAAAGATTGTGTGAGGCTTTGTATGAAAGGAATTTTCAAGGTGTTGGAGAGAAGGAATCTGCAGAGTCCGTCTTTGAATAGGTAAAAGTGATGAAAACAGAAGGTTCGCGAAAAACCTTTTTCTTTATACTTTTGATATTTTTATTACATGCGGAAGGTTACGAGATCAAACATAGGAGGAAACAGAGCCCAGGTGGGCCACACCCACCAGTGGCACGGGCCCTAGCTGGCCGCGCCACCAGGGGGTGTGATCCCCCTGGAGTCCGTCTCCACCTCGTTTTTGCACAGTACCTTCCTTATGTCGTAAAACTTCGTAATATATAACCCCCCGTATCCCCCGAGGTTCGTATATCGTGTTCTCGTTGTGTTTTCGTTTCGATATGTTTCTGTCGGGAAATACTCTCAAGTTTAGAGGCGCTATGGTTTCCGCCAACGATAAGGGTAAGAAGCCCATGGAAGATGACCCTGAAAACCCCCAAGGAGGAGGAGATCTTGGTTGGGGATGAAGAGGACGTGAAGGAGGACGAGCATCCAGACACCCGCGCTACCGTCACAAGCATTGGAGTTGTGGCAAACCCTACCAAGCTTAGGAGGACAGCACAGATGTCTACAGGAGGGAAACCTCCGTGTCATTGCCTCGCTCCACGGTCACTTCCTCCACGTACCAAGAACCCCTTCCATTCTCTTATACCTGAGCAACAATTCCAAAAGGTGCCCAAAGGGAAGTTTCCCTCTAGTTGGGATTTGCCTCGTTCTAACCATGCAGGGAAGGAACACTCTAAGGAAGAGTGGGGAAAGAATAACAAGGACTGGGATTCTCGGTCCGACATGATCATGAACCACATCAAGCATAATTTAGAGTTGATTCGTACTCTTACCTTCGAGATTGAGTATTTGAGGAAGCTGATTGAAAATCTCATCAAGGGAACACCACCACCACCGAAGGAGTAATTCGTCATCAGGTTTGGCATCCCCTTGTCTTGTTCCAAGCTTGGGGGAGTGCCTCGGTATCACATCATTATCTTTTATCGTTTTACCTTTTTAGTAGAGCTTTATCTTTGATAGAGAAGTTATCATATAGGTTGGTTTCCATTGTGGAAGTATCTCTCCTTTAGTTGGTTATCTATGTATCCCTTGGTGTGAGTGCCTTTATGGAATATTAATGAGAAGTTTCATCTTTTACTTTTTGCACTTCTTATTTTAGTTTGCAATCTCTATTATATGATTGATCTTGTTGATTAGTATTGGTATCACTTTGGGAGCATCATGTAGATCTAAATTGGTCTTGGCAAACCGAGCTCTGGTCAGTAGCAACAATTTTTGAGGTTTGAAAGGAAAAGAGAAAAGCACTTACATGTATTTTGTATCATTTATTTTCTTTCTTGATTGGATCATAAGCTTAGTATTCTTTATTTAAGATCTTTTGTGTCTTCAAGGAAGATTGCATGTTTGACTTTATCACTTGTATGTTTGCTTGTTTCCTTCAACTCTTTTGCTTGCTACCCAGCCTTGCTAGCCAAAAACCTGTGCTGAGAGGGAACACTTCTCATGCATCCAATCCTGTAAACCAAAACCTATGCCATTTGTGTCCACCATATCTACCCATTAGCATTATTGCTATTCCAAGTAAATTCTCAAGCTTCATCTATCTTTCAAATTAAAATTATTTTGTTACATGAAAACTAGTTAGTAAAGATCTCACAAACTTGATGGCACACCTTATTTTCTTGCCCCTAGTAAACTTGAGTCATTGTGTCATCGAAGTTGTATATGCTTGCACCTATACGTTGGAATTAGCAGAACCGTTCTGTCACTGGGAACGCTTTCAACATTGCACATGTAGACTGTACAAAATTGATATCATTGATACCTCCAAAACGTATCTACTTTCTCGAACACTTTGCTATTGTTTCTTCTCTAAACTTGTGTGATTTGGATACAACTAACACGGACTGACGTTGTTTTTAGCAGAATTACCTCGGTGTCTTGTTTTTGTGCAGAAAATCAACTCTCAGGAAAAATCCCGGAAAATATGCCAAAAATTATATTTCACCAGAAGATCCACGGAGCCAGAAGACGAGACGGAGAGGAGGCCTGGGGGCCCCACACCCACCCCAGGCGCGGGCCCATCACTGGTCGCGCCTAGAGGGGGTGCAGCCACCCCAGGCACCCCCTCGGCCTCCCTCTATGCCTATTAGTTGCCTTTCGACCTAAAAACCGAGGGGGGGTTCGATAGTTTTCCAGAAAGAGTTCCGCTCTGCCGCCGCCACCAGAAACCAAGATTCGGATCCAGAAACTCCGTTACGGCACCTCTGGACGGGAATTTGGAGAGGATCATCGCCATCGTCATCACCAACGCATCTCCATCAACCATTGATGTTTCCCTCATCCATGAGTGAGTAATCCCCCACTGTAGGCTGATGACTCCTTGGTGGCACCAGAGAACTTGGTGCTTGATGTGGAGTCTTGTTGGTAACCCCAAGAGCAAGGTGTGAAGAGCACAACAACAAGTCTTCCCTCAGTTGAGACCGAGGTTATCGAACCAGAAGGAGGAAGGAAACGTCACACAGGTGTTGCAAGCAACGCGGAGACCTGCACAACACAAACAAAAGACTTTGCCCCAACGAATCAGTGAGGTTGTCAAGCTCACCGGTTTGCTGTAACAAAGGATTAAACGTATGGTGTGGAAGGTAATGGTTTACAGCAAGTAAACAAGTAATAGTGGAGGATGTATAAATGGTAAATATTGGATCGGGATCCATAGTTCACTAGAGGTGCTCTCCTTAGATAAACAACATGGCATGAAGGGTAAACAAATTACAGCGGGGCAATTGACAGGAACTGAGCAAGGCATAACAATGCAATTACTAGCCAGAAAGATCCTATGAGGTTGATTGGGCAATACAACAATATACGTAGACCGCCATCCAGCTGCATCTATGACTAGAAGTCCACCTTCAGGTTATCATCCGAACCCCCTCCAGTATTAAGTTGCAAGCAATGCAACTAACTTTAAGCAAAGTGTGTAAGGTAAACAGTCCACATGTTCCATGAACAAGAGACCGTTATTTTCTCCCTAGCAGCAACGACACATCTACAACCGAAGAGATTTCTGTCACTTCCCTTGGAAACTAGAGGCATGAACCCAGTATCGAGCATAAATACCCCCTCTTGGAGTCACTAGCAAGTACTTGGCCAAGATAGCTACTAACAACAGAGAGCATGCAAGATTACAAACAACACAGACATGATAGAATCATAAAGACAAAACCATTAATCAAACCAACATAATAATCTCAATATCCATCGGATCCTCGCAAACACAACATGCATGATTACAAATAGATTAGATCTTGATCATGAACGAAGCTCACAAGATCTATACATGAAAGCACAAAGGAGGAGATACAACCATCTAGCTACTACATGGACCCATAGTCCAAGGTGGAACTACTCACGCATCATACCGGAGAGAAGGCCTCCGGGATGATCTCCCCTCTGGCAGGGTGCCGGGAAGAACTTCAGATCCCCCCGATCTAGGGACGATGGTGGGGCGGCTACAGACGGTTTCGTGGATTTCTGATCGGGTACTCAGGGTTTCTGCATTGGAGGCTTCTTATAGGCGAAGGGGAGAGACCGGGAGGCGGCCAGGGCCACCAAACCCTAGCCAGGCGCGAGCCCACCTACCCTGCGCCTGGGGTGGGTCTGGTCCCCTGGCTGGCCCCTCCGGCTCTCCTCTGGACTTCTTTTTCCCCACGGAAAGTAATTGACTTTGACGTTTGTACCGTCCAATTCCGAGAATATTTCTTTACTAACTTTTTTGAAACCAAAAACAGCAGAAAACAGGCATCTGGCACTGTTGCAACTTGTTAATAGGTTAGTACCAGAAAACATGTAAAAAGCACGTCAAAGTGTAGAAAAGCAAAGCAAAGTAGATACAAAACAAGCATGGAGCATCAAAAATTATACGTATCAGCATCCCCAAGCTTAACTCCTGCTCGTCCTCGAGTAGGTAAGTGATAAACAAAACAATTTTTGAGGTGACATGCACCCTCACAATAAAGATCCAACCATTTGCAAGCATTGAAAGCTAGGATCAAAGAACTCAAAACATGTGCATGAAAGATGGAGTTCTAACAATAGGACATAGTAACTATGCATGCAACATGACAATCTACAAACAAAGATCATGAATAACATGCATTGAAAAACGTTTGTTTGCTTCACATGCAGAAAACATAGCATAGTGGTAATCAGCTTGTCCCTCAAGAGTAGCAATATAATGCATAGGACACCTGCAAAGTTCACAAGGGTGACTAGAAACAAGTAGCACAAGAGCAAGTAATAACACAATATGCATCAATTAATAAGCTTTGGAACACTTCACACAAAATGACAACTATGCTCACTTAATGGTGCCTAAAGGTAGAAGGTGGAGACTCAATAATGGTGGAAGAAAGGCCTTTTTTTGTAAAGGAAGCAGGGATTACAAGTTTCAAAAAGAGCTTCCAAAAATTATGGCACTTGTTAGATTTCAGCCATCATTGCCCCTATCATAAGCATCTTGAAGTGGTTAAGGTTAAAGTGGCAAAGCTGGAGTATATGCTTGACAAAGTATAAGTTGGCAATATCATGCCCCTTGAATACGAGGGCCACACCTCATGCATACTCAACTTTGGGTCCAGGTAAGTTCTTCTCACTGTAAGTATTTGCATATCATTGAGAACCGCCAACGGGGTACCCCTTGCACATGGTACAAGAGCTTTCCCATAACCAAAATGACAAGGCAAGCAGACAATGAGCATCTCAGCAATTCTTCTTATGTACCATGGGAATATGGTGTTTTTTCTCTCTTTCATCTTTTCTCAATGTGTCTCTTTTTTTAAGAAGAATGCTTCATAGATGTCACTATGGTGATGCTGCAAGTTTCCACCATGATTAGGCATGGCTTAGGCTAGCGGCCTAGGCGTTTCTCTAACACAGGATACAAACTCCATGGACTTACAAGTTCCCTCTTTATTTCACACCGGTGACATCCATAGACAAAAGAACATGATATCAACTGAGTATAACAAGGTACAAGTGCAATGTTGAAAACGTTCCCCGTGACAGCATGGTTCTGCTAATTCCAACTTATAAGTGCAAGCATATACAACAAAGTTGTCACAATGGTTCAAGTTTATTAGGGGCAAAGAATAAAGTGTGCCATCAAGTTCGTGTTGGCTTTAATCACTAAGTTTTCACATAAAAAAATAGTTTTTTATTGGAAGATAGATGAAAACAAGAATATACTTGGAATGGTGTAACACACCATGCATAGGAGTTTATAGTGGACACTTTGGAATAACTTGGTTTCTTGGGAGTTGGAGGCATGAGTAGAACTTACTCATACAAGTGGAGGCTAGCAAAAGACTAGGAGCAACCAACTAAGAGAACAATAATGGCCAAAATCATGCAGTGCAACAAAGCAAACTAATCAAAGCAAAGAGTGGCACTACAAGTCAAGGACGAAATGATCATTGTAACATCACTAAAATCATGTTTTCAAAGTTTGCATATCATCCATGCATTCATAATCATTTTAGGATCATTTTCAAAGTCATTACAAAAACAGAAGCACGTGAATGCTTATTATTTTATGTAAGCAAAGCATTGATCCAATGCTACTCTTTAATGAGAGATTATTTGTTTTAAACCATTGATGTTTGTTCATAGGTTTGTTTGATAAATTCCAAAGCTTGGACAAAGATTTCAAAACAAAGAAACAAATTTAAACCATTTCTTTGTCTTTATTAAGTAATGGGTAAAAACATTGTTTATTTTAAATTTTCCCAAGGTGCCAAATTATTTTAAAGTGTACAATATTGTTCTGCAACCAAATGTGTACAATTTTCACTTTACAAAAATCTAGAAGTGGTTTGAATTCAAACTTATTTGAAACTCATTTGAAAATGTTTCCTGAAAATCAAATTAGAAATAGAAAAGGGTAAAAGAATCAGAACTAGGCCAGGCGCCACCCTTTCGGCCCAGTAGCCAAAACAGCCCACCCGGGGTCTCCCTTCTCCCTCTGTTTCTCACCGCAGCAGTGCACACCCACCCACTGACACACTGGGCCCACCTTGCCCCGTCATCGTCGTCCTCAATCATGCGATGATCGCTCATTCGTACCACCCAGCGCCAGCGTGTTTAAAACCTCGTTAAATCCCATTGATTCTGAGCGTAACTCTCGCCCCGCTCCTGGCTACTTAATTCCCTTGCCACCACGGTCATTTCCCGCACCCAGAACCCTCTCCTCGCCACCAGGCTGCCCATATTTCACCAAACTCTGCCACGGTACCGACGAACTCCGGCAGTGAATTATGGTGAGCTCTCTGCGCCCCTTGACTCCTAACTCCGCCAGTACAATCACTGCAACTCTGCGTGTCTCCTGAAGCCATTGGTTTGTCTTCTGGTGATCCAGGTCGCCATCCCCGTCCACACCCGCAAGCGTCAGAACCACCGCTCGACTCCGACGAGCAATCTAGGTAAAGCCCGACCGCCCCTTGCCTTCTCTTCGATGCTATCATGTTCTCCATGACCTTGCGCACCTCCTGACCCATCTGGCTCATGCTAGGACGATACAGAACCTCGGCAACATCTTCGTCTGCAAGCACCCGAAGCTGCCAGCAACTCCGACGAGGTCCTGTCGCTGTGTCCGTGCGCCCCTTGACAAGCCACTGCCACGTTGAGCTCCAGCACATCTTAGCGAGTCTGGTGAGCCACCCCGTTCTCTTCCTCGCTTCCAGTAGCTGCCGCAATGCCGTAGACCGAGCGCTCCGCCGCTCACCGTCGCCGCGCGCCACCAGTTGTTGGTCGTTTGATCAACGACCGTAGGATCTTGATCCAGTGGCTACGATAGAACATAACCAAAGGGGTGTCTTTTGATCTGATCCGTGCGATCCACTTTAGATCCAACGCACCGCATCGGCTGATCCGTGCGAAGCGGTATGGACGAATCAGAACGTGACGCGTGGCCTATTATTCGTTTTAAAAACAGAATTTAAATCTATTAGACATTCAAACTTGCAAAATTCATAACTTTTGATCCACATGTTCAAATTTTGCAAATTTTATATCATTGGAATCAGGAGAAAGAATTCTATCCATTTATGCAATGTGTTTAATGTTTTGTTTCTGTAAAATTGGTTATTTTTGCAGAGACATTTATAGGCTTATTTTGAGTATAGAAATTATTTGAAAAATGATTTAAAGATCAAATAAAGTTTATTTTAGTGTGTCTTGGTCTTGTTTATGATTCAGTACTGTATACTTGTCTTGTTTGGTGTAGAAAATCATCACATGGCATTTGCATGCATTCATATATTTTTGCTTGTATATTTTGATATGTGAATTTGGTGCCATTATTTTATGTGTAGATTTTGGTGCTAATAGTGATTGTGGTTGTGAAGATTGTTGCTACTCCCCAAACTACCAAGGCAAGTGGTTCTTCATGTTTTTATCCCAATAATTTTTACCTATGCATTAGAAATATTTTGTATAGGATTTGCATGATTATTTTGCTAAGTATCTATATGCTATGCTTGGGAAATCCTAGTAGTTGTAGAAATGTTAGAATTTCCTTTAAGTTAAGGTACTTGTTATTGCCATGCTTAGCCTAGCTAATAGCAACCAAGGGTGGAATATAATCATGCTATGGAAAATTATTGCTAAGTCTTTGACTTATGGTTTTGTTTAATAAAACAACTAAGTGAATGAAACACCTGGGTGGAATGGTAATTGCTTGGTGGATTTTTGGTTGAGTGGTTACACAAGGCCCATTTCTATGGTTTACCTTGTGTATCTCACTTGTGGATTGCCACCCAGGAAAAAAGGGATTTGAGATGCCAAATGTTAAGAAGCTTCTAGTGCAGCCACATGGCATTATGGGCTCTACCTGGATCATATAGGATGCAATAGCTTAGCCAAATGGACAGTTGGTGGTAGGGGAATGATAGGTTTGGAGCGCGTCCATTTTGGTCTAAGGGAAGGCTTCTGAAAGGTCCTGTCTTGGTGAAAATCAAGTCTTGTGGGGAAAGTGCATAACCTCTGCAGATGGAAGAATCTAAGTACTTAGCCATGTCCCTGGTATTGGACAATTTGAGCATCAAGACATGGAAGCTATAAAGAATCTCCTCATCCCAATTTTATAAGTTAAAACTTGTGGTTAAACAAGGGTGAAGGTTCACCAATTTCTATTGGTGGTTCCTTGGGAAAGTTTTGTCAACGAAAAACTTAGTGTTTTCAACTGATAGGTAAAACTTATTTTGAGCAAAGCAAGCCTGAGCTACACTTAGCCAAATTCATGTAGTAACTAGATGTTAATATTCTACTAAGGTATCACTTGCCAATACTATTCCAATGTATTGACCCACTGTGGCTGTAACTTATGATGTTGCAGGTTACTCTGATGATGATTAGGGGTTATGAGTCTACACTCAACATGCTTGCCTGTGGCACATGAAGATGAAGACTTTATTTATATTGTCATGATTAAACTCTTGTATTAGGCCTTTGGCCATGGAGTTGTAAAAGACTATGTTATCTCTGGAATGACGATGTAAAAATGACCTTTGTTTCTGTGTACTTCATCTTAAACTGTGGATGCTAGCATTTGATCCAGGGACTAGCATTGCAATCACAGGTATCCTTACCTTTACAAGGGTGGGATCTTACAATCATAGAGGTTAATGGTTACTTGCCATAGTCATAACATCGTGTGAGCATGTGCCAAGTCAACCCAAGCAAAACATCAAAGGAGAATACCACAATACTATGCTTTTGTATGCTAAAACAACGCATAATTTCTTCAAGGCACACTAAGCAATCCCAATTGTTTGTAACAATACATGCTACAACAACAATTACGATGCATAATGCTAAAACACACCTAGCATGTCATGCTAAAGTCTAAGTCACAGTCAATGCAACCTCCTCTTGCACTTCAATCAAGAACTTACTACTCCTTTCCAAACACCAAGCAAACTTATTTGCAAAACAACACAGCGAAAACGGGGGTCCAAACTAGTTTATTCAAGCAAACTAAACAAACTAAGCAAAGCAAACGAAAACTAAGACGCTCCAAGAACAACACAACTGTGCATGAAACAATAAAAACGAAGTGTCTAGACAGGCCTAAGCTCTTTATTGATGAAGAAGGGGATGCCTTGGGCATCCCCAAGCTTTAACGCTTGTACCGCTTGGATATTTCTTGGGGTGACACCATGGTGGCATCCCCAAGCTTGAGATTTTGTCCATTCTTCATCTCATTACATCATTCTCTCTCTACACCTGAAATTTTTCCTTCACACAAAACATCACACAATCTTCATTAGCAACATTAGCTTATTCAAAAGATAATAGACCTCTGGCAAAGCTTTGGAACAGCAAGGCTTTTCACTAAAAACACAAGATACTATAGTAACTCCTTCAAAAATCTCAATTTACCTGAAGAGAACTCAAAAAGGAATCAATAAGAAGCAAATGCAAATAATGGCAGAGACCAGCAGGTAGAAAAGAATTTTTTTAACATCTTATGTTGCTCAAATCAAAAAGTGTTGAACTAACGAAAGTTAGATAAAATACTGGGGGATTTATTCGTCAATTTTGAGCTCAATCCGAATTACAGAGCCTCCTCACGAATTTTTTTGGTGGAGGATAGAAATTTGTTTCGGGACAGCAACTCCCCAAATCTTACTTCCCTCTCATTAGAGGTCATTCTTGGCACAAAAAGCAAAAAAAAAGGATAAGGATAGGTCATTATAGAAGTAATAACTTCCAAGACTCAAGGAAACTCTTGGGTTATCTCCCAACAAGTACTTTTCTTTAACGCCTTTAAGTTAGGCACAAGAAGCAAGAAGAATCAAGTGTTTTCAAATGAGGAAGCATTAACATTCATACTTGCAAAATCTTCAACTATGAAAGCTATCTCATTCAAATGGGTTTTGGAGGATCCTTTCTCATCTCTCTTTGGTCTACTACCTTCATCAAAAATATTTTCAAGGGCAATCCAATCAAAGTTCTTTTCAAAGGCTTCATGCATTCCAATAAGCTTAAAGGGTATGGGTATATTTAATTCCTCTCTAGGCTTATTTTTATCAGAAATACCCACAACATCTACACTTGAACCTAGCATATTGAAACATTCAAAACCCTTTTTGGCCTCCCTAGCAACATCATGGAATTCTTTTGATAAAGTTTCAAGGATCAATTCCCTTTTTTCAACATTCTTCTCTTCTTTTAGTTTTAGGAACAAAAACTGCATGAAGGGGTTAAGGCTAACAAACCTAGCCTCCAACATATGAACTAAATAAGCTGCAACAATCTCATAATTAGGAGCAAGTTCAGCTATAGATTTATCCTCAATATCCTCATGCTTGCTAACATAATTAAATAATTCTTCAATATTATCTTTCCCAATTATGGAGCCACTACCTATTGCAAGATCTTTCAGCGAAAACTAGGGGAGCAACATGGTGAGATAAAGCGGGAACTATTTTTTTTGTGTTTTTTGAATAAAGAAAGCAAACCAAGGTAGAGTATTTTTTTTTGAAAAGAGGCAAACAAAACCAATCAAAAGAAACAAAGCAAACTAAAAACAAAGTAAAGAGAGAGGAAGTGAAGACGTCCTTAGCCTCCCCGGCAACAGCACCAGAAAACTTGTTGATGGCTCCTTGGTGGCACCAGAGAACTTGGTGCTTGATGTGGAGTCTTGTTGGGAACCCCAAGAGCAAGGTGTGAAGAGCACAGTAGCAAGTCTTCCCTCAGTTGAGACCGAGGTTTTCGAACCAGAAGGAGGAAGGAAACGTCACACAGGTGTTGCAAGCAACGCGGAGACCTGCACAACACAAACTCAAGACCTGCATGTTTGACTTTATCACTTGTATGTTTGCTTGTTTCCTTCAACTCTTTTGCTTGCTACCCAGCCTTGCTAGCCAAAAGCCTGTGCTGAGAGGGAACACTTCTCATGCATCCAATCCCGTAAACCAAAACCTATGCCATTTGTGTCTACCATATCTACCCATTAGCATTATTGCTATTCCAAGTAAATTCTCAAGCTTCATCTATCTTTCAAATTTAAAATTATTTTGTTATGTGAAAACTAGTTAGTAAAGCTCTCACAAACTTGATGGCACACCTTATTTTCTTGCCATAATAAACTTGAACCATTATGTCATCGAAGTTGTATATGCTTGCACCTATACATTGGAATTAGCAGAACCGTTCTCTCATGGGGAACGCTTTCAACATTGCACATGTACACTGTACACAGTTGATATCATTGATACGTCCAAAATGTATCTACTTTCTCGAACACTTTGCTATTGTTTCTTCTCTAAACTTGTGTGATTTGGATACAACTAACACAGACTGACGCTATTTTTAGCAGAATTACCTTGGTGTCTTGTTTTTGTGCAGAAAATCAACTATCAGGAAAAATCCCGGAAAATATGACAAAAATTATATTTCACCAGAAGGTCCACGGAGCCAGAAGACGAGACGGAGACGAGGCATGGGGGGCCCACACCCACCCCAGGCGCGGGCCCACCACTGGCCGCGCCTGGATGGGGTGCAGGCACCCTCTTGACCTCCCTCTACGCCTATAACTTGCCTTTCGACCTAAAAACCGAGGGGGTTCGATAGTTTTCTAGAAATAGTTCTGCTCCGCCGCCTCCACCAGAAACCAAGATTCGGATCCAGAAACTCCGTTCTGGCACCCTGCCAGGACGGGGAATTTGGAGAGGATCATCGCCATCGTCATCACCAACGCATCTCCATCAACCACCGATGTTTCCATCATCCATGAGTGAGTAATCCCCCGTTGTAGGCTGATGACTCCTTGGTGGCACCAGAGAACTTGTGCTTGATGTGGAGTCTTGTTGGGAACCCAAAGAGCAAGGTGTGAAGAGCACAACAGCAAGTATTCCCTCAGTTGAGACCGAGGTTATCGAACCATAAGGAGGAAGGAAACGTCACACAGGTGTTGCAAGCAACGCGGAGACCTGAACAACACAAACTCAAGACTTTGCCCCAATGAATCAGTGAGGTTGTCAAGCTCACCGGTTTGCCGTAACAAAGGATTAAACGTATGGTGTGGAAGGTAATGGTTTGCAGCAAGTAAACAAGTAACAGTGGAGGATGTATCAATGGTAAAGATTGGACCGGGGTCCATAGTTCACTAGAGGTGCTCTCCTTAGATAAACAACATGGCATGAAGGGTAAACAAATTACAGCGGGGCAATTGACAGGAACTGAGCAAGGCATAACAATGCAATTACTAGCCAGAAAGATCCTATGAGGTTGATTGGGCAATACAACAATATACATAGACCGCCATCCAGCTGCATCTATGACTAGAAGTCCACCTTCAGGTTATCATCCGAACCCCCTCTAGTATTAAGTTGCAAGCAACAGACAACTGCTTTAAGAAAAGTGTGTAAGGTAAACAGTCCACATGTTCCATGAACAAGAGACCTTTGTTTTCTCCCTAGTAGCAACATCACATCTACAACCGAAGAGATTTTTGTCACTTCCCTTGGAAACTAGATGCATGAATCCACTATCGAGCATAAATACCCCCTCTTGGAGTCACTAGCAACTACTTGGCCAATATAGCTACTAACAACGGAGAGCATGCAAGATCACAAACAACACAGACATGATAGAATCATAAAGACAAAACCATTAATCAAACCAACATAATAATCTCAATATCCATCGGATCCCCGCAAACACAACATGCATGATTACAAATAGATTAGATCTTGATCATGAACGGAGCTCACAAGATCTATACATGAAAGCACAAAGAAGGAGATACAACCATCTAGCTACTACATGGACCCATAGTCCAAGGTGGAACTACTCACGCATCATACCGGAGAGAAGGCCTCCGGGATGATCTCCCCTCTGGCAGGGTGCCGGGAAGAACTTCAGATCCCCCCGATCTAGGGACGATGGTGGCGGCTGCTACAGACGGTTTCGTGGACTTCTGATCGGGTACTCAGGGTTTCTACATGGGGGCTTCTTACAGGCGAAGGGGCGTGACCGGGAGGCGGCCAGGGCCACCAAACCCTAGCCAGGCACGGGCCCACCTACCCCCGTGCCTGGGGTGGGTCTGCCCCCCCTGGCTGGCCCCTCCGGCTCTCCTCTGGACTTCTTGTTCCCCACAGAAAGTAATTGACTTTGATGTTTGTCCCGTCCAATTCCCAGAATATTTCTTTACTAACTTTTTTGAAACCAAAAACAGCAGAAAATAGGCATCTGGCACTGTTGCAACTTGTTAATAGGTTAGTACCAGAAAACATGTAAAAAACACCTCAAAGTGTAGACAAGCAAATCAAAGTAGATACAAAACAAGCATGGAGCATCAAAAATTATAGATACGTTTCCAACGTATAATAGGCTTGGGGATGGTAGGGATTGGATGAGTTCTACCATGTAATCGAATAAGATCTGTTAGGGCATAGTGCCTAGTATCTCTATTAGCGCTATTTGACTTTGTTGTAGCTTGTTGTGCTTAATTCTTGTCACTAGGGGCCGAGTGCCATGATCTCAGATCTGAACTTATTATTGAATCATTATGATAGTATTGTTTGTGATCTTATCTGCAAGTTGTGTACACATATCATTGTCCGGATCCAAAGGCCCCAAAGTGACAATAATTGTGTCACATCCCAAGATTTTCCAAATCTTGTTATGTGAAAAATAAATGAATAAAATAAAACTTTGTTGATTTTCAGGGTGAGAAGAAACTTTTTGATCCCAATTGGAAACCTTCAAACCTATTTGATCAAATAAAATCTTAAAAGGATTTAAAAAGATAAATAAACAATAAAGTTAAAAATATTTGGAATTATTATTTTGGATCTATTAATGAAAAGATTTGGTTTTCAAATGAAAAGGGTAGAATTTAAATAAAGACTATTTTTATAGAGCCAAATTAAACCTTGGCCAAGCTTTTGAAAGAAAATGTTTTGTTTTGATTAAGGAGTAAAAGGTTATTTAAACAAAATAATGAGGATTTATTAATATCCAAATTTAATAAAATAAAGGTTTTGCCATTTTAATTAAACATCAAAAACTTATTAAATTATTTTAAATAAGTTTCCAAGTGTTTATTATTCTCAAATAAAACCTACTGAAGTGTTTTTGGTTTTATTTAAATTTCAAATAGAGTTTTAAAAATAAATAAATCAAACCCTATTTGATTTAATAACTAAGGTCCATTTTATTTAATTAATAAATGGATCCTAAAAAGATTAAAAATATTATTTTGTCTTGGACTTTGATTTGTGTTGATAAACAGAGCTAAACTCAATATAAAGTTTAGTGGAAGTTTATTTGATTTGGAGTGTTTGAATTGTTTGTTTGAATTTCAAAACAGAAAAAGATTTGGAAAAAGAAAAAGATTCAGAACAGGAAAAAAAATAGAATCGGACTCGACCCAACCCAACCTGGCCCACTAAGACCAGCCAGCCCACTGCCCCTCTCCCGCAGAAAACAATTCACACCCGTGTTTGAACCCACGAGGCCACTGACCGGTGGACCCAACTCCCCTCTCCTCTCTCTCGCTGACCAGCCGACCCCTCCCCTCCTGTTCATCGTCTTCACCCGCGAAGACCACGCCGCGGCCGTTTCTGCCGTTGAAAGCTAGCGATCAATTCGCCATAATGTCGCGCTTAAACCTCGCCGTGACCGCGCACATTTAATCGCCTCTGTCTCCCCTTCCTTTCCCCTCAGACACCGCTGCAAGAGAGCCCCCAGGCTGTCTCCAATTTCTTCTGCACCGCCGCCGTCTCCGACGAGGTTCCTGGCCAATTCCGGCAGCACCACATCGCCCCTCGCCTCCCCGACCAAGCTCACACACTCCCCAGCCTCTGGCGCACCTCCCTGTCCTTACCATTCATCCGCGCGAACACCAGAACGTCGGCAACGACAACAACCGCCGCCGCCACCATCTGGTTCTTCTCCGACGACCTCCCCCTGGTAAGCTAGACCACCCCGAGCCCTCTCGATCATGCTCACGTGTACACCACACCCTCCCGTGTCTAACCATGTACTTATTTTGCTTCGGCACGAATCGCAGCCTCGCCCTCGACGACCTCCAGAGACACCCGCCACGCAAAGAACTCCGTGAGCAATCGCCAGACATGCTGGCGCCTTCGTCTACAACCAGCACGTCGAGCTTCCCCACGTCCTTGCGATCATGGTGAGCCTCTCCTCCTCTTCTCTCGCTTCCTAGAACGGCCGGACCACCTCGGACAGAGCGTGCGCCGCCAGTCGTCGCCGCCGGCGCCGCCAGCTGATGGTCAAACTCATCTAAGCCGTTAGATCGTGATCCAGTGGACGCGATAGATTGACTTAAACCGAAACGGTACGTGTGATCTGAGTCGTGCGATATGACTTAAATCCTACGGTCTGTGTTATTCGATCCACGCGAAATGTTTTCGACGAATAGGAATCAGACGCGTGTCCCAGAGTTTGTTTTAAAAACAGAATTCGATCTATTAGATTTGTGATTTTGTAAATTGCACAACTTTTATTCTACATGTCCAATTTTTTCAAACTTTATATCAATAGAATCAGTGGAACAAGCCCTAGCCAACCATGCCATTTGTTTAGTAAAAAGTTTCTGTTAAATTGTTTGTTTTTGCAGAAACATTTGTATGCTTGTTTAGATTATAAAAATTGTTCAAAAATGATTTTGGGGATAAAATCTTTGGCAAATGGTGTGATTTGAACCTACTGACCATATTAAACACTTTGTGGTTTCAAAAATGTATTTGGTGAAACAAAAGAATGATTCTTTGATTTAAAACCATTTCTAGTCAAATAAAAATATGGTTTATTTATTAAAAATGGTTTTGGAAGAAAACCTTTGGGAAATTTTTTGTTTTAAACTCTCTGACCCAAAAACCAAGTTTTATGATTTGAAAATGTATTTTGTGAAACCTATAGATTAATGACTTAGTAAAAAAACATTTCTACACCACATAAAATGATACCTTGTTTTGAAAATGGTTTATGAAGTGAAATCTTTTGCAAATGACTTTGCCACTTTATAAAATGACCATTAGGTGTTTTCAAATGTTTAAGACCCATTAGGAACCACTTTTTCAAATAAAACAAAGCTTGGCATGCTTGCATGCATTACTTTGACTTTATTATTTTATGTGATGTTTTGCTTGATTGGTAGATTGAACTTGTGCCTTGCTTGATTGAATTGTAGTGACTTGAAGAGTGTGATTTTAGCAAGGACAAGGAGTGAACTTATACTCTACCAAAAAGGCAAGTGATGCTTCATACTTTTGTCCCATTACTTTCACTATGCATTAGTGATTTTTCTAAGTAAAACTTGCATGGATTTTTTTTTGCTAAGTATAAACCATGCTATGGGAAAACCTAGTAGATGAAACCTTAGTAAAATTTCCTAAGTTAAGACTCCTACTACTATCATGCTTAGCTTATCTAATAGAAAACAAGGGTGGAATATATATTCATACTATGGAAAAATTTCTAAGTCTGAGGACTTGTGTTTTGTTTAATAAAACAACTAAGTTCTGGGTGGAATGGTAATTGCATGGTGGTTTTTGGTTGAGTGGTTCACAAGGCCCATGTTTATGGTTTACCTTGTGTATCTCACTTGTGGATGGCCACCCAGGAACAAAGAGATTTGAGATGTCAAAATGTTGAGAAGCTTCAAGTGCAGCCACTTGGCATTATGGGCTCTGCCTGGATCATATAGGTTGCAAGAACTTAGCCATATGGACAGTTAGTGGTAGGATTTGATAGGTTGGAACGCGTCCATTTTGGTCTAAGGGAAGGCTTCTGAAAGATCTTGTCTTGGTGAAACCAAGTCTTGTGGGGAAAGTGCACCACCTCTGCAGAGTGTAAAATCTAAGTACTTAGCCATGTCCCTGGTAAAGGACAATTTGAGCATCAAGACATGGAAGCTATCAAGAATCTCATCATCCAAATTTCTAAGTTAAAAACTTGTGGTTGAACAAGGGTTAAAGGATCTTCAATCTTTGATTGGGAGATGCCTTGGGAAAGATTATTTTGTCAAGCAAAAACTTAGTATTTTCAAATGATAAGGAAAAATCTATTTTGAGCAATGCAAGCCTCAACTCCACTTAGCCAAATGCATATAGATGATAGACTCCACTATACTACCATAGTATCACTTGCCAATACAATTCAAATGTATTGACCCTTGTGGCTGTAACTTGTTATGTTGCAGGTTTGTTTGATATTAGTGAAGTTTAATGATTAGGATTACAAGTCTACAACCAACATGTCTGCCTGTGGCACTTTGAAGATGAAGGACCCCATGCTTATAGATATTCTGCTGCAATGTAATGTATTAGCCAAATGAGCTATGTAAGATGTAATAAAATTATGTTATTCCTGGTTATAACATTGTATTATGACCTTTGTTTCTTGATATTACATCTTAACTGTGGATGCTAGCTATTGATCCAGGGACTAGCATTGTAAACACAGGGGACTCTACCTTATTAAAGGTTGGGACCCTTACAAATTGGAACTACTCACGCATCATACCGGAGAGAAGGCCGGGAAGAACTTCAGATCCCCCCTCTGGCAGGGTGCCGGGAAGAACTTCAGATCCCCCCGATCTAGGGACGATGGTGGCGGCTGCTACAGACGGTTTCGTGGACTTCTGATCGGGTACTCAGGGTTTCTACATGGGGGCTTGTTATAGGCGAAGGGGCGTGACCGGGAGGCGGCCAGGGCCACCAAACCCTAGCCAGGCACGGGCCCACCTGCCCCCGTGCCTAGGGTGGGTCTGGCCCCCTTGGCTGGCCCCTCCGGCTCTCCTCTGGACTTCTTGTTCCCCATAGAAAGTAATTGACTTTGATGTTTGTCTCGTCCAATTCCCAGAATATTTCTTTACTAACTTTTCTGAAACCAAAAACAGCAGAAAATAGGCATCTGGCACTGTTGCAACTTGTTAATAGGTTAGTACCATAAAACATGTAAAAAACACCTCAAAGTGTAGACAAGAAAATCAAAGTAGATACAAAACAAGCATGGAGCATCAAAAATTATAGATACGTTTCCAACGTATCATAGGCTTGGGGATGGTAGGGATTGGATGAGTTCTATCATGTAATCGAATAAGATCTGTTAGGGCATAGTGCCTAGTATCTCTATTAGCGCTATTTGACTTTGTTGTAGCTTGTTGTGCTTAATTCTTATCACTAGGGCCCGAGTGCCATGATCTCAGATCTAAACTTATTATTGAATCATTATGATAGTATTGTTTGTGATCTTATCAGCAAGTTGTGTACACATATCATTGTCCGGATCCAAAGGCCCCAAAGTGACAATAATTGGGACAACCTGAGGGGATGGCTGTGGTGTGAGGATCACATGTGTTCACAGAGTGTTAATGCTTTGCTCCGGTGCTCTATTAAAAGGAGCTCCTTAATTGCCAGTAGTTCCCTAGAGGCCCCGCTGCCACGGGCTAGCTAGACAGAAGATGTTGTGAAGTTCTCATTGCGAGCACGTATGACTATATATGGAGCACATGCCTAGGATTGTTTAGTACTTGGATGCTTGTTATTATTTATCTGCAATGCCCTAGATCTTGAAGTTACATGTTTAGACTCGTCCATTCAACACTCGTCCATCCATCCCTATGCCTACCGCACTTGAATCCCACTGTTATCGTTACTGTTACTATTGATACTGTTTCACTGTTGCTGTTGCTTTACTGTTGATACTACCAAACTGTTGCTACTGATAAACTTCTGTGAGAAAGAACTATTTTCCAGGTGCAGCTGAACTGACAACTCAGTTGTTAAGGCTTGCAAGTATTATTTGGCTCCCCTTGTGTCGAATCAATAAATTGGGTAATACTACCCGCGAAGACTGTGTGATCCCCTATACTTGTGGGTCATCAAGACTATTTTCTGGCACTGTTGCCGGGGAGCATAGCTTTATTTGTAACTTCACTTGGATCTATTATTGTTCACTGCTACTCCTTTCATCATGGGGAAGTCTCATGATGGAAAGTTCCCTATTTTACCATCCACTACAAGAAGAGGTACAGTCCTAAGCACCTCTGCTGCTCTTGATTCACCGTCTGTTATAAGTAAGCTTGTTACACCACCACCACATACACATGCTACACACACTACTACTACTGCTGAGTCTGAAACTGCTTTTGATACTCATGATGTTACTTCTACTGTGCTTGATGCGAGTGGTTCATTAGGTCCTTTTCTAGATGCTACTATGGCTAGTCTACGAAATATCGAAACTCCTAGTGAAGACACTGTTACACCTATTAGCTCACCTAAGTCTAGTGAGAGTTATGATATTAATGATGGTTACATTTAGGTCACTGATGATTTTGTTGAAGAGTGCCGAAACACACATGATACTAGTGCTATTAAGAGTCTCCTTGCTAGACGTACTATCATGCCTAAGATGTCCTATGATCCTAAGTTTGCCACTTCTCCCATAGATATTAAAGATGAAGACTATGATTTCTCTCTTGATTTATCTTATTTAGATATTGTTGAGAAAGAACCTTTTTGTGGAACTAAAAATGAGAGTGTTGTGGCTCATATGAATGAGCTTTCTACTATGAGTGCTTTGTTCTTTGATGATTTTAAGATGCGCAAGTACTTTGTTACTAAGATCTTTCCTTTTTCACTAAAAGGAGAAGCTAGGGCTTGGTTTAATAGATTACCTCCTGGTTCCGTTGATAGCCATGATTGCTTGATTGCTTCTTTCTTCCAGAAATATTTTCCTCCCAGTGCTAGACATGCTGCTTTGCAGAGACTTTTTGATTTTAAACAGTGAGAAGAAGAGAAATTGCCTGAGTCATGAACAAGGTTCTGTGACTTGATTCATGCACATCCTGGATGTCCATTACCTAAGAATGAGCTTCTTGATATTTATTATAATGGACTAACTGATGATTCTAGAACCTACCTAGATAGCTTTGCTGATTGTGTTTTCAAGAAAAGGACTCCTACAGATGATGAAGAATTAATGACTAAAATAAGCAAGAATTATGATGATTGGACTTCAACTGAGCTAAATACACCTGGGCCTATTACTCCTGAACCAGTTGTTCCTGAACTAATTCCAGCACCAACAACAAAGAAGAGGGGAGTTATTGCATTAAATGATGAAGTGATGAAGGAAGTTAAGAAGTGTCTAAAGGAGAACGGTATTAGAGCTGAAGATGTGAAGAATCTACCTCATATAGAAGAATTATGTAAGCCAATTCCCCCACTCATCTACTATTGAGGTACACTCTCTCCAACACTTTGATGAAGGTGATATTCCTTATGGTAAGCCTCCTGATCAATGTTTAGAGGAACTTGACACATTTATTGTTAAGCAAGGGTATTTTAATAAACAAGTTCAAAATCATTTATTGGAAAACTCTAGAGCTATCCATGAGTTGAAAGATATTGTGGAAAGAACTTCTAATGATATTAAAATGCTTTGTAAACACCTTAAAATGATTCAAGCTCAACTTGATCAACTTGCTAAGGTGCAAAATAATATGCTAGTTAATGATTCAGGAGATAAACATGCTTATGGAATTAGAACTAGGAGTGGTATAGCTACTCAAGATCCTTTATATCATGAAGGACACCCTAAAAGAATAGAGCAGGATTCCCAACAAGTTGAAGATAGTGGTAGTCCTCGTAAGAGGAATAAAAAGAAACATAAGATAGTTGAGGAACCACTTGAACCTGCTGTAGATCCTAATAGTATATTTGTCTCTGATGCTGAAACTGAGAGTGGTAATGATAAAAATGAGTCTCCTGATAAGGAGGAAGGTGAGTAAGAACCTGAGAAGCACACTAAGAACACTAGGTACACAAAGGAAGATTTTATTGCTAATAAACATAGTAAAGAGAGAGAACCTTGGGTGCAGAAACCTATGCCTTTTCTAGGTAAGAAACACAAGTCAAAGGAGGAAGAACACTACAACAAGTTTTGTGAGTGGATGAAACCTTTATTCTTGAAAATTCCTTTGACTGATGCTATTAAATTGCCTCCTTATTCAAAGTATATGAAGGATATTGTCTCTAATAAAAGTAAGATACCTAATGATGAGATTTCTACTCTACTTGCTAATTATTCCTTCAATGGTAAGGTTCCAAAGAAACTTGGTGATCAAGGTATACCAACTATTCCTTGCTCCATTAAGAATAATTATGTTAGAACTGCTTTATGTGATTTGGGAGCTAGAGTTAGTGTTATGCCTTTCTCTCTCTCTCTATAAGATAATCCAGCTAGAAAAGTTAATACCAACTGATATTTCTTTGCAAATGGCTGATAAGTCAACTACTATTATTATTGGTATATGTGAGGATGTTCCTGTTTAAGTGGCTCATAATCGCATGGTCTTAACTGATTTGGTTGTGCTTGAAATGCCTGAAGATGATAATATGTCTATTATTCTTGGGAGACCTTTTCTTAATACTGCAGGTGCTATCATCAATTGCAATCAAGGAAAAGTAACATTCAATATTAATGACAAAGAGCACACTGTCTATTTCCCCAAGAAGGTTGTTAAGAGCTATTGCCTGAATTCCATTGAAAATATTGAGAACATCAAGGTTGGAGAATACATTGTCCCATTCCACAAGAAAATTTTGAAACTATTATGATTGGGACCATTGCTATCAAGTATGAGGTAACATAATCACCTTGTGGAATGCAAAGTTTTGCTTCATATAAGATTGTTTTGGTAACAAGACTTGATAAACCTTGTTAACAAAAGGATTTTAATGAACAAAACAATGCTTTCACAGTGGTTATATTTGCTCACTTTTATTCTTCTCCTTCCTAGTCTTTGCTCTTTCCCTTGTTAGCTTTAGTTTTGATAGTTGTTTGCTTGTTAGAGTGTCTTAGAACTTCTGTAGTTTTGGTTCTTGTTTGCTTTTGCTTCTTCTAAAAAAATCTTTTCTGCGAGAAAATCAATTTTCATACCTTGAAAATTGGCCAAAAATAAAGTTTCCCAACAAATCCCAGAAAATTCATAATATTTTTTTCCTCAAAAAAAGGGGCAGAGGGACACCTGGAGTGGCCCAGAGGGACCCCCTAGGCCAGCACACCCCCTGGTGGCGCAACTAGCACTAGGGGCGTGCCTGGCATGGGTGGGACCCACCTAAAGCCCTCCAAGTTGTCTCCTCCCAGCCACCTTCTTTCTCTCTCCTGAAAAACATCGGAAAACTTTCTCAAGATCGAGTTCTTGCTGTTCTTGCTCCTGATTTTTGATCTCCTTGCTCAGCCCATCTTTGCTGCCGATTTTTAGAGGGATTGCTCTGTGGTATGTGCCTCCTCCGCTTGTCCAATTAGACTTGTGATTGGTAGATTGTATCTTGAGTATTTTGCTGCTATATGTGTCAGGTTGTGTGAGCTTGCATGCTTTTTCTATGCTTAGAGGTTTCATTTTGATGCATGTTTAGCCCTCTAGCAAGTTCCTATAGTAGTTTCTCATCATTTATCAACTTGGAGATCACTTGGTTTGATGTTTGTCTAAAAAATTCAGAAAAGGGGGTCATGGATAACCACACCTATGGTGAAATATTTGAGAGTGATGCACCTAGGAGGACAAGGCCTTTAAGATCATCCTCCCGAGCTAGGCCCTCATACAATGAGGATCTCATTACACCATGATTTGGCGACGAGGGAGATGAGGGGGATGCGCACCCTTCCACCTTTCCTTGTCCTACCTTTTTGCAGGCTGCAGGGATTCTCAATGATTTCCTAACCTTGGTTCGGAGGGTTGGATTAACGAGTTATATGCAGGATGAGAGTGTGCAGTATGCTACGCTCACTGAAACCTTTGTGGAGAGTTTTTCTTTTTCTAATAGCCCCTTCAAGCCAGATGTGTCTTTCAAAATCTATAACAGGACTTTCTCCATGACATTGATGAAATTTTGTGAAATCTTGGGTATTGGCATAGCTGGGACAGTGAAGAAGATTCCATCTCAACCCGCTGATTTGTTGGAGCTCTACCGCGGGATAACTAATGATGATGACCGCAGAGCCCAGCGGGGAAAGATAAGAAATATTCAACTCCCAACTATCAGGTACTTTGCTTACTATCTTGCCACTAGTGTTCTTGGTAGGGAGAACACTAGCAATATTTCCAACTATAATTTGGCCTTCCTAGTTGCTGCACTCAACAATGAAACCAGGTACAATCTTGGTTCTCTCATTGCTCGTCGCTTAGCTACTAAGGGACCCATTTATGGAGGAATTATTGTTGCACGTGTTGTTGCTGCCTTAGACCTTGCTGTTGATCCAAATGATATAGTTTTGGCTCCTCAGAGGCTTGATCTTGATGCCATGAAAGAACATCACTTTGTCACTGATGGCTCTACCCTTGAGAGTCTGGTTTATAGAATGTTGTTTACTGACGGGGAAGAGAGAGATATTCCTCTACCCCAAACCAATTTGTTCTGTATTTCCTAGGGACCTTGGTAATGCTCCAAGGAGGAGATGGACGAGCAGTTACGCATTCGTGGTTTCCACGGACACTATCAGGGGGACACTGTTGGAGATATGCCCTAGAGGCAATAATAAATGTAGTTATTATTATATCTTTGTGTTTATGATAAATGTTTACATTCATGCTATAATAGTATTAACAAGGAAACATTGATACTTTGTGTGATTTGTAAACTTAATTTGAAGTCCCTAGTAAAGCCTCTATATAATACTAGCTTGTTGGTTAATAGATGATTGTGGTTTCCCTATCATGAACATTGAGATGTTATTAACAACAAGATCATATCGTTAGGAGAATGATATGATGGACATACTCCTATAGATAAGCGTAGCATAAAGATCAAGTCATTTTAATAGTTCAATTGCTATATGCTTTCTGATACATAGTAATCTAATTCCTTCGACCATGAGATCATGCATATCACCTTTACCGGATGGATGCTTTGATGACATCAAACACCACACCGTAACTGGGTGGCTATAAAGGTGGCATTGAGTGTTCGAAAAGTATTGGTTGAAACACATGGATCAAGATTGGGATTTGTCCATCCATATGACGGATAGATATACTCTAGGCCCTCTCGGTGAAATGTCATCCAATTAGCTTGCAAGCATGTGACTGGCTCACAAGGGATAACATATCACGGGAACGAGAAAAGAGTACTTATCGGTAACGAGGTTGAACTAGGTATGCAGAGATACCGACGATCATAACCTCGGATAAGTAAACTATCGTGAGACAAAGGGAAATTGATATCATATGTAAATGGTTCATTCGATCGCGTAATCGTAGAAATATGTGGAGCCATATGAATTTCCAGATTCCTCTATTGGTTATTGTTCGAGAAGTGTCTCGATCATGTCCGCATAATTCACGAACCGTAGGAGACACACTTAAGGATTCGACGTTGTTTTGAGTAGTTATGGAATGATGAGAAAGAGACCGAATGTTGTTCGAGTCCCGATGGGATCCGGATATCACGAGGAGATCCGGAATGGTCCGGAGAATAAGATTCATATAAGGAAAGTCCCGTTTGGAGTTGGGGATGGTTCCGTGTTTTCATCGGAATGTTCTAGAATGTTCCTAATGTCCGCACTCCGGAGGGAAGGGTACATGAATGTGTTATATCAAGTTGGTATGATTGCATCATGTACTAAGTGTCATCACGAACCAAATAAAGGATTAATTCAAATCCTAGTTTGAAAAGTCAAACAGCTAGTTTGAAAAGTCAAACGCTAAATTTGGAAAGAGGAAAATAGGAGGAGTGGAAACGAGTTGGGGAGGAGTTCCTCCTCCAACCGGGCGCCCACCTGCCGAGTTGGGGAGGACTCCTCCTCCCCTTGGCCGGCCCTCCACCTATATAAGGAGGCAGGGCTCCTCCTAGTACACACAAGATCCTCTCCTCCAAACCCTAGGCCAAGCCGCTGCCTAGCAACCCTAGCCGCCAAGCTTCCTCCTCGGCGTGTCTAAACCCTAGATCGTCGAGGGACTCTCTCATACTCCACCATACTGCCTCGGCTTAAGCTGGCCTGCGAGATCTCCCTCTACTTAGGTACCACGCCACGTTGTAATCAATCAGGAGAGTACAACCTCCGCTGCCCGCTGGAACAAGGGAGAGGAAGGTCTTCGTCGAGTACCGAACGTGTGACCGATGACGGGAGCGCCGAACGCAGCGCCGGAAGGATCGTCTACGCGATCTTGAGATCGGAAAGAGTACGACGACATCACCCACGAGAATCCGCTCTCGTTAAACACTTTGAAATCTTCGAGGGTGAGTTATTCTATCGACTCGTTGCTACAATCTAGTAGATAGATCTTGGCTTGTTTGTTTGTATGCGGTAGAATTTTTTTGTTTTCCATGCTACGAAACCCTACAGTGGTATCAGATCCGTGTCTATAAGTAGATCTGTTGCACGAGTAGAACACAATGGTCATTGTGGGCGTTGATGCTTTTATTGTCGATTGCTTCTTGTGTACTTTGCATCTTGCGGGATGTTGGGATGAAGCGGCCCGGGCTAACCTTACATGACATCGTTCATGAGACTTGCTCCACGCTTTACATGCAACTTGTATTGCATAAGTGGCTTTGCGGGTGCCTGTTTCGCCTAGCATAGTTAAGATCCAATTTACAACGGGTGATTAACAATACTAGTATCAATGTTGTGGTTCTTGTTCGTAAGTTAGAACGACACTTATTGAAAGCCCCAAACCACGTAAAACATGCAAAGAAAGTAGAGGCGTATAACTTTGTTTTGCAGGGGTGTGCTGTGATGTGATATGGCCATGATTGTGATTATATTTGATGTATGCAATGTTCCTTATTGTAAGTTGGCAACCGGCAGGAGCCATATGGTTGTCTTTAATTTCTGTTACGACCCGTGTGTCTATTCAAAGTAGTTGTAATAGTTGAAGCCGGTGGACGACAACCATGGAGAAGCGTCATTGACCTTGATGCAATGCCGGTGATGATGGAGATCATGTTCGTGCTAGAAGATGGAGATCGGAAGCACAAAGAAGAAAGGCCATATCATATCACATATTATGAATTGCATGTGATGTTAATCCTTTATGCATCTTGTATTGCTTAGTAAACAACGGTAGCATTATAAGATGATCCCTCATGCACATGAATTTCAAGTCATAAAGTGTTCACCCTTAGTTAGCACCGTTGCTAAAGCTTGTTGTTTCGAAGCACCATGTGATGATCGGGTGTGTTAGATTCCGCAAGTGTATACAACGTGAGCAAGCCAGATTTGCTCATGCGGAAACAAAGGTTTGATCTTGACGAGCCTAGCATGTACAGACATGGTCTCGGAACACGGATCACCGAAAGGTAAAGCATGAATCATATAGTAGATATGATGAACATGTCGATTGTTCGCCATTGAAACTATATCAACTCTCGTGATGATCGGTGTTGATGTGGTGGATTTGGTTCGTGTGATCACTAAAACAATGTGAGGGATATTTTTTTGAGTGGGAGTTCACCTAGATTAATTTTATTATTAATTTGAACTCAATTTGTCATAAACTTAGTCTAAACTATTGCAAATATGTTTTAGATCAATGGCAGCCCCTACCATCAATTTTAATGCGTTCCTAGAGAAAGAAAAGTTGAAAAACAATGGAAGCAACTTTGCGGATTGGTTCCGCAATTTGAGGATTGTCCTCACAGCTGGTAATTTGACCTATGTGCTGGATGCACATTGGTGACCCACCGCAATGATGCCCGATGAAGTAAAGAATGTTTACCTCACTCGGAAGACTCAGTACTCCACAGTTCAGTGTGCTATCTTGTATGGTTTAGAATCGGAGCTTCAGAAAAGGTTTGAGAATTCAGACCCATATGATATTGTCGAGGATCTCAAATTGATCTTTGAGACTCATGCGACAATTGAAAGCTATGAGGCTTCTGAAAAGTTCTTTAACTGCAAGATGGAAGAGGGCAGCTCTGTCAGCGAGCATGTGCTTAAGATGTCTGGGCACGCAAACAAACTTCAAAGCTTGGGTATAGTGATTCCCAATGCTTTGTGGATTTACCGTGTCCTCCAATCACTGCCACCAGGTTACAAGAACTTTGTGATGAACTACAACATGCAAAACATGAACAAGACGTTGCCAGAACTCTTTGCCATGTTGAAATCTGTAGAAGTGGAGATCAAGAAAGAGCACCAAGTGTTGTTGGTCAATAAGACCACCAAATTCAAGAAAGGCAAGTCTAAGAAGAAGGGACACTTCAAGAAGGGTGGTAAGAAAGTTACCACACCGACGAAGAAAACCAAGGCTGGACCTAAGCACGACATCGAGTGCTTTTACTGCAAGGGAGAAGGTCACTGGAAGCGGAATTGCCCAAAGTACTTGGCAGATTTGAAGAACGGCAACATCAAGAAGAAAGGTATATCTGATATACATGTTATTGATGTGTATCTCACTAGTACTCGTAGTAGTGCCTGGGTATTTGAATCTTTGGTTCGTTGCTCATATTTGTAACTCAAACAAAGCCGCAGAATAAACGGAAGCTAGCGAAGAACGAGGTGACGATGCGCGTTGAAACGGATCAAAGGTTGATGTGATCGCTTCGCACGCTACCCCTTCATCTACCATCGGGATTAGTTTTATACTTAAATAATTGTTATTTGGTGCTGCGTAAGCATGAACATTATATCGGGATCTTGTTTATTGTAGACGGTTACTTGTTTAAGTCCGAGAATAATGGTTGTTCGATTTATATGAGTAATATGTTTTATGCACATGCACCTTTGATAGATGGTCTATTCTTATTGAATCTCGATAGTGGAAATACACATATTAATAACATTGAGGCTAAACGTTTGAAATCGAGGATAACTCGACCTATATGTGGCACTGTCGTCTTGGTCACATTGGAGTGAAGCGTATGAAGAAACTCCATTCCGATGGACTTCTTGAATCACTTGATTTCGAATCACTTGATAGATGCGAAGCATGTCTGATGGGTAAAATGACTAAGACTCCATTTTCTGGTATGATGGAGCGAGCTACGGACTTGTTGGAAATCATACATACTGATGTGTGTGGTCCAATGAGTGTAGCATCACGCGGTGGTTACCGTTATGTTCTTACCTTCACGGATGACTTGAGTAGATATGGGTATATCTATTTCATGAAACATAAGTCCGAAACTTTCGAGAAGTTTAAGGAATTTCAAAGTGAGGTAGAGAATCAACGTAACAAGAAGATTAAATTTCTACGTTCTGATCGTGGAGGTGAATATCTAAGTTACGAGTTTGGCGAGCATTTAAAGAAATGCGGAATACTTTCAGCTTGACGCAGGAACACCACAGCGTAATGGTGTGTCCGAGCGTAATCGAACTCTCTTAGATATGGTTCATTCTATGATGTCACTTACAGATTTACCGCTATCATTTTGGGGTTATGCATTAGAAACAGCCGCATTCACTTTAAATAGGGCACCGTCTAAATCCGTTGAAACGACACCGTATGAATTATGGTTTGGGAAGAAACCTAGATTGTCGTTCCTTAAAGTTTGGGGGTGCGAAGCCTATGTAAAGAAGTTACAGCCGGACAAGCTTGAACCCAAAGCGGAAAAATGCGTCTTCATAGGATACCCGAAGGAAACTATTGGGTATACCTTCTATCATAGATCCGAAGGCAAAATCTTCGTTGCCAAGAATGGATCCTTTCTAGAGAAGGAATTTCTCTCGAAAGAAGTGACTGGAAGGAAAGTAGAACTTGACGAGGTTGTTGAACCTTCTCTCGAAATTGTGAGTAGCGCAGCACCAGAAGAAGTTCCTATGGTGCCTGCACCAATAAGAGAGGAAGCTAATGATGATGATCATGAAACTTTGGTTGAAGTTGCTACAGAGCCTCGCAGGTCAACGAGAACTCGTACCACTCCAGATTGGTATGATCCTGTTATGAGTGTCATGTTGGTGGACAACACCGATGACCCTGAGACATATGAGGAAGCGATGATGAGCCTAGATTCCAATAAATGGCAAGAAGCCATGAATCCGAGATTGGATCCATGTACGAAAACCAAGTATGGACTTTGGTAGACTTACCGGATGGCCGGAAGGCTGTCGAGAACAAATGGATCTTCAAGAAGAAAACAGATGCTGATGGTAATGTTACTATCTATAAAGCTCGACTTGTCGCAAAAGGGTTTCGACAAATTCAAGGAGTTGACTACGATGAGACTTTCTCACCAGTAGCGAAGTTAAAGTCTATGAGGATTATGTTAGCAATTGCTGCATATTATGATTATGAGATATGACAGATGGATGTCAAAACAGCATTTCTCAATGGAGACATTGATGAAGAGTTGTATATGATGCAACCCAAAGGTTTTGTCGATCCTAAAGATGCTAACAAGGTATGCAAACTTCAACGGTCCATCTATGGATTGAAGCAAGCATCTCGAAGTTGGAATCAACATTTTGATAAGGTGATCAAAAGTTTTGGTTTTATACAAACTTATGGAGAAGCTTGTATTTATAAGAAAGTGAGTGGGAGCTCTGTAGCATTCTTAATACTATATGTAGATGACATATTGTTGATTGGGAATGATGTAGACCTTCTTAATAGTGTCAAAGAATATTTGAATAATAGTTTTTCAATGAAGGATCTTGGCGAAGCAGCTTACATATTAGGCATAAAGATTTATAGAGATAGATCGAAACGCCAAATATCATTGTCACAGAGTACATATTTGGACAAAGTTCTAAAGAAGTTTGGAATGGAAGATAGCAAGAAAGGGTTCTTGCCCATGTTGCCCAATACGACCTTGAGTAAAACTCAAAGTCCGACATCGGTAGAAGATAGAGAAAGGATGAGTAAGACTCCCTATGCCTCAGCCATAGGATCTCTAATGTATGTCATGCTATGTACTAGACCCGACATTGCATATGCTGTTAGTTTAACTAGCAGATATCAAAGTGATCCAGGAGTGGATCATTGGACAATGATCAAAACATCCTTAAATACTTGAGAAGAACTAAGGATATGGTTCTTTCTTATGGAGGTGATGAACAACTCGTTGTTAATGGTTACACCGATGCTAGTTGGAACACCGATCCGGATGATTCTAAATCACAATCTGGATACGTATTTATTTTTATGATCATTGGACGATAGTAAGGATATTCTTATGATCTTTTGGAAGAACTAAGAGTATATTATTTTGTAGAAGTGGCAAATAGATGGTTAGTTCATTGTAAAAGTATTACATTGATACTAGTTTTGTCACGAAGTACAAATTAAGTTTATCTCAATCTAAACTAAGGGTGGCACAATATAATGGAAAGTAAGTTCCATAATGGATTTGGATGAGTTCCAAAGTTAAGACATTGTGACAGATACTACAACAAAAGGCTAAGTATATAACTGCTGTTATAGCAGCTAAAGAGGGCATTTGTGTCAAGTAGTTTGTTATCAAACTAGGTGTAGTTCACAGTGGGATAATACTATGAAGATATATTGTACGACAATATTATCAACATGTTTTAACCCCAAAGAACTAAAGGTCTCACCGAAGGACCAAATTTATACAAAGCCATCTCATTAGAGAATGAGTGATGCGTAGAGACGCAAAGACATGCAATTACACACGGACCTGAAAGTTTCAGATCCGGAGATCAGTTGACCACTAGCAATCGTGCACATACAACACCGGAAAGCCATAGGTGTTGAATACACAAAGGTTTGAAACTAGATTATTGACTCTAGTGCAAGTGGGAGACTGTTGGAGATATGCCCAAGAGGCAATAATAAAGTGGTCATTATCATATCTTCATACTTATGATAAATGTTTACATACCATGCTATAATTGTATTAACCGGAAACATTAATACTTGTGTGATTTGTAAACATAAAAGAGTCCCTAGTAAAGCCTCTTGTTAAACTAGCTTGTTGGTTAATATATGATCATGGTTTCCTGATCATGAACATAGAGATGTTATTAACAACAGGGTCATATCATTAGGAGAATGATGTGATGGACATACTCCTATAGTTAAGCGTAGCATAAAGATCAAGTCATTTAATATAGTTCATTTGCTATAAGCTTTCTGATACATAGTAACCTAATTCCTTCGACCATGAGATCATGCATATCACCTTTTCCGGAAGGATGCTTTGATGACATCAAACACCACACCGTAATAGGGTGGCTATAAAGGTGGCATTGAGTGTTCAGAAAGTATTGGTTGAGACACATGGATCAAGAGTGGGATTTGTCCATCCATATGACGGATAGATATACTCTGGGCCCTCTCAGTGGAATGTCATCCAATTAGCTTGCAAGCATGTGACTGGCTCACAAGGGATCACATACCACGGGAACGAGAAAAGAGTACTTATCAGTAATGAGGTTGAACTAGGTATGCAGAGATACCGACGATCATAACCTCGGATAAGTAAAATATCGCGAGACAAAGGGAAATTGGTATCGTATGTAAGTGGTTCATTCGATCGCAAAGTAATCGTAGAAATATGTGGGAGCCATATGAATTTCCAGATTCCTCTATTGGTTATTGATCGGAGAAGTGTCTCGATCATGTCCGCATAATTCACGAACCGTAGGGAGACACACTTAAGGATTCGATGTTGTTGAGTAGTTATGGAATGATGAGTAAGAGACCGAATGTTGTTCGGAGTCTCGGATGGGATCCGGGATATCACGAGGAGATCCGGAATGGTCCGGAGAATAAGATTCATATAAGGAAAGTCCTGTTTCGGAGTTGGGGAATGATTCCAGTGTTTTCATCGGGAATGTTCTAGAAGGTTCCGGAATGTCCGGCACTCCGGAGGGGAAGGGTACATGAATTTGTTATATCAAGTTGGTATGATTGCATTATGTACTTGGTGTCATCGCTGTACCAAATAGAGGGTTTATTCAAATCCTAGTTTGAAAAGTCAAACGGCTAGTTTGAAAAGTCAAACGGCTAAATTTGGAAAGAGGAAAAGAGGAGGAAGGTTGAAACCGACTTGGGGGAGGAGTTCCTCCTCCCACCGCCGGCCCACCTTGGGTCCGATTTGGGGAGGGACTCCTCCCTGTGCGCCTCCCTCCACCTATAAGAGGAGGGGCAGGGCTCCCCTCCTAGACACAAGTTGCCTCCCTCTAAACCTAAACCCTAGCCACAGCCTAGGGATTTCTCCCAAGCCGCCGAGTTAGATCTTCTAATTGCCCTAGCCGCTGGTTTAGCCCCTTCTAATTGGTATGTCTAAACCCTAGATCACCAAGGCTCTCTCATAGTCCACCATACTCGCTTTGGCTTAAGGCGAAGCCCTGCGAGATCTCCCCTCTACTTCCGGTACCACGTCGTCGTGCTGCCGGAATCGCGAGGAGAGTACTACAACCTCCGCTTCCTGCTGGAACAAGGGAGAGGAAGGTCTTCATCGAGTACCGAACGTGTGACCGACTACGGAAGCGCTGCCGGAACACAGTGCCGGAAGGATCGTCTACGCGATCTTGAGATCGGCAAGTGTACGACTACATCACCCACGAGAATCGGCTCTCGTTAACCGCTTTGGAATCTTCAAGGGTGAGTTCCTCTATCGACTCATTGCTACAATCTAGTAGATAGATCTTGGCTTGATCATAGATTAGATCTTGATTGTGTGTTCATGCGGTAGAAATTTTTTGTTTTCCATGCTACGAACCCCTACACAAGCTGAGTTGAGGAGGGACTCCCCTCCCTCCCCTTGGCCGGCCGGCCCCTCCACCTATATAAGGAGGGGCAGGGCTCCCTCCTAGTACACACAAGATCCTCTCCTCTAAACCCTAGCCGCCGGCGCCGCCATCTCCACTGCCGCCGCCGACCTAGGCCAAGCCGCCGCCGCCTAGCAACCCTAGCCACCGGCCAAGCTTCCTCCTCGGCGTGTCTAAACCCTAGATCGTCGAGGGACTCTCTCATACTCCACCATACTCGCTCCGGCTTAAGGCGAAGCCCTGCGAGATCTCCCCTCTACTTCCGGTACCACTGTTGTCTTCGCCGGAATCGCGAGGGGAGTGCTACAACCTCCATTGCCTGGAACAAGGGAGAGGAAGGTCTTACGAAAATCGAACGTGTGACCGACACGGGAGCGCTGCCTTTAACGCAGCCGGAAGGATCGTCTACGCGATCTTGAGATCGGAAAGAGTACGACTACATCACCCACGAGAATCTGCTCTCGTTAAACACTTTGGAATCTTCGAGGGTGAGTTATTCTATCGACTCGTTGCTACAATCTAGTAGATAGATCTTGGCTTGTTTGTTTGTATGCGGTAGAATTTTTTTGTTTTCCATGCTACGAAACCCTACAGACACACCCTCATACGTCCCCTATGTGCACTACACAGGGGATTCCTCGAGCTCATACCAGGATGAAGGGGCCTCCTCGTCGTACTACGGAGGTGCACCTTCTTGGTCACCATGGAGTTAAGCCCCACTCAGGCCAAAAGACTAAGCTTGGGGGGAGGTATACCGACATCACACTCATCTATATATCATGTTTCGTCAGTTCTCTATATATCCATTGTTTCGCTTTCTTTTTGGTTTTTGTTCCTGCTTTCCCGAAAACACAAAAATACCAAAAATATTTTCATTGTTTCTCTTGGTTTGTTTCTTTGTTTTTTAGTTTTGGTGTGCCTTAAAGAAAAATCCAAAAATATTTTGCTTTGTTTGTTTTTGCTTTGAGTGCTTGCTTTAAAAAATCAAAAACACCAAAAATATTTGTTGTTCTTCTTTGGTTTTGTGAAGTTCTTTGCAGGGTTCAGCAGTCCTTAGTGGAGTTTGGTTTCATATTATTATTCAAGTCACACAAGTGAAGAGCAATAATGAATATTAAGACAACTTGAGGTGTGGTAAGAGGCTGGTAATGAACTCTATTTGTTTTCATTTTTGTACATATACTCATCATGGTGAGCATGCTTAGTCTATTCATGTAAGGTGTATGTTATTTATGGATGCTTAGTAGTTCTTGTTCTCTTATGATTAGCTCCAGCTTGCTAATAGTTGTAACATATCATATGAATGTTTGCTTGCATTGTCTTATTCATAACTTGGTACGAAATTGTTGTATCCTCCTCTGAATGTTTCATGTGAATCGACTTGGCACATGCTCACGCATGTATATGACTAAACAATAGTCAGTAAGCCTCGATGATTTATTTTGCCTCAGAGTTCTTGTATCACTTTCTTGCCATAATTAGTCCTGTTTTGTTGCAAGCATGATTATGACAGTTATTGCTCTCTCATCTGTCGCTCCCTCTCTATTGCTAGCCTTCACTTACACTGAGTATGAGCTCTACTTGTGCATCCAACTCCCCAAAACCAATATTGCCATCAGTGTCCACCATACCTACCTACTAGCATCATTTTCTATTCAGTGCATATTCATTATGCCTTGTTTTCTTCCAAATAAAATGTTTGACTGTTTTGAGAAAGTTAGTTAGTAAAGCTCTCATGAACTTGATGGCACACTTTATTTCTTGCACTTAATAAACCTGAACCATTGTTACTATCCATGAAAGTTATATGCTTGCAAATTTTAGGCTGGGAGTTAGCAAAACTGTGATGTCACGGGGAACGCTTTCAACACTTATGGATACATATCCAGTTGATACCATGCTCTTATGTTTGCGGATGTCTTCGGTGTGAAATAAAAGGGGTGCTTGTAAGTTCATGGAGTTATATATATGTGTTAGAGAAATGCCTGGGATGCTAGCCTAAGCCATGCCTAATCATGGTGGAAACTTGCAGCATAACCATAATGAGCAATCTGTGAAGCATCCTCAATAAAAACCTATGCAAATAGCTAATAAAAAGATCGCTGAGATGCTCATTGTCTGCTTGCCTTGTCATTTTGATCACGGGATAGCTCCTATATCATGTGCAAGGGGTACCCTGTTGGCGGTTCTCTATGATATGCATGTATTTACAATGACAAGAACTTACAGGTAGCTAAAGTTGAGTAGCATGAGGAGCGGCCCTCGTACTCAAGGGACATGAGATTTCCAGTTTATGGTCTATCAAGCATATAACTCATATTGGACCTCACTTTCACCTTAACCATGTAAAGATGCCTGTGATAGGGGCAATGAGAGCTCAAAGCTAATGAGTACCTTACTTTCAGCATTTGGAAGCCTTTCAAACTTTTAAAAACCTTTTCACTTCCTTGTTGAGTCACCACTTATTCTATGAGCACCTTCTTCAGAGAATAGTTGTCATTCTTAGTGTAATGTGCTTGTCTCAAAACTTGGTTAACTATGTCATGACTTTGATGATTGTATCTCTGATATCTTTACTTCTAGTCTTCACTTGAACTGCAGAGGTGCCTTGGCATTTATTTTGTGCTCTACAAACAAAGGCAAGCGAGATACCACTCTATCATACCTTCTTATGAGCATTGCAATGTTGCTTTTGTTTATGTTTCATGCTCCTTATTATTATTGAGCTGGAATCTCTTCATAGCTTGCAATGACTATTGAGTAGACTTATTTGCATACTCATTATTATGAATTGTCTAAGTGTCTACTCCTGTGCTGAGAATATATACATCATATGAAGCAAATGTGTTCGTGGAAGTTCTTTTATCGCACTCAGTTTTCCACTTAATTGCTTGAGGACAAGCAATAAGCTAAGCTTGGGGGGAGTGGATACGTCCAAACGTATCTACTTTCCCGAACACTTTTTCTATTGTTTCTCCTCTAAACTTGTGTGATTTGGATACAACTAACCCGGACTAACGCTGTTTTCAGAAGAATTACCTTGGTGTCTAATTTTTGTGCAGAAAATCAACTATCAGGAAAAATCCCGGAAAATAAGCCAAAAATCCGATTTCACCAGAAGACTCACGGAACCAGAATACGAGACGGAGGGGAGGCCTGAGGGGCCCACACCCCCTGCCACGCGGGTGGGCCCAGGTCACGCCTGGAGGGGGTGTGGCTGCCCTAGGCACCCCCTCGGCCTCCCTCTTCGCCTATAAGATGCCTCTTGACCTAAAAACCGAGGGGGTTCGACGTTTTTCCAGAAAGAGTTCGGCTGCGCCGCCACCACCAGAAACCGCGATTCAGAACCAGAAACTCCGTTCTGGCACCCTGTCAGGACGAGGAATTTGGAGAGGATCATCGCTATCGTCATCACCAATGCTTCTCCATCAACCATCCATGTTTCCCTCATCCATGAGTGAGTAATCCCCTGCTGTAGGCTATGGGGATGGTAGGGATTGGATGAGTTCTATCATGTAATCGAATAAGATTATTAGGGCATGGTGCCTAGTATCTCTATTAGTGCTATTTGACTTTGTTGCAACTTGTTGTTCTTAATGCTTGTCACTAGGGCCCGAGTTCCATGATCTCAAATCTGAAATTATTATTGAATCATTATGATAGTATTGTTTGTGATCATATCTGCAAGTTGTGTACACATATCATTGTCCGGATCCAAAGGCCCCGAAGTGACCGAAATTGGGACAACCTGAGGGGATGGTTGTGATGTGAGGATCACGTGTGTTCACGGAGTGTTAATGCTTTGATCCGGTGCTCTATTAAAAGGAGCACCTTAATTGCCAGTAGTTCCCTTGAGGCCCCGCTGCATCGGGCTGGCAGGACAAAAGATGTGGTGCAAGTTCTCATTGCGAGCACGCATGACTATATATGGAGCACATGCATATGATTGTTTAGTACTTGGATGCTTTATCTTGTTTATCTACAATTGCCCTAGATCTTGAAGTTACATGTTTATACTCGTCCATGCAACGGCCGTCCATCCATCCCTATGCCTACCGCGCTCATATCCTACTGTTTGCTACTACTGTTATTATTGCTCTTGTTCTACTGTTGCCGTTGCTACTACAAACTGTTGCTACTGATAAACTTCTACGAGCAAGAACTATTTGCAGGTGCAGCTGAATTGACAACTCAGTAGTTAAGGCTTGCAAGTATTATTTGGCTCCCCTTGTGTCGAATCAATATATTTGGTAATACTACCCTCAAAGACTATTGCAATCCACTATACTTGTGGGTCATTAACCCCCGTTAAGAAACCTTTGCACAAGGGAGTGTAGGATCTCAGAGTTTAAGGCTATGGTTAGGTTTTTATCTCAATTGCTTTCTTGTAGTTGCGGATTCTGAAGGTGCTGGGAAGCACTTCGTCGGGAAACCCCAAGAGCAAGGTGTGAAGCAGCACAGCAGCAAGTTTTCCCTCAGTAAGAAACCAAGGTTATTGAACCAGTAGGAGGAAGGAAACATCTCAAAGGTGTTGAAAGAAACGTGGAAACCTGCACAACACAAACTCAAGACTTTGCCCCAACGAATCAGTGAGGTTGTCAAGCTCGCCGATTTGCTGTAACAAAGGATTAAACGTATGGGGTGGAAGATAATGGTTTGCAGCAAGTAAACAGGTAACAGTGGAAGATGTATCAATGGTAAAGATTGGACCAGGGTCCATAGATCACTAGAGGTGCTCTCCTTAGATAAAAAACGTGGCATGAAGGGTAAACAAATTACTAGGCAATTGATGAACGAGCAAGGCATAACAATGCAATACCAGACAAAAAGACCCTATGAGATTCGATTGGGCAATACAACAATATACATATACCGCCATCCAACTGCTTCTATGACTAGAAGTCCACCTTCAGGTTATCATCCGAACCCCCTCCAGTATTAAGTTGCAAGCAACAGACAACTGCTTTAAGCAAAGTGTGTAAGGTAAACAATCCACTTGTTCCATGAACAAGAGACCTTTTTTTCTCCCTAGTGGCAATAGCACATCTACAACCAAAGAGATTTCTGTCACTTCCCTTGGAAACTAGAGGCATGAAACCACTATCAAGCATAAATACCCCCTCTTGGAGTCACTAGCAACTACTTGGCCAAGATAGATACTAACAACGGAGAGCATGAAAGATCACAAACAACACAGACATGATAGTATTAAATAGACAAAACCATTAATCAATCTGACATAGTAATCTCAATATCCATCAGATCCCTGCAAACACAACATGCATGATTACAAATATATTAGATCTTGATCATAAAAACGGAGCTCACAAGATATATACATGAAAGCACAAGGAGTATATACAACCATCTAGCTACTAAATAGACCCGTAGTCCAAGGTGGAACTACTCACGCTTCATACCGGAGAAGAAGGCCTCCGGGATGATCTCTCCTCCGGCAGGGTGCCCGGAAGAACTTCAGATCCCCCGATCTAGGGACGATGGTGGCGGCGGCTACAGAAGGTTTCGTAGAGTTTTGATCGGGTGTCTAGGGTTTCTGCATCGGGGGCTTCTTATAGGTGAAGAGGCGAGGCTGGGAGGCGACCAGGGGGGCCACACCCTTCCCAAGCGCGGACTGGGCCCACCCGCGCCTAGGGTGGGTCTGGAAGCCCTGTGGCGCCTCTCCGTCTCTCCTCTGGACTTCGTGTCGCCCACAGTAAAATATTTACCTTGGCTTTTGTCCCGTCCAATTCCGAGAATATTGATTTTCTGCCTTTCTGGAACAAAAAACAGAAGAAAACAGGCAACTGGCACTATGGCAACTTGTTAATAGGTTAGTTCCGGAAAAGATATAAAAACACCTCAAAGTGAATACAAAGCAAAGCAAAGTAGATAGTAAACAAGCATGGAGCATCAAAAATTATAGATACGTTTCCGATGTATCAAGCATCCCCAAGCTTAACTCCTGCTCGTCCTCGAGTAGGTAAGTGATAAAAGAATAATTTTTGAGGTGACATGCACCGTCAAAATCAAGATCAAACCATTTGCAAACATTGAAAGCTGGGATCAAAGAACTCTAAACATGTGCATGAAAGATGGATTTCTAACAATAGGACATAGTAACTATGCATGCAACATGAAGGGCTACAAACAAAGATCATGAATAACATGCATTGAAAAATGTTTGTTTGTTTCACATATAGAAAACATGGCATAGTGGCACTCTGCTTGTCCCTCATAGAGTAGCAAATAGATGCATAGGACACTTTCAAAGTTCATAAGAGTGACTAGATACAAGTAGCACAAGAACAAGTAATATCACAATATGCATCAATCAATAAGTTTTGGGACACTACACACAGAATGGCAACTATGCTCTCTTAATGGTGCCTAAAGGTAGAAGGTGGAGACTCAATATAATGATGGAAGAAAGACCCTTCACAAAGGGAAGCAGGGATTTCAAGTTTCAAAAAGAGCTTCCAAAAATTATGGTACTTGTTAGCTTTCAGCCCTCATTTCCCCTATCATAAGCATCTTGAAGTGATTAAGGTTAAAGTGAACAAAACTATGGAGTATATGCTTGACAAAGTATAAGTTGGAAATCTCAAGTCCCTTGAATATGAGGGCCACACCTCATGCTACTGAAGTTCAGTCACCTGTAAGTTTCTTGTCATAGTAAGTACATGCGTATCATAGAGAACCGCCAACGGGGTACCCCTTGCACATGGTACATGAGCTATCCCATAACCAAAATGACAATGCAAGCAGACAATGAGCATCTCAGTGATCTTTTTATTTACTATGTGCATAGCTTTTTATTGAGGATGCTTCACAGATAGCTCATTATGGTGATGCTGCAAGTTTCCACCATGATTAGGCATGGCTTAGGCTAGCGGCCTAGGCATTTCTCTAACACAAAATACATAACTCCATGGACTTACAAGCTCCCTCTTTATTTCACACCGGTGACATCCATTGACAAAAGAGCATGATATCAACTATGTACAAAGCACAAGTGCAATGTTGAAAACGTTGCCCATGACAGCATGGTTCTGCTAATTCCAACGTATAAGTGCAAGCATATACAACATAGACGACACAATGGTTCAAGTTTATTAGGGTCAAAGAATATAAAGTGTGCCATCAAGTTTGTGAGGGCTTTAATCACTAAGTTTTCACATAAAAAATACTTTTTAATTGGAAGATAGCTGAAAACAAGAATATACTTGGAATGATGTAACGCACCATGCATAGGAGTTAATAGTGGACACTTTGGAATAACTTGGTTTCTTGGGAGTTGGAAGCATGCGTAGAACTTACTCATACAAGTGGAGGCTAGCAAAACACTTGTTCATAGTCATAATCATGCAGAGCAACAAAGCATTACTAATCAAAGCATAGAGTGGTACTACAAGTCAAGTACTAAATGATCAAAGAGGCTATGGTGACTTGTTCATAGTCATAACATGGTGTGAGCATGTGCCAAGTCAACCCAAACAAAGCATCAAAGGAGAATACCACAATACTACGCTTTTGTATGCTAAAACAATGCATGATTTCTTCAAGGCACACTAAGCAATCCCAATTGTTTGGAACAAGACATGCTACAGCAATAATTACTAAGCATAAGGTCAAAACAACACCTCGCATGTCATGCTAAAGTCTAAGTCACAATCAATGCAAGCTCCTCTTGCACTTACCAAGCAAGAACTTTCTACTCCTTTCCGACACCAAGCAACTTATTTGAAACAACACAGTGATAACGGGGGTAAAAACTACTTTATTCAAGAAAAATAAACAACTAATCAAAGCAAACGAAAACTAAGACGTTCCAAGAACAACACAACAGTGCATGAAACAATAAAAACGAAGTGTCTAGACAGACCTGGGCTTTTTATTGATGAAGAAGGGGATGCCTTGGGCATCCCAAGCTTTGACGCTTGTACCTCTTGGATATTTGTTGTGGTGACACCGGGGTGGCATCCCCAAGTTTGAGCTTTTTTCCATTCTTCATCTCATTACATCATTCTCTCTCTACACCTGAAATTTTTCCTTCATACAAAACTTTACATAATCTTCATTAGCAACATTAGTGTATTCAAAAGATAATAGACCCTTGGTCCTAGCTTTGGAACAGCAAAAAATTTCACTAAAAACACAAGCTACTGTATAAACTCCTTAAAAAATCTCAATTCCCCAAAAGAGAACTCAAAAAGGAATCAATAAGAAGCAAATGCAAATAATGGTAGAAATCTGTCAAAATAGACCAGCAGGTAGAAACCGATTTTTTCGAAAATCTTATATTGCTAAAATAAAAAAGTTTTGAACTAATTAAACTTAGATAACATATTGGGGGATTTATTCGTAAATTTTCAGCTCAATCGGACATATAGAGACTCCTCATGAATTTTTATGATGGAGGACAGAAATCTGTTTCGGGACAGCAACTCCCCAAATCTTACTTCCCTCTTATTAGAGGTCATTATTGGCACAAAAAGCAAACAAATAGGATAAGAAGAGGTTATTACAGAAGTAATAACTTCCAAGACTCAAGGAAACTCTTAGTTTATCTCCCAACAAGTACTTTTTAACGCCTTTAAGTTAGGTACAAGAAGCAAGAAATCAAGTATTTTCAAATGAGGAATTGAGATCAATACTTGCAAAGTCTTCAACTATGAAAGGTAATCATCCAAATGAGTCTTGGAGGATCCCTTCTCATTTCTCTTTGGTTTACTACTTTCATCAAAAGGATTTTCTGGAACAATCCAATCAAAATTCTTTTCAAAGGCCTCATGCATCCCAACAAGCTTAAAGGGTATGGGTATCTTAGATTCTTCTCTAGGCTTGGTTTTATCTGAAGTACCCACAACATCTACACATGAGCCTAGCATATTAAAACACTCAAATACCTTTTTGGCTTCCTTAGCAACATCATGGAACTCTTTGAGTAAAGTTTCAATAATAAAATCTCTCTTTTCAGCATTATTTTCTTCTTTTAGTTTTAGGAACAAAATTTGAATCATGGGGTTAAGGCTAACAAACCTGGCCTCCAACATATGGACTAAAGAAGCTGCAACAATCTCATAATCAGGAGCAAGCTCTGCTATAGATTTATCCTCAATATCCTCATGCTTGCTAACATAATTAAAGAATTCTTCCATATTATCTTTCCCAATTATGGAGCCACTACCCATTGAAAGGTTTTTCAGGGTGAACTTGGGGAGCAACATGGTGAGCTAGAACAAGGTGGCAACTAGAGTAGCAACTATTTTTTTTTGTGTTTTTGAATAAAGAAAGCAAACCAAACTAGACTAATTTTTTTGGAGGTTTTGAAAAGAGGCAAACAAAACTAAGCAAAAGAAACTAAGCAAACTAAAAACAAAGAAAAGAGAAAGGAAGTGGAGGACTCCCCTTGTGAAGACGTCCTTAGCCTCCCCGGCAACGGCGCCAGAAAAGCTTGATCGTGTTGGGAAGCACTTCGTCTGGAAACCCCAAGAGCAAGTTGTGAAGCAGCACAGCAGCAAGTTTTCCCTCAGTAAGAAACCAAAGTTATCAAACCAGTAGGAGGAAGGAAACGTCTCAATGGTGTTGCTAGCAACTTGGAGACCTGCACAACACAAACTCAAGACTTTGCCCCAACGAATCAGTGAGGTTGTCAATCTCACCGGTTTGCTATAACAAAGGATTAAACATATGGTGTGGAAGGTGATAGTGGTTTGCAGAAAGTAAACAGTAAACAGTGGAAGATGTATCAATGGTAAAGATTGGACCGGGGTCCATAGTTCACTAGAGGTGCTCTCCTTAGATAAACAAACATGGCATGCTGGGTAAACAAATTATAGCAAGGCAATTGACAGGACTGAGCAAGGCATAACAATGCAATACTAGACATCATGATCCTATGATATTCGATTGGGCAATACAACAATATACATAGACCGCCATCCAAATGCATCTATGACTAGAAGTCCACAGATGGGTTATCATCCGAACCCCCTCCAGTATGAAGTTGCAAGCAACAGACAACTGCTTTAAGCAAAGTGTGTAAGGTAAACAATCCACTTGTTCCATGAACAAGAGACCGTTGTTTTCTCCCTAGTGGCAATATCACATCTACAACCTTAGAGATTTCTGTCACTTCCCTTAGATTAAATAGAGGCATGGACCCACTATCGAGCATAAATACCCCCTCTTGGTGTCACTAGCAACTACTTGGCCAAGATAGCTACTAACAACAGAGAGCATGCAAGATCACAAACAACACAGACATGATAGAATCAATAAGACAAAACCATTAATCAATCTGACATAGTAATCTCAATATCCATCGGATCCCTGCAAACACAACATGCATGATTACAAATTGATGAGATCTTGATCATGAACGAAGCTCATAAGATCTAGACATGAAAGCACAAAGGAGGAGATACAACCATCTAGCTACTACATGGACCCTTAGTCCAAGGTGGAACTACTCACGCTTCATACCGGAGGCTAGCATGATGAAGAAGACCTCCAAGATGATCTCCCCTCCGGCAGGATGCCGGGAAGAGCTTCAGATCTTCCCGATCTAGGGACGATGGTGGCGGCGGCTACAGATGGTTTCGTGGAATATTGATCGGGTACTTAGGGTTTAGGCATCGGGGGTTATTATAAGCGAAGAGGGAGGCCGAGGGGGTGCCCGAGGTGGCTGCACCCCCAGGGGCGTGGTGGGCCCACCCGCGCAGCCAGGGGGTGTGGCCCCCTCGAGGCCCTCCTCCGTCTCGTCCTCTGGCTCCGTGTTCCCCACGGTAAAATATTGACTTTGGATTTTGTCCCGTCCAGTTCCGAGAATATTGATTTTTTTCCTTTCTGGAACCAAAAAAGAATAAAACAGGCAACTGACACTGTGGCATCTTGTTAATAGGTTAGTACTAGAAAACATATAAAAACACCTCAAAGTGTAGACAAAATAAAGCAAAGTAGATACTAAATAAGCATGGAACATCAAAAATTATAGATACGTTTCTGACGTATCAGATGTATCAATGGTAAAGATTGGACCGGGGTCCATAGTTCACTATAGGTGTTCTCCTTAAGATAAACAACATAACATGCTGGGTAAACAAATTACAGCGGGACAATTTATAGGACTGAGCAAGGCAAAACAATGCAATACTAGACATTCATGATCCTATGAGATTCGATTGGGCATTACAACAATATACATAGACCGCCATCCAACTTCATCTATGACTAGTAATCCACCTTCAGGTTATCATCCGAACCCCCTCCGGTATTAAGTTGCAAGCAACGAATAACTTCTTTAAGCAAGGTGTGTAAAGTAAACAATACAATTGTTCCATGAACAAAAGATCATTGTTTTCTCCCTAGTATCAACAACACATCTACAACCTTAGAGATTTCTGTCACTTACCCAGATTCAATAGAGGCATGAACCTACTATCGAGCATAAATACTCCGTCTTGGAGTCACTAGCATCTACTTGGCCAAGATAGCTACTAGAAACGGAGAGCATGCAAGATCTCAAACAACACAGACATGATAGAATCAATAATATAAAACCATTAATCAATCTAACATAGTAATCTCAATGTCCATCAGATCCCTCCAAACACAACATGCATGATTACAAATAGATGATCTTGATCATGAACGGAGCTCACAAGATCTAAACATGGTAGCATAAAGGAGGAGAAACAACCATCTAGCTACTGTATGGACCCATAGTCCAAGGTGTAACTACTCACGCATCATTCCGGAGGCTGGCATGGTGATGAAGAAGGCCTCCGGGATGATCTCTCCCCTCCGGCAGGGTACCGGGAAGAGCTTCAGATCCCCCCGATCTAGGGATGATGGTGGCAGCGGCTACAGACTGTTTCGTGGAGATCTGATTGGGTACTTAGGGTTTTGGTATCGGGGGCTTCTTATAGGCGAAGGGGAAGACCGAGGGGGTGCCCGAGGTGGCTGCACCCCCAGGCGCGGGCAAGGCCTGGCCGTGCGACCAGGGGCATGGGACCCTCGTGGCCCTCCTCCGTCTCGTCTTCTGGCTCCATGTTCTCCTCTGTGAAATATTGACTTTGGCTTTTGTCCCATCCAATTCCGGGAATATTCATTTCCTGGCATTTCTGGAACCAAAAACAACATAAAACAGGCAACTGGCACTGTGGCATCTTGTTAATAGGTTAGTCCCAGAAAACGTATAAAAATACATTAAAGTGTAGACAAGGCAAAGCAAAGTGGATACTAAACAAGCATGGAACATCAAAAATTATAGATATGTTTACGACGTATCAAGCAACACCTATGCTTCATGTCCATTCCTCGAAGTAAGGCCATCCCCAATGATGAGGAGCAAATCAGACACACAATGTGTCCGATTTTGTCCGTTTGGGACGCGGAGAGGACAAGGGGTGGGTTGTCCTCCCCTGTCCACCGGTGCCCCCAACGGGGGAACATTTAGTAATTTACATAGGGATAGAAAATAGGAAAAAAAACTAGAATGTACTTTAAAAAACTCAAACTAGATGCCCACGGGGCACGGAGGTGACGGTCTACTCGTCGTCGGCGAGGTTTTATCGAAATCGGAGGCGGCCACATCGCCAACTATTGTGGCAGTGGTGGTGGAGGCATCTGTAGAGGCAACGTCATCTACTTAGCGCGGCCTGGGATGCCAACACCGACTCTTGCAGGGCCTGGAACATAGCCGGACCAACGCCTCTCCTCCGCAAGCGCCGCCTCCTCCTACGACTCATGCACGACAAGGAGGAAGGCCTACTCCTCGCCTAGGACCAGTGGATGAGATGGTGCGTCGATGATGGCTCCTCAGCCTCAGATTCCCGCTTGACCTCGACCTTGGCCTTGGTCTCCTCATCGTCCTCATCGTCGGTGTAATCGATCTCTGAAAGATCATCATAGTGGACCTCTGTGTGGAAGTCCCCGTGGAAGGTGGTCCATCGTTGCGCCTTGTGCTCCCGCCTGAGGAACTCCGTCTAGAACACGGCCTCAGATGGTACATAGGGTCATTGCGCTAGTTCCGCGGGAGTAGACGGTGGTGGCCCTTCTGGCGGTACCGGTGGGACAGAGATCTTGTTCCAGTTGATGTGCCACCCGTGTAAATCCTAGTGGTCGCAATGCGTCTCCAACCGCCAATATCGGCGCACGTACTCTATAGTGACATAGTGGCAGCCATGCTCGCCGCGAGAGGCCGTGCGCCTCCGCTATGGCGGCGGCGGCAACCGCGAGGCAACACGACCGTGTGCACAATGCGGTGGAGGCATCCACCTACGGGCCGCAACCCAAGGTGAAGACGGAGTCGGGGATGACCCGCGATGGTGGTGGCGGCCCGAGGACGACCCGGCCTCATGGTTGTGTGTGCACTTCCTCCTTGGCCACATGATGGGGGTGAGGGGAGCAAGCGGGGCCGAAAATGGTGCATAGTTGGGTGTGTGGGGATGGCGAGCGCACGTCCGCCTTATGAAGGACGACGAGCGCATTCAGCTAGGAGGCGGGGTCACCAAGGAAGCGATAAAGCAGACGCATGCCGCAGCGGGTCAGGGACGCGGTAGTTCAGTGGCCGCCATGAATGTATGCGCAGGAAGGCCAATAGCCAGTGGGAAGCTTTTCCCTCGGGTCGCTAATATGTGGGGCCATGCGGATAGGAGGAGGACACTCTTCTCGTGGACATGAGCAGCTGTATTCGCATGTCAAATATGGAGCACGATTACATCTGTCCAGGACCGGTTCGAGATATGCAGAGAGTCTTTGGACCCTTTTATCCGTGTATACCCAACTGAAACACCCAATGTCCATTTGCTCCCACCGTCTAGGATGGTATAAAATAGAGTAAACCGTATTCACGGTCCTAATTCTTTTCTCTTGCTTTCATTTTGATCCTTATTCTTTAAAAATTGCACATCCATGTCGTAATTTTTTTACAAGTGTATCATGCACGTCCTAAATCGGTTTGACTCTTATAGACCAGTGCCACATAGACGGTGGGGTCCAGGATATGGTGGGGTACAGGATACATACTGTACACCTTGTGTAGTATTTGCAAATAGGCATCTTAGGTTGTGTTTCTTTTTAAAACTCAATTCCTATTTATATCTCCATATTTGTTTGGCACACAACGCACCAGGTGCTATATCCTCCATGCTCATCGCCACCACCTGGAGCTCCTCCGCTCTCCTTCATGCACACCAAAAGGCGCACCGCAGTGTCGCGTTGTTGAAGTTACGGTGGCACCGCGCCTTATGTCTGCTCCACCTCAGTGCTCCTGCCGTGGAATGGGAGCAATAGCAACGTGTTGAACTGGGCGTGCAACCAATGCCGAGGGAGACGAGGAGGAGTAGGGGAGGGATCGGCATGGTGCGGAGGAAAAGGTAGATGACACATTGCACCTGACGTCGATCGACATGGAGTCGAACTTCTCACTGACTTGCACCATCAGATACACATTGGGTTTCTGGACCGCATTCGTGGCCTCCAAAACGAATCAAGTTTGTGTCGCTGGCTTGACTTGTCGCCGAGCCATGGTAACTTCCTCAAGAGCACGCGAAGGCTAATTAGGGACTAGAAATAGGACCGAATTTTGGAAGGAAACGTCTGAGCGTCCTCCGGAGGATAAAACTCCCGCATCCTCCGCCTTGTAAACCGTTTGATTGAGACTCTTCTAGCCATACGATCCTGCTCCTTTGTCTCTCCTCCGTGTGAATGGATTCGTCTTGCATCGGGTGGAAAATCCCCCCGCCACCTCTCCTAGCATGGGGTCCATGGAACAAACTACTGGTCGACGTAGCTCCATCCACCTCTCCTTCTATCTGTACAAATAACGTGCGGCGCGAGTGTAGCTCCGTCCCGATCCGCAGTAGCTACCGCACTTCAGTTTGGTTTGCATGAACGTCATGGATAGGTAGCAGGGACACGCTATTCGCACGAGCTGCACATCGGCGTTTCTCCTTGGTGAGCCACGACCGTCGTCGGCGAGCCGCTCCCCTTGTAGCACCGACAACGTGCATTGAAGCTCTGACAGTGGATGATCGGTGATGGGCGTCTGTAAGCGTTTGAAGTACCGACAACAGATGTTTCCAACTCCGACGCTGGACACTCATAGCATCGGCGATGGTTATTTGCAGCTCTGGCATCGGCCTTTAGCAGCATTGACAGTTGGTATTCATAACATCATTGGAGGGTGTTAGTAGCATGGACGGTAGGTGTTTGGAGCATCAGTGATGGTCATTTGCAGCTCCAACAGCTATCATTAGTAGCATCAACGATCGGTGTTTGTAGCATCATTGGCGGGCGTTAGTAGCATGGACGAGACAGGCATTTGGAGTATCAGCGATGGTCATTTCTAGCTCCGAGATGGGCGTTCAGAGTATCGGCGGCGGTCGTTTGCAGCTCCCGCAGTGGTAGCATTGGCGCCTATAGCATCGACGGCAGTCATTCGGAGCATCGACGACAGCCGTTTGCAACTCTAGCAGTGGGCGTTGGTAGCATTGGCATCTGTAGCATCAACGACGGCCCTTTGCAGCTCTAGCAGTGGGTGTTAGTTGCATTGGTGTTTGTAGCATCGACGTCAGGCATTCATAGCACCGCCGACGGCCGTTTGCAGCTCTAGCAGTGGGCATTGGTAGCATTGACGTCTGTAGCATCGACGATGGCCCTTTTCATCTCCAGCAGTGGGTGTTAGTATCATTGGTGTCTGTAGCATCGACGTCGGGTATTCAAAGCATCGCTGACGGCCGTTTGCATCTCTAGCAGTGGGCGTTAGTAGCATTGGTGTCTGTAGCATCGATGGCAAGCGTTCTGAGCATCGACGACGGCCGTTTGTAGCTCCAGTAGTGGGCATTAGTAGCATTGACGGTGGACGTTAGGAGTATCGACGATGACCGTTTGCAGTTCCAGCAGTGGTAGTAGCATTGGCGTCTCTAGCATTGATGGCGGACGTTCGAAGCATCGATGATGGACGTTTGGTGCATCGACAACATCTGTTTACATCTCTAGCAGTGTACGTTAGTAGCACTGACGGTCGCCGAATAACCGACGCTCGAGCTTGCAGCTCCTATGACATTCTTTTGCAGCTGCGGCGCTAGCACCTGCCCATCGAAGTGGTGGTACCGTACCTGTTGGCAAGCACAGACACGGGCAACAGCAGAACCTCATCGGAAGGGCCTCCACCGATTTCCCATAAGCACTGGCGGAGCTACATGCATGTCAGGGGGCCACCGTCCCCCCAGATTTTTAAATATCATTTAAGAAAATTTTTTAGGACCTAGAAAAAAAAAGATAGTATCATTTGCCCCTCCAAACATCCATAATTTTGTTTCGCCCCCCGGTATTCTTGGCTAGCTCCACCACTGCCCATAAGCACACCTATTGATGGGAGACCCCTGCGCCGCCTCACCGGAGAGATGGAGAGCAAGCATGAGGCCGTCATGGAAGGAGACGAACGAGTGGCTCTATGCATGAGGTTAAGGGCCGGTGAGATTTTTTTCATGTGAACCTAGGCTGGTGGCACCAAGAAAACGTGTTGCATGCATTTTTGCGCAATTGAAACTGATCCAATGGCTGCGCGTGCGGAGGCCGCTTTGCGTCGGATCCTCCGGCTAAACTGGAGCATTTTCCATTTTGGAAGACCTGAATACGAAAATTTAAAAATAAGGGTAGACCAGGTAAGCCTAGATATTATCTCCCCAACCTAGCTAAGAGGCCTTTTTGTTGTTTGTTAGCCCGGGTCGGTCCATCTCAGCACTGCCCACCTCATCCCAAAAAGGGTTCTCGGCCGGGCTGAGGAGAGAAGCTCAAATCAAGCTTCGCAACTCGCCCAAGCTGAGTCCATACCGCAATCCACTGTAGCGCTGCAGGCCCTCCCACCCGACCCTCGAGCCCCTCCCCATTTCTGGGTTCATTTTTCCCCAAGCCTCGAGCACAGGAAACCGCCCCGACGCCGCCGAAGCGTTGGCCACCCCGATGTGCCCGACCCAGACACCCCCGTCTCCATGAGAAGAGGAAGGTTGCGCCGTCACGCCGACGTGAGCAGTAGCTGACATGGATATACCCCACAGGTACATGACATTGGTATACCTGGTCCAGCCCAAGTAAGGCCCACGTCAAGACACGCGACCCATGAAGACTTTGGATGGCCCAAACCCATGACGCTTTCGACTCCTTGGAGGACAAGTCTAGATTAGATAGAATTTCAAAGGGTACCAACCCTAATTTGTAACCGACTCGACCTAAGCCCAGGACCTGCCTACCTATATAAAGGCCAGGATGGTATGGCGAGAAGGATCTCTTCCAACACCGCATACACACCTCACACTAGATTGCATCTGCGCACCCCTATAACTTTCGGTTCCGTCGTAATCAAGAGTAGACAAGCAAGAGTAGGGTTTTCCCTCCGGGGGCCTGAACCTGGGTAAATCTCGTGTCCCGTGTTGCTTGTCCATTAACCATTCCGCGACTTCCAGCATCCCCATCTTCTCCAAAACCCAAGTCCATAACAATGGGCATTGATGAAATAAACCCTCGTCAATTGGCGCCGTCTGTGGGAAACGGGGATGCTGATCATGCGGTCATGACGGTTCCATCCGGAGTGATCTACAGCTCATCAGCAATGGAGAATAACCTCCTCTTCGGCGCCTTCGACTTCACCGCCCACTCACCAGCCACCCGGAAGGATTTCGAGTCCGTCGGCGACGGGTTCGAGATGCTATTCGGGAGCTTCTGCTTCTAGGTGCGGCAGACCGGCACCCTCCGCCTCCCAGAGCGGGTGCCACCACCATCCATCAGGCCCTCTTCATGGATCCCACCCATATGCGCGTTGCATGCGTCGACGCTGACAGATGACTCAGATGATAGCAACAGATGTAACTCCGATATGTGCGGCCCCCCTTCGGATGAAGGAACCTACAGTTTCAGATCCGAAAGTTGCGGTAGCAGTGATCCAATCCGCGGGCGCTACCTATGCACCGTCGTCATCAACAACGTAATGGACCTGCCGCCAGGTTCGATTGCGCAGCAAACACCCAATCCCCCTCTCAACCCACAAGCTGAGAACGGAGGAAACGGGTGAGATCCGTCTAACAGGCCCAATGAAGGTGACGCTCATGCCTACAACCGGATCAACCTCAATGAGGAAGGCTGGCGCCAAGCACGCGAGGACATGGCATGCAACATAATCCTACCTGTGAATGCTTCACAGGATCTACTGATGGCCTACCATCTCCTCCTCATCGACGAGCACAACCGGCAGGTGAAACTGATGGAGGAGCTCGACAAGCGTAAGAAGGCAGCAGCGGAATCCAGCGCGTGGCGAGATGCTCTCTCCGCCGCTGATGGCTCCACTTTGCATGGCAACAACACCAACAAGTACCGCTCCCGCACGGAGCACATGGACCCCGCTGTGCGACGCGAGGTCACCAGGGCCCTTAACACGTCCTTCATGACGATGGACTCGCACGACAACATTATGCCGAAAACGCCGCAGGCTGCAATCATGGAAGCCACTATATATCTCGCGTCTCACCCACCTCCGGTGGGCAACCCAAAGAGCGCCATGCACAAGTCGGCGCTAGATGGCCTCGGACTCATCGGAGCTGCGCTCCACGATGATGCTCCCATGGAGCCGAATAAAAAAGCTGCGGTCAAGTTCAACCGAAGCCCTACACCCTCATCCAAGGAAGATGAGCACGACCTGCCTCGGCGCCGTAGCAGCAACTACGATGCTCGCAACAAGCTCACCCAGCGCAAGATCGACAAGGCTCGATCCAAACGCGCGTGCTCAACTAAGTCCGAAGAGGAGGACGACGAGAGCTGTGCGGAGCCAGATGCTTCAGCAGATCCGTTCGGCGAACGCGGATGCCAAAAAATTTCAAGCTCCCTTCGGACAACCCGAAGTTCGACGGCACGCAGGAGCCAAAGGCTTGGATCGATGATAACCTTTCATCAATCAAGCTCCACGGCGGAAACAAGAACACCGTCTTACAATGCCTTCAGCTGTAGCTGACAGGCGCAACCAGGGTCTGGCTCAGCAGCCTATCCTCCGGCTCCATCTGAAGCTGGGAAGAGCTAGCGTACAGCTTCATCCGCAACTTCAAGGGCACCAGCAAGAGGCTAGCTTCAATCGAAGATCCACGGGCCTGCACCCAACGGTCCAACGAGTCCATCCGCTCATACATACTCTGCTAGTCCCACATCAAGAACTCTGTCGTGCACATCTCCAAGGAAAGGGCAATCGACGCCTTCAAGGACGGTGCCAGGAGCCTAGATTTCAAGGAGGATCTTGGGCACGTCAAGCCCAAGACACTCCACCACCTCATGGACACCGCCAACCGGTGGGCAGATGGTGAGGATTCCGTCACCCGAGCGCATTCGGATGACGAAGACGACTACAGCCACAAGCACAAGCACCTCAGCAAGAGAAGATCGTGCGTCTATGATGATCGCGATGGAGTCTACATGGTCGCGGCTGGATACGCTAATCGACACAATGACGACAACCGCAGCAACGGATACCGCGGAGGCAACTACCGCGACGGCGGGCGACCCACGCAAACGTGGCAACGTTGCAGCCGCGACGACGAGCCTTCGGCATACGACAAGCTATCTGGTCCCTACACCATCCACTTCTACATCGACAAACAAGATGATAAGAAGAAGTCCAGCCACATGCTCAAGGACTGCCGCGAGTTCCAGAAGCTCAGCGAGGGCTTCACCCAAATGCGGCGCCAGACCGTGAACCCTGGGTTTGGGCCCGCACCTGCACCAGGCGACATCACCCATGGAGCTCCTCCACCACCACCCGTCGGACCATCGCAGCCGCCGGTCTCACCAGCGCCAAATAACGGCGCAGGAGGGTACCCGCCACTAAAAGGGTCCCTAATGATCCAGAAAGGGGGCCCAACCAACAGGGTGCAAAAGAAGATCATCCGCCAAGTCATCCTGGCCGTGACCTCTCCACCAGCCATACCTGAGTACCTCAGCGGCTCAGAGTCCTGCATTACATTCGACTGTTCGGATCACCCACGTCAGATCCCTCGCCCAGGTCATGCTGCCCTGGTGCTCGAGGCCTAGATTGGGGATTCGAGATGAGCCGCGTCTTCATGGATGGCGACAGCAGCATCAATCTGATGTTTGCCAGCACACTTGCAGCGATGCGGATCCCGCTGTGCATCCTGGAACAATCAGACACGACGTTCCACAACATAGTCCCAGGAAAGGGCATATACCCCCTAGGCAAGATATGGCTCGATGTCATCTTCGGCCAGCCTGAAAACTTCAGGCGTGAACGACTAGAGTTCGAAGTGGTGGACTGGCCATCACAGTACCACGCCATCCTCGGGAGCGTGGCATTCGCATGATTCTTGGCAGTACCGCACTACGCATACCTGCTACTAAAGATTCTAGGACCTAGGGGCATAATCACCGTCCAAGGAAGCTTCACCCGGTCCGACCACTTCGACATAGACTTCAACAGAATCTCCCAGTCGTCCGGCATGCAGGAGGAACTCACGAGGCTTAAAGAGGTGACAGACAACGAGGCACCCCCAGTCGCTAGAAAAATCTCACCTGATATGTCATTCGACTCCACGGTCAACGCGAAGAAAGTGCATGTCTGCCCGATGGATGCCTCCAAGAACGCGTTGATCGCCAACAACCTCAGTCCTGCATAGGAAAGCGTGCTCGTCGAATTCCTCCGTGAGCGCTGGGAAATTTTCGCCTGGTGTCCTGCGGACATGCCAGGAGTTCCCAGGGAATTCGCCGAGCATCCACTCAATGTGTTTCCGGACGCGAAGCCAGTCAAGCAGTCGATCCGACAACTGTTCGAACCAAGATCCAAAGCCGTTGGAATCAAAGTCAACAGACTGCTCGATGCCAACTTCATCAGGGAAATCAAGGAGAGCGAGTGAATGGACAACACCATGTTGGTCCCCAAAAAGGACACGGACATCTTGCGGATGTGTGTGGAATTCACATCGCTCAACAAGTACTATCCCAAGGACCAATTCCCTCTACCGCGGATTGATCAAATCATCGATTCGACTACAGGATGCGAGAAACTCTCCTTCCTTGATGCCTACTCAGGCTACAACCAGATTTGGCTGATGGTCAAAGATCAGGAGAAAATGGCGTTCATCACGCCGTTCAGAGTGTTCTGCTACAATACCATGCCCTTTGGGCTGAAGAACGTAGGTGCCACGTACCAGAGGTGCATGCAGGCGTGCCTGAAAAACCAGATCGGTCGTAACATCCAAGTCTATGTCGACGACATAGTAATTAAGACCAGGGAGGCCAAGACACCGATCGACGATCTCCGCGAGACGTTTGATAACCTTGATCGCTACAAGATCAAGCTAAACCCAAAAAAAGCGCCTTCGGCGTCCCATCTGGCTAGTTACTCGGCTACTTCATCTCCCAACGAGGGATCGAGGCGAATCCGAATAAAATCAGGGCCATACTAGCCATGGAGAAGCCGAAGAACCTCAAAGGCGTCTAGCAGCTAGCTGGCGGATCACGGCGCTGAGCAGATTCATTAGCCGCATGGGCGAGAAGGCCCTACCCTTTTATCAGCTGCTGCACAAGGCGGACAAGTTCGAGTGGACACCCAAAGCAAACGACGCGTTCGAGGACCTCTAGCAGTAGCTCTACACCTCACCTGTCCTGGTCACACCAAAGGAACGGGAGCCTCTGCTGCTATACATTGCAGCTACACATCAGGTGGTAAGCACCGTACTCGTGGTCGAGCGACCCGAAGATGGCAAGACCCATGGGGTCCAATGCCCAATCTACTACCTCAGCGAGGTACTGACCCCGACAAAGCAAATGTACCCTCACTACTCGAAGCTCGCCTACGGCGTATTCATGATGGCTCGTCGGCTGAGCCACTACTTCTAGGAGCATCAGATCATGGTCGTCAACGACGCACCGCTATCGAACATCCTGAACAACCCCGAAGCCACGAGGCGCGTAGCCTTATGGGGCATCAAATTATCCCCCTGTACATAATCTACGAGCGGCGCACCGCTATCAAGTCTCAGGTCCTCCCTGACTTTCTCGTCCACTGGATGGAACTCCAGCTGCCGGATACTCTGGACATGTCTCAGTTCTAGACGATGCACTTCGACGGCTCCAAGCATGAGGCTAGAGCAGGGGTCGGCGTCATACTGACATCCCCTCAAGGCGATAAGATAAAGTACATCCTTCGGATGAAATTTCGCACCTCCAACAACGAGGTCGAATACGAGACCCTCATCCACGACATGAGGATGGCCAAGATCTAGGGCGCAACACGCCTCATCATCTACGGTGATTCTAACCTCGTCTTCCAGCAGACGATGAACGAGTACGACGCTCACAGCGACAACATGATCGCGTACCGCGCGCTCTACAACTCACTCGAAGGAGACTTCGATGGCTGCGAACTTCGACACGTCGGCGGGGAAAGCAACGAAGAAGTTGACAGGCTCGCCAGCATGCCGTCCACTATGCACGGAAACCGAGGAGACACCGTAATTTTTGCCACGTCTACGCGTGACTAGTCAACTTCAAGTCAGGCGATGGGACCCACGATCGTCTCATCGCATCATCTCTGCTGCCGCAGACGGTTGAGATCACCAATCGTCAACACTAACGTCATCAAGGCAAAGCCAGCAACGGCTCGAAAACTTCGGCTGATCAAACAAGTAATTACTCGAATCTATTATTCGAGAAACTACTCGGGGGCTACTCCTATCAGGAGCGCTGGCCGCGCACCAGAGAAATGACTAAGGTAACTACACCTCGCAACTATCTTCGAGTCCTACGTCGAGTCTGCGACTCCACTACGGACTCGGGGGCTACTCCCATAGGTAGCATCAGTTGAGCATCCGAAAAAATTGTGTCCTTCGGACCTATGCTGAAAACAAATGAACTAAAGTCTCTGCTCGAGTCTATGACTCGAACAAACACTCGGGGGCTACTCCCATAGGGAGCGCTGGCCGCGCACCCTATGAATTCTTCGACTGCGATCCTTCGGATCAAATACGACAAAATATTTTTGGCAACCTTGCCCAAACCAACGCTAAGTGAGAAGCGGTCTCCTTGGCCACCCGAAACACCTCTGCGGTGATAAAACTTCAGATGATATGTCTGTGACGCAAAGATAAGCCCTACAGATATCATCTGATGGTCTGATAACGCACCTGACCGCGCTCTGCCAGTAAACTTCCGTGTCAACAGGCACGATGAAAATCCTGATGGACGCGTTGGGTACATCACTTGAAAATCACTGGGATTCGACTCCTGTAAGACCACAATGGCCTGAGTCCAATCACACCAGCAATCGTTCCGAATTCGAGTCTGGGGACTCGAGTTTGATGAAGATCGTGTTATTTTGTCCTATGACAGTTAACTGGCCCTGATCCGTCGGGTGAGCTAGGCACACACATCGACAATCCCTATGAAGTAAAACATTTCTCCTTGAAATAATAGGCTCAAATGCACCCGAAAGATTGAAGAGTCCTCAGCCGAATCTACGATTCGACTGAACACTCGGGGGCTACTGACATGGATATACCCCACGGGTACATGACATTGGTATACCTGATCCAGCCCAAAAAAGACCCACGTCAAGACACACGGCCCATAAAGACTTCGGGTGGCCCAAGCCCATGACGCTTTCGACTCCTTGGAGGACAAGTCTAGATTAGATAGAATTTCAAAGGGTACCAACCCTAATTTGTAACCGACTCGACCTAAGCCCGGGACCTGCCTATCTATATAAAGGCCAGGAGGGTATGTCGAGAAGGATATCTTCTAACACCGCATACACACCTCACGCCAGATTGCATATGCGCACCCTGTAACTTTCGGTTCCGTTGTAATCAAGAGCAGACAAGCAGGAGTAGGGTTTTTCCTTCGGGGGCCTGAACCTGGGTAAATCTCGTGTCCGTGTTGCTTGTCTGTTAACCGTTCCGCGACTTCCAGCATCCCCATCTTCTCCAAAACTCAAGTTTATAACAATGGGCATTGACAAAATCAACCCTTGTCAAGATGCTTTGTCGGTCGCGGCCGGCAGAGGCGAAGAAATGGTCGTGTAGTGGCGTGAGAAGTCGCGCCGCCCACCGTCGCGTCGACCACCTACTACTGTGCCGTCCCAACGCTCGGCACCCACCGTCAACGCCCCACCGCTTGTCACCGGCGACGAACGGTACCCATGAGACATTGTGGTGGAGACGAGGGCTCGATTACTTTTTTTGTTTCTGTTTAGGGGTCTATGTGTAAAAATTTGGACTGTTCTGTAATTTCTCAGTTTTCGGGCCAATCTCACTCCATACGGCTACCAAACAAAGTATCTGTACAAAATTTCTCAACACACCCGGTCTAACAAACACACCACAAAATCTTATCCTAACTTGTACGAGGTCAGATATCTCAATGGGAGAGTAAATTGGAAGTGGCCCGGTCTGCCAAACACAGCCGTAAAGCTGTGCTGATGCGGTTTAATGAAGGCCAGCTCCGTGTTCGAGTTGAACCAGAAATAGGAACCCAAGTCAGATCCGTCGCAAAGCACTTGGATATAAGGTGTGCGTGCAAGACCCTTGAGACCCTTGAGTTGAAGTGAATCTAATCGACATATTTTCAAATCGAAAGGAGCGAGCGAGCGAGCGAGAGAGAGAGAGAGAGAGAGAGAGAGAGAGAGAGAGGCACACACGATGAACAGCGGAGGCAGGTTGGGATCGACGGTGATCGATGAGGAGCTACGCGTGTATCCGCGGCTGAGCGATGCGGAGCTCGAGTCGTTCGCGGGGCGGATGGAGCTCACCCCCGACATCCTCGGTCACATCGTGGCGCCCATGGAGGGGATCGCCGGCATCGACCTCCGCAAGGAGCTGGAGGAGTGGGTCCAGGATCATCTCGAGGAGAAGAAGCGCACCGAGGGGATGAACCTCCAACAGCTCAACGCCGATACCCGGGACAGGTTCATCCCTGAAATCGCTGACGCGCTGCGCCATGCCCAAGACCTCCTCGCCGCTCTCGACCGGGAGGAGGAGGAGGAGAACGCTGCGAAGGCGAGGCCCAGGGCCGCCCTCTGAGCCTGCGATTCACCCTCTCTACTGCTTCTGGGATGCGAAGCCCCTTTTTTGTTTATTTTTCCTTTCTATGTTCAATGTTGAACGCTGCAATTACGTGTGAGCTAAAATGATCTCCCTATCTTCCAGATTTCTGTCCCTTACCGAATAATAGGACACAACACTATGTTGCAATTTGGTCATCCCTAGTATTCAAGAATCTTTTATTGCTTACTTGTTTTTTTTTTGAAGTGTTTTATTGATTACTTGTAGTTGTGGGTTAATTATCAACATCACTCTTACATATGCGATTTGCGAATAGCTAGTTTGCAGGAGTTGCTCATCATTCTTTAGTTTGCTCAGCAAAACCTCCTTTTTATTTTTCTTGGTTCATATAGCCTTGCAGATTTGTCAACAAAAATTTCAGGTCTGGTAATAATAATTTTTTTTGACTTGTGAACTGCTGGACAGTAGTATGCTTGCTTTCTCTGAGCATACTACTATAACATGATGGGTGCAGCTAATTTTGGTTTTCATCATTATAGGTGAAGTAGATGCAATTTTTTGGGTGGCGAACATCGAAAGAGGTCCACTCTATACACCACCGAAGCGGTTCATGAAAACAACACGGCGTGGATGGCAGACTAAAATAGCTGGACTGAAAGTTCATATGGCATTGGCATTAACACACTTACACACCAGTATACCGTTGGACTTCGATCGATGAACTTACTCTTCAGATAAATTTTCCTTTTTCATATCTTCCTGTCCCTGCCTGTGTACACACTGTCTTGCAATTTGCACATGGCCCCCTAACATGAATTCTTGTACTTCTTCCGTGCAGAAATAAATGACTTAGTTTGTCTAGATTCGAATGTATCTAGACGCATTTAAGTATATAGATATTTAAAAAATTGTTGTTGCTTTATTGTAGCTGCTTTATGAGAGACTTAACCAAATGTTTATAGTGTAATGAGAAGACGACGAGCCACTGGTTTTGAGAGCGAGCTAAGAGCATCTTCAACGGGCGCTGGAAATTTTGGCGCTGTAAAAGTCCTATCACGCGCACTGTATAACGTTTCGGGCGCTGCATATTTACTGCGTGCGCGCTGCACCAAACCACAAACAACCACCAACTACGAACAAAGAAGATCAAACACACACAAAATAATTCAACAATAAATAGTTCAATTGTTATTACAACACAAACAAATAGTTCAAATATCATGGAACAAATACAACATCAACACATACAACCACCATGCTTTGGCCTCTTGATTCTAGCACGCACCGCCAAAATGATAGCAAGATCTTCTTCCTCTTCGAGCTCCCACTCTTCGTCGGATGATTCATACGACCGACGCGGCATCTACAAATAGTACACCACATATTTCAAATGCATCCTACGATGAACACCGGTCTAGCTTTCGTCAAGAAATTACCTTTGGGAATTTCGTCGAACACCTTGGGCGCGCGGCTTCGGAGGTGGTGGCGCGCGGCGGATCCGCAAACGGTCCGGCGGAGAAGCGTGGCGGGGAGGTTGGAGAGCGCGGGCAGCGTGGACGCGCGGCGGGGAAGCTCGAGAGCAAGGCCGGCGGCGAGCTTCGACCGTGACGGGTGGTGGAGGCGCGGTCGGTCAAGATGCACGGCGCGCGTAGCAAGCGTCGAGGATCTGTGCGTGGCCAAAGCGCGTCCGGGTGCGCGGCGTCGATTTGGGGATAAATGGAAGGGGAGAGTACGCGGGGAAGTTTCAGCTTGGCGGTTGGCTGTTTGCGCGCAGCGCTTTCGTTTCCAGCGCGCGAGCGGAAGCGGCAGATACCCAGCATTGGATAGCGCAAAGTTCAGCGCGCCCAATTTTTTTCCAGCGCGCGGTATTTTACAGCGCCTGCTGGAGCGCTGTTTTGGTCGCTGGACACGGTAAATTAGCGGTTAGTTGGACGCGCGGTGCTCTAATGCACCGTTTTTTTCTGATTTTTTGTTGTTGTGCGTGCTTCTTGCCGCGTCCTCTCCATACTCCATGTTGTACGTATTACCCACTAGCTAGGCAAACATGGATCATACCGGGGAACTTGCCAGAGCAATGCACGGCAAGGTACAACTAAAAAACCCAGTACAATACTCATATGCCATATTGCCATGGACATTCTGCAATTCAGATCAAACCGCACAGTTTTTTCTCTGTCGGGGAAACAAACCTGACCGGACCCTCACCGTAACCAAAACACTTGCCGCATACCGGGCTAGGAGATCAGACCCAGCCACCGGCCGTCCTCTCAGGCTCACCGGCGCCGCGCCGCCGTCCCTCTACTCTGCCGCGCTGGCCTAGCACGTCGCCCTGCCCCCGCCCCCGCCTAAGCTGAACTGCCGCGTCGCCCGGTGCCGCGCCCACCTGCTGGACAGCTGCATCCTCGCGCCGCTCCCCGCTTGGCCTCCTCTACCCTCCGCTGCGCTGCCGCGAGTCCGAAAGCGCCTGCTGGTCGATCTCGTTGAAGCGTTCCGCGCCTGCTCGTCTGGCCGCTGCTACCAGCAGGTAATTTTCCCAAAACTCGGACCCGGATCCCCATAGCAGTATAGCTTGTCTAGGTGATTCCCCCAATTTAGCGATTTACTTCCTCAGAAATTTAGTTGATGTGCTTTCTCATCGGTTTCATGTTAGAGCAGTGCAATTTTCAAGGTTAGGTTCTTCTACTATTGTTCATGTGGTCATGGCAGGCCCAGATCAACCAAATCATTGATTTGATTTGGTACTGTAGTATCCCTTGTGTCCCAATTCTATTATAATGTCCCAGCATGTTTCTTATGTGTTTTGTTGGATCATGAAGTGTTGAGCTCAGATTCGTAGGAACTATGCGATCAGGCGATATTTGTATTATGCTTCGGCACGGGGTGTACATTTTGCAGTAGCTATGAGCCCTTAATTTTTCGCCCGGGCCTTGCTCAAATCCTTGCTCTGCTACTGATAAGTGATGTCAGCTTCATTGCTTTGTGAATGGATGGTTTTCCAATATAATGTATTCGATGTTGAAGTGAATGTCGAAATGGGTTAGTGGAGGACAACTGAGATAACAAGTATCAATGGAACTCGTTGTCTTTGTAACATGAGTGCCCGCCAGTGTAATCAACTTTAGTCCGTAACATAGCAAGATTTATGAGCATGCCTCAATGTTTGCAGATTATTACTGCTAGTTCCTGAAAACCCGTTTCTCACCATCTATTGCTCTCAGCTTGCCGTAGTACCTATGTTAAGTGTGGGAACCAATTGTTGATATTGAGAGACAGACAAGAATCTTAATATCAAATCGATTTGTTCTTTGTGCTGAGTATAAGATAACAGTGTGTGCCCCTTTTGAATGGTCTGGTAGGTGTCCGTCATCTTGATCATGGTGTTCAGCAAGGTGGAGGTGAACTTGAGAAGGCTGCTTGAGGCAGCTCCACGGCAGCAGAATCAGTCTAAGCTTGTCCATGTATGTGCAGCTCCTCTGAATTCATGCTTTGTTTCTGTTCAGAGTCTTAGCAGACGCTGTTCTGTAATTTACTTGGAGAAGACATAGTTTCATGAGGATATTTTTGTTTTTAAACAAGGAAAATTGGGTGATGAATTGATATTATCTTTTTTTGGGAAATTAATGACTATTACCATTGGTCTTTGCATTTTAGCTGGATTATATGGACTGACACTGACAGCGTCTAATGTGCAGTACATAACCACAGCGAGGGAGCTGTTGGAGCAGCTTGGAGCAGAAATTACACCAGAAGGAACATCAAGGTACTCATGGGTTTCTATGTTCTCAGATGGTATCGTATTTGTGCTTTTTTGGGAATTAATATTTTGATGATGATACACAGCCTGCAATCAGTGTTGCAGCTAACGTTTGTCGAGGATCCATAATTCTAGAAAGAAACATAGCTGATATATTAGAAAACCCCAATCATTAAAGTTGTAGGCTAATATGAAACCATTATATGTGAACCTCATCTCTGGCTTCCTATTTCGTGAGTTGGTGTGTCCTTCCCAGGTACCAATCGTGATAGTGCATCTGTATCAGTCTTACCATCCATTTTTTTTATTTGCATCAAGGTAAAGTCTGGAAGTCGTAAAGGATTAATGGTTACTAATTACTCAAATACATTACCTTGTTTTGAGTGGTAGTATGTTTGAGCATTTGAATGTTCAAACACTGTATATTGGGGTAGCATGATCTAGCTGAATGCTTTTGCATACCGTATCAATTGTTTTGGCTTCCAAGACATAACCTTCTTTACTATAAAATGACCCATGCTAGTCAATGAAGGCACACAAATCTGGATACTCTTCTTTTGGATTTATTAGCAAGCTGTTCATGAAAATCTGGATATTCTATCTGTAAAGATAATCTCCTTACTTGATAAATAAAATCTTTAATGAAGGTTTGGACTATACTTTTTCATGACTTTATTCCGTTTGATGGCCTGCATTTTGATCATGAGAATTTCTGACCACTGCCTTTCTTTTCATCAGCAACCTTATAGATGATTGTGGCCGTTGTAGTGTGTGGAGCAAAGCAAGTTACCTTTTGCTATTTGCGTGTATTTATACATCATGAGAACAACATGTTCATTGAATTTTTTTCTTGATTCAGCGTTTCAAAAGCTAAGCTCAGTGAGTATTCAGAAAAGATTGAAGCACTAGCTACTACGCTCGCTGCTCCAGTGGTACGTGTTTATCATGTTGATACACATTTGTATTGATATGCTGAATTCCTCTGCCTGTGCCCTGTAGAACTCAATACGACCATGAATCCACAACATATGATGTCCTCAGACTCTTTCGAACTGATTTCTCGGAATGGCCCGTACCACCATAACTCCTACACTGTTGTTTGTATATACACTTCAATTACTATCTTGTTTGATGCAGCCAGAAAATGAAAATCCTGTTGATGAGAACAGAGAAGAAGAAAGCCCTTATGAAAGAGAAAAGGTTGGAAGTCCAATATCCTTATCATCAGGATTGCGAAGGAGATCAATGTAAGTTAAATTTAGTTCATTTTCATAAGTTACAGCTAATAAACTAATATATATGTGATTAAATAGGGCTCATGGGGAGGTTGGACCAAGCAGTCATGAGAGAAAAGAAAGAGACACTGGAGCAGCTATTAAATTAGATGCAGAAGCTCAGGCTCACATTGAGAAGCATAGGTATGCTCCCTTTGTTTGCAAAGTTTCTTTTGAACCTAAGTCTCTGGCTTAGTGCTCTCATTATTCTTGTCCACACAAGAAAACTGTTCACTGACCAATTATTTGATTGGTCTCACTGATTTTGATGTTATCAAAGTGAAAGCTGTCATCAGTGCTATGTCTGATTATTACCACTTTCTTTTGATGTTGTAAGACCAGAACATGATAAATTCAGGATTGTACAAGATGAACAAATGAATATACTGGCTATACTCTTACTGTGTTGAATCTCCTAACTGCACAGGAAGCTGCAAGAAGATCTGACAGATGAAATGGTTGACTTAGCACGCCAGCTGAAGGAAAGTAGCATGTTAATGAACCAATCCGTGCAAGATACCGAGAAGGTAGATTATTCTGCTGCCTTGGCATGTGGATGAAGTTCCTTTCCTGTTGGATGTTTATCGAGAATGCTCACTTGCTGGGTACCGTTGATGCAGATCCTTGATTCCACCGAGAGAGCCGTGGAGCATAGCTTGGCGAGCACCGGGCGCGCAACAGCGAGAGCCTCGGAGGTCTACTCGCTGGCCTCCAAGACCACCTGCTTCCAGTGGCTGCTCATCTTTATGATGACCTGCATGTTTGTCATGGTGGTTCTGCTCATTCGGGTTACTTAATGTCGCCCTGGCCACTGAAAACAGTGTCATGAGTGGCCGTTATGATAGTGCAATCTTGTAAACAACCTTTTACATGAACATAAACATGAAACCTGTCTTCCAGAACGATCATCCCTTCTCACCATCGTTATGGCAAGTTTGCTGAAGACAGGCATTCTGTTGGGAAAATGCCTCTGCGCACACACCGTGGACCCAGGTGCTGTTGCCGACTGTCGAGTTTTTGAAACAACCGAATATTTTAGTGCCTGCTTATTTTCTGATCAAGTGGGAATCAAGTAATTTCCGTTTCAAATTATTTAGATGTTTGAATGTTGTGCACAGGTATACTTTGGGCAGAGAAACGAATTGTGCGGACTAGAGCTTGTTATTTTAAATCTAATAAAGCGCTTGTGCTCATTATATCTTTTTGGGTGCAACAAGTGCACAAACCTCACTTTGGAATTCTCAAAAAAAAAAAAAACTCCCCAAAAGATATAATGAGCACAAAGGCTTTAGATTTGTTTCCAAATCTCTTTGATGGACACATGTATCACTGCTACCCAGAGCATGTTTAGTAGGAGTACATGCGACTGCGCTTGTCATGCGTTATCAAGATCGAGCTGAAATGATCATTTTACTATATTACTACCTCTGTTTCACAATGTAAGCATTTTTTAATAAAGCTAAAACAAGTTGCTAAAAAGTCTTATATTATGGAACGGAGGTAGTAGCATGCAAAGTTAGCTTGGTTTTTTTTTTCTAGAGCGAGCTGAAATGGTAAATTTACTAAATCACTTTACAGGTTGACTTGAACATGAAGAATTTGTAGTCTACCAATGGCAAGAGAAGTTCTGGCCTGGGATAGTTCTATATAATTCTCCTGGTTTTCAAGAGAAAGAAGTATTTACCCACAACAATCCTTACAGTATATGATCCAATTTAATTGTCGTAAGGTTTAGGGAAAAAACACATAAATAAACATATAAATCGAATTGAAGGGAGCACTTTTGTTTATTTACGATAACATTTAACTCGATGCTTGGTGAAACCGATTCCCCTTGCTGGTTTGCACTCGTGTTGAGGTTCTGACGGAGGTGGTGTTTTGGCTATCGGGTGCAAATGAACTTATTATAAAATATACATTAAAATAAAATTTAAATTGTTAAAAAATTTTGAACAAAAATTTCACATGTACATCTGGACATTCTTTGTCCATACACATCTCTTCAGAAAAAAATAAACACTTTATGTGGCTTGAGTAAAAAAGACAAAAAACATGTTCGTGAATAGACATGACGGAGCACTGAAATTTGCCTTTTTTATATGGGCCACTTAAAATGTTCTTTTCACCTGCAAACTTGTGTATGAACATATAACTTTCGGATATAGATGCAAATATTTTTTTCAGATTTTTTTTGACATGTTAAAATGTGTTTCTACATAATGGGTTCGTTGGTACCCGTGAGGCGAATTGGATTTCCGGGGTTTGACGCCCTTCTTTTCTGACGGAAAATACCCACATTACCCTCGGCGGCCTCAATCCCTAGCCACACGACGGTTATCCAACGGCAGAGGATGGCCAATCAGTTCTGAGTCTTCACGCCAGAGGCAGAGCATACACGGTTCCAGGACCAAATCGAACAGAGCCCTCGGCCGCACTTTGGTTCGGCGCTCGCGACACGACACCCCCGCCGGCGCGGCGAGCGAGACCTCCGGCTCCTAGATCACTCTCGCGCGATTCTCCCAGGACCGGAGACCGGCGCACGGAGATCGCGGCCGCGATGGCTGGTGCGGTGGGCACGGTCCCTCCTTCCGGGTGGGACTTCACCTGGTGAGTGGTGAACTGGTGACTTCCCTACTCCCTCTCCCGGTCTGCTCCTACCTGTGGAGAAGACGGCTTTAGTCAGCCGTGGGCCTCGTAGCTTCTTGCGTAGCAATTTGTGTAGCTTGCCGAGTCCTGGCTGACGTATTACTAGTTTACTACTCACCTTGCGCGCGTGGTGTTTGATGCATTGCCTGATAGTAGTTGGCGGTAGTTATAGGCAGAATATACTGCGCGGTAAATTGAGATTACGAGCACCTGATCCATTTTTCCTAGTTTCACATCATGTGCTTTCGTTTTGTTGGGCATTTTGGGCATAAATAGCTGGGACATCTGCTCCAGTCATGGAGTAATTTAAAACACATTACTAGCTAAATGACAGTTAGACAGAAACTGAATACTGTGGGAAATGCTAAATACCCAAGCGGCGCCACACATATCAAAGCGTGAGGATTCAGACGTTGATGTCACCACACATATCTTGCTTCCAAAAGCCATCAGTTTCTTCAGGCCATGTTTCTGAAGAAGCCACCACTGCAGTAGCCAATATCAGCATCAAGAAAAAATCTGTTTTGGATGGTTAATGACTTTGTGATTGGACATTACATCATTCATAGACAGCTAAATGGCTCTACATACAGTTGCTGCTCACACTAAAACCAACGATCTAAGCTGCTTAGGGACCATCCCAGCCCAGTTACAAACATATGATCAACATTAACGCGTTTCCAAATACCTAATGCAATCCTAATAGCCCTCCAGATTGGACAATCAATTGAACGCAATGGTACGGATGCCTGAATGATGGGTGTTAACATCCGCTGAAAACTTGTGTGGATATTTTGTCGAGCCTATTTCGACCAACATAACCTTACTAAGAAATCTTTGAACTAGGGATAATCAACTTGTTATATGTTGCCATATCAGATCGTGTGCACTGCTACCACAGTGTTGCTCACATGAGAACTGAGATCCTAAAATACACTCAGTACTGTATTGACAGAAATTAATTTAACAGATAAACTGATGTGTTGTGATTCAGATGTAAACTGCAGTATTGCGGTTCAAATGTCCTCTTCCTGCCTGTCTGCAAATTTGATTCTGTTGTTCGTTGTTCCTGGATAAATTTTACAGTGCAGTGCTTGACATTTTGTTTGGCAGTGATTATGAAGTTGATTATGGATCTGAGGGACATGCCTCCGTTGTCTACAAAACACTGGCTGTTGACAAGGAGGTAAAGAATTCAACCTCTCAACATGATCCCTGCCTTCATAATCTTCTCATGTTTCTTTGTTCATGACACGTTTCTCGAAAACTCTATTTCATGTCTTTGTATTGCAGTTGCAGCCCGATAAAGTCAGGAGGGAGATGACCGTGTCTGGTGGCAAGCTTCTCGTGTCAGTAAATCTACACTGGCACTTCTTATAACTGCCTTTGCATTGCTCCATGAGATGCAACTAACCATTTAAACCTTCTTATATGTGGATTTTCAGGCACTTTGAAGCAGTAGAGGCCCGGTTTCTGCGAGCATCTTTCAGCGCGTTTGTCGATCTTATGGTACTCGTGACGAAGCTCGTCGAAGAATATGGTAGCGTGGGCCAGGCCTGATGATGGCTGATGACGCCATCTATCTACTCACACTGTCAGTCTCTGAGCATCTGCTCTTCATTTGTCAAGCTAGAGGCTGTATTATTGGACAACACAAGTGGCTGATCTCCTTACTGAAAAACTTGTGCGCATTCTTTGTTGTGCCTTTTTCGACCAACGCAAACCTTGCCAAGAAATCCTTGAACTAGTGATAATCGACTTGTTGTGTCTTTCCTTGTGAGATCATGCGCTCTGCTACCTTCTTAGTGTTGCTCATTTGAGAATTGATATACGCAGTACTGTATCATCAGAACTTACTGTGGTAACAGATAAATTGCAATGTTGTGATGCGAATGTGCGGCAAGCTTCTCATGACACTAAATCTACAACTGCACTTGTACCAATTGCATTTGGGTTGCTCCACGTGGTGCAAGTGAGCATTTAAGCCTTCTTATCTGTGAATTTGGAGGCGCTCAGAAACAGTAGAGGCCTGATTTCTGCGAGCATCTGTCAGTTCGTTTGCCGATCTCTACTTGTGACGAAGCTCGTTGAAGAATATGGTGGCGTCAGCCAAGCCAGGCCCGACGATGGCTGATGGCACCATCTATCCGCTAACACTGACACACTGTCCGTCTCTGCTGAAGCTGGCCGGCTGTGGTATTCTCGATCACACAAGTAGCTGATGGGTGCGTTCTGAACTAAATCTTGTACCGGAGTATTCACTTCGTTTCAAAATATAAGATGTTTTAGCTTTATCAAGAAAATGTATCTAGACTACTTTTAATATTTAGGTTCACTCAGGTTTAAAATGAATCTAGATACTAAAAGTTGTCTAAATATATTTTTTTTACAAACCTAAAACATCTTATTCTTATATTTTAAAACGGAGGAAGTACTACCATGTATCGTGCCAGCTGCGGTGTTTCTAGATTACATTGTTTGGCCGATCGATGATCAACCACTGCACTTTCCAGCGTCTTTGGAAAGCAGCACAGAGACGCCATAGGAAATGATGTTTGGTTGAGCTAGTAATAAGAGAACAGGTGCTAAGAGACATCTAAGCTAATTACTAGTTAATTCGTTAAAGAACCTCCAGCACCAGGTAATAAATAATTAATCAATGTTGCCACCATGTTGCAATCAGGCGTAGTACGTGACACATGGATAAGTAGTATAACAGCTCGTCTTATTATTAGTGCCTCACCAAACCTGCAGACTGGGAAGACCGACAGAGGCACACCTGATAACGACCACACAGTACCGCTACAAATCCAAGTAATAATAAATACTTAAACTAATCGACCCACACACGAGCGAGCACACCTGCAGTAGTACGACGAACGATAATTTTAACCAACCAAACCCCATCGGTCACTTGTCCTGTTCTCCATCATCAGCTAGCAGCATCATGTCATCCATCCTGTTCCTGTTCCGGTCGTTGTCGATGTCTGTCTCGGGCTCACACGGCAGCGGCGATCTCGATGACCTCCTCCGGCTTGTGGGCGACGATGGTCTGCTGCTCGGTCGCCACCACCTCGATCTTGTGCAGGCCGACGACTGGCACGGGGCCCACGGACAGGATGGCGACGGTGTGCACGGGCAGCTCGATCACCTGCGTCTGCGTCTGCTGCTGCACCGCGGCGCCGCCGTCGCCGGCGTCGGTGGTGGTGGGCAGCACGGCGTTGCTGGGGTGGTTGCGGTAGCGGAAGTAGAGCCCCATCTGGGCGCAGCTGAAGAAGAAACCCCCCACGTTCGGGTACTGCATGCCCAGGGAAGCAGTAGTCAGAGCAAAATCCATGGAAGAACAATTAACTATGGAGGGTGCAAGAATGCAAGATGTGTACCATGACGAAGGGGTCGTGGGTGAAGAAGCCGTAGCAGAACCAGGCGACGGCGCTGAGGACGAGGCAGCAGGAAAGGCCCACCGGCATGTACTCCACGCTCTTGGTCTTGATCACCTTGAACTGCACAACCGATGATCCACCATGTTAGGCAGGCGCGCACGGCCGGAACGGAAGAGTAGCTAGAAGAAGAAAATGCTTACGATGATGGAGAGCGGCGCGACGAAGACCGCCATGGAAAACGCGAGGCAGACCCCTCCGAGGAACTTCTCACGGTGCGCGGGGGCGATGGCGTAGACGGTGACGACGGCGACGAGTCCGAAGGCGGCGACGTCGAGGAGGAAGAAGTATGCGAGGGTCCTCAGCCTGGCCCTGCGCGGCGCGTAGATGAGGTAGGCGGCGATGTAGATGGCCTCCACCCCGCATCCGAAGGAGTTGATGGTGAGCAGGAAGGTGGAGTTGGTCTTGACGTGGGCGTAGAAGATCCACAGCACGCAGCTGAAGAGCGCCACCACGTACGGCACGGAGCTGAACCCGCCCGTGGTCTTCTTCTTGTACACCTGGATGAAGGTGGCCCTGCGAGATATCGATCGCAAACATGCATCGACGAACATCAGATTATTATTAGTTACTGCAACGAGAGATCGATCGACGCAGATGGTACGGTACGGAGGAGGGGCATGGTGACGGAGGGGGTACTTACAGTGGAGCTAGGAACACCAGGAAGGAGATGATGTTTCCTGCAAAAGGAAGAGGAAAGCCGACGCCGTGCATCATCGATCAGTTAGTGACATGCTATGCTAGAGTAAAAAAAGAAATCTTGGTACAGAGTATTTTTATTCAGTGCGGTTGCGAGTAATTGCCAAGGAAGTTGGAGGGGAGAACACGCATCCGTCACCGCTCAACCGATCGCTATTTCAAGAAAGGGGATTTGGAGGGGAGAATGCAGCACACGGCGAGCAGAGCTAGCTGTTGGTCAAGAAACTACTACCAGGAGCTGGCGCATTAACTAGGAAATGCATCTACTACTCCTACAATGAATGGAGTTTTTACTCTTTGGTGTGTGTCTAGAAATAAATCGGTGTCTGCGCGTGTATGCAGTGTTTGTTTGTGCATGATCAGCAACGGAGGATATATGAGTGTTCTTGCGAGAACTGGGACATGGAAAAATTATGATCAATGTAGCCAAGCAGAAGAGAAACAGCATATCATGCATGAACATAGAGAGAGAGAGAGGGAGAGAGATCATGCGAGCGAGAGTTTCATGGATATGTAAACACCAAAGGTGTGTGCGCTACTTGCAATCAACATGCACACAGCGTGGAGTGGTTTCTCCACACTGAAAATTACCTGCGATGCCCGAGAGGGCGACGGCCGGGTGAGCCATGTCGAACATGCCTCCTGCCATTGCGGCGGCGACGGCTCAGCTAGCTAGCTACGGATAACTAAGAACTGGAGAAGAGATGGAAGGATAGGCCGGCACGAAGAGGGAGGGAGAGAGAGAAGATCTTAGCTAGCCAAGAACCCCCTCTCCTACTCCCTTTCTCGGTGACACGAGGATCAGTGGCTAGCTCTGGGAGAGAGATGCGACTGCTGCCTGTGTGGTTTGGCCTCGGCGTCGGGCGCGGGTTTATATAGTCGCGGGGGGGCGCCTCCCCTGGTGCTGTACAGTGAGCCGCCCACTCCCGATCCCAGCCGCATGATCGATCATCGATCCCTCCTCGACCCCGCCTGATGACAACTCTGCACTCTCTGCTAGCTCCCGTCTACTAGATCCCTCTTCTCGCTCAACACTTGCTGCCTTTGGAGCGTGCAGGAACGATGGGGGTTTCGAAAACGTGTCTCTCTCCCCAAAGGGGTGGAAACGTACGCGCGCTACCGTGGCTTAATTGATTTGTGTGCTTTACTCTTAGAAGAAAAGGTGTGTGATCATGGGGAAAGATACATACATCCATCTAATAATAACGTGGCTATATATATATGCGTGACAGCGTGAGGCTTCTGGGTGATGCCTTGTGCATGTAATGTACGTTCAATTAAACATGTTGCTTGGTTTACTTGATTTCCGGTTGCACATTTCTTTAGTTTTACTGAAATGAAAATTTGCCAATTTAAAAGATATATGTGTACCCTCGGTAAATTTGTGAGGTTCCATTAGCGCTCCATGATGATGTTTGCAATTTTTAAGGGTTTTTGGCCAAGTGTGGTTAAGATACATTTTTGTTCAATAGTGTGCTACAAAAATACGTTTGCTTCAATATGGTTGAAAGGCAACTCTTGGATGGGAATCTACGTACGAACAACGGGTCGGAAGTTGTGTGTGATCATGGAGAGAAAAAAGTTGTGTGATCATGGAGAAAGATATATACATCTACGTATGCAGTTACCAGATAACGTGGAGTGCAGAGGCTAGCTTTTCCAGCTTTCAGTGCATGCAGCCAAAAATTAATCCTATCCCCTACGCATGCAGTTCATCCTACTGTATCCCACACATATAGCCAATAAATTCCGAGAAAAATGCGGTATTACTATGGGCAATTGAGTGGGATCCAGGGGAAAACAAGCGCGTCTCGTGGAGATTGATGGCCACGCTAGCTAATTAATTGGAATATTAATTTCTAATTACGCCACGTGGAGAATGCTTCACTCGCCCCGAATGTGACGGGATGAGCCCTAACCCTCCCTCCCCCCACCCCCATCGTTGCCAGCATGTGCCATCGGGCAAAGCCTGCACGGTGACGACGATGTTGGATCTATCCCTACCCGTGCATTCGGAGGGAGGCCTAGGACTCTCGGAATCTCTAACGAGCGATGTTGCAGTGGTGATGGCATATTCTTGGGCCATGAGTATGGCAAGGAGGGAACGGCGGGGATCCTAGTATTGGTGGCGCTTCAGCAATGGTGGCTCCCAGATCACGTCCTCACATCCTGGAGGGCCGGCTTGGAGATAACGGGCGATCTGGGATAGTGGGATGTGGTGCGAAGGCTTTTTCAAGAAAAAGCTCAGCGGTTCGATGCCATCTTTGGCGATACCTATGGGTTTCGTGACCCTCTTGTGGGGTGCCATTGTGGTTACCTTCCCCTTGTCGAGGCTTCATGTGAAAAACTTATGGTCTCAACAACAGTGACAAACGATGTCGTCACCCTCTTGAGGGCATCGTCATGGATTTACGGTACCTCTCGGTCTCACATGAGTCATCAGTGGGAAGGCTCGGATCCTCTCTCTGAAGGCACTTTGGTGCTATTGTGGGGCGTTCTTGGTGGCCTCCTATTTTATACATGTGACCTAGTTATCACCAACCCCCGTCCTTGTTGGTCGATGGCACGATCGACCCTTCATGGCCTAGAGCGAGAAGGCAGACATCCCTCTTCGACAATAACTTAGTGGGTGAGGTGCGGCGATGTCCGGTGGTTTCACAAGGAAGTGTGGAGTCACCTTTAGTTAGTAGTCATGAGTGATTATTTGGGATGTCACTACTCCTCTACTTTTTGCTGCTTCATCAAAGGGTTTTCTCATCACTTTGTATGGGTTAGAGCATATCTAACAGTTGCCTTATTTTGGGGCAGCAAATTTGGGAAATGAGGAAGCAAAACGACCGCCACTTTACCAGCTGCCCCATTTTGTAGCACCGGCAGCACCAGCGGCTTCCCCAAAATGGGGCATGGCTGCCGCACCATCACCTCTCATTTTTACAACAATTTTATGCATATGAACATAAACTTGGAATAAAATGATAGTAACTAAATTAAAACAGTACTTAATTATTACATGCCAACACAAATAGTTCATCAATTAGCATACAAATCATCGAACAACAACCTGGAGTTCATCTCAAACAACAACAACAACAACAACAAACATATAAATGATGAAAGAACTAGTTGTTTTGGTGACCATTCCACTTCCACCTCTCCTCGATGAGGTCCTTTTGAAGCTCCACATGCACATCCGAGTCTTTAATGTCATGGTAAGCTTATAGGAAACGAGACATGTGGTCTATCGGGGGGATTACCCCAAGGTAGGCTTCAGTCGGTTTAGTCCGAATGGACAAGGACCGATGTCCACTCAGCAACAAGATCATGCCAGCCGGCCCCAACCAGCTGGTCAACCTGAAGATCAAGCCGGTTGGACCCGGCCAGCCAGATACTTGAAGACCTGGCCGGCTGGCCAAGCCCAGCCGGTCGCCTCAAAGTCAGCAGAAGGAATCCAGGGTGTGATGATGGATACATTACCACACCTCCATTTTCTCCGGCTTTGCGTCAGCTACAGGGCAACAACTACTAATTGTTCGATGGGACATCCGTCCGGCATGGGATAAAGCTAGTGTAGTCAGTATAGCGGAACACTGTAGTGTTGACTATTGCGCTAGGTCCCACCGACTGGCCCACACCAGCTGGCCCTCCCTTGTAATCTGCTCTCCTAGCCAGTATATGAAGGGGGAAGTGTCTCCGTAGCGAGTGTTGATCTCTCCTAGTTCCATTTCCCCCTGAGTTCATCTCGCATACAGCTCGAGGAGCCTTTGCACTGTTTATTCTCCCCATATAGTGAGATCCGTGCAAGAGTAGGAGTGACGAGGTTTAATTTCGTCAATGCCCATTGTTATGGACTTGGGTTTTGGAGAAGATGGGGATGCTGGAGATCGCGGAACGGTTAGCAAACAAGCAACACGGGGACACGAGGTTTACCCAGGTTCGTGCCCGAGGAAAACCCTACTCTGCTATCGCTCTTGATTACGGCGAACCAAGGTTCTGAGGGTGCGCAGATGCAATCTGGCGTGGAGGTGTGTATGCGGTGGTACGAAGTGCCCTTCTAGTCGTGTCCTCCTAGCCTTTATATAGAGTTAGGCAGGTCCCAGGCACAGATCGAGTCGGTTACAGGTTCTAGGGTTTTACCCCTTTGAATTTTCTATCTACTATAGTCTTGTTCTCCAAGGATCCGAAGGTGTCATGGGCCCTGGCCACCCGAAAATCTTCATGGGCCGACGTATATTTGTCGTGGGCCTTCCTTGGGCTGGACTAGGTATGCTGAGGTCGTGTACCCGCAGGGTATAACCATGTCAGTAGCCCCCGAGTGTTCAGTCGAATCGTAGATTCGGCTGAGGACTCTTCAATCCTTCGGGTGCAACTATCTCTGTCTTTTAAGAGAATGATTTGAGTATGTAGGGATTGTTGATGCGTGTGCCTGACTCTCCCGACGGATCAGGGCCAGTTAACTGTCTTAGGACAAAACAATACGATCTTCTTCAGATTCGAGTCCCTCGACTCGAACCCGGAACATATGCTGGCATAATTTGACTCAGGCCGCGGAGGACTTACAAGAGTGGAATTCCAGTGAATTTAAATGATGTACCCAACGCGTCCGTCGGGATTTTTCATCGCGCCTGTTGGCACGGATTCTTACTAGCAGAGTGCAGTCGTGTGCGTTACCAGGCCATCCGATGGTATCTGTAGGTCTTATCTTTGCGTCGCAGACACAACATCCGAATGTTTATCACCGCGGAGGTGTTTCGGGTGGCCAAGGAGAACGTTTCTCACTTAGCGTCAATTAGGGCAGAGTTGCTGAAAAGTTTTGCATGCTGATCCGAAGGATCACACTCGAATAATTCATAGGGTGCACGACCAGCGCTCCCAATGGGAGTATCTCCCGAGTGTCTGTTCGAGTCGTAGACTCGAGCGGAGACTTTAATTCAGCTGTTGTTCGGCTTCTGGTCCATAGGACACAAATTTTTCAGATGCTTGAACCCATCCTCCCTATGGGAGTAGCCCTCGAGTCCATAGTGGAGTCGGAGACTCGACGTAGGACTCGAAGAAATAGTTCAGTGCTATAGTGTTTGGTTCATTTTAGGGTGCGCGGCCAGCACTCCTAATAGGAGTAGCCCCCGAGTAGTTAGTCGAATCATAGATTCAAGTGAGTACTCTTAGCTGTGTAGCCGAAGAATTGTAACCATTGCTAGTATAGCTTTTGATGATGTCAGTGCTGACGATCGGTGGCCTCAAGCGTCTACTGTGCCAGAGATGACGTGACTGGACGAACATGGGACCCACCTTCTGACTTTGAGTTGACCGGTCATGCACGGCGTGGAGATAATTACGGCATCGCCTCGATTTCCACGCGTAGTGGACGGCGTGTTAGCGACGGTTCGCTGCTCTACTGACACGTGGACGGCCAGATATTGATGTTGTCTCTAGATCTTCCCGATGGACGGTCGTCGTGCATCGTCCTCGTCCTTATAATCATTGGGGAAAAGGTATTTTGTTTTCACCGCAGCCATTCTTGTTTCACTGCTCCCATCTTCTCTGAGCTTTCTCATTGCGCGCTGGGATTTCCCCGAGTTTTTCCTTCCTTGATCCTGCGTGCTTTTCGTCGGCGCTGCCGCACTATGATGGGGAAGCCGAAGAAGTCCTCCTCTGCAGTTGTCACCAGTGCTGCTGGTGGCAAGAAGGGTTCCGCCATCGCCCGTGTCATCGATGGTGGCTGGCGGCGATCGGAGACGCGTGAGAGTGATCTCCGAAAGCTCCGTGAGCGGGGCCTAATCCCGCAGGATAGGGAGGCCGTCAAACTCCCTGGCAACAAGGTAATTCCCCGTCCCCCCGCTGTGTTTCGGGTTATGTTCGTCGCCTTTGTCCTTCGGGGATTTTCCTTCCCAGTCCACGATTTTCTGCGTGGATTGCTTTTTCTTTATGGTATCCAGCTGCATCATCTTTCTCCCAACTCTCTTCTTCATGTCGCCTGTTTCATCACTTTTTGCGAGTGCTGGCTCGGTATCGAGCCGCACTTTGGCCTCTTCCGGAAACTCTATTCCGTGAAGAGGCAATCTGGTTCTGATGGTGTTTATCCCATTGGGGGTTGCATCATCTCCCTCAAATCCAATCTTCTTTTCTTGTCCTTTTCCATGTCCGAATCTGTCCAGTACTAGCGGAGGCGATGGTTTTACATCCGCGACTCCACGGTTGCTGGGCAGGATTTTGGACTTGCTCCTTTTGACCCCTCCCAGAAAATTGAGCCGAAGAGGTCCTGGAAGAACCAGATCTTGGATGGAGAGGTGGCGGAGATAGAGGCTCTCTATCGTCGAGTGGAGGATCTTCAGCTGACTCCGGATAAAGAGGTGAACGGTGTGGATATCATCCGCACTTTTCTCAAATGTCGGGTGCAGCCGCTCCAGGCTAGGGCGCACCCGATGTTCCTTTATTCTGGTCGTCGTGATCCGACTAGGGTTTCGGCTGAGGAATTCTCCAAGGGAGATCTCGATGGGGTCCTTCGCCCGCTGCTGAAGTTCAAGGCTGGAGAGGATATCCCGGGGAAGTCGCTGACTTCTCCGTTCTCTGCTTCTCGTCCGGTTCCGCAGGTGTAGATCTGGGACGTGCGCGTAGCGCTATTTTTGACTGCGTTTTCCTTGTGTTTACTTGTCTGCTGACAAATTTGCTTCTTTTGTGCAGGAGTTCAAGGTGCCGGGCATGTCGTCGCCGCTTCCCGAATTGTTTCCGGATGCGCCGGACAATGAGGTGGTGGACTCCATGTCTGAGATTCCATCAGCGCGGTCGCCGGCCGAAGAGGCCATCGAGTCGAGCGAGGATCACACTCGCAAGAGGACACAAAGCTCCAGCGAGTCGTCAGATGCTTTGACTCCGCCAACACCGAGGAACCCGCTGTGCCTTGAACGTCACAGTGGGGATCATGGGGGCTCTTCTTCTCCAATTCCTGCCATTCCCGTGCGAGCTGTGGCACCGCACCCGCCGGCAAAGCGGAAGAAGGAGGAGAAGCAGGAAGAGAAGAAAGAGGAGAAGAAGGGCAGGAGAACTCTGTCAGTCTTCGACTTGAGCGATCTCGACTCGTAAGTGTACTTTGGTTGCTCTTTGCTTTCTCTTGTTTGTTTGCTTTGATTGCTCTTGTCTAATGTTTTCCTTTGCAGCCACTCTTCCGAGGGCTCCTCCAGCGATGGCGCTCAGGAGATGGTGGGGGAGTCGAAGGTTGTTCCTGAAGGGTTTCGTAGCATGGAAAACAAAATTTTCTACCGCATACAAACAAACAAGCCAAGATCTATCTACTAGATTGTAGCAACGAGTCGATGGAATAACTCACCCTCGAAGATTCCAAAGTGTTTAACGAGAGCGGATTCTCGTGGGTGATGTAGTCGTACTCTTCCCGATCTCAAGATCGTGTAGACGATCCTTCCGCGCTATGCGTTCAGCGCTCCCTTGATCGGTCACACGTTCGGTACTCGGCAGACCTTCCTCTCCCTTGTTCCAGCAGCAATGGAGGTTGTAGCACTCTCCGTGATTCCAGACAACTGCGTGGTACCCAAGTAGAGGGGAGATCTTGCAGGGCTTCGCCTTAAGCAGGAGCGAGTATGGTGGATTATGAGAGAGCTCCTCGGCGATCTAGGTTTTAGACACACCAAGGAGGAGGTGCTAGAGCCGGTGGCTAGGGCTTGGGGCGGCCCAAGTCGGCGGCTAGGGCAACCCTAGGAGGCGGCGGCAGCTGCAGGAGGTGGTGGCGCCAAGATAGGGTTTGGGGCAGGGAACTTGTGTGTCCTAGGAGGGAGCCCTGCCCCTCCTTATATAGGTGGAGGGGCCGGCCGGCCAAGGGGAGGAGAGGTCCTCCCCAACTCGGCTTTGAGGGGGCGCCGACGGTTGGAGGAGGGAACTCCTCCCCAACTCGGTTTCCCCCTTCCTCCTCTTTTCCACTTTCCAAATTTAGCCGTTTGACTTTTCAATTTAGCTATTTGACTTTTTCAAACTAGGATTTGAATTAATCCTTTATTTGGAACAACGATGACACTTAGTACATGATGCAATCATACCAACTTGATACAACACATTCATGTACCCTTCCCCTCCGGAGTGCCAGACATTCCGGAACATTCTAGAACATTCCCGATGAAAACACCAGAACCATTCCCCAACTCCGAAACGGGACTTTCCTTATATGAATCTTATTCTCCGGACCATTCCGGATCTCCTTGTGATATCCCGGATCCCATCCGAGACTCCGAACAACATTCGGTCTCTTACTCATCATTCCATAACTACTCAACAACATCGAATCCTTAAGTGTGTCTCCCTACGGTTCGTGAATTATGCGGACATGATCGAGACACTTCTCCGATCAATAACCAATAGAGGAATCTGGAAATTCATATGGCTCCCACATATTTCTACGATTACTTTGCGATCGAATGAACCACTTACATACGATACCAATTTCCCTTTGTCTCACGATAGTTTACTTATCCGAGGTTATGATCGTCGGTATCTCTGCATACCTAGTTCAACCTCGTTACCGATAAGTACTCTTTTCTCGTTCCCGTGGTATGTGATCCCTTGTGAGCCAGTCACATGCTTGCAAGCTAATTGGATGACATTCCACCGAGAGGGCCCAGACTATATCTATCCGTCATATGGATGGACAAATCCCACTCTTGATCCATGTGTCTCAACCAATACTTTCCGAACACTCAATGCCACCTTTATAGCCACCCTGTTACGGTGTGGTGTTCGATGTCATCAAAGCATCCTTCCGGTAAAGGTGATATGCATAATCTCATGGTCGAAGGAATTAGGTTACTATGTATCAGAAAGCTTATAGCAAATGAACTATATTAAATGACTTGATCTTTATGCTACGCTTAACTATAGGAGTATGTCCATCACATCATTCTCCTAATGATATGACCCTGTTGTTAATAACATCTCTATGTTCATGATCAGGAAACCATGATCATATATTAACCAACAAGCTAGTTTAACAAGAGGCTTTACTAGGGACTCTTTTATGTTTACAAATCACACAAGTATTAATGTTTCCGGTTAATACAATTATAGCATGGTATGCAAACATTTATCATAAGTATGAAGATATGATAATAACCACTTTATTATTGCCTCTTGGGCATATCTCCAACAGTTCCTCCTCCTCCTCAGACGGTGGCCACCTCTGAGGGTGCTGCTCCGAACCCTCCTCTGTAGGGGGATCGAGTGGTTATCCCTCAGAAGACTGCAGGCGAACCTTCGGAGTCGCCATCTAACCACGTAAGTAATTTTGTTTTCTGCTGCAGGGGGAGCCCCCGAGCCTTTTCGGATGATCTGCTGACCATTGTTTTTGCTTCTTGTCTCGGGGGGGAGCCCCCGAGTATCTGTAGGAAGATTTGCTGATCGTTTTTATCTGAGTCTCGGGGGGAGCCCCCGAGCGTTTTTTGTATGTGTAACTTGCTTTTCTCGTTCTTTGGGCGTAGCCCCGAGCCTTTGTTTACGGATGGTATCTTTTGCAGCCTTTTGTGCATGGCGCCAACCAGTTGGCGCAGCAGCATCTGGCGTTGGAAGCCAGCTTCAAACGACTCCAAGGTGCGTACGGGAGTTGACCTTTTTGCTTCCTCTTGCGTTTCTTGTCCTGTGATCTGATAAGTGTTCTGCTGATTGCAGAGGACAACAACACCACCCTTCATGAGCTTGATGCTCTCAAAAAGAGCCTCGAGTGAGCGGAGAAAAAGGCCGAGGACGCCGTTGCTGCGAAAGGGCGCCTCGAGCAGGAGCTAGTCAACGCGGCTGCGGCCAAAGAGCGCCTGCAGCAGGAGGGTACGGACCGCGAGGAGAAGCTCGCCACCGCCACGGCTTCGCGCGCGAGAGAGGTAGCCGACAAGCTGATGGCGGCTGCCAAGGCTGTTTCAGGTGAGTTTCTCCGTCTTCCCCTTTTCGGATTCCTTGTCTTTCTTTGCAGTGTTTTTATTCATGCTGCTTCCTTTGTTTCTTTAGATGCCGTGGGCATCGAGTTTGATCGCGGTGCTCTGGAGCACGGGAGTGCTTTGGATGATGCTGCTGCGGCGGTCGAAGACCGCTGCAGTATCGTTGTCAACTCGCTTGCCAAGGCCAAGGAGGTCCTCGGGCGCTTCTACAAGGAGCTCGTCCACAAGGGCGTGGCCCTCGAGGATGTCGATGCCTTGGCGGATGCGCTGTCAGCCAAAGCGCCTGCGGCGTACATGTGCAAGCAGAAAGGCATTGGCGTGTCCATCGGGCTGGCAATGACCTTGGTGTCTGGAGCGGAGCTGGATCTTCCTCAGGTCACCTCCTAGATGTCGACGGCTGCTGACGGATCCGAGGTAGCCTTCGCCATCTATGCTGCTCGCTGTAAGCGTTATGGGCCGAAGTTGATTGATATGCTGGCCGAGTACATGCTGAGGCAGCAGGGGGAGGCCAAGGCGAGGCAGTACGGCTCCGAGGCTACTCAGGATGCAGCTTCGTAGGCTTTGTAGTTGTAGGATAGTTTTAGTTTCTTTTGTTGTAATTATTTTGATGAACGATCCTTGTGCCACGTAGTGGCTTTTGCTGCACATAATGAATTTCCGAGTTCTGTGCTCCTTCGTCTGCTTGTTCATATCCTTGTCTTTTGTTACTCTAGGGTCCTTCGGGTGATGATCCCGTTGACACTTCGTCTGCGCCGCAGTTGCGGCCATCCCTAGATGGTGCGTCGCAGCTTGTGTTTCTTCGAGACCGCATCCGTGGCCTCGAGAAAGAATTGCTTGGGGTGCGTGGCCACGTGATGTTTGGAAATCCAAAGCGGACCGAGGAGCTGCCAGAGAGGAGTACTTGATGGCGGAGTTGCTTCGTTTGTCCGAACAGCTTCAGTGTGAGTTTTTCAAACTGTTGCCCATTACTTCGGATGTGCCTGTTGGCCTTTCATCTTACTCTTTGCAAGTATTGCAGGTGCTAACATTGCTCCAAGGGAGGAGAAGGAGCGTGTTTCTGTTCGGATCAACTGCTTGACTCAGCAGGACATGGAGGCCGGCGGGTTCTTCTGGATGGACCTTGACCATGCCATGGTCCTTGCGATAGTACAGGATCGTGTCCACCAGGTATCACGGGTGTTGCGCCAGGTGAAGTCTTCATTGGCATCGGTTATGCATGTAATATTCCCGCTGGATGATGCGCCGTCGACGCTTTCTGGCCTGCTGTCAAAGTTTCGGAATGTGCATCATGTCAGGGAACTGGTGCGGCACCAGCTTGTCGCGGGGGTGAAGGCTGCGCTCTCCCTTGTGCGGTTACACCGTCCTGATGTAGATCTGCTTGTTGTAGCGGCTAGGCCGCCTCTTCGGCCAGATGGTGGCGAGTGGGATATGCGTCCACATTATGCAGCTGTGAGGCAGTATGCCGAACAAATCGTAGATCTGTTTGAGCGTGTAAAAAAGATAGATGTAAAATTTGTATATATTTGACTGGGCGTGTTTTGCCCTTTGTTGTAAAGGTTATGTTGTTGTTTAGCACGTAGTGCTTTGTTTGTATACATGTCCTTTTCGTTAGCTTGACGTGGTCAGCTACTCAGGTGTGCACGTGTTATCCTCAGTCGACAAAGTCGTGAGGTGGGGGCGCCCCCGGGTGCGTTGTAGCATGGAGTAAAATGCGAATAGTAAACAAAAATTATTGGGGTGAGACACTTAGCTTTATTCATATCGTAATGGAGAAGGTACATTGTTCGGCTGAGCAGCCTTGGTTGAATAGCCTTATTGAAAGTAAAAGAGGGAGGTAGCTAGGGGTAGAACCGTCGCAGCTGTGAGACGTTCCATGGGTTGGAGTATGCGACTCCAGACTCCACGTGCTTGAGACGATAGGCGCCACCTGGGATGACTTCAGTGACGACGTAGGGTCCTTCCCATGGTGACTCGAATTTCTTCGGTCGCTCTTGCTTGAGTCGCAAGATGAGGTCTCCTTCGACGAAGGGCCTTGGGCGCAGCCGACGGCTGTGGTAGTTGTGAAGACTCTGTTGGTACACCACTGATCGAGCTGCTGCTATGTCATGTGCTTCGTCGAGTGTGTCAACGGCGTCTTCGAGTACAGTCGTCGATTCGGCTTCACTGTAAGCGACGACCCATGGGGCCTTGTGGCATACCTCTGCTGGTAGCACGGCTTCGGCTCCGTGCACCATGAAGAACGGCGTGTAGCCGGTTGAGCTATTTGGCGTTGTACGCAGGCTCCACAGGACGGAGGACAACTCTTGTGTCCAAGCTCCGGCGAGCCGCTCGAGTGGGCTCATTAGGCGCTTCTTGATGCCAGCGCCGACGAGGCCGTTGGCCTTCTCAACCTGCCCGTTCATTTGCGGGTGCGCCACTGAGGCGTATGTGATGTTGATTCCGAGGCCTTCGCAGATGTCCTGGAATTCTTTGGAGATGAAGTTTGACCCATTGTCGGTAATGATGCTATGCGGCATGCCGAACCTGTAGACAATGGATTCAAAGAACTTGACGGCAGTTTTTTCCTTTTGGTTAGTGACCGGCATGGCCTCAATCCAGTTGGTGAATTTGTCGACTGCGACCAGGAGGTAGACGTGACCCCCTTTCGAGGACCTTGGCAGTTTGCCGATCATGTTGAGGCCCCATTGGGCAAAGGGCCAGGCCAAAGGTATGGTCCTGAGCTCTGATCCGGGTGCATGTTGTTTGTCGGCGAACCTTTGGCACCCGTTGCATCTTCAGACGATTTCCTTGGCGTCGTTCTTGGCCATTGGTCAGTAGAATCCAGCTCGTAGAGCTTTGGCGACAAGGGAGCGGCTGCCCGCATGATGGCCGCAGATGCCCTCGTGGATGTCTTGGAGGATAGTTTTGCCGTCACCGATGGTGACGCACCTTTGTAGTACACCCGAAATGCTCCGCTTGTACAGCTTGCCATTGATGATGGTGAAGGCCTTGGACCGGCGAGATATGCGCCGGGCATCTGTCGGGCTATCAGGCAGCTCTCCGTCTATCAGATATCAGAGGTATGGCCGCGTCCAAGTTTCTTCGACTGATATGACCTGCATCAGGTTGACCACAATGACCTCTGTGTCGAGCTTTTCGGGTCCTTCCTGACCTTCGGGTAGCGCAGCCCCTGGGTGTTATGCTTCTTCGGGTGATCCCTTTGGGAATTTCTGTTTTATGGATGGCACGGAAATCTGTTCGAGGAACACACCTGGTGGCACCCGTGCGCAGGTGGAGCCGATGTTGGCGAGTCTATCGGCCTCTTCATTGATTTCTCTCCCTACATGTCGAAGCTCACAGCCGTCGAAGCCTCCTTCGAGTGCGTTGTAGAGTGCGTGGTACACGATCATGTTGGCAGCGTGCGCGTCACACTCGTTCATCGTCTGCTGGACGACGAGGTTGGAGTCACCGTAGATGACGAGGCGTGTTGCGCTGTAGATCTTGGCCATCCTCATGCCGTGGATGAGGGCCTCATATTCGGCTTCTTTGTTGGAGGCTCGAAACTTTATCTGGAGGACATACTTCATCTTGTCGCCTTGCGGGGAGGTCAGTATGACCCCGGCTCCCGCCTCGCCTCGCTTTGGAGCCGCTGGCGCATTGTCCATGACTGCATCATGTCTGGGGTGTCTGGCAGCTGCAGCTCCATCCAGTGTACGAGGAAGTCTGGGAGGACCTGAGACTTGATCGTGTGGCGCTTCTCATAGACGATGTCTAGAGGTGACAGCTCGATGCGCCACAGGGCCACGCGTCCTGTGGCCTCCAGATTGTTCAGGATGTTGTTCAGGGGTGCTTCGTTGATGACCATCACCTGGTGCTCCTGGAAGTAGTGCCTCAACCGACGAGCCGTCATGAACACGCCGTAGGTGAGTTTCTGGTAGTGAGGGTACCTCTGCTTTGTCGGCGTCAATACCTTGCTGAGGTAGTAGATTGGGCACTGGACCCCGTGGGTCTTGCCCTCTTCGGGTCGCTCGACCACCAGCATGGTGCTTACCACCTGGTGTGTGGCTGCTATATACAGCAGTAAAGGCTCGCGTTCCTTTGGCGTGACCAGGACCGGCGAGGTAGAGAGCAGCCGCTTTAGATCTTCAAATGCGTCGTCCGCTTTAGGCGTCCACTCGAATTTGTCTGCTTTGCATAGTAGTTGGTAGAACGGCAGATCCTTTTCGCCCATGGGCTGATGAACCTGCTCAATGCCGCAATTCGCCCGGCAAGCTGCTGGACGCCCTTGAGGTTCTTAGGTTTTTCCATGGCCATTATGGACCGGATTTTCTTCAGGTTCGCCTCGATCCCTCGCTGGGAGATGAAGTAGCCAAGCAGCTGGCCAGATGGGACGCCGAAGGCACACTTTTTAGGGTTGAGCTTGATCTTGTAGCGGTCAAGATTATTGAACGTCTCGCGGAGATCGTCGATGAGCGTTCTCGCCTCCCTTGTTTTGATGACTATGTCGTCGACATAGACTTGGATATTGCGGATGATCTGGTCCTTCAGGCATGCCTGCATGTATCACTGGTACGTAGCACCTGCGTTCTTCAGCCCGAAGGGCATTGTGTTGTAGCAGAACACTCCGAACGGTGTAATGAACACCGTTTTTTCTTGATCTTCGACCTTCAGTCGAATCAGGTTGTATCCTGAGTAGGCGTCGAGGAAGGAGAGCTTCTCGCATCCTGCAGTCGAATCGATGATATGATCGATCCGAGGGAGAGGGAAGTGATCCTTCGGGCAGTGCTTGTTTAGCGATGTGAAGTCCACACACATCCGCAGGATGTCCCTGTCCTTCTTGGGGACCATCATGGTGTTGGCGAGCCACTCGCTCTCCTTGATCTCCCTGATGAAGTTTGCAGCAAGTAGTCTATTGACTTCGACTCCTATGGCCTCGGCCCGAGGTTCGGATAGTCATCGGATGGACTATTTGACGGGCTTGGCGTCTGGAAATACGTTGAGTGTGTCCTCGGCGAATTCCCTGGGAACTCCTAGCATGTCCGCAGGACACCAGGCAAAGATTTCCCAGCGCTCACGGAGGAATTCGACGAGCACGCTTTCCTATGCAGGGCTGAGATCGTTAGCGATCAGCGCCGTCTTGGAGGCATCCGTCGGGTGGACTTGCACCTTCTTTGTGTTGACGGTGGAGTCAAAGGACATGTCTGGTGCGTTCTGTCTTGCGAATGGGGGTGCCCCATTGTCCGTCACCTCGTGGAGCCTTACGAGCTCCTCCTGCATGCCGAATGACTAAGAGATTATGTTGAAGTCCCTGTCGCAGTGGTCCGATTGGGTGAAGCTCCCATGGACCGTGATGACGCCCCTAGGTCCTGGTATCTTGAGTAGCAGGTACGCGTAGTGCGGTACTGCCAGGAACCTTGCGAATGCCACGCGCCCGAGGATGGCATGGTATTGTGATGGCCAGTCCACCACTTCGAACTCTAGTCGCTCGCATCGGAAGTTGTCCGGCTTGCCGAAGATGACGTCGAGCCATATCTTTCCCAGGGGGAATATGCCCTTTCCTGGGACGATGCCGTGGAACATTGTGTCGGACTAATCCAGGCTGCACAGCGGGATCCGCATTGCTGCTAGGGTGCTAGCGAACATCAGATTGATGCCGCTGCCGCCGTCCATGAAGACGCGGCTCATATCGAACCCTCCGATCTGCGCCTCAAGCACCAGGGCAGCATGACCTGGGCGAGGGACCTGGCAAGGGTGATCCGAACGGCTGAACGTGATGCAGGACTCTGACCCACTGAGGTACTCAGGGATGGCGGGTGGTGCTGTCATGGCCAGATTGATCTGCCGGGTGATTTTCTTATGCACCCTGTTCAATGGGCGCCCTTTTTGGATCATCAGCGATCCTTTCGGTGCGGGGTACCCGTGCCCACCATTATTCTGCGCGGGTGCGATTGGGTGGTTCGGGCCTCCCGCAGGTGGTGGTGGAGGAGCTCCATGTGCGATCTCGCCTAGTGTGGGTGCGTTCCCGTATCCAGGGTTCGGGGCTTGCTGCCTCATCTGACCCATGCTATCCCTGAGCTTCTGGAACTCGTGGTAGTCCTTGAGCATGTGGCTTGCCTTCTTCTTACCATCCTACTTGTCGATGTAGAAGTGGATGGTGCATGGACCCGACAGTTTTTCGTATGCTGATGGTCCGTCGTCGCGGCCGCGGCGCTGCCACGACTGTGTTGGGCGCCCTCCATCGCGGAAGTTGCTTCCGTGGTATCTGCTGTTGTTGCGGTTGCCGTCGCTGTGGCAGTCGGCGTAGCCAGCCGCGACCATGTCGGGTCCATCGTGATCATCGTAGACGCGCGATCTTCTCTTGCTACGGCGTTCACGTCGCCGGCCATAGTCGTCTTCTTCCTCTGAGTGCGCTTGGTGGACGGAGTCCTCGCCATCGGCCCACCTATTGGCGATGTCCATAAGGTGGTCAAGTGTCTTGGGCTTGACGCGCCCAAGTTATTCTTTGAAGTCCTGGCATTTGATGCCATCCTTGAAGGCGTCGATAGCCCTCTCCTCAGAGATGTGCGCCATGGAGTTCTTGGTGTTGGACCAACGCAGTATGTACGAGCGAATGGATTCGCCCGTTCGTTGAGTGCAGGCCTGCAGCTCCTCGATCGAGGGAGGCCTCTTGCTGGTGCCCTTGAAGTTTCGGACAAAACTGTACGCCAGCTCCTCCCAGCTTCGGATGGATCCTAAGGATAGGCTGCTAAGCAAGATTCGAGCTGCGCCTGTCAGCTGCAGCTGAAGGCATTCCATGGCGGTTTCCTTGTTTCCGCTGTGCAGCTTGACGGACGACAAGTGGTCGATGAGCCACGCCTATGTGCCATCAAACTTCAGAGTGTCCGAAGGAAGCTTGAAGTTTTGCGGCATCCTTGTCCATCGAACAGATCTGCTGAAGCATCGTGCTCCGCAGAGTTCTCCTTCGTCTTCGTCCATCTCGGATTCAGACGAGCATGTGTGCTTGGCGCGCGCTTTGTCGATTTTGCGCTGGGTGAGCTCGCTTCGGGCGTCGTAATCGCGGCTGCGATGGCGCAAGCTCTTGTGCCTTCGAGGAAGGTCGTGCTCTTCATCTTCGGATGAAGGTGTGGGGCTACGGTTGAACTTGACCGTAGCCTTTTTCTTTGGCTTCGCAGGAGCTTCTTCGTGGAGCGCAGCTCCGACGAGTCTGAGTCCGGTAAGCGCGGAATTATGCATGGCCCTTTTCGGGCCCCCTCCGGAGGTGGGTGAGAAGCGAGGTACGCGGTGGCCGCCATGATTGCGGCCTGGGGCGTCTTTGGGATGACGTTGCCGTCGGCGTCCATCTCCATGAAGGATGCGTTGAGGGCCCGACTCACCTCGCCACGCTCCTTGGGGTCCATGTTCTCCATCCGAGAACGGTGCTTGTTGCCGTTGTTGCCGTGCGAGCTGGAGCCAATGCCCATGGCGGAGAGCGCAGCTCGTCGCGCACTGGACTCCGAGGCTGCTTGCTTGCGCTTGTCAAGCACTTCTTGCATCTTGATCTGCTTCTTGTGCTCCTCGATGAGGAGCATGTGGTATGCCATCAGCAGGTCTCATGAGGCATCGGCAGGCAGGATCTTGTTGCCTGCTACGGCCTCGTGTGCTTGAGCCCATCCCTCCTCGCTGAGGTGGATGACCCGATCATTGTTGTCCCCGTTGGGTGGGGGGGATTGGCTTCTTCTGTTTCCACCGTTTCTACCCTGCGGGTTGGGTGGCGGATTGTGTTCCTGATCTTGGATGACCATGGCGCACTGGTAGCGCTCGTAGATCGGATTGCTGCTACCGCAGCTTTCGGATCCAGAACCGTAGGTCCCTTCGTCCGAAGGTGGATCGCACAGATCGGAGTTGCAGCTGCTGTTGTCATAGGACTCGTCTGTCGATGGTGATGTGCGTAGCACAGGGTGTGGAGCCCACAAAGCGGGCCTGATCGATGGTAGGGGCACCCGCTCTGGGAGGCAGAGAGTGTCGGTCTGCCCCACCTAGAAGCAGAAGCTACCGAACAGGATCTCGAGTCCGTCGTCAACGGGCTCGAAGTCCTTCATGGTGGCCGGTGAGTGGGCGGTGAAGTCGAAGGCGCCGAAGAGGAGATGACTCTCTGTCGCCGCGGAGTTGTAGATCGCTCGGGTTGGGACCGTCACAATCACACAATCAGCGTCCCCAGTTCCCACAGACGGCGCCAATTGACGAGGTTTAATCTCGTCAATGCCCATTGTTATGGACTTGGGTTTTGGAGAAGATGGGGATGCTGGAGATCGCGGAACGGTTAGCAAACAAGCAACACGGGGACACGAGGTTTACCCAGGTTCAGGACCCCGGAGGGAAAACCCTACTCCTTCTTGTCTGCTCTTGATTACGGCGGAACCGAAGGTTACAGGGGTGCGCAGATGCAGTCTGGCGTGGAGGTGTGTATGCGGTAGTACGAAGTGCCCTTCTCGTCGTGCCCTCCTAGCCTTTATATAGAGTTAGGCAGGTCCTAGGCATAGATTGAGTCGGTTACAGGTTCTAGGGTTTTACCCCTTTGAATTTTTTATCTACTCTAGTCTTGTTCTCCAAGGATCCGAAGGCGTCATGGGCCCTGACCACCCGAAAATCTTCATGGGCCGACGTATATTTGTCATGGGCCTTCCTTGGGCTGGACTAGGTATGCTGAGGTCGTGTACCCGCAGGGTATAACCATGTCAAGGAGTGTTACCTCATCAAGAGGGCCCCGAACCTAGTGTACCCAATCCTGCCTGTGAAATCCTTCGCTTTCCCCTGATTGTCCCCTCTTAAGCCATCGTTGATGCTACTGCAGTGCTCCACACAACTATAGTTGGCCCCCACCGTGAGGCATAGTGCAGTGGCTAGGGTCATGTTCCTCATGGGACTGCCTCTTATATCCGACGAGCGTGTCTCCTCTTGCCTCGTGCTCACCCTTGGCACCTTCGACTGCGTCATCAACAACGCATCCTGCTTCACCATGAAACTTTCCCAGCCGACGGCTCCATCCTACACTTGGGCGACCACCACGTCTATGTCACCACCGTCAGTGAGGCCTTCCCTGACAAAACCATCACCTTTGTGTGGCCTGCCACCCAGCCTAGTTGCTCCCAGCAACACCTCATCCGAATGCACCATCGAGGTCATGATGGTCGGATCTGCGGGTAACCGCGGCCCGTGCAACCATGAGCGTCGCCTAGACGGCCATGACTCTTCTTCCTAGCGAGGTGACCTAGACCAGCTGTAGAGCTCCGTCAAGCGTCTCATCAACCCCTTCAACCCTGAGGCGAATCCAGCCGCTGCGACTCCCACCATCGAGTCGGCTCGCCAGGTTCTCCTAGAGGAGAGTTGATACGTCCATTTTGCATCACTATTATATATCATAATTTGCTGTTATTCATTAATATATTTCATATTAAGAGGTGATACTTATATTATTTCATCTATTTTTGCATGTTGGATGATTTTTGGAGGATGAACTGTCGGAGTCAGTATTTTGATGGAAAAAGCAGTGTATGATACGTTCATAACATATCTATAATTTTTGATGCTTTTATGCTATTATTATGCTTTTGACACTTTTTTATATAAAATTCATGAGTTATTTGGACTAATCTACTAATAGTTGCAAAAGTGTATATTGTTCTTGTTTTACACTTTGATGTGTAGGAATTATCAAGAATACAAGTGGAACCCTTGTTGGAGTCAAATTGGAATTTTTGCAGAAATCTGTCTTAGAACTCTTTTTGAAGATGGTCACGTTTTGGGTCGAAGACGGCGTTAAACGGAAAACTCTTCCACTACAAAGTTGTAGGAAATTTCACGACAATCGTTTTGGATATAAAATTTATCCGATTCCGAGTCCGGACGGGCCGGCTAGACCCGATTTACTACAGCCCAAGATGGGGTGTCGGGAATCCGAAAAGCTATGTAAAGGGAGGAAACCTAATTCGTGGGAGACACCTCCATCCATGAATTTGCAGCCATCAAAGCCACGTTTTTTCCTCCCCCATGGACCCATCTCCATGGGGGAGGGATCCCAAGAAGCCATGAAGGAAGGGGGCTAAGGGGCGGTGCTCCCCTACGATACCGGCGATGGGGAAGGAGTCCCCCGCGCCACCGCCGCCGCCCTCTTCACCATCTTCACCGTCATCTCCATCACCTAATCCTCCTAGTATGCAGTGGTTCATCCTCCCACACACCTCTATACCGTCCTATGTAAACATGGTGTTTGATGCTATAAGTTATAATCATATGATCTATGTCATGTTTGTGTAGTTTTTTTGTTCTTAGATTGAATGGTTGAACGTCTTTGGTTCATTAGAGTTGTTTGTTGATATTGTGAGTCCTTTGCTGTATATTATATTAGTGCGCGTATGGATTATACATCATAGGGTTTATAGTATGTGTAAGAAGAAGGGAGAAGTTCCGCTGGAGTGACAGAAACCCAAGGACGTGAACGAGAACGTTGCACATATGGGTGTAAGAGGACCATTAACTTAAGGCTATGGTTGAGGAAACCTTAATGCATTGTTAGTAGTTACGGATGTTTGCTAACAATCCAATCATATAGTACATGTAATTCTAAGTAGTGAAGCGCATGTATATTTAGCACTCCCACATAGAAAACTGCATCGAAGACAATGAACCCGACTTATTCGCCAATTAAACTTGGACAAAGCCACCACAATTACCACCACTATTCCACACTCATGATTCTGTTAGTTTAGTGTATTTTATTACTGTAGCAACTAGCTTTACTTTCTTGTTAATTATTTTCTTGCAAAGCTTTCTCTAATACTCGTTTTGTTGCTCTAGTTTTATTTCCTAGATATTGCAAACGTATAGTGTGCGTAGAGTTATATCAGTGGTTGATAGAACTTGAGAGAACATTTATCCTACCTTTAGCTCCTCATTCGGTTCGACGCTCTTACTTATCTAAAAGGCTACACATGATCCCTTATACTTGTGGGATATCAGTGTCCAGATGCAATATTCGCGAAGATCAGAGAATTCTAGAAAATATATGGAAAATCCTATTTTTCTAGAAGACAAAGGAAGCCAGAAGGAGAGGTGGAGATAGGCCACAGGGGACCCACACCACCCCCTAGTGCAGCCCCCTAGACCGCGCCACCAGGTGGTGTGGCCACCCTGGACCACCTCTGGCTTCGCCCTTTTGCCTATATCTTCTCCTCAAACCCAAAGACGAGGGGGAGGGGCCACAGAAAGATTCCGCCGCCTCTGCGGGGCGGAAACTACAGATAGAGAAAGAGCTCTCCGGCAGGTAGATTTCTGTCGAGGAAATTCCTTCCCGGAGAGGGGAGATCGTCGCCATCAACACCGTCATCAATCTAGACTTTATCGGGATCATCATCATCATCATCCTCACCACTATCTCCATCTCGTTGTAACAATTGTGTTGAATCTTGCATAGTTCTTAGGGGAAACTTTCCCGTTGTTGATTACTTTTGTAGTTAATGCTTTTGAGTGGAACCATTGAATTATTGTTTATGTTTAGATTGTTATCCATCATTATATCATCTCTGATCTTGATCCATATGATGTCTCATGAGTAGTTAGTTTAGTTCTTGAGGACATGGGAGAAGTCATGTTGTTAGTAGTAGAATTGTGTGTAGGGGTTCGTAGCATGGAAAACAAAAAAATTCTACCGCATGCACACAAACAAGCCAAGATATATCAACTAGATTGTAGGAACGAGTCGATAGAATCACCCACCCTCGAAGATTCCAAAGCGGTTCACGAGAGCAGATTCTCGTGGGTGATGTAGTCGTACACTTGCCGATCTCAAGATCGCGTAGACGATCCTTCCGACGCTGCGTTCCGGCAGCGCTTCCACAGTCGGTGACATGTTCGGTACTCGATGAAGACCTTCCTCTCCCTTGTTACATCAGACAGCGGAGGTTGTAGTTCTCCCCTCGCGATTCCGGTAGCACGATGACGTGGTGTCGGAAGTAGAGGGAAGATCCCGCAGGGCTTCGCCTAAGCCAGTGCGAGTTATGGTGGATCTAGGGTTTCCGGCGATCTAGGTTTATAAGGCCGGAGAGGAGGAGGTGGTGTCGGCGGCGACTAGGGTGATGGCGACGAGCAGGCGGTAGCGCAAGGCGGCGGCGCACGGGGTGGGGAGGGCTGGTTGTGTGTTCTTTGGGGCAGCCCTCCCCCTCTATTTATGAGAGGGAGGGAGGCTTGGGAGAGGGGAGTTTGAATCCATACCCAAACCCAAGTTGGATAGAAGGAACGACTCATTCCTTCTTCCATTAGGAAACTATTGTTCCAGTTTGACATTTCAAACCTCCCTTTTGACTTTCAATTTAGAGCTTTAATTCTCTCTCGCAAATGCCCAACCAAAGTGACCTAGGACATGATCCAATCATTCCACTTACCCATGACACATTCATGGACCATTCCCCTTCCGGTCCGGTGAACCTTCTAGAACCTTCTAGAACCTCTTCGATGAAAACATCAAAATCATTCCCAAACTCCGGAATTGGAATTTCCTTATATGAATCTTATTCTCCGGACCATTCCGGATATCCTCGTGATATCCCGGATCCCATCCGAGACTTCGAACAACATTTAGTTTCCCTACTTACATTCCGTATCTACTAAACAACATCGAATCCTTAAGTGTGTCTCCCTACGGTTTGTGAATTATGCGGACATTACCGAGACACTTCTCCTATCAATAACCAATAGAGGAATCTAGAAATTCATATGTCTCCCACATATTTCTATGATTACTTTGCGATCGAATGAACCACTTACATACGATACCAATTTCCCTTTGTCTCGTGATAGTTTACTTATCCGAGGTTTGATCGCCGGTATCTCTACATACCTAGTTCAACCTCGTTACCGATAAGTACTCTTTTCTCGTTCCCGTGATATGTGATCCCTTGTGAGCCAGTCACATGCTTGCAAGCTAATTGGATGACATTCCACCGAGAGGGCCCAGAGTATATCTATCCGTCATATGGATGGACAAATTCCACTCTTGATCCATGTGCCTCAACACATACTTTCCGAACACTCAATGCCACCTTTATAACCACCCAGTTATGGTGTGGTGTTTGATGTCATCAAAGCATCCTTCCGGTGATGGTGATTAGCATGATCTCATGGTCGAAGGAATTAGGTTACTATGTATCAGAAAGATTATAGCAAATGAACTATATTAAATGACTTGATCTTTATGCTACGCTTAACTATAGGAGTATGTCCATCACATCATTCTGCTAATGATATGACCCTGTTGTTAATAACATCTCTATGTTCATGATCAGGAAACCATGATCATATATTAACCAACAAGCTAGTTTAACAAGAGGCTTTACTAGGGACTCTTTTATGTTTACAAATCACACAAGTATTAATGTTTCCGGTTAATACAATTATAGCATGGTATATAAACATTTATCATAAGTATGAAGATATGATAATAACCACTTTATTATTGCCTCTTGGGCATATCTCCAACAGTCTCCCACTTGCACTAGAGTCAATAATCTAGTTTAAAACCTTTGTGCATTCAATACCTATGGCTTTCTAGTATTGTATTTACACGATTGCTAGTGGTCAACTTATATTCGGATCTGACACTTTCAGGTCCGTGTGTAATTGCATGTCTTTGCGTCTCTACGCATCACTCATTCTCTAATGAGATGGCTTTGTATATTTTTGGTCCTTTGGTGAGACCTTTAGTTCCCTGGGGTTAAAACATGTTGATAATATTGTCGTACAATATATCTTCATAGTACTATCCCGCTGTGAACCACACCTAGTTTGATAATAAACTAATTGACACAAATGCCCTCTTTTGCTGCTATAATAGCAGTCATATACTTAGCCTTTTGTTGTAGTATCTGTCACAATGTCTTAACTTTGGAACTCATCCAAATCCATTATGGAACTTACTTTCCATCATATTGTGCCACCCTTAGTTTAGATTGAGATAAACTTAATTTGTACTTCGTGACAAAACTAGTATCAATGTAATACTTTTACAATGAACTAACCATCTATTTGTCACTTCTACAAAATAATATATTCTTAGTTCTTCTAAAATATCATAAGAATATCTTTACTATCGTCCAATAATCATCTTATCATTCTGGTATACGCTCATAACATTTAGAGCATAGGAAATATCTGGATTTGTACACATTACAGCATGATTGATAAAATACTCTTTGTAATTTTATCTATCAAGTATCAAAAATACTTAAATCTTTATTCAATCCTTCGTGTGCAACGAGAACCTTTCTTGTAGTTTCTATATTGAACTCATTCAGTATCGCATCTATGTACTTCTGGCACAACCATATTGGCATTACAATTTATCCTTATAGACATTGATGCCAAATATTCGGGTTCTGCCTAAGCCTTTCATCGAGATGAAATTCTTAACCTGTGTCAATAAAAAGATACATCATTTCCAATCAACAATATGTCTTCCACATAATGTATTAGAAACGTGTCTTAGAGCTCCCACTTAATTTCTTGCAAATGCAAGCATCTTCATCGTCTCCGATGAAATTAAACTCTTTTAACAGTTTCATCATAGTGAAGATTCCAACTCCACGATGCTTACTTCAACCATTGAAGTTTGCATATGTTTTTAGCATCCTTTGAATTAACAAAAACCCTTTGGACCGTGTCATGCACACGTCCTAGGTAACAATTCTATTAGAAGAACTTGTTTTGTTTATTCAACTACCACATAACAAAATTATATGTAGTGGTTGCTACATTAATCCATCTAGACTAAATATCGCTTAATGAAAGATCGGATCTTGTCATAGTCAACTATTTGAATATTGTCGTGAACTCTTTCCCGACATGTCGGTAATTTCATAGATGTGAAACATCCATGTCTATTTATTTATAGATCCAAATACGACTGTAGGGCTTGCACCTTTTCAGAGGGTCTTGCAAGTTCAAAGATTGATCTCTCGTATATGGAACTATCACGGATTTTATGGCTTCAAACCATTTGACAGAGTTAGGGCCCATCATCGTTTCTTTGCATGTATTTGGATCATTATTGTCAAATAATGATTTAACTCTCAAATCTTGGTATTTGATTGTTTACCCGACCTACTTGGTTCAATAGGAACTTAGACCTCCGTGACCACAACCTTTGAAGCACGTGAGCCATGAGCATTGTTGCTGTCTCCGGAACACTTTTCGGAGCTGCGCAAATTTGCACATATAGCTAAGGTTCTTTTAACCTTATCAAAGTTCTATTGTCCTCCCACTTAACTTTTCACGGAAAATTCCTTTCTCAAAGAAACTTGACGTTCTAAGTGACAAACATTTTTGTCTTTGGTGTTATGGAGGAATACTCAACTACTATTCAAAATAACATACAAAGATATGTTCATCTAATTTTGGTTGCAAACATCTTTCTTATGCATAGCATACCAATGTTTAAGAAAGGACAACTTGGGTTTTATCCCAAACCATAACTTTATATGGTGTCATTTCAACGGATCATGATGGAGCTCTTTTTAGTGAAAAAGCGGTAGTCTCTAAAGCTTTTAATCTTTAAAATATAATGGCAGTTTTATGAATTACACCTTTGATCTTATCATGTCAAACAAGGTTTCATTGCATATCTCGATTATTCCATACTCATATGGTGTTTCAGGAAACGCAAATCCATGGAACGATTCCTCAAATCTTAGGTGTTATGCTAAACTTGTAACTCAAATATCTCCCTCTATGATCCTATCATAAATTCTTTTATTTTCTTGTTACATTGATTTTGCACTTCATCTTGAAAGTCTTCGAACTTTTCAAATGCTTCACACTTCATCCTCATTAAGTAAATATTCATATATTCACTCAAATTTTTGGAGAAATCATATGAAGTTGAAATCCATCGCTCTTGACTACACATAATGGGCTTTATACATCTATATGTACAATTTCCAATAAGCTAGTCATTCGTTCACTTTTGGCCTATGAACGGAGTTTTAATTATCTCTAGGAAAGTTTCGCAAGCGTCATTTGATCAAAAATCAAAATACTCCAAAAATCCATCCACATGGAGTTTCTGCATGCTTTCTTTCCACTATAATTTAAACGACGATGTCACTTCCTAAGTGATCTTTCAATCAATTTGTGTTTCGACATTTTTAGCACTAGTTTTATGGATGTGATTTCTCCAACAAGGTTTGTAAATCATCCATCTTTTATGGATTACGGCAATTATTTGAACAACCCTTTTGTTCTCATAATACCTGATCGAAATAACAATTATTGAAAACAAATCTTGAAGGTAAGTTTTGATTTCAACGAGCAACACAACAACCCTTTAATTGTTCTCGATGAGCATCATCACATATTCTTTTGCTAGTTACTTTAGGCCATTGTAGTTCATGAATTGTGTTGTTTCGTATGACGATTCACATCAACAAATTCAGTATCCAATACTCAAGAACTACATTGTTTAACAAGCAAAGAATATAGCCATAACATGTATATCCTCTATATACCTAAGCTGAACAATTCTAGTCTTTTCTCTTCTGCCAAATATTTCTTAGATTTCTCTTTTAGTATTTCTTTATCCTTTCAAAAGAATCTATCAACATCAACAATGGCGCCATACTTATGACACATAGTCCAAAACATGTATAGTTAAATACCACTGTCTTTGGACTTGCACTTTGAAGTAGATCACCATCATCAAATGTTTGGTGTTCTTTCAAATTCCATTCTTTAGTAATATTTTAGAGTAGTAAACATTTAAGCTACATCAAATATTCATCCTTATCATGGAACTATTCATGATCAAGCTACTTTAGCTTATAACGGTGAATTACGAGTATAATGTTTCTCTCCAAAACCTTTTGGAGGATTAGGACGACCATCGTCTCCAACCTTTTGCAAATTCTCATCAAATATGAGAACATAACTTTTGCTATATTATACTCTATCATGTTATAACCAAAAATTTGTTTTAGATATCATAATATCTTTCACACATGATGGTTTCTGAAACAATTCTTTCATCTCCCCGATAACCTTGATATTAAAACAATCTTTTGAATATCAAGAATCATGGAGATAAACATGATACTTATATACTAACACTGGAATTGTTACTCTTGATTTAATACCAATTATTAAATTTCATGGAGTAACGAGAACTTACTGAAAATTTGTAATAGGACTTTTAAACTTTAGATTAACACATCAAAACAATACGATACCAGTTCGTAAAGTAACTATCTAGAATTCTATAGTTCTATTATCTCAATTATAACTAAGCGCGAGGTGGTAAACGGGTGCCAATGACTACAACAACTATGCAAATTCACTTTGATTTAAATTATGATAAATAGTGTTCAAATTTTAATCATATTGCTGTTGAACTCCCACTCAAAACAATATCCCTCACATTGTTTTAGTGATCACACGAACCAAATTCACTACACCAAGTCCGATCATCACGTGACATGATATAGTTTCAAAGGCGAACAATCATCATGTTCATCATATCATCTATATGACTCATGCTTTACCTTTCAGTATTCCGTGTTCCGAGACCATGTATGTACATGCTAGGCTCGTCAAGATCAAACCTTAGCTTCCACGTGAGCAAATCTAGCTTGCTCCCATTGTATACACTCGCAGAATCTAACACACTCGATCATCACGTGGTGCTTCAAAACAACGAGCTTTGGCAACGGTGCCTACTAAGGACGAACACTCTATAACTTGATATTTTGTGAGAGAGATCATCTTATAATGCTACCGTCGCGAACTAAGCAATACAAGATGCATAAAAGGATTAACATCACATGCAATTCATAATATGTGATATGATATGGCCTATATTCTTGTGCTTCCGATCTCCATCTTCAAGCACGAACATGATCTCCATCATCACCGGTATGGCGTCAAGGTCAATGGCGCCGCTTCATGGTTGTCGTCCACCAGCATAAACTATTACAACTACTTTGAATAGACATGCAGGCCTTAACAGAATTTAAAAGACAACCATATGGCTCCTGCCGGTTGCCGACTTACAATAAGGAACATTGCATACATCAAATATAATTGTAGGGTTTCGTAGCATGGAAAACAAAAATTTTCTACCGCATACAAACAAACAAGCCAAGATCTATCTACTAGATTGTAGCAACGAGTCGATAGAATAACTCACCCTCGAAGATTCCAAAGTGTTTAACGAGAGCGGATTCTCGTGGGTGATGTAGTCGTACTCTTCCAATCTCAAGATCACAGAGATCCTTATCCTTCCGGCACTCCTCAGATCGGTCACACGCTCGCATCGACGAAGACCTTCCTCTCCTTGTTCCAGCGGCAGGAGGTTGTAGCACTTTCCTCGATTCGGCAAAGACAACTGGCGTGGTACCTAAGTAGAGGTGAGATCTCGCAGGCTTCGCCTTAAGCCGGAGCAGTATGGTGGACGATGAGAGAGCCTCGGCGATCTAGGGTTTAGACACGCCGAGGAGGGGGCTAGGCAGTGACTAGGGTTTCACCTAGGCGGCGTAGTGCTCTAGGGCCAAGGCTATGGGCGGCCAGGCTTGGGGCTAGGGTTTAGAGGTGTAGGAACTTGTGTCTAGGAGGGGATCCCTGCCCCTCCTTTTATAGGTGGAGGGGGCCGGCCAAGGGGAGGGGAGTCCCTCCCCAACTCGGCTTGGTGGTGCGCCGGTGATGGAAGGAGGAACTCCTCCCCCAAATCGGTTTCCACCTCCCTCTCCACTTCCCAAAACTAGCCGTTTGACTTTCAAACTAGCCGTTTGACTTTTCAAACTAGGATTTGAATAAACCCTCTATTTTGTTCAGCGATGACACCGAGTACATAATGCAATCATACCAACTTGATATAACACATTCATGTACCCTTCCCCTCTGGAGTGCCGGACATTTCGGAACCTTCTAGAACATTCCCGATGAAAACACCGGAACCATTCCCCAACTCTGAAACGGGACTTTCCTTATATGAATCTTATTCTCCGGACCATTCCGGATCTCCTCGTGATATCCCGGATCCCATCCGAGACTCCGAACAACATTCGGTCTCTTTCTCATCATTTCATAACTACTCAAACAACGTCGAATCCTTAAGTGTGTCTCCCTACGGTTCGTGAATTATGCGGACATGATCGAGACACTTCTCCGAAAAATAACCAATAGAGGAATCTGGAAATTCATATGTCTCCCACATATTTCTACGATTACTTTGCGATCGAATGAACCATTTACATACGATACCAATTTCCCTTTATCTCACGATAGTTTACTTATCCGAGGTTATGATCGTCGGTATCTCTGCATACCTAGTTCAACCTCGTTACGATAAATACTCTTTTCTCGTTCCCGTGATATGTGATCCCTTGTGAGCCAGTCACATGCTTGCAAGCTAATTGGATGACATTTCACCGAGAGGGCCCAGAGTATATCTATCCGTCATATGGATGGACAAATCCCACTCTTGATCCATGTGTTTCAACCAATACTTTCTGAACACTCAATGCCACCTTTATAGCCACCCAGTTACGGTGTGGTGTTTGATGTCATCAAAGCATCCATCCGGTAAAGGTGATATGCATGATCTCATGGTCGAAGGAATTAGGTTACTATGTATCAGAAAGCATATAGCAATTGAACTATTAAAATGACTTGATCTTTATGCTACGCTTATCTATAGGAGTATGTCCACCATATCATTCTCCTAATGATATGATCTCGTTGTTAATAACATCTCAATGTTCATGATAGGGAAACCACAATCATCTATTAACCAACAAGCTAGTATTATATAGAGGCTTTACTAGGGACTCTTATTTTAGTCTACAAATCACACAAGTATTAATGTTTCCTTGTTAATACTATTATAGCATGAATGTAAACATTTATCATAAACACAAAGATATAATAATAACTACATTTATTATTGCCTCTAGGGCATATCTCCAACAGTCTCCCACTTGCACTAGAGTCATCTAATCTAGATTACATGGTAATATACCGAACACCCATGGCAGTTTGGTGTTGGTCATGTTTTGCCCTCGGGAGAGGTTTAGTCAACGGATCCGCCACATTCAGATCTGTGTGTACTTTGCAAATATTTATATCCCCATCTTGGATATGTTCTCGAATAGCGTGAAAACGCATCTTGATATGCTTCAGCTTCTTGTGTGACCTTGGTTCTTACGCATTGGCTATGGAGCCCATGTTATCACAGTAGATAGACATTGGGTCCAGCGCACTAGGAACCACACCCAGCTCTGTAATGAACTCTTTCATCCATATCGCTTCTTGTGAAGCCTCCGAAGCAGCCATGTATTCCGATTCAGTTGAAGATCTCGCCACAACGCTTTGCTTTGCACTCCTCCAACTAACTGCTGCACCATTCAAAATAAATACGTATCCAGATTGTGATTTAGAATCATCCGGATCGGTGTTCCAACTAGCATCGGTGTAACCATTTACAACGAGTTGTTCATCACCTCCATAAGAAAGAACCATATCCTTAGTTCTTCTCAAGTACTTAAGGATGTTTTTGACCGCTGTCCAATGATCCACTCCTGGATCACTTTGATATCTGCTAGTTAAACTAACAGCATATGCAATGTCGGGTCTAGTACATAGCATGGCATACATTAGAGATCCTATGGCTGAGGCATAGGGAGTCTTACTCATCCTTTCTCTATCTTCTGCCGATGTCGGACTTTGAGTTTTACTCAAGGTCGTATTGGGCAACATGGGCAAGAACCCTTTCTTGCTATCTTCCATTCCAAACCTCTTTAGAACTTTGTCCAAATATGTACTTTGTGACAATGATATTTGGCGTTTCGATCTATCTCTATAAATCTTTATGCCTAATATGTAAGCTGCTTCGCCAAGATCCTTCATTGAAAAACTATTATTCAAATATTCCTTGACACTATTTAGAAGGTCTACATCATTCCCAATCAACAATATGGCATCTACATATAGTATTAAGAATGCTACAGAGCTCCCACTCACTTTCTTGTAAATACAAGCTTCTCCATAAGTTTGTATAAAACCAAAACTTTTGAATCACCTTATCAAAACGTTGATTCCAACTTCGGGATGCTTGCTTCAATCCATAGATGGACCGTTGTAGTTTGCATACCTTATTAGCATCTTTAGGATCGACAAAACCTTTGGGTTGCATCATATACAACTCTTCATCAATGTCTCCATTGAGGAATGTTGTTTTGACATCCATCTGCCATATCTCATAATCATAATATGCAGCGATTGGTAACATAATCCTCACAGACTTTAGCTTCGCTACTGGTGAGAAAGTCTCATCGTAGTCAACTCCTTGAATTTGTCGAAACCCCTTTGCGACAAGTCGAGCTTTATAGACAGTAACATTACCATCAGCATATGTTTTCTTCTTGAAAATCCATTTGTTCTCGACAGCCTTCCGGCCATCCGGTAAGTCCACCAAAGTCCATACTTGGTTTTCGTACATGGATCCAATCTCGGATTTCATGGCTTCTTGCCATTTATTGGAATCTGGGCTCATCATTGCTTCCTCATATGTCTCAGGGTCATCGGTGTTGTCCACCAACATGACACTCATAACGGGATCATACCAATCTGGAGTGGTACGAGTTCTCGTTGACCTGCAAGGCTCTGTAGCAAATTCAACTGAAGTTTCATGATCATCATCATTAGCTTCCTCTCTAACTGGTGCAGGCACCACAGGAACTTCTTCCGGTGCTGCGCTACTCGCAATTTCGAGAGAAGGTTCGACAACCTCGTCGAGTTCTACTTTCCTTCCAGTCACTTCTTTCGAGAGAAATTCCTTCTCTAGAAAGGATCCATTCTTGGCAATGAAGATTTTGCCTTCAGATCTATGATAGAAGGTATACCCAATAGTTTCCTTCGGGTATCCTATGAAGACGCATTTTTCCGCTTTGGGTTCAAGCTTGTCCGGCTGTAACTTCTTTACATAGGCTTCGCAACCCCAAACTTTAAGGAACGACAATCTAGGTTTCTTCCCAAACCATAATTCATACGGTGTCGTTTCAACGGACTTAGATGGTGCCCTATTTAAAGTGAATGCGGCTGTTTCTAATGCATAACCGCAAAATGATAGCGGTAAATCTGTAAGTGACATCATAGAACAAACCATATCTAAGAGAGTTCGATTACGACGTTCAGACACACCATTACGCTGTGGTGTTCCCGGCGGTGTCAATTGTGAAAGTATTCCGCATTTCTTCAAATGCTCGCCAAACTCGTAACTTAGATATTCACCTCCACGATCAGAACGTAGAAATTTTATCTTCTTGTTACATTGATTCTCTACCTCACTTTGAAATTCCTTAAACTTCTCGAAAGTTTCGGACTTATGTTTCATGAAATAGATATACCCATATCTACTCAAATCATCCGTGAAGGTAAGAATATAATGATAACCACCGCGCGATGCTACACTCATTGGACCACACACATCGGTATGTATGATTTCCAATAAGTCCGTAGCTCGCTCCATCATACCAAAAAATGGAGTCTTAGTCATTTTACCCATCAGACATGCTTCACATCTTTCAAGTGATTCGAAATCAAGTGATTCAAGAAGTCCATCGGAATGGAGTTTCTTCATGCGCTTCACTCCAATGTGACCAAGACGATTACCACATATAGGTCGAGTTATCGCTCGATTTCAAACGTTTAGCCTCAATGTTATTAATATGTGTATTTCCACTATCGAGATTCAACAAGAATAGACCATCTATCAAAGGTGCATGTGCATAAAACATATTACTCATATAAATCGAACAACCATTATTCTCGGACTTAAACAAGTAACCGTCTCGCAATAAACAAGATCCCGATATAATGTTCATGCTTAACGCAGGCACCAAATAACAATTATTTAAGTATAAAACTAATCCGGATGGTAGATGAAGGGGTAGCGTCAACCGCGATCACATCAACCTTTGATCCGCTTTCCCACGCATCGTCACCTCGTTCTTCGCTAGCTTCCGCTTATTCGCAAAGACTGCTTCGAAGTTACAAATATGAGCAACAACCAAAGATTAAATACCTGCACTACTACGAGTACTAGTGAGATACACATCAATAACATGTATATCGATATACCTTTCTTCTTGATGTTGCCGTTCTTCAAATCCGCCAAGTACTTTGGGTAATTCCGCTCAGGACCTTCTCCCTTGCAGAAAGCACTCAAGATCGTGCTTAGGTCCAGCCTAGGTCTTCTTCGTCATGCGTGGTAACTTTCTTACCACCCTTCTTGAAGTGTCCTTCGCTTAGACTTGCCTTTCTTGAATTTGGTGGTCTTATTGACCAACAACACTTGGTGCTCTTTCTTGATCTCCACTTCTGCAGATTTCAACATGGCAAAGAGTTCTGGCAACGCCTTGTTCATGTTTTGCATGTTGTAGTTCGTCACAAAGTTCTTGTAACTTGGTGGTAGTGATTGGAGGACGGTAAATCCCCAAAGCATTAGGAATCACTATACCCAAGCTTTGAAGTTTGTTTATGCCCTGACATCTTAAGCACATGCTCACTGACGGAGCTGCCCTCTTCCATCTTGCAGTTAAAGAACTTTTCATAAGCCTCATAACTTTCAATTGCCGCATGAGTCTCAAAGATAAATTTGAGATCCTCGACAATATCATATGGGTCTGAATTCTCAAACCTTTTCTGAAGCTCCGATTCTAAACCATACAAGATAGCACACTGAATCGTGGAGTACCGAGTCTTCCGAGTGAGGTAAACATTCTTTACTTCATCGGCATCAGCCGGTGGGTCACCCAATTGCATCCAGCATAGTTTAAATTACCAAATGTGAGGACAATCCTCAAATTGCGAAACCAATCCAAGTTGCTTCCATTGTTTTTCAACTTTTCTTTCTCTAGGAACACATTAAAATTGATGGTAGGGGCTGCCATTGATCTACAACATATTTGCAATAGTTTAGACTAAGTTTATGACAAATTGAGTTCAAATTAATAATAAAATTAATCTAGGTGAACTCCCACTCAAAACAATATCCCTCACATTGTTTTAGTGATCACACGAACCAAATCCACCACATCAACACCGATCATCACGAGAGCTGATATAGTTTCAATGGCGAACAATCGACATGTTCATCATATCTACTATATGATTCATGCTTTACCTTTCGGTGATCCGTGTTCCGAGACCATGTCTGTACATGCTAGGCTCGTCAAGATCAAACCTTAGTTTCCGCATGAGCAAATCTGGCTTGCTCACATTGTATGCACTTGCAGAATCTAACACACCCGATCATCACGTGGTGCTTCGAAACAACAAGCTTTATCAACGGTGCTAACTAAGGGTGAACACTTTATGACTTGAAATTCATGTGCATGAGGGATCATCTTATAATGCTACCGCTGCCTACTAAGCAATACAAGATGCATAAAGGATTAACATCACATGCAATTCATAATATGTGATATGATATGGCCTTTCTTCTTTGTGCTTCCGATCTCCATCTTCAAGCACGAACATGATCTCCATCATCACCGGCATTGCATCAAGGTCAATGACGCTTCTCCATGGTTGTCGTCCACCGGCTTCAACTATTACAACAACTTTGAATAGACACGCGGTTCTTAACATAAATTAAAGACAACCATATGGCTCCTGCCGGTTGCCAACTTACAATAAGGAACATTGCATACATCAAATATAATCACAATCACGGCCATATCACATCACAGCACACCCCTGCAAAACAAAGTTAGACGCCTCTACTTTCTTTGCATGTTTTACGTGGTTTGGGGCTTTCAATAAGTGTCGATCTAACTTACGAACATGAACCACAACATTGATACTAGTATTGTTAATCACCCATTGTAAATTGGATCTTAACTATGCTAGGAGAAACAGCACCATAAAGCCGCTTATGCAATACAAGTTGCATGTCAAGCGTGGAGCAAGTCTCATGAACGATGTCATGTAAGGTTAGCCCGGCCGCTTCATCCCAACATCGCAAGATGCAAAGTACACAAGAAGCAATCGACAATAAAAGCATCAACGCCCACAATGACCATTGTGTTCTACTCGTGCAACAGATCTACATATAGACACGGCTCTGATACCACTGTAGGGTTTCGTAGCATGGAAAACAAAAAATTTCTACCGCATACAAACAAACAAGCCAAGATCTATCTACTAGATTGTATCAACGAGTCAATAGAATAACTCACCCTCGAAGATTCCAAAGTGTTTAACGAGAGCGGATTCTCGTGGGTGATGTGGTCGTACTCTTCCCGATCTCAAGATCGCGTAGACGATCCTTCCGGCTGCGTTCCGCAGCGCCCCATGATCGGTCACACGTTCGTACTGACGAAGACCTTCCTCTCCTTGTTCCAAAGAAAGCGGAGGTTGTAGCACTCTCCTCGCGATTCCTGCAGACAACGCGTGGTACCGGAAGTAGAGGTGAGATCTCGCAGGGCTTCGCCTTAAGCCGGAGCGAGTATGGTGGACGATGAGAGAGCCCTCGACGATCTAGGGTTTAGACACGCCGAGGAGGGGGCTAGGCCGGCGGCTAGGGTTTCACCTAGGCGGCGGCGGCGAGTGCCCTAGGGCCGGCGGCGGCTATGGAGGCGGCGGCTTGGGGCTAGGGTTTAGAGGTGTAGGAACTTGTGTCTAGGAGGGGAGCCCTGCCCCTCCTTTTATAGGTGGAGGGGGGTGGCCAAGGGGAGGGGAGTCCCTCCCCAACTCGGCTTGGTGGTGCACCGGCGGTGGGAGGAGGAACTCCTCCCCCAAGTCGGTTTCCACCTCCCTCTCCACTTCCCAAAACTAGCCGTTTGACTTTCAAACTAGCCGTTTGACTTTTCAAACTAGGATTTGAATAAACCCTCTATTTTGTTCAGCGATGACACCGAGTACATAATGCAATCATACCAACTTGATATAACACATTCATGTACCCTTCCCCTCTAGAGTGCCGGACATTCCGGAACCTTCTAGAACATTCCCGATGAAAACACCGGAACCATTCCCCAACTCCGAAACGGGACTTTCCTTATATGAATCTTATTCTCCGGACCATTCCGGATCTCCTTGTGATATCCCGGATCCCATCCGAGACTCCGAACAACATTCGGTCTCTTTCTCATCATTCCATAACTAATCAAACAACGTCGAATCCTTAAGTGTGTCTCCCTACGGTTCGTGAATTATGCGGACATGATCGAGACACTTCTCCGAACAATAACCAATAGAGGAATCTGGAAATTCATATGGCTCCCACATATTTGTACGATTACTTTGCGATCGAATGAACCATTTACATATGATACCAATTTCCCTTTGTCTCACGATAGTTTACTTATCCGAGGTTATGATCGTCGGTATCTCTGCATACCTAGTTCAACCTCGTTACTGATAAGTACTCTTTTCTCATTCCCGTGATATGTGATCCCTTGTGAGCTACCACATGCTTGCAAGCTAATTGGATGACATTTCACTGAGAGGGCCCAGAGTATATCTATCCGTCATATGGATGGACAAATCCCACTCTTGATCCATGTGTTTCAACCAATACTTTCTGAACACTCAATGCCACCTTTATAGCCACCTAGTTACGGTGTGGTGTTTGATGTCATCAAAGCATCCATCCGGTAAAGGTGATATGCATGATCTCATGGTCGAAGGAATTAGGTTACTATGTATCAGAAAGCATATAGCAATTAAACTATTAAAATGACTTGATCTTTATGCTACGCTTATCTATAGGAGTATGTCCACCATATCATTCTCCTAATGATATGATCTCGTTGTTAATAACATCTCAATGTTCATGATAGGGAAACCACAATCATCTATTAACCAACAAGCTAGTATTATATAGAGGCTTTACTAGGGACTCTTATTTTAGTCTACAAATCACACAAGTATTAATGTTTCCTTGTTAATACTATTATAGCATGAATGTAAACATTTATCATAAACACAAAGATATAATAATAACTACATTTATTATTGCCTCTAGGGCATATCTCCAACAATAATCACAATCATGGCCATATCACATCACAGCACACCCCTGCAAAACAAAGTTTAGATGCCTCTAATTTTCTTTGCATGTTTTACGTGGTTTGGGGATTTCAAAAAGTGTCGTTCTAACTTACGAACAAAAACCACAACATTGATACTAGTATTGTCAATCACCCGTTGTAAATTGAATCTTCACTATGTTGGGAGAAACAGTCACCCGCAAAGACACTTATGCAATACAAGTTGCATGTCAAGCATGGAGAAAGTCTCATGAACGATGTCATGTAAGGTTAGCCTAGGCCGCTTCATCCCACCATCCCGCAAGATGCAAAGTACACAAGAAGCAATCGACAACAAAAGCATCAACGCCCACAATGACCATTGTGTTCTACTCGTGCAACAGATCTACATATAGACACGGCTCTACCACTGTAGGGGTTCGTATCATGGAAAACAAAAAAATTCTACCGCATGCACACAAACAAGCCAAGATCTATCTACTAGATTGTAGCAACGAGTCGATAGAAGCACTCACCCTTGAAGATTCCAAAGCGGTTCACGAGAGCAGATTCTCGTGGGTGATGTAGTCGTACACTTGCCGGTCTCAAGATCGCGTAGACGATCCTTCCGGCGCTGCTTTCGGGAAGCGCTTCCACAGTCGGTCACACGTTCGGTACTCGATGAAGACCTTCCTCTCCCTTGTTCCAGCAGGCAGCAGAGGTTGTAATTCTCCCCTGGTGATTTTGACGGCACGACGGCGTGGTGTCGGAAGTAGAGGGAAGATCCCGCAGGGCTTTGCCTAAGCCGGTGCGAGTTATGGTGGATCTAGGGTTTCCGGAGATCTAGTTTTAGAAGGCCGGAGAGGATGATGTGGTGTAGACGGCGGCTAGGGCGACGACGACGAGCCGGCGGCGACGCAAGGTGGCGGCACGGCGGCGGCGGCGGTAGTGCACGGGGTGGGGAGGGCTGGTTGTGTGTTCTTTGGGGCAGCCTCCCCTCTATTTATGAGAGGGAGGGAGGCTTGGGAGAGGGGAGTTTGAATCCATACCCAAACCCAAGTTGGATAGAAGGAACGACTCATTCCTTCTTCCATTAGGAAACTATTGTTCCAGTTTGACTTTTCAAACCTCCCTTTTAACTTTCAATTTAGAGCTTTAATTCTCTCTCGCAAATGCCCAACCAAAGTGACCTAGGACATGATCCAATCATTCCACTTACCCATGACACATTCATGGACCATTCCCCTTCTGGTCTGGTGAACCTTCTAGAACCTCTCCGATGAAAACATCGAAATCATTCCCGAACTCCGGAATCGGACTTTCCTTATATGAATCTCATTATCCGGACCATTCCGGATCTCCTCGTGATATCCCGGATCCCATCCAAGACTCCAAACAACATTCGGTTTCCCTACTTACATTCCATATCTACTAAACAACATCGAATCCTTAAGTGTGTCTCCCTACGGTTCGTGAATTATGCGGACATGACCGAGACACTTCTCCTATCAATAACCAATAGAGGAATCTGGAAATTCATATGGTTCCCACATATTTTTACGATTACTTTGCGATCAAATGAACCACTTACATACGATACGAATTTCCGTTTGTCTCGCGATAGTTTACTTATCCGATGTCTGATTGTCGGTATCTCTGCATACCTAGTTCAACCTCGTTACGATGAGTACTCTTTTCTCGTTCCCGTGATATGTGATCCCTTGTGAGACAGTCACATGCTTGCAAGCTAATTGGATGACATTCCACCGAGAGGTCCCAGAGTATATCTATCCTTCATATGGATGGACAAATCCCACTCTTGATCCATGTGCCTCAACACATACTTTCCGAACACTCAATGCCACATTTATAACCACCCAGTTACGGTGTGGTGTTTGATGTCATCAAAGCATCCTTCTGGTGATGGTGATTAGCATGATCTCATGGTCGAAGGAATTAGGTTACTATGTATTAGAAAGCTTATAGCAAATGAACTATATTAAATGACTTGATCTTTATGCTACGCTTAACTATAGGAGTATGTCCATCACATCATTCTCCTAATATATGACCATGTTGTTAATAACATCTCTATGTTCATGATCAGGAAACCATGATCATATATTAACCAACAAGCTAGTTTAACAAGAGGCTTTACTAGGGACTCTTTTATGTTTACAAATCACACAAGTATTAATGTTTCCGGTTAATACAATTATAGCATGGTATGCAAACATTTATCATAAGTATGAAGATATGATAATAACCACTTTATTATTGCCTCTTGGGCATATCTCCAACATTGTGTTGAAGTAATATTCAATTGTTTGATATTTAAATTGTGGTACTATTCTTCTAGTGGTGTCATGTGAACATCGACTACATGATACTTCACCATTTATGGCCCTAGGGGAATGAATTATGTATTTGGCTACTAATTGTGGGGTTTCCGGAGTGACAGAAACCTGAACCTCCGTTAGGAAACCTTTGAACAAGGGAGTGTAGGATCTTAGAGTTTAATGCTGTGATTAGGTTTTTATCTTAATTACTTTCTTGTAGTTGTGGTTGCTTGCAAGGGGTTTAATCACAAGTATGTATTAGTCCTAGTAAGGTCGTTACATTAGCATATGTATCAAAACCCCCTAAAAATCCGTTTGCTAAGTATTTACAGAGAATTCCTGATCCAAACCACTAGTTAACACCTTCTGATCCTCGTTGGGATCGACACTCCTATGTATTGAAAGTACTACGATACACCCCCTATACTTGTGGGTCATCAAGACTATTTTCTGGCGCCGTTGCCGGAGAGTGAAGCGCTATTGAAGAGTGGAACTGGTAAAGGAAACTTCTACTGTGAGTATTGCTTTTGTTTCAGTTTGTTACTTTGTTTCCAACATGGATAACCCACTTGGTTTCCTATTTGGTAAAGCTATCTCAAATAAAAGAAAGAGGGAGGTATCAGAGATCGTACCATCATGCATTGTCAGACCTGCAGGAGCAGCAAAAACAGAATTCATAGAGGCCTAACTACCACTTCTAGGGTAGTAGATGAACCACCACCTACTGAAATAGATCCTTTTAAGATACCTACAAAAAATGGTTGATCGTGTTATGGATAACTATTATTTTGGGGATGTAACTGTCCATCCTGGTGATCACTTGATTTTTATCCATGAATTATGCGGCTTGTTTAAGTGTGCAGGTATCACAACGGAACAAGTTAAGAAAAAGTTACTCTCTATATCATTTGAAGGAAGAGCTGAAGAATGGACAATCTATGGAAATGGGAGGAAATTGTACCTCTCTTTTATTCTAAATTCTATCCTCCTAGTGAGCTCCATAAAGACCAGAATCCAATATATAACTTTTGTCCTCGTGATGGAAAGAGTACAACCCAAGCTTGGGGGAGATTGAAGTTACTAATGCTCAAATGTCCTATTCATGAGCTCCCTAATAATATTATTATTAATAACTTTTATGCAAGGATTTCTCTTCATGATAAATATTTATTAGATGCTTCTTGTGCTAGATCATTCATACGTATGAAACAAGAAGCTAAATGGGATCTTCTAGACTATATTCAAGAAAATACTGAAGCATGGGAGAATGACAAAGGAAGAAAGTCAGGTATAAATTATGATTATGAATGCATTAAATCTTTTATGGGAACTGATGACTTTCATAATATTAGTACTGAGTATGGTCTTGATTCTCAAAGTATTGCCAATTGTTTTAAGGCCTTTGCCTCTTATATTGAAATTCCCAAAAAGGAGTGGAACAAGTACCATGCACCTTATAAAGATATTGTTAATCATGTTCCTGCTAGAAATACTGAAGTTTATACTGTTGATCATATTTTGCCTGAACCTTATATTGAGAAAATACCTTTTCCTTCTAGGGTAAAGGAACATTCTATTATAGCTAATGTGGTTAGCAAAAGTATAAAGAAATTTGTAGAACCTGATGAACAAATAAATATTGAACCTGTAGTAGCCATTGTGAAAGACCTTGTCACTAAAAATATAGAAGATGGGCACATTATCTTTTGTAAAGATGCTTCTAATATCATTTCACATCCTAGTAAAACTAGGAGAGCTAGTGTCCATGTGCTTTCTGTTAGAGTTGGTGATCATTGCTATTATGGTTTATGTGATATTGGTGCAAGTTCTAGTGCTATTCCTTATGAGCTTTACAAAGAAATTATGCATGAGATTGGTCCTTGTGAACTTGAGGACATTGATGTGGTTATTCACCTTTATAATAAAGAAACCATTTGTCCAATTGGTATTGTAAGTGATGTGAAAGTTCTTTGTGGTAAGATTAAATATCCTGCTGATTTTCTAGTACTTGGTTCAGCAGCTAGCAAAACTTGTCCTATCATTTTTGGTAGACCTTTTCTGAACACTTGTGGAGCTATTATAGATTGTAAGAAGGAGAAAATTTTAACTAAGTTTGATGGAGAATCTTGTGAGTTTAATTTTTCCAAATTTTCTAAAGCTCCTTATGGAAATGAATAGCCTAATGAGGATTTTAAAGTTGAACAACTTGCTTCTATTGATCCAGTTTTTGACCTTAAACCTCTATTTGATGATTTTAAGTATGCTCATTCTGATGATAAGAATTTTTGTTGTGATAGTTATATTGTTAACTTTATTCATAGTGCTACTGAAAGTTATTATGAGAGAAGGAAACATGGTTTTATGCATCTCAATAATATTAAGTTTCCTCGCTTTATGTTGAAAGTTTTGAAGTTGCGCTTGTTTTGTCTTCCTATGCTAGTAGCCTCTTGTTTCAATAATTTGTTTTCTTACAAAATTCCTTGGCATAGGAAGTGGGTTAGACTTAAATGTTTTGGATATTTGCTTCTTGATGCTCTCTTTTATTTCAAATCCATATCTCTTATGAGAGCATCATTGAAATTTATCAAGCCTATCTTAATGGCTATAAAGAAAGAGCTTTTGGGAGACAACCCATTTTAGTTTGCTTTTGGTTTTTGTTTCTTTGAGTCTTGGAAGTTATTACCTCTGTAATAACCTCTCCTTATTCTTTTTGTTTGGTTTTTGTGTCAAGATTAGCCTATTTTGAGAAGTAGGTAAGTTGTGGGAAGTTGCTGTCCCGGAACAGATTTTTGTGCTGCACTGTAAAACAAATCGTGAAAAATCCTAGTACATTGGATCAAGCTGTAATTTTACGTGCTTGTGCCCCAAGTTATTATCCAACTTTTGTTAGTTTTGCACTTTTTGATTTGAGCAACCGAAGATTTTCGAAAAAATCAATCTTTACCTGCTGATCTGTTTTGACAGATTTCTGCCATTATTTGCATTTGCCTCTTAAATAGATTTCCTTTTAAATTATTTTTGGGATTTTGAGAGGAGTTGCTACAGTAGCTTATGTTTTGATGGATTTCAGTTGAAATTGAATCCAAAGGTTTATTGTCTTTGCAGACACTAATGTTGCTAATGAAGATTGTGTGAAGCTTTGTATGAAAGGAACTTTCAAGTGTTGGAGAGAAGGAATCTGCAGAGTTCGTTTTCGAATAAGTAATAGTTCTAATAAAAAAGGTTCGTGAAAAACTTGTCAATTTATTTTTTTTGCAGTTTTTATTCCATATAGAAGATAACGAGTCGAAAGAGGGAAGGAAACGGAGCCCGGGTGGCTCAAACCATCCAATGGCGCGGGCCCACCTGGCCGCGCCACCAGGGGGTGTGACCACCCCGGAGCCCGTCTTCATCCCATTTTCGCCCAGTACCTTCCTTATGTCGTAAAACTTCGTAATATATAATCCCCTGAGGTCCATATATCGTGTTCTCGTCGTGTTTTTGTTTCGATCTATTTCTGTCAGGAACTATTCTCAAGTTTAGAAGCACCATGGTCTCTACCAACGACAAGGGCAAGAAGCCCGTGCAAGATGATCTTAAAGACCCCAAGTAGGAGGAGGAGATCTTGGTTGAGTATGAAGAATAAGTGGAGGAAGACAAGCGTCTGTGCACCCGCGCCACAGTTGCGAGCATTGGAGTGGTGGCAAATCCTATCAAGCTCAAGAGGACGGCACGGATGTCTACTGGAGGGAAAACTCCGCGTCATTGCCTAGCTCCACGGTCACTTCCTCCACGCACCAAGAACCCCTTCCATACTCTTATACATGAGAAGCAAGTCCAAAAGTTGCCCTATAGTTGGGATATGCCTCGTTCTAACTATGCAAGGAAAGAATACTTTAAGGAGGAAGAGTGGGGAAAGAATCACAAGGACTAGGATTCTCGGACCGACATGATGATGAACCGCATTGAGCATAATTCGGAGTTGATTCGTACTCTAGGCTTCGAGATTGAGGATTTGAGGAAGTTGATTGAAAAGCTTATCGAGAGAACACCACCACCACCGAAGGAATAATTCGTCATCGGGTTTTGGCATCCCCTTGGTTTGTTCCAAGCTTGGGGAGTGCCATGGTATCACATCATTATCTTTCATATTTTTACCTTTTTAGTAGAGTCATATCATAGAGAAGTTACCATATAGGATGGTTTGCATTGTGGAAGTATCTCTCCTCTAGTTGGTTATCTATGTATCCCTTGGTGTGAGTGCCTTTATGGAATATTAATGAGAAGTTTCATCATTTACTTTCTACACATCTTATCTTAGTTTGCAATCTCTATTATATGATTGATCTTGCTGATTAGTATTGGTATCACTTTGGGAGCATCAAGTAAATTTAAATTGGTTTTGGCAAACCTAGCTCTGGTAAGTAGCAACACTTTTTGAGGTTTGAAAGGAAAAGAGAAAAGCACTTACAGGTATTTTATATTATTTTCTTTCTGATTGATTGGCTCATACGTTTAATATTCTTTAGTTAAGATCTTTTTTATTTTCAAGGAAGATTGCATGTTTGTTTCTATCACTTGTATGTTTGATTCTTTCCTTAAACGCTTATGCTTGCTACCCAACCTTGCTAGCCAAAACCCTGTATTGAGAGGAAACACTTCTCATGCATCCAATCCTTGAACTTAAACCTATGCCATTTGTGTCCACCATATCTACCTATTAGAATTATTGCTATTCCAAGTAAATTCTCGAGTTTCATCTATCTTCCAAATTAAAAATTCTTTTGTTATGTGAAAAATAGTTAGTAAAGCTCTCACAAACTTGATGGCATGCCTTATTTTCCTGCCCTTAATAAACTTGAACCATTGTGTCATCTGTGTTGTATATGCTTGCACTTATAAGTTAGGAATTAGCAGAACCATGCACCTGTAAATATCTACCTAGTTGATATCATGATCTTTTGTTTTCAGATGTTGGCGGTGTGAAATAAAAGGGGAGCTTGTAAGTCCATGGAGTTTTGTATATGTGTTAGAGAAACGCCTGGGCGGCTAGCCTAAGCCATGCCTAATCATGGTGGAAACTTGCAGCATAACCATAGTGATCAATATATGAAGCATCCTTAAAAATATATATAGAAAAAAATATAAGAGAGAAAAAAAAATATGTACCATTCCCATGGTAAATAAAAGGATCGCTGAGATGCTCACTGTCTGTTGCCTTATCATTTTGATATGGGATAGCTCATGTGTCATGGGGCAAGGGGTACCCCATTGGCGGTTCTCTATGATACACATATACTTACAATGATAAGAACTTGCTTGTAACTAAAGTTGAGTAGCATGAGGAACGACCCTCGTACTCAAGGGACATGAGATTGCCAACTTATGATTTGTCAAGCATATACTCCATATTTGTTCACTTTAACCTTAATCGCCTCAAGATGCTTATGATAGGGGCAATGGGAGCTCAAAGCTAGTAAGTACCATAATCTTTTGGAAGCTCTTTATGAAACTTGAAATCCCTGATTCCCTCTGCGAAGGGCCTATCTTTTAATTTTTAGCTGAGTCGGTAAACCTATTCCTTTCTTTCTCCGGCAAGCATTTGAGTTGTTGTGTTTCAATCATTCATATGATGATTTATTCAACCATGTTTCCTATCTTCCTTGTTTTGCGCATTAATCTTATCTGAATGAATATTACTTTGAAAGCTATCATCGTGAAAAGCCTTTTTGTTTGAGCAAAAGGATTCCTATTATAAACTCCATTACAAAAGCTTTGCTTGAAAACTAAGTATGATTTGTCAACTGTTCTCTGACCAAGAACAAAGTTTTCCATTACCAATTATGATTTGTATTTATGCATCTTTATTGTGACTCCCATACTCATTGCAAGTTAAGTTATATAATGGTGAGTTTCTTTCTATTATGATCTGTGTATTGGTAAATGTGATGCTTCTTGTCTGTATTCTTTTTATCAACACTTCACTCCATAAACCCGTGGTCATGTTTATTGAGCTCAGTTTTCGCTTGGGGACAAGCGAGGTCTAAGCTTGGGGGAGTTGATACGTCCATTTTGCATCACTATTCTATATCATAATTTGCTGTTATTCATTGATATATTTTATATTAAGAGGTGATACTTATGGTATTTCATCTATTTTTGCATGTTGGATGACTTTTGGAGGATGAACTGTCGGAGTCAGGATTCTGATGGAAAAAGCGGTGTCCAGATACAATATTCACGAAGATCAGAAAATTCCAGAAAATATATGGAAAATCCTATTTTTCCAGAAGATGAAGGAAGCCAGAAGGAGAGGCGGAAATGGGCCACGGGGGACCCACACCACCCCCTGGTGCGCCCCTAGGCTGCGCCACCAGGTGGTGTGGCCACCCTAGCCCACCTCTGGCTTCGCCCTTTCGCCTACATCTTCTCCTCGAAACCCTAAGATGAGTGGGAGGGACCACAAAAAGATTTCACCGCCTCTACGGGGCAGAAACTATAGAGAGAGAAAGAGCTCTCCGGCAGGCAGATTTCTGCCGGGAATTCCTTCCCGGAGAGGGGAGATCGTCGCCATCAACACCTTCATCAAGCTAGACTTCATCTGGATCATCATCATCATCCTCACCACCATCTCCATCCTGCTGTAACAATTGGGTTGAATCTTGCATAGTTCTTCGGGGAAACTTTCCCGGTATTGATTACTTTTGAGTTGATGCTTTTGAGTGAAATCATTGAATTATTGTTTATGTTCAGATTGTTATCCATCATTATATCATCTCTGATTTTGATCCATATGATGTCTCGTGATTAGTTAGTTTAGTTCTTGAGGACATGGGAGAAGTCATGTTGTTAGTAGTGGAATTGTGTTGAAGTAATATTCAATGGTTTGATATTTAAATTGTGGTGCTATTCTTCTAGTGGTGTCATGTGAACATAGACTACATGATACTTCACCATTTATGGCCCTAGTGGAATGCATTATGTATTTGGCTACTAATTGTGGGGTTACCGGAGTGATAGAAACCTAAACCCCCGTTAGGAAACCTTTGCATAAGGGAGTGTAGGATCTCAGAGTTTAATGTTGTGGTTAGGTTTTTATCTTAATTACTTTCTTATAGTTGCGGATGCTTGCAAGGGGTTTAATCACAAGTATGTATTAGTCCTAGTAAGATCGGTACATTAGCATAGGTTCACCCACACAACACTTATCCAACCAAAGAAGATTAATCAACTATATGAAGCGAAAGCACTTGACAGTATTCCCATGTGTCCTCGAGAAAGTTTGGTCCTCATAAATAATACAACCGGCTTGTCCTTTGATGGAGAAAGGATTGGGCCACTCGCTGCAGTTATTATTGTTGTCTTTATTTACTTGCACTTTATTTCTTTCCTTTATCAAAAACCCCTAAAAATCCATTTGCTAAGTATTTACAGAGAATTCCTGATCCAAACCACTAGTCAACACCTTTTGCTCCTTGTTGGGATCGACACTCCTATTTATTGAAAGTACTACAATACACCCCCTATACTTGTGGGTCATCAAGGCTCGCAAAGTTTCTGCCGCTAAGTGCCACTATGAGAGAGTACAACTCCGCGCATGGTTTCACTCCGCCCGCGCCCGACACTAGGCGATACATTCAGCATCGAGGTCGCGACCTCGGTGAAGAGATCAATCGCGTAGCTGACCCGCGGACGCCCGCGCACTAGCCGATCTACAACACCCCCTGCCAAGAACATGAGGGAAGCGCAAGCCGCGGCTGCAGAGCTAGACCATCTGGAGGGGGGTGAGCTGCGTCGCCAGCAGGCACGCGTCCAGCAGTTTCTATCCACAGCTAACGGACTGCAAAAGAAAAATAAAACGAAAAAATACATACGCCTAATATCATTATAGTGTAATCAATTGGTTGCTACTTTGTTACTTTTATCGATAAAAGGAATATATTAATAACAAGAAGATATCAATTACACATTTACACACAACCTCTGTACCAACATAGGGACTATGACAAGTCTAGACACAAAGGATACACACTGCCAAAAAATAAAAGAAAAAGAAAAAAGTCCCCACCGAAGCAAACCGTGACTCACAACAACAAATGCACCGCTAGTGGGGACGACACCTCGACTCCAAAAAATCTTCTCCCAAAATGATGCCTCCAAAAAGGTAACAATGCATACACACCACCATTATCCAGACTAACCGGCATGGTCAGATCCTATAATTTCACCCCGGATAAGGTCTAATCTCCGTACAATGCCTTCAACAAGGAGATGACTAGGGAGCCATCATTTCCTGGTACAACCAACAAAGGTTAGACCTAGGATTTTCACCTCGGATACTAAGACACGGAACTTCAAGAGCACTGCCAAAAATAAGTCTACCATTGTCACTACCACTTGGCAAGAACTGCTGCAAAGCTCTGATCGCCTGGCACACATAGGTCTTCACCCCATCCTTCTTGATCCTTGTCCCCGCCAGCACCTTGCTAGCGGTCTCACTCAACATGAGCATAGAGAAACCTTTGGCCGTCGACCTATCTTGCATGAACCATAGTAGTCGGGCTAAATAGCCGTAATTGACATACCGTAAGGATCCAGCACAAGTGGATCATTGAGCCGCCAATGGCTCTCTACCATAAGCGACAATGATTGACATACCCCGAGGCCCCTAGATTCAGCGCATCAGCATCCACTCTGCCTAAAGACAAGGCCAAATCCTAGGGCCAAATGTGTAGGCGCCTGACCTAGCTACCATGGTCCCACCATCTGCTTCTTCACAGATCTTGGATGACCTAGGAGAGCAACAGAATGCCTTACCGGGAATGCCGACAGCCAAATCTTGGCTAGAGAAAGCTCGCACCGCCATATGAATTGGATCTCGACGAGATGTGGTAGAAGACTATATGTTAGAGCAAAGAAAAAATGGAATGGGGGGACTCCCCGCGGCCACCATCCACCATCGGATGGCCTCCTCTGGTGACAAAGAGGGTAAGGGAGGGCAGAGAAGGCCTGGCTACGGTGTAGGTTAGGTCTCCCCCGTGTTGCCTCAGAGAGGGACTGGGGTCGGGGATGCAACACTTCAAAAGAGATTTTGTTCTTCCATGCAGTGACCAAAATTTATGTCCTTTCTTTGGTGTAAAGCTCGCATCAGCTGATGAATTGGATCTCAGTGAGATGTAGTTGAAGACTAGGTGCTAGGGCAAAGGGAAAAATGGATGGGAGGTACTCCCTGCCGCTGTCGTTCCAATCGCGCAACCTCCTTCTGCGATGGCGGGGGTAATGGAGGGCGGAAAAGGGGCTGGAAGAAGTGTAGGTTAGGGCTCTCCCCTAGTCGCCTCAAAGTGGGACGTGGGGGTCGAGGGTGCAACACTGCAATAAAAGCGTGATTTTGTTCTTCCATGCAGTGACGGAAATTTATGTTCTTGCATTGGTGTAAATCATATGAACCTATGTGATTCTCGACATATTCATTTTTGGGTTTTGTGCTTGAGCCCTTTGGCAGATGACTTCCTAATTTTCTTGACCGTGTGAATCTACTAACATAGGCCTCACGAATGATAAAAATCTTCATTTATGTAGAAAAGGGCCTTATAACATTTTTTTTGATAAATTAGGGTACTTATTGTTAGAAATAATAGGCTAAATCTTTTTTTGAACAGATGAGGCCTCGAAGGGCCTAGGATCTTCATTCCAGCCGTGGGTGGTTAATTACAAGGAGGTGCAATAAGAAAAGAGAAATTACAACTCGACCCCTACAAATTCCAGGAACCACCCTAACCGAGATTGCAAAAATGCAATCGGATCCTATGCAGCCGCCGACAATGAGTAGCGGCAAGGCAGCGCCACCTCTGCATCAGCCGGGGACAAAACAACTTGGCTGGACGAGGGGCATCAGTGCTACTCCGCCGCTAAAGAAAATCAGGGGATAGGAGAGCCCGCGCAATCGATGCCGAGCACGGCGCGACCACCCATCTGGCCATGGATAGCGGCGGCGGTCCATCGCCGTCGCTTGGAGAACGCCTCGGGTAGAAGAAACTCCAGAAGCTCCCCAGCGCCCCATGCAACTAAAGTAGCCCACCATGCGCTCACGCCCACCTCCTCGCCGCCACGGCAGGCCAGGTGTTCTCGAGTAGCAATAGAGCAGCCAACAGTAGCGCGATAGCCGCGCGTGATGCATAGGAGTTGACCATCTGCCTTCTCCTTCCCTTCTTGATCTCCTCGCCGCCACGGCTGGCCGGAAGAAGAAGAGAAGCTTTTGGATTGAACAACCGCTTTCCGACGTCGCGCGCATATGCCAGCAAGGAGAAACTCCCTCCGTGTCCCAGACCGCATCCCGACGCGCTCTCCACCTCCATCCCCCCTGCCTCCAAGGCCGGCCAGATGAGGATAGTGAAGCACCCCAACGACGAGGACAAGGCAACAACCCACATCGGCTTTATTGAATGATGTGGTGGTCTTCGTCGTCGTCCCTAGCTCCGGCCAAAGGAGCATCAAGACAACAAGGGCAAATCCTCATCTCCAGATCTGGCCGCACCTACCTGGAGAGTCCACATCGCCGGGCAACGAGCCCACTTCTGGCAATAAGCCACTACTCCTAACCCTAACTACATCGACGCCACCTCGTTGCCAACTCCGACCGGCTATTCCGACGGAGAGGCCATGGGAGGGGCCCGGGATTTGGTGAGGGGCGGTCAAAAACAGAAGGAGGGAGAGAGAGCTGAGGAGGGAGAGAAGTTTCATAAGATAATAATGGGCTAAATCATTAGACCGATGTGTGATTTCAGTTTTTCCTTAAATATCAAAGCCCATGTGTGTGGAATCTCATATGTGATTTGGTCCAAGTTGGTGACAGCTCACATGTGTGTGGCAAGAGTAGTGGGAGCTAAAGTTTAGTCCCGCATGGAAAGTTAAAGTAGAGTTGCACCATCTTATAAGGTGGAGTGTTGCACCATTTTGTAAGTGAGTCACAATAAGAAAGGTCCATGCACGCTCCTCCTCCAACGATGTCGCCGTCCGCCTCGTCACGATACGACACGACACGTGCGCGCCACGGGGCGCGGGAATCTCGCTGAGCCGAGCTTTATTTTGTTGCTCAGGAAAATGTGTGGGGTTAGACAGACTGTTGGTCGCTACCGGATCGTGGGCTATCTGTAATCGAACCGCGAACCGTACGCGGCGGCCAAAACAATCTAGGATTTTGTCAGCCTCTCTGCTTGCGCTGCCACCATTTTCTACTCCATCCTGTTTGCCGGTGTGCACCGGCGATCGGGAAAACAGGTCTCCGAAACCACCCGTCTTTGTGTTCCTGTCGGGAGAGGGCGAATAAGGTTTTTTGGAGATGCTCCGCGCGACTGCTTAAGTTCGTCATCATGGCGCGTCTTCCCGGTCGTCAAGCCGGACCTCGTGCACGTCGTCTTCAATGCCGACTTCTTTAACAGGCTACAGCAAACGCTGCACCAACGACAATTTTATCGGCAACCGATCAGTACGTATATCGTCATCCGATCTGTTGCTTTACTATGGCTGTTATGCCTAATAATTCAACACTTATAACATTTGTTACACTAATATTTTATCAAGATTCATGTTTCTCTGAATCACTGCCGAAGCTTCAAAGCTAATAATTACAAACCTTAACTAATTCTTAATCATCTAAAGCATCATTATTTTATAAGAGGAGTCGTGATCCATAATTAGAAGAAAATGAGCCTGAAAGAAAGTGGTTTGTTAGTTTGTTGCCGCGTTATTGATTGCTTGCTACTGAATTAATTGGATTAACCACCATTCCAGATGTTAGGAATTGCTTCTGAAGGGAGTGAACTGTAAAAGCTAACAATCAACTAACACGGAAGAGATTAGCCAGGAGGAATTTTCTTGCAATTGGCTGACAAGTTTGCTTATCAAGGATACCAAAAAAACTCGGAAATTCCCTGAAAAGAGAAGTGGATGTTGGCTTCCAGTGATGGCAATGTAGATCATTCCAGCTTTTCTCACAATGTCCATGAGCGGAAGGTGTTCCCTGAACGTATCTCACCGGTGAGAGTTCTTAGTATACATCATTGAGAAAATCTTAAAGAAAGTACCAAAACTAAAATGTATTCCCTTTTTGTTCTCCAGCTAAGAAATGTCATTCCCTGAGATCTTTTGTTCGCAAAAGGTAGAAGATACAGAGAAAGTAAAAAGAATGAGCAACCATACATAACCCCTCAGTATGAACAGTTTAGCTGACAAGAGCAGAAGAGATATTGTTGACTACATCACCATTGGTGAAGTCGAACATGATACACTGAAAAGTGACTTGATCAAGAATAGTAGTGCACATATTGTCCTCCACTACGTGAACAGCTATGATCAGAGTTCTGGGAAACCGTGTGAATCGGTGCTATTAGTTAGCTGGGATTTCTTGCAATCAATCGGGGATACCATTTCTGAAGATCATTTTGTTACTAGTACTATATATATGGAATGCATATTTTCCTTGCAGGAAGATATGGAGTAGTATTAGTTTGAAGAAGTACATCAGTGATTATATGGTAGTTAATGTGTAAAACCTCAGGCATGTTTACTCTCAAGAAGATGGTAGATATGAGTTATTAGAGATAAAAAATGATTACAGGGTTTTTACTTTATGTAGAGTAAAAGCCTCAATGATATATGCATAAAAATCCCGTTCAAGGGTCAAGGGCAGTTCAGAATTCAGAGTTTATTGTTATGTAGTGATGTTACTCAATTTCTCTGTTCTTTCATATTGATCATTTGCCACCGGACCCAGCATATAATTCATGTCAATAAGCAAAATCTTCTTTTCACCAAAAGAAACAAAAGGTCAAGAAACTAGCCCTGGCGTCTCCTTTTTTCTCCCCAAGAGAGTTGGAATGCAAGTTCGGGTCCCTTCAATTTCATAGCAGCTAGCTGCGAAAGGACATCACATTATTATTGTACTGATTTGGAGTTATGTGCATTTGCACTGCATACTTTCTGGATGGATCTTTCTCTATCAGATGCAATTCCTGTTTTTTTTATCAGATACCTCCTGAGGCAGCAACACTGTCATCATGCAACATGAGGACCATGTAAACATCGAAAAACCCGCCGGAAATTGAGAAGGATCTGCGTGTCCACTTTGAAAAGAAAAGGAAGAAAAGCTAGCGCGCACATTTATCACATATATTTCCTGTACACGGCAGGGATGCTAAATATTCTTAGTGAATGGCATTTTTAGCAACACTTGTTCAACCAGGCAACTCTCTGTCCATGGTGATGCATGCTAGTTGCACAAAGAGAAAAGTTTGGTAGAAGTGCTGTATAAGTAGACATGTATCTGGCCTCCAATATTTGTCTGTTCCGAAACATAGCCTATGTATGAATTAATACTCCGTCACTAAATACAAGGATATATAATTGTTCAGCATCAGCGGATGCAGCTATTCAATGACACCTCATTGTTCTTCAGGCGAAGCTGGTAGCTTGTAGCCATAACCAGTTCTAAATTTAAACTAACATTGTTCTGTTAGAATTAATGTGGCTGATGATGAGTAGTAACTTGCTGGTCTCAGTTTTCTTGTTTCTTGACCATGGCAGGATTCCATCGTCCAATTACAGAAAAAGATGGTGAGGTGTGATGTTTGCTTGTGTTCCCATATCTCATCAGGTTGTTGCATCATTCGGCGTCAAATTTAGACAAGATGTGGCAGTTCGTTCTTATCATGCCAATATTACCAAGCAGTTGTTTCAGAAGGCAAGCATACATTGATTTCATGCTAAGAGACAGCAGGTAGGTGTCAAGCTCTGCTATCTTATCTTGTCTAAAATTGAAAATAGGAAAACTTGACCTAGAAATTCTGGACAGCGCCTACTTTGACACGGTGCAGATGTGCAGTAAACAAAGCTAACTGATCTTGGGCTGTTTTCCGCAAAAAAACAAAAATGTTCTTAGGCTGTTAGGGAGCTCGTACGCATTATATGCGTGCATGAAAGCTACCAAGGGTAAGGTAAGTGTGCTTCTCTCAACCTTCGTCTCCATTAGGTTCTACTCAAGATGGTTACAAGTTTTTTCTTCTTAAGCAAAGTTAATTAATAATTGGTAATGTGAAACCAAGTATCATATGTCACCTATGCTTTTTAGATGGAGAGATGTTACTTTTCTCTCTGTTGCTGTCCTTTCTGACTACCTGGCTACATTCGCCCCATCATGAACTGGGAGACTGAAATGAAGGTGTGTGCATGGTGGAGTACTGCATTTTACCAATGGCCTTCCACTAGGTTGCTCTGGTCAGCGTTGCCCCAGTAAATATTTCTGGTTCAAGAACGGCATATCGGATCCTATACATGATTATCATGTCTCCTGTACCATTTCCTCATGTATCTGTATTTTTCTGAAACACGTTAGTTTTGTACGAACAACTCTGCAGGATTGCAGGAACCTAGCTTTGCACACTAGTATTCTCTGGTAAGGATCTGCTGGCCTTTCTTTTCATGTACATATACTTTCTGGAAATAGATGATGTAGTACATAGTATTACTTTATTTTGGAAACCTGTTTTAGTGTCTTTTCACTATATAGCAGTATCCACATGTATCAGTAAACCCGAGCAGTTCTCAGTTGTGCAAATATAACAAGAATTATTTACACATGGTGTAACAATTCAGTTTGGGTACTAGCTAGGTGACCAGAAAAGTTCCATCAAAGTACATATATACATAAATACATTAACTAACTTGTGGAGAACCTCAACTACTAAATCACTGAAAGCAAACAAGGACAGACACTTTGAAGCCATCTTACTGGGTATGCCACTGAGCAAACCTGGGAAAAAAACTGCCATGCCCATTACCAGCTAAGCAAGTTAGCTGAATCTGATCGACAGGGACAGGAGTCCTGTCACATCTGGACCCTCTACTGATCATGATCAAAGGCACAACGTCAAGTTCATGTATTCTCTTACGTCTAGAGACGACTTTTTTTTTGCGAAAGGGTAATATTAGATCTAGATCTCATGTGATCAGTCAAGCAAGAACAAGGATACCGTATAACATCGCACCCGCATCACAAGATTAACGGGATCTATACAAAATTTTAGAGTTATAACATTGGTACCGCATCGCGCTGCAGTTTGGTGGACATGTGCACAACAAGCTTATCTTTCTCAAAGAAGATTTTAATGTCACTCCACTGATGCTGTCTTCCTGGTAGTATTTCTACTTCCACTATATGGTCAATCTTGTGGCATCATGACACACGGCGATTCTTCTGTTCGAGCATCTGAGAGCCTCTTGTTCTAGTTAAGGTGTCTGTCACTTTGTTTAGTAATTAGTTGTTCTTACAAACTGTAAGCTTGTGTTTTCCTAGAAAAGATCCAGAATCTCGTTAAGTTCCTACAATTTATTAAACATGGAAAACCCACGAGGAGATAACGAATCAAAGAGTGTAGCCAGTGGCATTGTACCATTTTCAGATCTCTCTTTAACCTGCTAGCTGGGTAGGTAGGCAACTCTAGGTAAGCTAGTGGTGGTAATGCTGTACCCATTTTCCCAATCTTGTTTCACGCACGATCAAGATCATGGGGGGATATAGGGCAACTTGTGTGGTCAGCCCAAAACCTGCATATGCGCCGGATTTACTAGTGGCGGTTGCAGTAGAGGTTAGGCCTTTTCCCCCTTTCTATCTCGTCTCACCTCTTCCTCCATTAATCCATTCCCCCCCTGACAATTGCGATGCAAATCTGGAGTACCATTTTCACCTTCAGCAACTGGCTGGCCAGTGAGGTGAGCACATCGGCCTTATCTTGCGAGGAAAGAGCGCATCGGATGATTCGTCACGAATATGTCGCGAAGGTTCCCACCTGTAGCATTGCCTTTCCTACTTTAGGGCCTCTCTTTGATCTAGTACAAGATTCTCAGAACGCGAAAATATGTAAGGCCGTAGGATTGCACCATCCGCGTGTGAATCTAGATAAATCTACGACATCATTTTCCGGACGTAGAAAGTAGAACTCCATAAATTTGACTAAACAAAATGACTCGAGAGAAACTATGCTTTACAAGTCTAGAAAATTACATAAAGAACAACAAACAACCCACTCGAAAGAATACATGATAACTAACAAGGCTCCAAAATTCTTAGGAAATCATTTGAGTCAAAGAGGTGCTCAACTTTATAGCGGTAGTAACTTGCAGGCGTAGATCCAGACAGCAGGACGGGCACACGGCGATCCTGTGCCCTTCACCCCCAAAGAAAACAAACACGAGTACAACTGAGGTGATCAAATGGAATGCTTTTGCCGTGCATTTCGGTGGTTATTTCCAGTACCACTAGAAATTTCTGATTCATGTACAGCTGATCTGAAGGATTCTGAATATTTTTTGTTGGTTCTTCCAGAATGGCAAGTTGATGTGAAGGATTCTGAATATTTTGGCAACTTTTTTTCTTTGTGCCATCTTATCGTGTCTGCTGTGGCCTATGTGGCCACTGGTGCATTATTAAAGTGCATGTATGACACAATGTCGTCGCGTGTACGAGGTTCCAGTTGCTTTGTCTAGTCAACACCAATGGGAGTGAAGAAAATTGAAAGAAAGTGTTCTTTGATAGGCCTACCAATCATGGAGCTCCCAATTATACTGGAGCGGCAGTACTACCGTCCATGCCTAGAAGGCTGGAAAGCACATGGGACTATAGGTAGCTGTTTAGTCTTATTGATATCATAATCAGTCTTCAAACACATGAATTTATACAGAACAGTTCGGTTCTCGTATGAATTAAGAGAAATTGTCCCGTTGAAACGGGCCTTTGGGGAGATTTGAGATAACGTGTTCTTTTGTTTCTTTGAATGATTTCTAAAAAGAATACTGCAAGCATTTTAGTTAGAGTATGTCATTATCAATTAGTTATGGGTCAATAAAGCATCACATAGCCCATCTCCGTCTATCTATAAGTTAAACAAGTCCATCTTAGAGAAGCCAAATCTTGTACTACCAGAGATCTCTTTCAAGGAAATGAAGCAAGTTTGCATCTTTTGACCTTACCTGCTCCCGCTCCTATATAGGAGTATAGGTAATGGGCATCTTCCCCGCGCATCTGCTTTCTAGTTTTTTTTTCCTAAGTAAGCTTCATTTCTTACCCTTTAGTTGTGTCATTTTTTACAGTTTGTACTCCATTGAAGAAATTGCCATATGTCACCACTTTGTTGTGACAATTTTGAAAACGTTTACCCTATTTATTGGTTTCATCAAACTGAAAAGCTATATCCACTCATTAGAGCTACTCCTACATGATAGCTGGCCGTGCATCAAACTAAAAGGCTATATCCGCTCGTTAGTGCCACCTAGACTTAGTCACTTGTGTACCCTTGTAAATTAAGCTATGTTTATGTATTAAACATAGTTTCTTAAGTAGACCTGTTTTTTTTCCAAACGGGCTACTCCCGTTTTCATTACTTGCATAACGGAAATACAATGTTCCAAACAATTTAATTATAAGTACCAGGAAACTGAAAAGAGGATGCTCTCGCACCAATAGAAACCTGTTGTCAAATGTCTCACCTCAAGCACTCGACTACGGGGCAAAAACCTTCGGGTTAAATCATGTTGATATTATTGTCGTACAATATATCTTTATAGTACTAGCACGCAGTGAACCACACCTAGTTTGATAACAAAATTCTTGACGCAAATGTCCTCTTTAGCTGCTACAATAGTAGTCATATACTTAGACTTTTGTTGTAGTATCTGTCACAATGTCTTAACTTTGAAACTCATCCAAATCCGTTATGGAATCTCCTTTCCATTACATTGTTCCACCCATAGTTTAAATTAAGATAAAGTTCATATATATTTTGTGAAAAAACTAGTATCAATGTAATACTTTACAGTGAACTATCTAACTATTTGTCACATCTACAAAAATAACATATTCTTAGTTCTTCCAAAGATCATAAGAATATCCTTACTATCGTCCAATGATCATCTTATGAGTCATTCTGGTATATGCTCATAACATTTAGAGCATAGGACATATTTGGATGTGTACATATCATAGTATGATTGATCAAAATATTCTTATGATTTCACTCACCAAGTGTCAAAACACTTGAATCTCGTTTCACTTACCAAGTGGCAATATACTTGAATCTTGAATCAATCCTTTCTGTGTGGCAAGAAACTTTCTTATCATTTCCATATTGAACATATTTAATATCTCATCTATGTACATTTGGCACAGCCATATTAACGTCTCAATCTATCCATATAGACACTGATATCAAATATTTGGGTTTTTCCTAAGTCTTTCATCGAAATGAAACTCTTAACATGTGTCAATAAAAGATACATCAGTTCAAATTAACAATATGTCTTTCATATAATATATTAGAAATATATCTCAGCGCTCCCACTTAATTTCTTGCAAATACAAGCATCTTCATCGTCTCTGATGAATTTAAACCCTTTAATAGTTTCATCACGGTGAAGATTCCAAATCCACGATGCTTACTTCAACCTTTGAAGTTTGCACGCTCTTTTAGCATCTTTTGAATTAACAAAAGCCTTTGGATCGTGTCATGTACATGTTCTAGGTAACCATTCTATTAGAAGAACTTTGTTTTGTTTGTTTCATATAAAAAAATTATATGTAGTGGTTGCTACATTAATCCGTCCAAACTAAATATCGCTATAAAAGATCAAATCTTGTCATAGTCAACTTCTTGAACGTTGTCGTAAATTTTTTACCGACATGCCGACTATTTCATAGATGTGAAACATTCATATCTATTTATAGATCCAAATACGACCGATAGATTTTACACCTTTCCGGAGGGTTTTCCAAGTTCAAAAACTTGATTTTTCTTATATGGAAATATAACAGATTTTATGGCTTCAAGCCATTTGACGGAGTCAGGGCCCATCATCGCTTCTTTGCATATAGTCGGTTCATCATTGTCAAACAATAATGATTTAATTCTTAAATCTTGGTATTTGATTGTTTACCCGACCTATTTGGTTCAATAGGAACTTAGACCTCCGCAACCACAACCTTTGAGGCACGTGATCCATGAGCATTGTTGTCGCACATATAGCTAAGGTTCAATAACCTTATCAAAGTTCTATTGTCCTCCCACTTAATTTTTCACGAAAATTCCTTCTAAATAAATTTGACATTCTAAGCGATAAACACTTTTATCTTTGGTGTTATGGAGGAATACCCAACGGTTATTCGAAATAATATACAAAGACATGCTCATCCGACTTTGCTTGTGAACATTTTACTTATGCCTAGCATACCAAAATTTTAAGAAAGGACAATTTGGGTTTTATCCTAGACCATAACTTATATGGTGTCATTTCAACGGATCACGATGGTGCTCTTTTTAATGTAAAAGCGATAGCCACTAAAGCTTTTTAATCTTTAAAATATAATAGCAGTTTTATAACTGACACCTTTGATCTCACCATGTCAAACAAGGTTTCATTGCATATCTTAAACACTCCATATTCCTATGGTGTTTCGAGAAATGTAAATCCATGGAATGATTCCTCAAACTTAGTGTTATGCTAAACTTGTAACTCAAATATCTTCCTTTATGATCCAATCATAAATTCTTTATTTTCGGTTACAATAATTTTTCACTTCATCTTGAAAGTCTTTGAACATTTTAAAATGTTTCATACTTCATCCTTATTAAGTAAATATACACATATATTCACTCAAATTTTAGGAGAAAGCATATGAAGTTGAAATCCATCACTCACAACTACACATAATGGACTACATACATCAATATGTACAAATTCCAATAAGTTAATTATTCGTTTTTCTTAGGCCTTTGAACGAAGTTTCAATTATCTCTAGGAAAGTCTCACAAGTGTTATTTGATTCAAAATAAAAATACTCCAAAATTCCATCAACATGGAGCTTCTTCATGTTTCCTTTCCAATATAATTTAAACGGCGATGTCACTTCTTAAGTGATCTTTCAATCATTTGTCTTGCGACATTTTTAGCATTAGTTTTATGGATGTGATTTATCCAACTAGACTTGTATATCATCCATCTATTATGGAATACGTAAATTATTTGAACAACCTTTTGTTCTCATAATACCTGATCAAAATAACAATTATTAAAATAAATCTTGAAGGCAAGCTTTGATGTCAACGAGAAACATAACAACACTTTATTTGATTTTGATGAACATCTTCACATATTCTCTTGCTAGTTACTTAGGCTATTATAGTTCATGAATTGTGTTGTTCTGTATGATATTTCACACCAACAAATTTGGTATCCAATATCCAAGAATCATATTGTTTAACAAGCAAGGAATACAGCCATAATATGTATTTCATCTATATACCTATGCTGGACAATTCCAGTCTTTTCTTTTCCACCAAATATTTTTGAGATTCTCTTTCAGTCATCCCTTTTAAAAGAATCAATCAACATCAAAAGTGGTGTCATACACATGACACATAGTCCAAAGCTTGTATAGTCAAATATTAATACCTTTGGACTTGCACTTTGAAGTAGATTATCATCATCAAATGTTTGGCGTTCTTTCAAAATCCATTCTTTAGATATCTTTTTAGTGTAGTAAAAAATTTACCTACATCTTCTATTGATCCTTATCATAACAACTTTCATGATCAAGCTGCTATAGCTTATAAAGGCGAATTGCGAGTATAATGTTACTTTCCAAAACCCTTTTTGGAGGATTAGGACGAGCAGCATCTCCAACCTTTGTAAATTCTCATCAAATATGAGAACATATATTTTGCTAAATTATACTCTATCATGTTGCAACCAAAACATTGTTTCATATATCACAATATCTTCCACACATGATGGTTTCTGAAACACTCCTTTCAGCTCCTAGATAACCTTGATATTAAAACAATCTTTTGAATATCAAGAATCATGGAGGCAAACATGACAGTTAGATACTAACACTGTAATTATTACTCTTGATTTAATACTAATTATTAAATTTCACGAAGTAAATGGAGTTTACTGAAAGTTTGCAATAGGACTTCAAAACTTTAGATTGACACTCAAAACAATACGATACCGGTTCGTAAAGTAACTATCCAGAATTCTATAGTTCCTGAATTATAACTAAGCATAAGGTGGTGAACGGATGCCAATGATTACAATAAATTATGCAAATTCACTTTGATTTAATTTATGATAAATTGTGTTCAACCTTAATCATATTAATATTTGAACTCCCACTCAAAACAAACATCCCTCAAGTTGTTTTGGTGATTAGATGAACCAAATTCACTACACCAAGTCCGATCTTCATGTGAGAAGATGTAGCTTCAAAGGCGAACAATCAACATGTTCATCATATCATCCATATGACTCATCGGTATTCCGTGTTCCGAGGCCATGTATGTACATACTAGGCTCATCAAGGTTAACCTTAGTATCCGCATGTGCAAATATGTCTTGCACCTGTTGTATGCACACGTAGAATCTATAACACCCGATCATCACATGATGCTTCAAAACGACGAGTCTTAGCAACGGTGCCTACTAAGGACGAACCCTTTATTACTTTATTTTAGTGAGAGGGATCATCTTATATTGCTACTGTCACGATCTAAGCAATACAATATGCATAAAAAGGATTAGCATCACATGCAATTCATAATATGTTATATGATATGGCCTTTCTTCTTATGCCTTTGATCTCCATCTCCAAAGCACGGACATGATCTCCATCATCACCAGCGTGGCGTCAAGGTCAGTGGCGCCGCTTCATGGTTGTCCATCACCAACAACAACTATTACAACTATTTGGAATAAAGCTATTACATGATGAATAGACACGCAGGTCTCAACAAATTTAAAGACAACCATTAGGCTCCTGCTGGTTGCCATATTACAATAAGGATCATTGCATACATCAAATATAATCACAATCACATCATGGTCATATCACATCACATGTGAAATGGATCGTATGGGCACCTAGAGGGGGGGTGAATAGGTGCTACTCATTTTTTAGTTCCTTTTCAATTTTAGGATTGACACAAAGTAAATTCTCTAGATATGCAACTACGAGAATTTCCCTATATGCAAACCTAGCTACTAAGCACGTAAAGAGAGGAGCGAGGAAACCGTAGTGGAGCACGCGGGGACACAGGGATTTGTTTTACCGCAGTTCCTTCCTTGTTAATAGAAGTACATCTGTGTTGGAGGGGTGGGCGGTTCTAAGACCACAACTCCACAATAGGCCTCACCCTATTCTCCGATGGATCTCGCCACAAAAGGCCTGATCCACCTTCTCCACTATTGGTACCCTTCGAGGCGGGAACCGGTGCCTTTAAAACACTACCGGGGCACACACACCCACAACTGAATTGGGGGCTCCTGTAATGACAACAAGTTGTCGCAAGAACAAGGTTTATTAATATAAAAAATGCAAGGATCTAGATATTTGCAAGAAATACTAGATCGGTGATTCTCCAAATGAATGGAGAGAAGATGAAGCGCTTGATTATAGTATTTGAAGATCGAGTTCTCCTCCTTCGATTCCCCAAGGGGGCGGGGCCTTTGGGTGGATGAAGGTGGAGCTCTCTTGGATGAAGGTTGAAGAACAGATCTTGACTTTTTCGAATGAACCAAGAGTTCTGCCAGGAGGGGGAAGGCAGGCTTAAATACCCCCCGCCCAGATCTGGCCATTGGTGGAGTTTGGGGGCGGATTATCCACCCCCCCCACTAGGGGCGGACTATCCTCCCTGGGGGAAAATCCTCCCCCTGGACGGAAAGTCCGGGGGAATGTTCGGCCCCCACATAGAAGGTGACGCCGGTCTTGACTTGGTAAAAAAACCTCGAGGGGGCAGATTATCCGCCCCTTCAAGGGGCGGACTATCCGCCCTGGGGGAAAAATCCTCCCCCAGGACGGAAACTCCGGGGGAAAATCCGCCCCCCATACGGAAGGTCGCGCTGGTCTTGTCTTGGAGAAAATCCCGGGGAGCGTACTATCCGGCCCCTAGAGGGGCGGATTATCCGGCCAGGCCAGAAAATCCGTCAGATACTTCGCCCCCATTCTGAGGGTTGCGCCCTTCTGAGTTTGGGAAGGGGCGGATTATCCGCCCCCCAAAAACAGTTTCCATTTCCTTTTCAAGGTAGAGATCTGCAGAACTTCAACACACATTAAATAATCCTTGATATTGTTATCTAACACAAAAAACACTAGGGATTATGAAATGTTCGCTCAATCTCCCCCTTTTTGGTGTTAGATGACAATACTAGGATTTGCAATAAAACCTACTAACCGCACCTTAAGGAAATGAAAGAGGCTCCCCCTAAATGTGTGCATATTTATAATTTGCATTTGAATACAAATGCACACACTAAAGAGCAAGCCAATTTCATAACAAAGACAATTAAAACAAGGTGAGTTAGGAAAAAAAAAGTCATACCACCGGGATGTGAAAATAGCCAAAGTGAATAATGAGATTATTAGGCCTCAAGCACACCCCACAATATTGATGCACCACTAGATAATTCCATAATTCCATATGCCATCAATACAATACCATACTCCATAGATAAATCTAGAATTCCATATGAGTAGTTCCACAAGATAAATCCAGAATTCCAGAGATCCATACATGGGCACAAAGTAACACACGACAAAGTCTTATACAAACCATGCAAACCAAGCACACAAAGTTCAACGCTAAAAGGACACAGGCAAGCAAATAAAACGAATAATGAAAAAGAGGCAAGTGCTTGCGCCCGACCCATGCAAATCCGTGACCAGCTTCTTCTTCTTGGACTTGGTGACATATCCAAGTCCCTCTTTTCCAAGATTTGACCTTTGCTTGCCAAGTATCTCATCAAGTACACCCTTATCTTTGGGAGTGGTGTCATTGACAAGCTCATCTTCCACACTAGCATTTTCCTTGTGAATATATGTTGATTTAGATGTGCTAGGAACATCATACTTGGTCAATCGAATTTGGAGCTGATCATGCGACTCATTGAGAATGGATAATTCACTTTTCAAAGCCTTGTGAGCAATGTCAAGTTTCTCCAATTCCTCGGAGAGTCTAACATGAGCAGTCCCAAAGTCAATCTTTTCTTTCTTTAACTTCTTTGCTTTGGCTACTACATTGTCATGTTACTTAACAAGCTTTGTCACCATTTCTTCATGTGACTCCTCAATAGACTCAGGCCTCTCTTCAAGAGAAGCTCGAGCCTCTTATTCTTCTAGAGCATTTTTTAAGGACGCAATTTCCAATGCATCCTCCCTTTCAATCCTGCCCTTTTCTTCAAGAAGCACTTCATTTTGGGCCAGATGGTCCATAAGAGCCTCAAAATGTATTTTTTGCTCACCTTGCAAGTTAGTGAAGAAATAATCCAAAGCAATAATCTCTTCTTTAACCTTAAGACTAGTAGGATCATCCATGTCAATCATATCCTTAGGAAAAGAAGTGTTAGAAGTTGATACCTCGGAACCTCTTGCCATGAGGCAAGTAGCATTCTTGTTGATGATGTTTTCTTTTGGAGAGTCGAAGAGAGATGCTGGTGTAGATGTGGTGACTATAGCAGCCACCTCTCGAGAGCTATCATCCTCGTCCTCATCTTCACTTCCCGAAGAATATTCTTCTTGAGCCACTAGAACAATCTTTGGTTGCTTCTTGAACGGAGCATTCTTCTTTACAAATTGTTTCTTGCGTGGAGCCTTTGACTTTTCCTTGAGAATGAGTCTTCCTCCATTATCTTCCCTACTTTGATACAGACACTCGGCTACAAAGTGCAACCGGTCTCCACAGTTGAAACTAAGTTCTCAGCTTGGTACCGTTTTCCTTTCTTCCATATGTTCCACTCTTGCGTTCTAGTTCAGATTTGGCCTTGGTTAGATCCTTCCAAAAGTTTCTAGCATAGAAGGCCATGTATTGTCCATGAATTATTTTTACATCCTCAGGATAGTCCATACCTTCTATGTCTCTTCATCATGATCAGCCACACTAGTCTTCAAGGCCACGTTGACTCCCTTTTGCATCCCCATGGCTCGTGCACGAGCATCTTCGGCATTCTTGGCATCCACTTTGAAAGTTGCCATCTCTTGCATTACCTCATTGGATGTCATTAGGTGGTAGTTATGCCTTCATTGGAGACTCTTCAAATCTGTGGGCTCAAATGGCATAATAGCACTAACATACTTGCGCTTGATCCAAGCATCATCAACATGAGAGGCACCATGATTTCTGAAAGTGGTGGCTATTGGCTTGAGCCTCTTATACATGTCCTCGTGGTCTTCTCCATCCAACATATAGAATCCTTCAGCTTCATTACTCAAAGCATCATATCTATTTCTTCTCATGCTCTCATTTCCAATGAAGAGCTCGGTGAGGGCATCCCAAGCTTCCTTAGCTGTGTTAAGATGCTGAATATGTGGCATGTCTTTGTCACCCACACCAAGTTGAATCATGTTTAGAGCCGTAGCATTTAATTGAGTGTCAACAACCTCTCTTCTTGTTAGGTTCTGGGGATCTCCAACATGAAGACCATTCTCTATGATTTTCCACAACTCAATGGAGGAGCTACACACATGAGACTTCATCAAAAATTGCCATTGATTAAAAGTAGATGCTAAAAGTTTGGGTGGATCACCCCTATTATGTATATGTGGATGTGGGATAGGTGGATCAGGAGAATACACATGGGAAACCTCATTGTATCATTCCTTACCACTATCCTTTTTTGAGGAGGAGCTCTTGCTAGTGCCATCACCAACCACTTCGTTATCTTTGGAATAGGTTTTACCCGTTTTCTTGGATTGCGGAGTGGTAGCCTCTGAGGCAAATGGAGGTGATGCTGCGGATGGGGAGACACACATTATCATTTGACACATCTCTTCCATCTTAGTCTCCATAGAACTAATCAAGGTTGTTTCCAACGTCTTGAGATCGTTCATGGTGACTACCTCCGGAGCATCACTACCATCTCCCTTGGAACCCATACTTATCTTAGGCGGTTAAGCCCGAATAAAGAGTCGGGGCTCTGATACAATTGAAATGGATCGTATGGGCACCTAGAGAGGGGGTGAATATGTGCTACTCAATTTTTAGTTCTTTTTAAATTTTAGGCTTGACACAAAGTAAATTCTCTAGATATGCAACTATGAGAATTTCCCTATATGCAAACCTAGCTACTAAGCACGTAAAGAGAGGAGCGAGGAAACCGTAGTGGATCACGCGGACACACATGTATTTGTTTTACCCCAGTTCCTTCCTTGTTAAGGGAAGTACATCTGCGTTGGAGGGGTGGGCGGTTCTAAGACCACCACGCCACAATAGGCTTCACCCTATTCTCCGATGGATCTCGCCACGAAAGGCCTGATCCACCTTCTCCACTATTGGTACCCTTCGAGGCGGGAACCGGTGCCTTTACAACAATACCAGAGCACACACCCACAACTGAACTGGGGGCTCCCGTAATGACAACAAGCTATCACAAGAACAAGGTTTATCAATATAAACAAAATCAAGGATCTAGATATTTGCAAGAAATACTAGATCGGTGATTCTCCAAATGAATGGAGAGAAGATGAAGCACTTGATTGCAGTAGTTGAAGATTGAGTTCTCCACCTTCGATTCCCCAAGGGACGGGGCCTTTGGGTGGATGAAGGTGGAGCTCTCTTGGATGAAGGTTGAAGAACATATCTTGACTTTTTCGAATGAACCAAGAGTTCTGGCAGGAGGGGGAAGGCAGGCTTAAATACCCCCTGCCCAGATCTGTCCGTTGGTGGAGTTTGGGGTAATCCGCCCCCACTAGGGGCGGACTATCCGACCTAGGGGAAAATCCGCCCCCTGGACGGAAAGTCCGGGGGAATGTCCCCCCCCCCCCCCCCCACACACACACAGAAGGTGACGCCGGTCTTGACTTGGTGAAAAAACCTCGAGGGGGAGGATTATCCGCCCCCTCAAGGGGTGGACTATCCGCCCTGGGGGGAAATCTGCCCCCAGGACGAAAACTCCGGGGGAAAATCCGCCCCCCATACAGAAGGTCGTGTCGGTCTTGACTTGGAGAAAATCCTGGGGGGCGGACTATCCGGCCCCTAGAGGTACGGATTATCCGGCCAGGCCAGAAAATCTGTCAGATACTCCGCCCCCATTCCGAGGGTTGCGCCCTTCTGAGTTTGGGAAGGGGCGGATTATCCGCCCCTGGTAGGGGCGGATTATCTGCCCCCCAAAAACAGTTTCCATTTCCTTTTCAAGGTAGAGATCTGCAGCACTTCAACACACATTAAATAATCCTTGATATTGTTATCTAACACACAAAATACTAGGGATTATGAAATGTTCTTTCAACATGCCCCTACAAAAACAAGTTAGACGCCTCTAATTTTGTTTGCATGTTTTACGTGGCTTGGGTCTTTCGAGTAAGAACCGTTCTTAACTACGAACATGAACCACATCGTGGATATAAGTGTTTTCAAGTGCAGATTGTAAGTTAGATCTTAACTATGGTGGGAGAGACAGACACCCACAAAGCCACTTGTGCAATGCAAGTTTCACGTTGAGCGTGGACCAAGTATCATGTGCGACAACATGTAAGGTTATCCCGGGCCGCTCCATCCTACCATCCTGCAAGATACAAAGTACATGAAAAGCAAGAGACAACAAGAGTATCAATGCCCACAAAACCATCGTGTTCTACTTGTGCAACAGATCTACGCATAGATACGGCTCTGATACCACTATAGGTTTTGTTGCATGGAAAACAAAAAAATCTACCGCAAGAACGCATAAAACCAAGATCCAATCTATGAAAAAGCCAAGATCTAATCTACGAGATCGATGCAACGAGATTGTAGAGAACTAACCCTCGTATATCCAAAGCGTTAATGCGATCGTATCTCGTAATTGATGTAGTTGATCACTTGTCGATCTCAAGATCGTGTTGACGATCCTTCCGGCGCCACATTTCGGCAGCGCTTCCGCACTCGGTCACACATACGGAGTCAATGAAGACCTTCCTTTCCCTGTTCCAGCATGTAGCAGAGGTCATAGATCCCCTCGAAATCCCAGCAGCATGACGACGTGGTGGTGGTGGAGGAGGAAAAGAATCCTGCAGGGCTTCGCCTAAGCCGGAGCAGGAAGACGAAGGAGGGAGAGAGGTGGCGTCTAGGGTTTAGAGCCAAGGGCAAGGGACAAGAAGGGTTGCGTCCCCACCCCTATTTATATAGAGGGGGTGTGGCCAAGGGTTCCTAGCCCTTGACCCACTCCTTGTAGGGGTTCGTAGCATGGACAACGAAAAATTTCTACCGCATGAACACAAACAAGCCAAGATCTATCTACTAGATTGTAGCAATGAGTCTATTAGAGTACTCACCCTCGAAGATTCTAAAGCGGTTAACGACAGATTCTCGTGGTGTAGTCGTACACTTGCCGATCTCAAGATCGCGTAGACGATCCTTCCGGTGCTGCTTTCTAGTAGTGCTTCCGTGGTCGGTCACACGTTCGGTACTCGATGAAGACCTTCCTCTCCCTTGTTCTAGCAGGCAGCGGAGGTTGTAGTTCTCCCCTCGCGATTCCGGCAGCACGACGGCGTGGTGTTGGAAGTAGAGGGAAGATCCCATAGGGCTTCGCCTAAGCCGGAGCTAGTTATGGTGGAGAATTAGGGTTTTCGGCAATCTAGGGTTTAGAGAGCCGAAGAGGAGGAGGTGCCTGCGGCGGCGGCGGTGGCGCGGCGGTTATGTGGGGAGGGGCTGTTGTTGTGTGTCCTTGGGGCACCCCCTCCCCTCTATTTATGAGAGGGAGGGCAGCTTGGGAGAGGGTAGTTTGAATCCTTCCCCAACTCCCTCTCCTAGTTGGCTTGTGGTGGAGGGAAAGAAGGATTCTTTCCTTCCTCCATTAGGAAAAATTGTCGTAGTTTGACTTTTCAAACTTGCCTTTTGACTTTCAATTTGGAGCTTAATTTCTTTCTTACAAATGCCCAACCAAGTGATCTAGGACATGATGCAATCATTCCACTTATTCATGACACATTCATGTACCCTTCCCCTTCCGGTCCAGTGAACCTTCTAGACCCTTCTAGATCATTTCGGTGAAAACACCGGAATCATTCCCAAACTTCGGAATTGGACTTTCCTTATATGAATCTTATTCTCCGTACCATTCCGGATCTCTTCGTGATATCCCGGATCCCATCCGAGACTCCGAACAACATTCGGTCTCCCTACTTACATTCCATATCTACTAAACAACATTGAATCCTTAAGTGTGTCTCCCTACGATTCATGAATTATGCAGACATGACCAAGACTCTTCTCCGATCAATAACCAATAGAGATATCTGGAAATTCATATGGTTCCCACATATTTATATGATTACTTTGTGATCGAATGAACAACTTACATATGATACCAATTTCCCTTTGTCTCGCGATAGTTTACTTATCCGAGGTCTCATCGTCGGTATCTCTGCATACTTAGTTCAACCTCGTTACCGATAAGTACTCTTTTCTCGTTCCCGTGATATGTGATCCCTTGTGATCCAGTCACATGCTTGCAAGCTAATTGGATGACATTCCACCGAGAGGGCCCAGAGTATATCTATCTGTCATATGGATGGACAAATCCCACTCTTGATCCATGTGCCTCAACCCATACTTTCCGAACACTCAATGACACCTTTATAGCCATCCAGTTACGGTGTGGTGTTTGATGTCATCAAAGTATTCTTCCGGTGATGGTGATTAGCATGATATCATGGTCGAAGGAATTAGGCTACTTTGTATCAGAAATATTATAGCAAACGAACTAATGAAATGACTTGATATTTATGCTACGCTTATCTATAGGAGTATGTCCATCACACCATTCTCCTAATGATATGATCTTGTTGTTAATAACATCTCAATGTTCATGATCAGGAAACCATGATCATCTATCAACCAACAAGCTAGTATTATAAAGAGGCTTTACTAGGGACTCTAATTTAGTTTATAAATCACACAAGTATTAATGTTTCCGGTTAATACTATTATAGCATGAATGTAAACATTTATAAAGATATAATAATAACCACTTTTATTATTTCCTCTAGGGCATATCTCCAATAGTCTCCCACTTGCACTAGAGTCAACTAATCTAGATTACATGGTAATATACCGAACACCCATGGCAGTTTGGTGATGGTCATTTTTCCCTCGGGAGAGGTTTAGTCAACGGATCTGCCACATTCAGATCTGTGTGTACTTTGAAAATCTTTATGTCACCATCTTGGACATGCTATCTAATAGCGTGAAAACGCATCTTGATATGCTTCAGCTTCTTGTGCGACCTTAGTTCTTGCGCATTGGCTATGGCGCGCATGTTATCACAGTAGATAGACATTGGGTCCAGCGCACTGGGAACCACACTGAGCTCTGTATTGAACTCCTTCATCCATATCGCCTCTTGTGAAGCCTCCGAAGCAACTATGTATTCCAATTCAGTTGAAGATCTCGCCACAACGCTTTGATTTGCACTCCTCCGGCTAACTGATGAACCATTCAAAGTAAATACGTATCCAGATTGAGATTTAGAATCATCTGGATCGGTGTTCCAACTAGCATCGGTGTAACCATTAACAACGAGTTGTTCATCACCTCCATAAGAAATAACCATATCCTTAGTTCTTCTCAAGTACTTAAGGATGTTTTTGACCGTTGTCCATTGATCCACTCCTGGATCACTTTGATATCTGCTAGTCAAACTAACAGCATATGCAATGTCGGGTCTAGTACATAGCATGGCATACATGATAGAACCTATGGTTGAGGCATAGGGAGTCTTACTCATCCTTTCTCTATCTTCTTCATTTGCTAGACTTTGAGTTTTACTCAAGGTTGTATTGGGCAACATGGGCAAGAACCCTTTCTTGCTATCTTCCATTCCAAACCTCTTTAGAACTTTGTCCAAATATGTACTCTATGACAATGATATTAGGCGTCTCGATCTATCTCTATAAATCTTTATGCCTAATATGTAAGCTGCTTCACCAAGATCTATCATTGAAAAACTATTATTCAAATAATCCTTGACACTATTAAGAAGGTCTACATCATTCCCAATCAACAATATGTCATCTACATATAGTACTAAGAATGCTACAGAGCTCCCACTCACTTTCTGGTAAATACAAGCTTCTCCATAAGTTTGTATAAAACCAAAACTTTTGATTACCTTATCAAAACGTTGATTCCAACTTCGGGATACTTGCTTCAATCCACAAATGGAACGTTGAAGTTTGCATACCCTGTTAGCATCTTTAGGATCGACAAAACCTTTGGGTTGTACCATATACAACTCTTCATCAATGTCTCCTTTGAGGAACGTTGTTTTGACATCCATCTGCCATATCTCATAATCATAATATGTAGCGATTGCTAACAAAATCCTCACAGACTTCAGCTTCGCTACCGGTGAGAAAGTCTCATCGTAGTAAACCCCTTGAATTTGTCGAAACCCTTTTGAGACAAGTCGAGCTTTATAGACAGTAACATTACCATCAGCATCTATTTTCTTCTTGAAAATCCATTTGTTCTCGACAGCCTTCCGGCCACCCGGTAAGTCCACCAAAGTCCATACTTGGTTTTCATACATGGATCCAATCTCGGATTTCATGGCTTCTTGCCATTTATTGGAATCTTGGCTCATCATTGCTTCCTCATATGTCGCAGGGTCGTCGGTGTTGTCCACCAACATGACACTCATAACGGGATCATACCAATCAGGAGTGGTACGAGTTCTCGTTGACCTGTGACATTTCGTAGTAACTTCAACCAAAGTTTCATGATCAACATCATTAGGTTCCTCTCTTATTGGTGTAGGCGCCACAAGAAATACTTCCGGTGCTGCGCTACTCTCAAATCCGAGAAAAGGTTCGACAAGCTCATCGAGTTCTACTTTCCTTCCAGTCACTTCTTTTGAGAGAAACTCCTTCTCTAGAAAGGATCCATTCTTAGCAACAAAGATTTTGCCCTCGGATCTGTGATAGAAGGTATACCCAATAGTTTCCTTCGGGTATCCTATGAAGATGCATTTTTGCGCTTTAGGTTCAAGCTTGTCAGGCTGTAACTTCTTTACATAAGCTTTGCAACCCCAAACTTTAAGGAACGACAATTTAGGTTTCTTCCCAAACCATAATTCATATGGTGTCGTTTCAACGGATTTAGATGGTGCCCTATTTAAAGTGAATGTGGCTGTTTCTAATGCATAACCCCAAAATGATAGTGGTAAATCTGTAAGTGACATCATAGTACGAACCATATCTAAGAGAATTTGATTACGATGTTCGGACACACCATTATGTTGTGGTGTTACTGGCGGTGTCAATTGTGAAAGTATTCCGCATTTCTTCAAATGCTTGCCAAACTCGTAACTTAGATATTCACCTCCATGATCGGATCACAGAAATTTAATCTTCTTGTTACGTTGATTCTCTACTTCACTTTGAAATTCCTTAAACTTCTCGAAAGTTTCGGACTTATGTTTCATGAAATATATATACCCATATCTACTCAAGTCATCCGTGAAAGTAAGAACATAACGATAACCACCGCGCGATGCTACACTCATTGGGCCACACACATCGGTATGTATGATTTCCAATAAGTCCGTAGCTCGCTCCATCATACCAGAAAATGGAGTCTTAGTCATTTTACCCATCAGACATGCTTCGCATCTTTCAAGTGATTCGAAATCAAGTGATTCAAGAAGTCCATCAGAATGGAGTTTCTTCATATGCTTCACTCCAATATGACTAAGACGACAGTGCCACATATAGGTCGAGTTATCGTTCAATTTCAAACGTTTAGCTTCAATGTTATTAATATGTGTATTACTACAATCGAGATTCAACAAGAATATACCATCTATCAAAGGTGCATGTGCATAAAACATATTACTCGTATAAATCGAACAACCATTATTCTCGGACTTAAACAAGTAACCGTCTCGCAATAAACATGATCCGCATATAATGTTCATGCTCAACACAGGCACAAATAACAATTATTTAAGTATAAAATTAATGGTAGATGAAGAGGTAGTGTGCCGACCGCGATGACATCAACCTTTGATCCATTTCCAACGCGCATCATCACCTTGTTCTTCGCTAGTTTACGTCTATTCTGCAGCACCTGTTTCGAGTTACAAATATGAGCAACCGAACCAGTATCAAATACCCAGGCACTACTACGACTACTAGTGAGATACACATCAATAACATGTATATCAGATATACCTTTCTTCTTGATGTTGCCGTTCTTCAAATCCACCAAGTACTTAGGGAAATTCTGCTTCCAGTGACCTTCTCCCTTGTAGTAAAAGCACTCAGTATCAGCCTTAGGCCCAGCCTTGGTCTTCTTCGCTGATGACCCACAAGTGTAGGGGATCGCAACAGCCTTCGCGGGTAGTATTACCCAATTTATTGATTCGACACAAGGGGAGCCAAACAATACTTGCAAGCCTTAACAACTGAGTTGTCAGTTCAGCTTCACTTGGAAATAGTTCTTGCTCACAGAAGTTTATCAGTAGCAACAGTTTGTAGTAGTAAAGTAAAGCAATAGTAGCAGCAAAACAGGAGCAATAGTAACAGTAACGGTAACAGTGGGATTCGAGTGCGGTAGGCATAGGGATGGATGGACGGGTGTTGCATGGACGAGTATAAACATGTAACTACAAGATCTAGGGCATTGCAGATAAATAATAACAAGCATCCAAGTACTAAACAATCCTAGGCATGTGCTCCAAATATAGTCATACGTGCTCGCAATGAGAACTCGCACAACATCTTCTGTCCAGCCAGCCCGTGGCAGCGGGGCCTCTAGGGAACTACTGGCAATTAAGGTGCTCCTTTTAATAGAGCACCGGAGCAAAGCATTAACACTCCATGAACACATGTGATCCTCACACCACAGCCATGCCCTCCGGTTGTCCCAATTATTGTCACTTTGGGGCCTTTGGATCTGGACAATGATATGTGTACACAACTTGTAGATAAGATCACAAACAATACTATCATAATGATTCAATAATAATTTCATATCTAAGATCATGGAACTCGGGTCCTAGTGACAAGCATTAAGCACAACAAGTTGCAACAAAGTCAAATAGCACTAATAGAGATACTAGGAACTATGCCCTAACAGATCTTATTCGATTACATGATAGAACTAATCCAATCCCTACCATCCCCAGGCCTACAACAGGGGATTACTCACTCATGGATGAGGGAAACATCGGTGGTTGATGGAGATGCGTTGGTGATGACGATGGCGATGATCCTCTCCAAATTCCCCGTCCTGGCAGGGTGCCAGAACGGAGTTTCTGGATCTGGATCTTGGTTTCTGGCGGCGGCGATGGAGCGGAACTCTTTTGGGAAAACTATTGAACCCCCCTCGGTTTATAGGTCAAAAGGTAACTTATAGGCACAGAGGAAGGCCAAGGGGGTGCCTGGGGTGGCTGCACCCCCTCCAGGCGCGGCCAGTGGTGGGCCTGCGCCTAGGGTGGGTGTGGTCCCCCAGGCCTCCTCTCCGTCTCCTCTTCTGGCTCTGTGGATCTTCTGGTGAAATATAATTTTGGCATAGTTTTCGGGATTTTTCCTGATAGTTGATTTTCTGCACAAAAACAAGACACCAAGGTAATTCTGCTGAAAACAGCGTCAGTCCATGTTAGTTGTATCCAAATCACACAAGTTTAGAGGAGAAACAATAGCAAAAGTGTTAGAGAAAGTAGATACGTTTTGGACGTATCAACTTCCCCAAGCTTAGCTTATTGCTTGTCCTCAAGCAATTCAGTTGAAAACTGAGTGCGATAAAAGAACTTTCACGAACACATTTGCTTCATATGATGTATATATTCTTACCACGGGAGTAGATGCTTAAACCATTCATAATAAGAAGTATGCAACCAAGTCTACTCAATAGTCATTGCAAGCTATGAAGAGAAACCAACTCAATAATAATAAGTAGCATGGAACATAAACATAAGCAACATTGCAATGCTCATAGTAAGGTATGATAGAGTGGTATCTTGCTTGCCTTTGTTTGTAGATCATAATATAAATGCCAAGGCACCTCTGAAGTTCAAGTGAAGACTAGAGGTAAAAATATCAGATATACAAGCATCAAAGTCATGACATAATTAACCAAGTTTTGGAACAAACACAAGAATGACAACTATGCTCTCAAGAATTTGCTCATAGAATAAGTGGTGACTCAACAAGGTTGTGAAAACGGTTTTGGAAAGTTTGAAAGGCTTCCTAATGCTGAAAGGAAGGTACTCATTAGCTTTGAGCTCTCATTACCCCTATCATAGGCATCTTCATGTGGTTAAGGTGAAAGTGAGGTCCACTCTGAATCATATGCTTGACAGACCATAGGCTGAAAATCCCAACTTTAGTTACCTGTAAGTTCTTGTCATTGTAAATACATGCATATCATAGAGAACCTCCAACGGGGTACCCCTTGCACAAGGTGCAGGAGCTTTCCCATAACCAAAATGACAAGGCAAGCATACAATGAGCATCTCAGCAATCTTTTTATTTACCATATGCATAACTTTTTATTAAGGATGCTTCCTAGATGCTCATTACGGTGATGCTGCAAGTTTCCACCATGATTAGGCATGGCTTAGGCTAGCTGCCCAGGCATTTCTCTAACACAATGTATAGACTCCATGAACTCACTAGCTCCCCTTTTATTTCACATCGTTGACATCCGTAAACAAAAGAGCAAAGTATCAACTGGATAGGATTATCCAACAAGCGTTGAAAGCATTCACCGTGGCAGCACGGTTCTGCTGACTCCCAACATATAATTTGCAAGCATATAACTTTCATGGACAAATCACAATGGTTTAGGATTATTAAGCGCAAGGAATAAAGTATGCCATCAAGTTCGTGAGAGCTTTACTAACTAACTTTCTCAAAACAGACAAACATTTTATTTGGAAGAAAACAAGGCACATTGAATATGCATTGAAATAGCAAACGATGCTAATAGGTAGGTATGGTGGAAACAGTTGGCAATATTGGTTTTGGGGAGTTGGAAACACAGGTAGAGCTCATACTCAGTGCAAGTGAAGGCTAGCAAAAGAGAGGGGGCGACAAACAAGAGAGCAATAACTGTCATAATCATGCTTGCAACAAAATAGGACTAATTATGGCATGAAAGTGATACAAGAACTCTGATGCAAAATAAATCATCAAGGCTTACTGACTATTGATTAGTCATATGCATGCGTGAGCATGTGCCAAGTCGATTCACATGAACAGTCAGAGGAGGATACCATAATTTCATACCAAATTATGAATAAAACAATGCAAGCAAACATTCATATAACATGCTACAAACTATTAGCAAGATGGAGTTAATCATAGACAAGCAAGAACTACTAAGCATCCATCAGTAACACACTCCTTACCATGAACAGACTAAGCATGCTCACAATGATGAGTATATGTACAAAAATGAAACAAATAGAGTTCGTTACCAGCCTCTTACTACTTCTCAAGTTGTCTTAATCTTTATTATTTACCTTCACTTGTGTGACTTGAATAATAACATGAAAACCAGAATCCACTAAGGACGGCTGAACCTTGCAAAGAACTCACAAAACCAATGAAGAACAACAAATATTTTTGGTGTTTTCGATTTTTTTAAAGAAGCCAACAAAGCAAAAACAAACCAAGCAAAGCAAAATCTTTTTGGATTTTTCTTTTAAGGCAAACCAAAGCAAAGAAACAAAGAAACAAACCAAGAGAAACAACAAAAATATTTTTGGTATTTTTGTGTTTTTGAGAAAGAAGCAACAAGAACCAAAAAGAAAGCGAAACAATGGATATACAAAGAACCGACCGAACATGATATATAGATGAGTGTGATGTCGGCATACCTCCCCCCAAGCTTAGGCTTTTGGCCTAAGTGGGGCTCAATAGCGCGGGTAGTAACCCCATGCTGGTGGGTCATCATAGGAATGATCACAGTCAGGCACTTGCGATGAAGAAGAAGACGCGCCCCAATCAAATGAGGGTTGCCGGTATGAAGATTCTCCCAAGTTGGAGGGCTGAACCGAATTATCTTCGGCATCCTCTTCAACTTTATCCTCTTGCTAGGAGAGCTCTGCCACATATGTGTCGACCTCCTCCTCCGTAAGCGACCATCCTTGCCTGTTATCAAAATTAAACAAAGCGGTTGCAGGCAAATAAACTATTTTCTTAGTCCTACCCTTTCTCTGACCTTGCTGGGCAAACGATGATTCATACGGTAAACTTCTCACACTAGCCCCCAAGGAAACAAAACCATGCTGAATCATGGATTCAATATCAAGCCTCTCTATGGGGAACTGAAAATATGAATAGTGAGGCTCTAAACCATGGAAAGCTAGCAGCCTAGAAGCAATGAGACCTCCACAAATTCCACCCTTCTCACAGTTGGTGGTGAGACGGTGAGCTATCAAAGCACCCAGGCTATAGGATGTATTCCTATTCAGAGCAGCTGCAATAAAAGCTAGATCAAAAGAAGACAACTTTCTAGAGATCTTTCTAGCAAGAACACACTTGGTGATGAAATAGGCAAAGTATCTAATAGCTGGGAACTGAATGTTTCGAATTTTACCACTTTCCTTTGAGAAGTCAAAGCCTTGGCAAATCTCAGCATATAAATCCACAAGTGACTTGGGCCTCTCCTTGATCTTCTCACAAGATCCCCACTTAGGTACTCTAATTGCTGCACAGAAATCAGCAAAAGGCAGGTCAACATGTATATTATATATTTTGTAATGGACCATGGTATTAGATGTAGACCAAGTGAACCAGAAGTCCTGCACAAAATCCATGGTTAGCTTAACAAATTGAAATGGTTCACCTTCAACAAAGTGTTCCAATCCTGTATTGGCAATCAAGGTTTGGAAATCCTGGGAGATTCTCGCGGTTCTCATAAATTCATGGCATGGATATATAGAGGGAAAAACTGACTCCTCGTGATGAACCTTCATTGGCTCAGACACCATCAAGTCATATTGATTCAGTGGATAGGTACTCATCTTCCTTGCTGAAATTTTTAAACAAACATCAAACCAAGTGATTTCCAAGTTGATAAATGATGAGCAACTACTATAGGAACTTGCTAGAGGACTACACATGCATCAAAACAAAGTTTCTAAGCATAGAACAAGCATGCAAGCTCAAACAACCTGTCACCTATAGCAGCAAAATACTCAAGATACAATCTAACAATCACAAATCTAATTGGACAAGTGGAGGAGGCACATACCAAGGAACAATCCCTCCAAAAATCAGCACTTTAGGGCTGAACAAGGAGATCGAAAATCGCGATCAAGAACAACAAGAACTCGAGCTTGAGCAAGTTTTCCGGTGTTTTTCGGGAGAGAGAAAGAAGATGGCTTTGAGGAGGCAGCCTAGAGGGCCCCAGGTGGGCCAGACCCTCCTAGGCGCCACCCCATGGTAGGCCGCGCACCTACCATGGGTGTGGTGGCCCCTTGGGTCACTTCTGGTGCCTCTCTACCCCTTTTTTCGAGAAAAAAAATATTTTGAATTTTCTGGGATTTTTCGGGAAACTTTATTTTTGGCCAATTCTCAGGGTATGAAAATTGATTTTCTCAGAGAAACAGTTTTTTCAGAAGAAGCAAAATCAAAACTACAAAAGCTCTAAGGCAAACTAATAATAAAACAACAAGCAAAACCAAAGCTAGCAAAAGAAAGGCAAAGACTAGGAAGGAGAAAAGTAAAAGAAAGCAAGAATAACCGCAGTGAAAACATTATTTTGTTCATAAAAATCCTTTTGTTAACAAGGTTGATCAAGTATTGTTATCAAAACAATCTTATATGAAACAAAACTTTGCATTCCATAAGGTGATTATGTTACCTCATACTTGATAGCAATGGTCCCAATCATAATAGTTTCAAAATTTTCTTGTGGGATGGGACAATATATTTCTCCAACCTTGATGCTCTCAACAATTTCAATGGAATTCAGGCAATAGCTTCTAACAACATTCTTGGGGAAATAAACAGTATGATCTTTGTCATAAATATTGAATGTTACTTTTCCTTGATTACAATTAATAACAGCACCTGTAGTATTAAGAAAAGGTCTCCCAAGAATAATAGACATATTATCATCTTCAAGCATTTCAAGCACAACAAAATCAGTCAAAACCAAGCAATTATAGCCACTTGAATAGGAACATGCTCACATATACCAACAGGAATAGTAGTTGACTTATCAGCCATTTGCAAAGATATATCAGTTGGTATCAACTTTTCTAGATGGAGTCTCTTATAGAGAGAAAAAGGCATAACACTAACTCCAGCTCCCAAATCACATAAAGCAGTTCTAACATAATTGTTCTTAATAGAGCAAGGAATAGTTGGTATACCTGGATCACCAACTTTCTTTGGAACCTTACCATTGAAGGAGTAATTAGCAAGCAAAGTAGAAATCTCCTCATTAGGAATATTCCTTTTATTAGAGACAATATCCTTCATATACTTTGAATAAGGAGGAAACTTAATAGCATCAGTCAAAGGAATTTGCAAAAATAAAGGTTTCATCCACTCACAAAACTTGTTGTAGTGTTCTTCGTCCTTTGACATGTGTTTCTTACCTAGAAAAGGCATAGGTTTCTGCACTCAAGGTTCTCTCTCTTTACCATGTTTATTAGCAATAAAATCTTCCTTAGTGTACCTAGTGTTCTTAGTGTGATTCTCAGGTTCTTCCTCAACTTCGTCCTTATCATGAGCATCATTATTATTACCACTCTCAGTTTCAGCATCAGAGACAGATATACTATTAGGATCTACAGCAAGTTCAAGTGATTCCTCAACTATCTTATGTTTCTGTTTCTTTCTCTTACGAGGACTACCACTACTTTCACCTTGTTGAGAATCCTACTCAATTCTTTTAGGGTGTCCTTCAGGATATAAAGGATCTTGAGTAGCTATACCACTCCTAGTTCTAATTCCATAAGCATGTTTATTTCCTGAGGCATTAATTAGCATATCCTTTTGTACCTTAGCAAGTTGATCAAGTTGGGTTTGAACCATTTGAAAGTGTTTACAAAGCATTTTAATATCATTAGAAGTTCTTTCCACAATATCTTTCAACTCATGGATAGCTCTAGAGTTTTCCAATAAATGATTCTGAACTTGTTTATTAAAATTACCTTGTTTAACAATAAATGTATCAAGTTCCTCTAAGCATTGATCAGGAGGCTTACAATAAGGAATATCACCTTCATCGAGGTGGAGAGAGTGTACCTCAATAGTAGATGAGTGGGGAATTGGATTATATAATTCTTCTATAGGAGGTAGATTCTTCACATCTTCAGCTCTAATACCTTTCTCCTTTAGAGACTTCTTAGCTTCCTTCATCACTTCATCATTTAATGCAATAACACCCCTCTTCTTTGTTGTTGGTGTTGCAACTGGTTCAGGAACAACTGGTTCAGGAGTAATAGTCTCAGGTGTATTTAGCTCAGTTGAAGTCCAATCATCATAATTCTTGCTTATCTTACTCATTAATTCTTCAACATCTGTAGGAGTTCTTTTCCTGAAAACACAATCAGCAAAGCTATCTAGGTAGGTCCTAGAATCATCAGTTAGTCCATTATAATAAATATCAAGAAGCTCATTCTTAGGTAATGGATATCCAGGATGTGCATGAATCAAGGCACAGAACCTTGTCCATGACTCAGGCAATTTATCTTCTTCTCCCTGTTTAAAATCAAAAGTCTCCATGCAGCACATGTCTAATCGGAGGAAAATATTTCTGGAAGAAAGAAGCAATCAAGCAATCTGGGCTATCAATAGAACCAGGAGGTAATCTATTAAACCAAGCCCTAGCTTCTCCTTTTAGTGAAAAAGGGAAGATCTTAGCAACAAAGTACTTGCGCATCTTAAAATCATCAGAGAACAAAGCACTCGTAGTAGAGAGCTCATTCATATGAGCCACAACACTCTCATTTTCAGTCTCACAAAAAGGTTCTTTCTCAACAATATCTAAATAAGATAAATCAAGAGAGAAATCATAGTCTTCATCTTTAATATCTATGGGAGAGGTGGCAAACTTAGGATCAGAGGACAGTTTAGGCATGATAGTACGTCTAGTAAGGAGACTCTTTATAGCACTAGTACCATGTGTGTTTCGACACTCTTCAACAAATTCATCAGTGAACTCAATGTAACCATCATTAATATCATAACTTTCTCTAGACTCAGGTGAGCTAACAAGTGTAACAATGTCTTCACTAGGAGTTTCGGTATTTCCTAGACTAGCCATAGTAGCATCTAGGAAAAGACCTAATGAACCACTCGCATCAAGCACAGTAGAAGTAACATCACGAGCATCAAAAGCAGTTTCAGATTCAGCAGTAGTAGCAGTGTGTGTAGCATGAGTATGTTGTGGTGGTGTGACAAGCTTACTTATCATAGACGGTGAATCAAGAGCAACAGAGGTGTTTAGGACTGTACCTCTTCTTGTAGTGGATGGTAAAATAGGGAACTTTTCATCACGAGACTTACCCATGATGAGCAGAGTAGCAGTGAACAATAATATATCCAAGTGAACTTACAAATAAAGCTAAGCTCCCCGGCAAGAGCGCCAGAAAATAGTCTTGATGACCCGCAAGTGTAGGGGATTGCAATAGTCTTCGCGGGTAGTATTACCCAATTTATTGATTCGACACAAGGGGAGTCAAAGAATACTTCCAAGCTTTAACAACTGAGTTGTCAGTTCATCTGCACCTTGAAATAGTTCTTGCTCACAGAAGTTTATCAGTAGCAACAGTTTGTAGTAGTAACAGTAAAGCAACAATAGCAGCAAAACAGGAGCGATAGTAACAGTAATGGTAACAGTGGGATTCGAGTGCAGTAGGCATAGGGATGGATGTACGGGCATTGTATGGACGAGTATAAACATGTAACTTCAAGATCTAGGGCATTGCAGATAAATAATAACAAGCATCCAAGTACTAAACAATCCTAGGCATGTGCTCCAAATATAGTCATACGTGCTCGCAATGAGAACTTGCACAACATCTTCTGTCTAGCCAACCCGTGGCAATGGGGCCTCTAGGGAACTACTGGCAATTAAGGTGCTCCTTTTAATAGAGCACCGAAGCAAAACATTAACACTCCGTGAACACATGTGATCCTCACACCATAGTCATCCCCTCCGGTTGTCCTAATTATTGTCACTTTGGGGCCTTTGGATCCAGACAATGATATGTGTACACAACTTGCAGATAAGATCACAAACAATACTATTATAATGATTCAATAATAAGTTCAGATCTGAGATCATGGCACTCGGGCCCTAGTGACAAGCATTAAGCACAACAAGTTGCAACAAAGTCAAATAGCACTAATAGAGATACTAGGCACTATGCCCTAACAGATCTTATTCAATTACATGATAGAACTCATCCAATCCCTACCATCCCCAAGCCTACAACAGGGGATTACTCACTCATGGATGAGGGAAACATTGGTGGTTGATGGAGATGCGTTGGTGATGACGATGGCGATGATCCTCTACAAATTCCCCGTCCCGGCAGGGTGCCAGAACAGAGTTTCTGGATCTGAATCTTGGTTTCTCGTGGCGGCAGCAGAGCGGAACTCTTTCTGGAAAACTATCGAACCCCCCTCACTTTTTAGGTCGAAAGGCAACTTATAGGCACAGAGGGAGGCCGAGGGGGTGCCTGGGGTGGCTGCATGCCCTCCAGGCGCGGCCAGTGGTGGGCCCGCGCCTGGGGTGGGTGTGGGCCCCCCAGGCCCCGTCTCCTCTTCTGGCTCCGTGGATCTTCTGGTGAAATATAATTTTTGGCATATTTTCCGGGATTTTTCCTGATAGTTGATTTTCTGCACAAAAACAACACACCAAGGTAATTCTGCTGAAAACAGCGTCAGTCCGTGTTAGTTGTATCCAAATCATACAAGTTTAGAGGAGAAACAATAGCAAAAGTGTTCGAGAAAGTAAATACGTTTTGGACGTATCATTCGCCAGCGCGGTAACTTTCCTACCGCCCTTCTTGAAGTTTCCCTTTTTCTTAGACTTGCCTTGCTTCTTGAATTTGCTGGTCTTATTGACCATCAACACTTGGTGCTCTTTCTTGATCTCCTTCCGCAGACTTTAACATGAAGAAGAGTTCAGGCAACGACTTGTCCATGTTTTGCATATTGTAGTTCATCACAAAGTTCTTGTAACTTGGTGGTAGTGATTGGAGGACACAGTGAATCCCCAAAGCATTAAGAATCACTATACCCAAGCTTTGGAGCTTACTTGCGTGCCCAGACATCTTAAGCACATGCTCACTGACGGAGCCGCCCTCTTCCATCTTGCAGTTAAAGAACTTTTCAGAAGCCTCATAACTCTCAACTGTCGCGTGAGCCTCAAATATCATTTTGAGTTCACGGACAATATCATGTGGGTCAAAGTTCTCAAACCTTAGCTTCCGCATGAGCAAATCCGGCTTGCTCCCGTTGTATACACTCGCAGAATCTAACACACCCGATCATCATGTGGTGCTTCAAAACAACGAGCTTTGGCAACTGTGCCTACTAAGGATGAACACTTTATAACTTGATATTTTGTGAGAGGGGTCATCTTATAATGCTACCATCGTGAACTAAGCAATACAAGATGCATAAAAGGATTAACATCACATGCAATTCAAAATATGTGATATGATATCGCCTTTATTCTTGTGCTTCTGCCGGTTGCTGACTTACAATAAGGAGCATTGCATACATCACATATAATCACAATCATGGCCATATCACATCACACCCATGCAAAACAAAGTTAGACGCCTCTAATTTTCTTTGCATGTTTTATGTGGTTTGGGCCTTTCAATAAGTGTCGTTCTATCTTACGAACAAGAACCACAACGTTGATTCTTGAACTATCAAGTTCCTGTTGTAAATTGAATCTATACTATGATGGGAGAGACAGACACCCGCAAAGCCACTTATGCAATACAAGTTGCATGTTGAGCATGGAGCAAGTCTCATGAACGATGTCATGTAAGGTTATCTCGGGCCGCTTCATCCCATCATACCGCAATATGCAAAGTACACAAAAAGCAATTGATAATAAAAGCACCACCGCCCACAATGACCATTGCGTTCTACTCGTGCAACATATCTACATATAGACACGACTATGATACCACTGTAGGGGTTCGTAGCATGGAAAACAAAAAAATTCTACCGTATGAACACAAACAAGCCAAGATCTATGTACTAGATTGTAGCAACAAGTCGATTAGAGTACTCACCCTCGAACATTCCAAAGCGGTTAATGAGAGAAGATTCCCGTGGGTGATGTAGTCGTACACATGCCGATCTCAAGATCGTGTAGACGATCCTTCCAGTGATGCGTTACGGTAGCGCTTTCGCAGTCGGTCACACGTTCGGTACTCGATGAAGACCTTCCTCTCCCTTGTTCTAGCAGGCAGCGGAGGTTGTAGTTATCCCCTCGCGATTCTGATAGCACGACGGCGTGGTGTCATAAGTAGAAAGTAGATCCCGCAAGGCTTTGCCTAAGCCGGAGCGGGTTATGGTGGATAATTAGGGTTTCCGGTGATATAGGGTTTAGAGGGCCGAAGAGGAGGAGGTGTGGCCGGCGGCAGCTGCGGCGGCGGCGGTAGGGGGCAGCGGCGCGGGGGCTATGTGGGGAGGGGCTGGTGTTGTGTGTCCTTGGGGCACCCCTTCCCCTCTATTTATGAGAGGGGAGGGCAGCTTGGGAGAGGGGAGTTTGAATCCTTCCCAAACTCCCTCTCCTAGTTGGCTTGTGGTGGAGGGAAAGAAGGATTCTTTCCTTCCTCCACTAGGAAACATTGTCCGAGTTTAACTTTTCAAACTTGCCTTTTGAATTTCAATTTGGAGCTTAATTTCTTTCTTAAAAATGCCCAACCAAGTGATCTAGGACATGATGCAATCATTCCACTTAATCATGACACATTCATGTACCCTTCCCCTTCCGGTCTGGTAAACCTTCTAGACCCTTCTAGATCATTCCGGTGAAAACACCGGAATCATTCCCGAACTTCGGAATTGGACTTTCCTTATATGAATCTTATTCTCCGTACCATTCCAGATCTCCTCGTGATATCCTAGATCCCATCCGAGACTCCGAACAACATTCGGTCTCCCTACTTACATTCCATATCTACTAAACAACATTGAATCCTTAAGTGTGTCTCCCTACGGTTCGTGAATTATGCAGACATGACCAAGACTCTTCTCTGATCAATAACCAATAGAGAAATCTGGAAATTCATATGGTTCCCACATATTTCTACGATTACTTTGTGATTGAATGAACCACTTACATACAGTACCAATTTCCCTTTGTCTCGCGATAGTTTACTTATCCAAGGTCTGATCGTCGGTATCTCTGCATACTTAGTTCAACCTCGTTACCGATAAGTACTCTTTTCTCATTCATGTGATATGTGATCCTTTGTGAGCCAGTCACATGCTTGCAAGCTAATTGGATGACATTCCACCGAGAGGGCCCAGAGTATATCTATCCGTCATATGGATGGACAAATCCCACTCTTGATCCACGTGCCTCAACCCATACTTTCCGAACACTCAATGCCACCTTTATAGCCATCCAGCTACGGTGTGGTGTTTGATGTCATCAAAGTATTCTTCCGGTGATGGTGATTAGCATGATGTCATGGTCGAAGGAATTAGGTTACTATGTATCATAAAGCTTATAGCAAACAAACTAATGAAATGACTTGATCTTTATGCTACGCTTATTTATAGGAGTATGTCCATCACACCATTCTCCTAATGATATGATCTTGTTGTTAATAACATCTCAATGTTCATGATCAGGAAACCATGATCATCTATCAACCAACAAGCTAGTATTATAAAGAGGCTTTACTAGGGACTCTAATTTAGTTTACAAATCACACAAGTATTAATGTTTCCGGTTAATACTATTATAGAATGAATGTAAAAATTTATCATAAACACAAAGATATAATAATAACCACTTTCATTATTGCCTCTAGGGCATATCTCCAACACTCCTTCCCCAACTTGGCCAAGAGGAGAGAGGGGTAACTTGCCCCCAAGTCTTCCCTCTTTCCTTATTTAGGGTTTTTCCAAAAAAAAAACTTTGGTGGCCGGTTGTCCCCTTGGGCTTTGGTGCGGCTGGCCCTAGGGCTTCCCCGCAACATGCCTTAGCCCAAGTGGCTCCTCCCAGGATGGTGGACCCACCGGTGGTCCCTCTAGAATATTCTAGAACTTCCGGTCAAAACACCGAAAACATTTTCGCACCCCGGAAAATGACTTTCCTTATATGAATCTTATTCTCTATACCATTCTGGATCTCCTCGTGATGTCCTGGATCCAATCCGAGACTCCAAACAATATTCGGTCTCCAACTCATATTCCATATTTACTTAAACAACATCGATTCCTTAAGTGTATCACCCTACGGTTCGTGAACTATGCAGACATGATCAAGACACCTCTCAAATCAATAACCAATAGCGGGACCTGGAGATCCATAGTGGCTCCCACATATTCAACGATGACTTCGTGATCGAATGAACCATTAACATACGATACTGAATCCCTTTGTCGCATGATACTTTACTTATCCGAGGTTTGAGTGTCGGTATCTTCATACCTAGTTTAACCTTGTTGTCGATAAGTACTCTTTACTCGTTCCGTGATATGACATCCCTTGTGAGCTAGTCACATGCTTGCAAGCCAATTGGATGACATTCCATCAAGAGGGCCCAGAGTGTATCTATCCGTCGTTTGGATGGACAAATCCCACTCTTGATCCATGTGCTTCAACACATACTTCCAGAATACCCAATTCCGCCTTTATAACCACCCAGTTATGTAAGTGGTGTTTGATGACATCAAAGCACTCATCTGGTGATGGTGAGTAACATGATCTCATGGTCGAAGGATTAGGTTACTATGTATTAGAAAGCTTGTAGCAAAACGAACTTAATGACTTGATCTTATGTTATGCTTACGATGGGTGTGTGTCCATCACATCATTCTCCTAATGATATGACCTTGTTATTAATAACATCCAATGTTCATGATTAGGAAACCATGATCATATATTAATCAACAAGCTAGCTTAACAAGAGACTTACTAGGGACCCTTTTATGTTTACAAAATGCATATATAAGTATTAATGTTTCCGGTTAATACAATTATAGCATGGGATGTAAACATTTATCATAAACACAAAGATATAATAATAACCACTTTATTATTGCCTCTTGGGCATATCTCCAACACAAGGGTGATCTAATCCTTCTCGTTACTTGCATCTCCTAGATTAGATCCGGATCTTGTTCGCTCCCTCGTAGGAAAAATTTTATTGTCTATGTTGTGAGAATCTCATGATGCTTCTCCACCTAGTACAGCTTATTTGTAATACATGGTATGTTGAATGGACCAGCAAACACTGATGGATTCTATATAGACCTATTTGATGCCTCTACTTTCTCCATGTGTCGAGTGGGGATGTGTCTGTAGAGCTTAACACATAGTGCCAAGATGCAATGTAGTCGACGCGCCGAAGCGTGCTTCTCCACCTAGTAGAGCTTATTCGTGATACATGGAATGTTGAATGGATCAGCAGTCTCTGATGGATGCTATAAAGAGCCATTTGATGCATGGACTTTCTCCATGTGTCGAATTGGGACGTGTCGGTACCGTGTGTTATTTGAGATAAGTGCAATCCGTGCTCCCTCAGATGTGCGGTGTGTCAAGGCTATATTTTAAATGGGCTATCACAATACCACAACTAGTTGGCCAAAAGTGGGTTATGCCCAAATAGAATTTCATAGTAACTAGGAAGACCAACTTTATTTTACCGTGGTATATTTGAGTGTTCATGAACAACATTTGTATGATAAGTATTCTTGACATTGCTTCATTTTTTATGAGAGCACTTCCCTGGTACTCTAATTAATTCCAAACGGGGAAATCTAGAGGAAAATATTTTACTAGAATTTTTTTGAAATGGTCAAGCTTGTGAGGCCACTTTAATTTACATCATGCGCGGTCCCCTTTCTCAGAAAAAAAATCCCTGGAGCCCATTATTTTCATGATGGTTTCAGGTAAATAAATTTGGTGACGTACCTGGATACAAATGTCCAAGATGCTCGACATATATAACCATGATGACGGGCGCAACCAAAAACAAAAATAAATAGAGGCTATGCTGTCCTCACCCAGCAGTCCCGTCCACATCGTAGCTGCGAAGTGTATGACAAAACGAATAAAGCTTCCTTGCAGATGGCAGCCAATTTCATCTGCGCATTTTTGTTTTGCTTGTTCCGAAACGATTTCCCCAACACCTGACACGCAGACCCTAGAAGCAATCGTGTTCGACGCTGTCTGACAGTACGCATATCGTAGCAACTGGTTGGACTTACACCGAGGAAGTGCGGGGTGACTAGCACAAATGCAGTCAAATTTACCCAAACGATTTCCTTGGAATAAAAAAAAAGAAAATCCCACTCTAACTGAACCCATCGGCCACGCTGCTCGTTCTAGCTTCATTCATCACCAAGTTGTTGCCGGAAACTGCCATGCGTATATCTACGGCAAAACCCACTAGCGGCATCTGGTTTCCGGGTCAGTTGGGTGACTTGTACGTACACAGCATATATCGCCTCACTCATAGCAAGATCCAGCAAATACGGAGTACGTATATGCAAGCTAGGACAGATTAGTGAAGCGTGTTTGTCAGCATCCAGTCCCGTCGACATCGTAGCCGCGAAATGGGCAAGGGGGGCCTCGCCTCGGAAAAGGGAAAGGGACCCAACCCAAGGAAGGAAGGAGGACGCTTCCGCCTGCCAAAAAATTGGCAGCTAGTAGTATTATTTTCGTTACTAGCTCCAACTGTTCCTCAACCGCCACGCCACGCGATTAAAATAAATATTCGCACCGTTTTGAGCATTTCCGTGCAAGAGCGATCGACGTACGTGCGTGTACTCACGTACATGCCCCAGTACTGGCACGCGCAGCTCGACTTACACCGAGGGAAGGGATGCAGCGACTGTTTCAGTCTACACCGAGGCAGCTAGTGAGCAGTCACTGACATGCATACCTAGCAGTCGAAAGCGCATGGGCAGATCGTCCCCACGGTGCACACTTGTCCCCGATCCAAGTGGCAGAGTGGAAGGAAAAAAGCGATCAACGGATGGAAGAGAAAACGGTGTGCAGACTGCATAGTAGTAGGACACGGTATATAGGGAGGAAGGTTGTAGAGGCATTGGCTGGTGGTATCGAGATGGTTGGAGCTGAGGTAGCACCGGGCAGGAGGCAACTCAGCAGCAAGTTGCGGCCGATTTCGGGCACAGAATCACACTTGCTACACACACCACACCGGCGCGCAAGCTGTCGCTCACTCGTCGCCCGCTTGCGTCTACGTGCTTTGTATACATCACCCTGACTGGGCTAGGCGCCGAGATCCATCGCCACTACCCGCCGCGAGTGAGCTTTAACTTCCGGCGGAAAGAAACGGTATCCGTGCGTGCTTGAGGGTTTGGATCTTAATCGTTTCTAATGTAGCCGAGCTGGAGGGCACCACAAGGCCACCACGGGTGCACTGCACTGGCTGCGTGCTGCAGGCGGGCACTACTGCCTCCGCTCCGATGTTGCAGTGCCTGATCGTGATCTCACTTGCTGCACCACGCACGCATGATGATCGATCAGCTGGCCTGGCTAGGTGCGGCTGCGTCTGCTGGCTCACCTACCCCTGTGCGCAGAGCGAGTGCGGCGCCGACCAGTCTCTCTCTCGGCTCTCGCTTCGCTTCGGCGAAGTGAGAATACAGTATCCTACGGACGACATCATTGATGCATGCATGTAAGTACGGGTAGCTACGCTGTCACGCGCGCCAGAGCCAGTTGCTGAATCTGAATGCGATTGGAGCCATCCAATTCCATCCAGCGCCGGTCCACACACCCACCCGCCCACTGCTTGACTGGTAGATGCACGCTGCTGGGAAAGGGCGCACAAGCTGGGGCGACCAAGTACTAGGATCATTATGATTACTACTCCCTCCGTTCGTGCCACTGTTAGGATAGATAGATCGACGGGTTACGTGCGTGCGTGCGTGCCACTGTTGCAACTCCGTAGGCTGGCCTGGCCGACTGGACGTGCCGTTGGAAATCCACCATGGATCATGCATGGATTGGTCGGCTCTCGGCTGGAGACGAGAAACCAGCCTCCAGTGCTACAATGGCGTGTTTGCTTACTCAGGCCTAAATTACCTGTTTTCTCTAGTTCGTCCGCTGGGTGCTGTATGAGAAGAGATTGTGCTTGGGCCTATTTAGGCAAGTTGTGTTGAAGCGTGATCCAAATTCTTCTAGAGGGCTATACGCTGCGCATACGAGTATATCTCGTTTTCTTGTCCTTCAAGGACTCTTGTATATTGTCCTCATATATAACCATGTAGTCGCACCAAAAGGCGTTTTCTGTCCTTCAAGGACTCTTGTATATTGTCCTCGTATATAACCATGTAGTCGCACCAAAAGACAGTATGTCGTCTCGTGCTTGTAATACTCCTCCGTCATAGTGAAGTTGTGCCTTCGTGCGTCCGTGGTTTTTTCCCGCCAGGGTTTCCACGTAAAATTCTATGTCTCGTTTGATCTCTATTTTGATAACAAGTTGTTTGGCCTCCTGTATTCAGGTTTCCTACAAATTGGCTCAGTGTTTGGTTGTCCAGATTCTTGTCTTTTTTTCCCTACTGATGCATTTCACAGGTGTTTGGTATGGTGCTTTGCATCTGACCACATGGGCTATGATCGCCCATTTCAAACTTGGTGATCTTACAACCCCAGCACACACACAACACATGATCACAAGAACAGTCACAGACAACACATTACGAGCTAGATGGTCACCATAACAGCCATTTATAGACACAAACATTGCTAGCTACACTATATCAGTCTTAACAGTCACATACAGGCAGCAAACAGGGGTTCTAAATTACACCCTTGATCAAAAGAACCAACAGGGGCTTAACCCCTGATGAAGCAAACCATCAACGGGGGCATCCCATGCCCCTAAACCACCACCAGGGGTTTTTACCCCTGATCAAAAGAACCATCAACCTACTAGTTCACCATCATAAGTTATCCATCAGCAACTACTACTACTTATAAACTTACAAGCATCGACATGAATGCCACCGTCGTCTAGTCGTGGTCTGGGCGGGTGTACTTCCTGGCGCTAGAGGAGACCGCCTTGTAGATCGTCATCTTGATGACGAAAGCCTTCAGCTTGAACTCAATGATGTCGTCACGCTCCAGGTCGTACTTGTACACCAGCTCCGGCCAGTTCTTCCTGAACACTACCTGGCCAGCGAACTAGTCCACCCACTCGGCGCACCAGCGGCAAGCTGCGACCTGCATGACACACGACAACGGCTGCTTCATCTAGGTCCTTAGGCCAAATTGGAACGCATGCGGTATTACCAGCATGTGGAGGTCCGACGCGTCCAGCTGGATGATGAAACGGCGAGGAACCTCGGCGATTGGGTAGTAGCCAAGCTTTGGCTGTCAGTCCTTCTTGCTTTGTGGCTATGAAGCCACCTCCACCTGCCCGTGACCACAGGCTTGAGTGCCTAGCTGTTGGTCGGGAGCATGTAGGCAAAACACGGTGGGGGTGCCATCCCCTCCCCACAGTCTCGCATTCGAACTTAACCACCTTGGCATGGAGCAAAACAAGGTCAGTACAAATTTGGCAGCAAGCTGCGTTGTCCAATTTGGCAATGGACATGGTACAAACATGGGCAAAGTACCAATGACTACAACGACTAGTATCCCTAATCGGGCAATACTAATCGGGCAATACCCTAGGACAGTAACCAATTTTAGGATTCGATTATGTATCCCCAATTGGGCAATGCCCTAGGACAACACCCAAATTGAGGATTCAGCTAAAGTAAATCGGTAAATTTGTGTGCACACTATGAAATCTATTAGTACGAGTGCGAAAAGCCCCAAATCGCTCATTGAAAACTACAACTTCCTAGATCAAAGCCTAACTTCCTTTCGATTTGGGGCCAAACCTTAACCGCTATGTAGATCGGGAACTTACCCTGGTCGACAGTGGCGCCATCGATGACGATAGAACAATAGCAGGCGCCGCCAGAGCGAGAGAAGAAGCTTTGGCCACAGGGTTTGGGGCCGTCAACACAGGCGGAAAACCCTATCCAAAGAGTCAAGGGTAACCCCAATTCTGACGGGGGCTTTTCCGGCCTGCTTGGCCGCAGATGCGGCTTCCTCCGCGGATGTAGACGATGCAGTTGCCGCCCGAGTTCCGCACACGCAAATGGGTGCGGGGGCCCTAAGCGCCCTCGCGGGGGCTGCCTCGCCGCCAACAGTGAGCTTCTCCAGTTGAACGGCCGCCCACAGGCTATGCGCACTCACCTCGCCTATGTTGAGGCCGCGGAATGAAGGGGGAGGAGGAGGAGGAGTGGCGGCCATGGTTGCGAATCAGGGTGAGGGGTGTGAACTGGGCGGTGAGCGGAGTGGCCTGGGAGTTAAGCCCAAAACGTCCCGTCTCCCGTGCTTCCCCACGCGTGCAAGCGGTAGACACGCGACGCTCGCCAGGGCCTGGCTGCGTGGAAATGGCCGATTTCGACGTTTCCAGTGGGCCAAGTTTTAGGCTGCTTTAAGAACCGTGCGATGCAATAATTTCGTGCGACCTAGCAAGCCAAACGGGTTTATTTCTTCTCGCGCCGTGCGAGAAACTAAAATCAACCGACCAAACACGCCCTTTGTTGCCTAATCTATGAGATATTGATTGTAATAACCGAAAATTTCTTCTAAAACATGAACTTTACTCAAGTGATCCCTTTTATATTAAAAAATAAAAAAAATATTGATACATCCAAAATGTATCTACTTTCTTAAACACTTTGCTATCATTTCTTCTCTAAACTTGTGTGATTTGGATACAACTAACACGGACTGACGCTGTTTTCAGCAGAATTACCTTGGTGTCTTGTTTTTGTGCAGAAAATGAACTATCAGGAAAAATCCCGGAAAATATGCCAAAAACTATTTCTCACCAGAAGATCCACAGAGCCATAAGAGGAGACAAAGAGGAGGCCTCTGGGGCCCAGATCCACCCTAGGCGCGGGCCCACCTGACCCCGCGCCTGGAGGGAGTTTGGCCACCCCAGGCAGCTCCTCGGCCTCCCTCTGCGCCTATAAGTTGCCTTCTAACCTAAAAACTAGGGGGGCGATAGTTTTCTAGAAAGAGTTCCGCTCCGCCGCCGCCACCAGAAACCAAGATTCGGATCCAGAAACTCCGTTCTGGCATCCTGCCAGGACGGAGAATTTGGAGAGGATCATCGCCATCACCAACGCATCTCCATCAACCACCGATGTTTCCCTCATCAATGAGTGAGTTATCCCCCGCTGTAGGCTTGGGGATGGTAGGGATTGGATGAGTTCTATCATGTAATCGAATAAGATTGTTAGGGCATAGTGCCTAGTTTCTCTTGTGCTATTTGACTCTGTTGCAACTTGTTGTGCTTAATGCTTGTCACTAGGGCCCGAGTGCCATCATCTCAGATCTAAACTTATTATTCAATCATTATGATAGTATTGTTTATGATCTTATCTACAAGTTGTGTACACATATCATTGTCTGGATCCAAAGGCCCCAAAGTGACAATGATTGGGACAACCGGAGGGGATAACTGTGGTGTGAGGATCACATGTGTTCATGGAGTGTTAATGCTTTGCTCTGGTGCTCTATTAAAAGGAGCACCTTAATTGCCAGTAGTTCCCTAGAGGCCCCGCTGCCATGGGCTGGCTGGACAGAAGATGTTGTGCAAGTTCTCATTGCGAGCACATATGACTATATTTGGAGCACATGCCTAGGATTGTTGTACTTGGGTGCTTGTTATTATTTATCTGCAATGCCCTAGATCTTGAAGTTACATGTTTAGACTCGTCCATGCAACGCCCGTCCATCCATCCCTATGCCTACCGCACTCGAATCCTACTGTTACCACTACTGCTACTATTGCTCTTGTTTCACTATTGCTGTTGCTATTGCTGTTGTTGCTTTGTTGTTGCTACTGATAAACTTCTATGAGCAAGAACTATTTCCAGGTGCAGCTGAACTGACAACTCAATTGTTAAGGCTTGCAAGTATTCTTTGGCTCCCCTTGTGTCGAATCAATAAATTGGGTAATACTATCCGTGAAGACTGTTGCGATCCCCTACACTTGTGGGTCATCAAGACTATTTTCTGGCGCCGTTGCCAGGAAGCATAGCTTTATTTGTAAGTTCACTTGAATCTATTATTGTCCACTGTTACTCCTTTCATCATGGGGAAGTCTCGTGATGGAAAGTTTCCTATTTTACCATCCACTACAAGAAGAGGTACAGTCCTAAACACCTCTGCTGCTCTTGATTCACCGTCTGTTATAAGTAAGCTTGTTACGCCACCACCACATACTCATGCTACACACACTACTACTGCTGCTGAATCTGAAACTGCTTTTGGTTCATTAGGTCCTTTTCTAGATGCTACTATGGCTAGTCTAGGAAATACCGAAACTCCTAGTGAATGCACTGTTACACCTGTTAGCTCTCCTAAGTCTATTGAGAGTTATGATATTAATAATGGTTACATTGAGCTCACGGATGATTTTGTTGAAGAGTGCCGAAACACGCATGGTACTAGTGCTATGAAGAGTCTCCTTGCTAGACGTACTATTATGCCTAAGTTGTCCTCTGATCCTAAGTTTGCCACTTCTCCCATTGATATTAAATATAAAGATTATGATTTCTCTCTTGATTTGTCCTATTTAGATATTGTTGAGAAAGAACCTTTTTGTGGTACTAAAAATGAGTGTTGTGGATCATATGAATGAGCTTTCTACTATGAGTGCTTTATTCTCGGATGATTTTAAGATGCGCAAGTACTTTGTTGATAAAATCTTCCCCTTTTCACTAAAAGGAGAAGCTAGGGCTTGGTTTAATAGATTACCTCATGGTTCCATTGATATCCCTGATTGCTTGATTGCTTCTTTCTTCCAAAAATATTTTCCTCCCAGTGCTACACATGCTGCTTTGTAGAGACTTTTTGATTTTAAACAGGGAGAAGAAGAGAAATTGCCTGAGTCATGGACAAGGTTCTGTGCCTTGATTCATGCACATCCTGGATGTCCATTACCTAAGAATGAGCTTCTTGATATTTATTATAATGGACTAAATGATGATTCTAGGACCTACCTAGATAGCTTTGCTGGTTGTGTTTTCAGGAAAAGGACTCCTACAGATGCTGAAGAACTAATGACCAAGATAAGCAAGAATTATGATGATTGGACTTCAACTGAGCTGAATACACCCGAGCCTATTACTCCTGAACCAGTTATGCCTGAACCAGTTCCAACACCAACAACAAAAAAGAGGGGAGTTATTGCATTAAATGATGAAGTGATGAAGGAAGCTAAGAAGTACCTAAAGGAGAAAGGTGTTAGAGCTGAAGATGTGAAGAATCTACCTCCTATAGAAGAATTATGTAAGCCAATTCCTCACTCATATACTATTGAGGTACACTCTCTCCAACACTTTGATGAAGGTGATATTCCTTATGATAAGCCTCCTGATCAATGCTTAGAGGAACTTGACATTTTTATTGTTAAACAAGGTCACTTTAATAAACAAGTTCAGAATCATTTATTGGAAAACTCTAGGGATATCCATGAGTTAAAAGATATTGTGTAAAGAACTTCTAATGATATTAAAATGCTTTGTAAACACTTTCAAATGGTTCAAACCCAACTTGATCAACTTGCTAAGGTACAAAAGGATATGCTAGTTAATGCTTCAGGAGATAAACATGCTTATAGAATTAGAACTAGGAGTGGTATAGCTACTCAAGATCCTTTATATCCTGAAGGACAGCCTAAAAGAATAGAGAAGGATTCTCAACAAGGTGAGGATAGTGGTAGTCCCCGTAAGAGAAAGAAAAAGAAACATAAGATAGTTGAGGAACCACTTGAACCTGCTGTAGATCCTAATAGCATATATGTCTCTGATGCTGAAACTGAGAGTGGTAATGATAAAAATGAGTCTCCTGATAAGGAGGAAGGTGAGGAAGAACTTGAGAAGCACACTAAGAACACTAGGTACACTAAGGAAGATTTTATTGCTAATAAACATGGTAAAGAGAGAGAACCTTGGGTGCAGAAATCTATGCCTTTTCCAGGTAAGAAACACAAGTCAAAGGAGGAAGAACACTACAACAAGTTTTGTGAGTGGATGAAGCCTTTATTCTTGCAAATTCCTTTGACTGATTCTATTAAGTTGCCTCCTTATTCAAAGTATATGAAGGATATTGTCTCTAATAAAAGGAAGATTCCTAATGAGGAGATTTCTACTCTACTTGCTAATTATTCCTTCAATGGTAAGGTTCCAAAGAAACTAGGTGATCTAGGTATACCAACTATTCCTTGCTCCATTAAGAATAATTATGTTAGAACTGCTTTATGTGACTTGGGAGCTGGAGTTAGTGTTATGCCTTTTTCTCTCTCTCTATAAGAGACTCAAGCTAGAAAAGTTGATACCAACTGATATTTCCTTGCAAATGGCTGATAAGTCAACTACTATTCATGTTGGTATATGTGAGGATGTTCCTGTTCAAGTTGCTCATAATTGCATGGTTCTAACTGATTTTGTTGTGCTTGAAATGCCTGAAGATGATAATATATCTATTATTCTTGGGAGACATTTTTCTTAATACTGCAGGTGCTGTCATCAATTGCAATCAAGGAAAAGTAACATTCAATATTAATGACAAAGAGCAGACTGTCTATTTCCCCAAGAAGGTTGTTAAGAGCTATTGCCTGAATTCCATTGAAAATATTAAGGGGATGAAGATTGAAGAAATATATTGTCCCATTCCACAAGAAAATTTTGAAACTATTATGATTGGAACCATTGCTATCAAGTATGAGGTAACATAATCACCTTGTGGATTGCAAAGTTTTGCTTCATATAAGATTGTTTTGGTAACAAGACTTGATCAACCTTGTTAACAAAAGGATTTTTAATGAACAAAATAATGCTTTCACTGTGGTTATACTTGCTCACTTTTATTTTTCTCCTTTACAATCTTTGCTCTTCGTCGTGCCTAACTTAAAGGCGTTAAAGAAAAGTTCTTGTTGGGAGATAATCCAGGAGTTTCCTTAAGTCTTGGAAGTTATTACTTTAGTAATGAACTCTCCTTATCCTTTTTGTTTGCTTTTTGCGCCAAGAATAACCTCTAATGAGAGGGAAGTAAGATTTGGGGAGTTGTTGTCCCGAAACAGATTTCTGTCCTCCACCATAAAAATTCGTGAGGAGTCTCTGTAACTCGTATTGAGCTCAAAATTTATGAATAAATCCCCTAGTATGTTAGCTAACTTTCATTAGTTCAATACTTTTTGATTTGAGCAACAGAATGTCTTCAAAAAATTGGTTTCTACCTGCTGGTCTGTTTTGACAGATTTCTGCCATTATTTGTGTTTGCTTCTTATTGATTCCTTTTTGGGAAATTGAGCCTTTTGAAGGAATTGCTACAGTAGCTTGTGTTTTTAGTGAAAAGTTTTGCTGTTCTAAAGCTAAGCCTAAGGGTCTATTATCTTTTGAATACACTAATGTTGCTAATGAAGATTGTGTGAAGTTTTGTATGATAAAAAATCAGGTGTAGAGAGAGGATGATGTAATGAGATGAAGAAGGGACAAAAGCTCAAGCTTGGGGGGGCCACCCCGTGTCACCCCAAGAGATATTCAAGAGGTACAAGTGTCAAAGCTTGGGGGTGCCCAAGGCATCCCCTTCTTCATCAATAAAAATCTCGGGTCTTTCTAGACACTTTGTTTTTATTGTTTCATGCACAGTTGTGTTGTTCTTGGAGCTTCTTAGTTTTGTTTTTGGTTTTCTTTTGCTTTGTTTGCTTTCTTTAAAAAAATCGAAAACACCAAAAATATTTGTTTTTCTTTGGTTTTGTGAGTTCTTTGCAGGGTTCAGCCGTCCACAGTGGATTTTGGTTTAATGTTAATTATTCAAGTCACACAAGTGAAGGCAATAATGAAGATTAAGACAACTCGAGGCGTGGTAAGAGGCTGGTAACGAACTCTATTTGTTTCATTTTTATACATATACTCATCATTATTAGCATGCTTAGCCTGTTTGTGTAAGGTGTATGTCATTATGGATGCTTAGTAGTTCTTGCTTGTCTATGATTAGCTCCAGCTTGCTAATAGTTTATAGCATGTCATATAAATGTTTGCTTACATTGTTTTATTCATATTTTGGTATGATATTGTGGTATCCTCCTCTGATTGTTCATGTGAATCGACTTGGCACATGCTCACGCATGCATATGCCTAATCAATAGTCAATAAGCCTCGATGATTTATTTTGCCTCAGAGTTCTTATATCACTTTCATGTCATAATTAGTCTTGTTTTGTTGCAAGCATGATTATGACAACTATTGCTCTCTCGTTTGTCACTCCCTCTCTTTTGCTAGCCTTCACTTGCACTGAGTACGTGCTCTACATGTGCTTCCAAATTTCCAAAACCAATATTGCCAGTTGTGTCCATCATACCTACCTATTAGCATCATTTTCTATTTCAGTGCATATTTTATATATGTCGTGTTTTCTTCCAAAATAAAATGTTTGTCTGTTTTGAGAAAGTTAGTTAGTAAAGCTCTCACGAACTTGATGGCACACTTTATTCCTTGCGCTTAATAATCCTGAACCATTGTGACTAGTCCATGAAAGTTATATGCTTGCTAATTATATACTCCCTCCGTTAGGGATTATAAGGCCCGAGAGCTTTTTAAAAATGTTAGAAATTGTAAGTCCTTTCTCATTTATTAGTTTATCTTCTCCAATGCATGTTCTCCTTTTTCTCTATCTTCTTCCATGCATGTGTAACTATTGGTGCATGTAGTAATCAAGAGGGTGAGTTATTGATTTTCTTAATCCTATCAAAGTGGTCCATAGGCCTTATAATCCCTAACAGAGGGAGTACTGGGAGTCAGCGGAATCGTGCTGTCACGGGGAACGCTTTCAACGCTTTTTGGATATTTCATCCAGTTGATTCCTTGCTCTTTTGTTTATGGATGCCGACGATGTGAAATAAAAGGGGAAGTTGTTAGTTCATGGAGTTTATACATTGTGTTAGAGAAACTCCTGGACCGCTAGCCTAAGCCATGCTTAATCATGGTGGAAACTTGTAGCATCACTATAATGAGCATCTATGAAGCGTCCTCAATAAAAAGCTATGCATATGGTAAATAAAAAGATTGCTGAGATGCTCATTGTCTGCTTGTTTTGTCATTTTGGTTATGGGAAAGCTCCTGTACCATGTGCAAGGGGTACCCGTTGGCGGTTCTCGATGATATGCATGTATTTACAATGACAAGAACTTTTAGGTGACCAAAGTTGAGTAGCATGCGGAGCGACCCTCGTACTTAAGGGACTTGGGATTTCCAGTCTATGGTCTGTCAAGCATATGATTCAGAGTGGACCTCACTTTTACCTTAACCACATGAAGATGCCTATGATAGGGGCAATGAGATCTCAAAGCTAATGAGTACCTTCCTTTCAGCATTGGGAAGCCTTTTAAACCTTCACAAAACCGTTTTCACAACCTTGTTGAGTCACCACTTATTCTATGAGCACCTTCCTGAGAGCATAGTTATCATTTTTGTGTTTGTTCCAAAACTTGGTTAATTATGTCATGACTTTGATGCTTGTATCTCTGATATTTTTATCTCTAGTCTTCATGTGAACTTCAGAGGTACCTTGGCATTTATATTGTGCTCTTCAAACAAAAGCAAGCGAGATACCACTCTATCATACCTTATTATGAGTATTACAATGTTGCTTATGTTTCATGCTACTTATTATTGAGTTGGTTTCTCTTCATAGTTTGCAATGACTATTGAGTAGACTTAGTTGCATACTCCTTATTATGAATTGTCTAAGTATCTACTCCTATGCTGAGAATATTTAGATCATAATAAGGAAAGTGTTCATAAAAGTTCTTTTATCGCACTCAGTTTTCAACTGAATTGCTTGACGACAAGCAATAAGCTAAGCTTGGGAGAAGTTGATACGTCCAAAACGTATCTACTTTCTCGAACACTTTGCTATTGTTTCTTCTCTAAACTTGTGTAATTTGGACACAACTAACATGGACTGACGTTGTTTTCGGCAGAATTACCTTGGTGTCTTGTTTTTGTGTAGAAAATGAACTATCAGGAAAAATCCCGAAAAATATGTCAAAAACTATTTCTCACCAGAAGATCCACGGAGCCAGAAGGGGAGACAGAGAGGAGGCCTAGGGGGCCCAGACCCACCCCAGGCGCGGGCCCACCTAACCCCGCACCTGGAGGGGGTTTGGCCACCCCAGGCAGCTCCTCGACCTCCCTCAGCGCTTATAAGTTGCCTTCTGGCCTAAAAACCCAGGAAGGAGGGGTCGATAGTTTTCCAGAAAGAGTTCCGCTCCGCCGCCGCCACCAGAAACCAAGATTCGGATGCAGAAACTCTGTTCTGGCACCCTGCCGGGACGGGGAATTTGGAAAGGATCATCGCCATCGTCATCACCAACGCATCTCCATCAACCACCGATGTTTCCCTCATCCATGAGTGAGTAATCCCCCGCTGTAGGCTCGGGGATGGTAGGGATTGGATGAGTTCTGTCATGTAATCGAATAAGATTGTTAGGGCATAGTGCCTAGTTTCTCTTGTGCTATTTGACTTTGTTGCAACTTGTTGTGCCTAATGCTTGTCACTAGGGCCCGAGTGCCATGATCTCAGATCTAAACTTATTATTGAATCATTATGATAGTATTATTTATGATCTTATCTACAAGTTATGTACACATATCATTGTCCGGATCCAAATGCCCCAAAGTGACAATAATTGGGACAACCGGAGGGATGGCTGTGGTGTGAGGATCACATGTGTTCATGGAGTATTAATGCTTTGCTCCGGTGCTCTATTAAAAGTAGCACATTAATTGCCAGTAGTTCCCTAGAGGCCACGCTGCCACGGGCTGGCTGGACAGAAGATGTGCAAGTTCTCACTGCGAGCACGTATAACTATATTTGGAGCACATGCCTAGGATTGCTTAGTACTTGGGTGTTTGTTATTATTTATCTGCAATGCCCTAGATCTTGAAGTTACATGTTTAGACTCGTCCATAGAACGCATGTCCATCCATCCCTATGCCTACCGCACTCGAATCCTACTGTTACCGCTACTGTTACTATTGCTCCTGTTTCACTATTGCTGTTGTTATTGTTGTTGCTACTGATAAACTTCTGTGAGCACGAACTATTTCCAGGTGCAGCTGAACTGACAACTCAGTTATTAAGGCTTGCAAGTATTCTTTGGCTCCCCTTGTGTCAAATCAATAAATTAGGTAATACTATCCGCAAAGACTGTTGCGATGCCCTACACTTGTAGGTCATCAAACATATTCATAAGTTTCAAAAAAATTGAAACAATCCTAGACATTGTCAACGATATAACCTATAGGCATGCAAAAGCATAATGCGAAATTCTTATTATTATAGGCTACAAAAATAACAAAACCTGATTTTTTTTGGAGATTTCAAAATATAATATTTAGATGCACGTTTTAAAAAAAACGTGGCTCAAAATACACATTATTTCCAATTGATAGTGTGTGTGGCATACATCACTGGCTACATCATGATTTTGTTTCAGAATTTTTTAAAACAAAGAAATATAACATTTTTTTATTTTAAAGAATAAACAGGATGCCCACCAAATCTCCACACCTTCGAAGGAGTGGCCTGGCCATTCGGACTTTGATTGCGTTGTTGCAGTTTACAGTTGACTTATAACGACAACGCGGCAGGATTCATGAACCCGCTTTCTGCTGGCACGTCTGTCTCTGTCTTCAGCTACGGCTGAGGTCCAGAGAGAGTGCAGACCTGGCAATCCAAATCTTAATATGTCTTCATCTTAATTCAATACATCTCTCTTTTCAAAGCAGCCAAGAAAAATAGCACTCACAAGCCACATCATGTCAATCCAAGCACACACTGCCCAAATAATATATACAAAATTCGCAGATACATCCATCATCGACTCAAACCCAGGATAGGCAGGAGCTTGAGCTCTTTGCCAACGATTTTGACACACCATACAAACACAACAACAGAAGCTCAATGGGTCTGATGCACTACCGCTGACAAAACAACAAGCGAGCTGTGTTCCGAATTACACCGGTTCAGGTCCTTAGCCTGCCACACCTGGTACACACATGATGCTCCGATCGGAAGCTGATCGGCTGTGCACTCCACGCCAAGCTGAAATGTTCTGTAGCCTTCATTTTGTTTTTGCTAATGTGCACCGCTCGAAATAGCATCTCCCACCGCATTAGCTTCTTCAGCAGGCTTCGTTTGCAGAGAGTTGCTGTCCACTGACCCGAAGGATCCCGCTCTGGGATCCCAGCTTGACTGCCTGGAATGCATACCAGCTCGGCCTTCCACAACCTCCGGTGAAAATCCATCTTGGCTAACATTTGGAGATGCATGAGTTCCTCTGCCCTCTTTCTCATCCAACATGCCCCCAAGACCTACTTCCAAGTCGCTGATATCAGCTGCCGTCCTTGGTTCATCCCAGCCCACTGGCTTCCTGCCCATTTCAAGATCTCCAACAGGCTTGCCCATGTTGGGGCTCATGAAACCCCTAGATGGCGGTTGTGATTGTTGCATACCTTGCTCCACTGTGACCTTTGCCCGCAAATTGTTCGTCGAAGGAGGAATAGAGCTGCAGAATATCTCTAGAACATTGTTCAGAACACCTCTGTGATACGGGTTAGCCCGCCGATCATAGCGGTATCTGAAATTTTCATAAGTTGTCTACAAAAGGAAATAGGTATATGATAAGCTATTGAACTGCAGGTGCTGCAAATAGGCGATGATTATTGAAATGAACAAACACCTACCTGGTTCGTGCTCATCAGATAGAAATGGAAGACAGACAGACCACCGACAAACCATACACAAAGAAAACAGTAGATAATCAGAACAACTGAGGCTGGTGTCTTCAACATTGCCATCCAAATTGACAAATCCTCAAAATCTCTAATCTTGATTATGTACACCCAACAGAAGGCAAATACATAGAGGCAGATTAATGTGGTGGAGAACACAAACATGTAGAAGAACCGATAATTGCGCTGCACAAAATATAAGATTATGATTAGAACCAACCGATACTGAAGATAAGTCAGTGAAAATCCTATAATCAGAAATGTCTGCACAAAGAGCAACTCCAGAAATACTTGTGAGCATGCATGCCCAAGCAACATGCAATTTAGGAATAAGGATAAATTACAAATTGCTAGAAACCTCAATACTTACCAGTCCTATGCATTGGCCAACCCATGGGCAGTGATGATCAAAACGTTCCACGCAGTTATTGCAGATAGAACAGTGTGAGCATCGAGGCGGTCGGTAAAGCAAGCAGGTGTCACAGTATTTAACCTTTACACAGATTCCATTTACAATGACGTCCTTTGTCCGAGGCAAGCGGAATTGTTGTGGTGTCTGACCTCTAACGTAATTGCTCCCATCAATACTTTCTGGTTCAGGCGGATGAGCATTACGAGGTATTATACCAGGGTCTCTACCAGATGTAAGAATTAGTAGCGTCAAATCCTAGAAAAGGAGAAGAAGCTCAGTTGTGTTTACATTTTAAAAAAGTGTATTCCCTAGGAAATGCATTAACAATCATCCAAACAACCATGGCCAGTGTTGTGTACAGGACAGTAAACAAAATAAAGTAACTTTGCTTGGATCATTTTACAAGGTTAAGTAATAGCTTACATAAATAGTGAAGACAACCACCACTACCATCACTGAGATACCAGAATGATCAGGAAAGTCATTCATGAGATGTCTGGCGACAAACACGCAAAACACCGCCACTGGTGCAACGACGAGGGACATAGTGAGAAATATGGATCTCGCATCAGGCCCAAATATAAACCTCCCTTGCAAGAAGAATTTCTGAAAAATGGAAAGACATATCATCATCAAAATTTAGCAAATGTGGTTGCTACTTGCGAGCAATGATACAAACATTAGTTTCTTTTGATTTAAAACAGTCAGACAACCGAAATAGCAGCACGAGCTTTCCTGTGAAGCGCAGCAAGTTGCAAACCCTTTGCAGGGAAATAAGCTTCTACTGGATTTAAGTTGAAGCTCCTAAACAGGACCCAATGGCATAGCTGAACTATCATAGTTTTTCATAGGCCAAAGACGTGTGTATCTTTCACTGGTGACCATTTTCACTATCTAGTTCAACTAGAAAAATATGTCAACATCAAGACAAGAAATGTAGAGAAAAGGGAACAAAATGCAACATATCCTGTCTTCCCAAACCATATGACACAGATTATGAAAATATTAACGTTAACACAATCCATCATATCTAAGAGCTAGCAAGAAAAGTTGTAGGTGAAATCAATCACATATTATGTCAAGGTAAACAAAAATATCAAAAAGACTATAAAACTATGCTTGCAAACTAGCAGGCTTGGATCTCAGGAAACAAAGTTGTCTGAAATCTTTAACTTAACAATGTTGGTAGTGATTGAAGAAAACATATCTTTGTTGGTGACATATTTACAGAGGTATAAACTACCGACTCCATGCAGTTTCATTTCACCTATCTACTAGTTGAAATCAGTTGCAGCTAAAGCATATGCATTCTAACATATACTAACTCACAATGAGTTCCCTGTTCATCACATCAAAATTGTGGATCAAATTTTAAACTAAAGTCTACAGATTGTACTACAAAATGAACTGAATTTATCCGAATGTAATACCTATTTCCCATACATGGTTGTATATACTTCAAATGATAAAAAACAAAAAAATCATGGATATTTTCCAACTAGGCCCTAAATTTAATTATTCGGTGGGAACAGCCATTGCAGCGCTACAGGCATCCAAATCCAAGTAACTGACAAGTAGCTCCAGTACAGATCATTTGTTAATTACCCAATTAACCTCCGTCGCATTAGACGAAGATGGTAAACTGGACACAAGGGAAAAGGTGCTCCACTTCAGAATCACAGGGACGAGTTTGCTCAATTTGAATGCAAACCTTCCAATTGCACAATAGGAGCTGCCAATACTGAACTGACTACCGAAAATTTCACTCGTGAAAAAATTATAGTCTGTGTAACATTATTAGCAACTAATGAAAAGTTATGAGCTCGATTTCACCAATACCTACCGAGTCGCGTACAGTATCCTTACACGCATACAACCAGATCGAAATGCCTCCTACGGTGATAGACAAGAGACATAGAGGGGAACAAAGAAAGAGAACATACGTTGTTTCCGCGCCAAACCTGGTAAACCCTAGGCTGCTCGCCGGCGTCGCGACCGGCGTCAGAGTGCGAAGGCCGCGGGACGTACATCCCGCCTGCCTCAGAGGCAAGAAACCCTAGGGCACCCTCCCCCCGGCGCGACCTCCTCCCCTACGGCAGATGATGACCCGACCTGCCTCGCCCCCTCCAGATAGATGACCTGAAGCAACGCCGCCAAGCGGAGGTCGCCCCGCCGAAGAGGGCCGCTGTGGAGGCGGCGGCGTCGATGGAGGCGGGCGCGAGGTGGAAGAGAGGAGAGAGGTGGGAGGGGAGGAGGACCACGAGGTCTTCGGGCTCGGCCGGTCGGGTCAGGGCCGGACGACAGGGACGTGGTCGCGTGTCTGCTTTTGACTGGGCGCGCTCGCGCGCGTGGTCGCACACTCGCATCCATGACGTCTCAAAACGACTTCTGCGACGGAGCTCCATTAGCATTGGGCCCAGTCCATTTAACCCCCTCACCACCATGGACCATGGGAGGGGTGCTCGAGACAGCAGGCCAGCACGAAACGAGAGAAAGATTAACTGGGCAGCCCATATTTAGATTTTATATTTTCTGAAACTGCTAAAAAAGAAAGCTAAATAAAAAGTTCTCCTAAAAGAACTACCACTTGGAAAGGAGGAGCGGTTGAGCTCCTACTGTGGTTCGTCCCGGCGAGGAAGAGTTGGCCTGCGGCGGCGAGTTCCATCGGAAAGGATGGCATTGGGATTGTTTGATGTTGTTCTTCGAATCTTGGCATCTGGTTCTGCTACTTCTTCGTCATCTTTTGCAGACGGCACGGCGGCTGGCGTTTTGAGGTCACCGGCATCTGGTGGCAGAGGCACCCGAGGACCTGATTGCTTTTCATCTCTTTGTTTTAAGGTGTTTGTTTTTTAAATTGTAAGCCCTTATCTTTGAATACTAGGTTCTTTAGTGCAAGTGATGAAAAGGGCTTCTCTGTAAATTTTTACCTGCCATGTGTTTCGTAATGCAGATTTTGGGGTCTTCTAGACCCTCTTATTGTTCAAAAAACGAGGTCTAAGAGAGACCCTCGCAATTATATAGTCTCCTGCAGTTCGGCCAACAACCTTAGGCATCTTCGCCGGCACAACTCAAACGGGTGAATCGGCCGAGGACCATTTTGGATTGTCCGACCAACCACGTCCAGCAGTGTGATTCATTTATCTGGACTTGGCCAACAGGGACACGCCGATTTTTTTTAAATTCAAACATAGACAATACACGCTAAAACTGGCAAAGTTCATACATATTCAAATATAAAATATGAAATTTAAACTATTCCTAGCTACCGATCTGCACGCGCCGGTGCCGGCACGTCCATCTAGGGGTCGAGGTCGATGTACTCTGACGGCGTCCAGAGGTTGGCCGGTGGCAGGGCCGGAGCAGGCGCGAAAGCGGGCGGGTCGATCACCTGTCCATGCCACGTCGTTGGCGGCGCCATGTGGAGGTGGAGGTGCGCCAGCTCCATTCCTACCTCTGGAGCGATTGGTGGCGCCCCCCAACAGCAGCGGTGCTGGAGGCAGCTGCGTGTTTGCCTGTGCCACCAGGCCGGTGAGCTAGACGACCTCTTGGTAGCCACCCCACAAGGCGTCCTCGTCCCGCGTGCTGGCCGCAATGGCCTACTCGGTGAAGGCTTCCTCGTCGTAGCCCCGCGCCAGGACCTCCAGGTACTCCGGGGGCAGGTGCATGGCGACGGATGCGACTGCGTCCACCTGCTCCTCCTAGACGACGATGTCGTAATCGTCGTCATCGAGCTCGTCGTTGGAGTGGTTGACGACACCGTCATCGTCGAGGTTAAAGGCGGGGACGTCATAGACCTTCCACGGTTGGAAATCGTCGCGGAAGTTGCTCGCACGCCGCGTCGTGTGCTCCCAGGCCAGGAATTCTTTCTAGAAGTCCTTGCTCTGGTAGCCGTGCTCCCGCCGAACGGCATGTGGGAGCTTGCGGATGCGGCGGTGGATCTCCTCCTCTAGCCCTTTGCCCTCCTTGGGCACGGGAGGTACTGAGACACGCTCCCGGTTGAGGTTCCAGCCCGTGGGGAGTGAGACATCGCGGTGGTAGATGTCTGCTCCCTCCTTCCATCGCCGCTTGCACTCCGCCACGCGGTAGTAGCAGCGGTCGTAGGAGGGCTCCTCCACCCGGCGCACTACGGGGCGGTGGGAGAAGTCCTGGGGCCATGGCGGAGGGCAACACGCCGCCGCGAAGGAAGGCCGACGGGCCACTACGTCGGCGGCTTGAGCCGGATCTGGTCGCCTCGTGGTCATTCTTGGCCTTCTTGAACCATCCCGGAGTCTTCATCATTGGTGATGGCGGTGACGCACTGCTAGGATTGTATCTGGCGATGGCGACGGGTGGGGAGTGTGGCACCGATGGGCGCAAAGGGTTAAGTGGTCCATATTCCCGCGAACGCACGCATGTTCCCACTCCTTCATCATCAATGTCGACGCGGGAACTCAGACGGTGTCCCGTTAGTCAGGGTGTCATCCCATCGGCATGATGGCGTAGGCTGCCGCCGGTCAGGCTGCCGCCCACACCTCTGAATTGGTTCTGCTGTGCGTCTGAATCACTATCGCGCTAAGCGGTGGCTGACAGGTGCGCTAGTGGCACGCGTGGGAGGACACACCCTTGATCTGCCTGCGTCTGGGCCGACGCAGCCGATGTCCAAATTTGGTGCACGGATGGGTGGAGCCAGACCCATCGGTATAGATGGGTCATGCCGCTGTAAAGGCTGCGCATGTCTAGCACTTCTGCATGAACGCGTTCAGATGTTTTGGGTCAGGCCGGTGGAGATACCCTCAGGACGGACACTAGGCCATCACTAGGCATCCTCAGGAGGTTCTTGATTTCTAGTGTACGAGGCGATTACGGATCACACATGCAGAGAGATCGAGCCTCTCAATCGTCGGTAACGCGTGGAAATGGCGCAAAAGCGGCTCCGGCGGAGCACCTGTAGATGTGCCGACATTGTTGCCGTCATACGCACATATGAAAGAATATTTCATAATCTCTAGTGTTTTGTATGTTTGATAACAATGCCAAATATTATTTAATTGGATATTTAGTGCTGCAGATTATTTTCCCCAAATGCAGCTAAATAAGAGTTTTGGGGGAAGATTATCCGCCCCTGTCAAGGGTCGGATTATCCGCCCCTACCTCGATCGACAAAGGTGCCAAGGAGCGTCATGCGGTATGGGGGGAAGAGTTTCCCCTGGATTGTCCGGCCAGGGCCGAAGCTTTTGCCCGGGCCGGATAATCCGCCCCCAGGGATTTTTCTCAAGTCAGGCCAAGGCGTGTCAAGTAGTATTGGGGTAGATATTTCCCCGGATTGTTCGTCCAGGGCCAGAGTTTTTTCCTGGGCCAAAATCCGCCCCTCCGAGGGGCCGGATAATCTGCCCCCAAGATTTTTCCTCAAGGCAGCCAAGGCATGTCACGTGGTATGGGGCGGACATTTGGCTCGGTTATTCCGTTTCCGGGCCAGATGTTTGTCCCGGCCAGATTATCCAGCACCTACTTAGTCTGGATTATATAACCCTTCTTTCTCCAACAGCAGGTATAAATACCCCATTTGATCCTCATTTCAGAATTCTTGGATCCTACGAATTTTTTTAGTGTTGTTCATACTGATCGCTGTGAGATCTCCACTTTTCAACCACCTAAAGGCTCCGATCTTTGGGGAATTGAAGGAGGAGACTTTGATCTTCATTGGAACCAATCAAGATCTCCATTTCCCATCCATTCACTTGGGGGATTCTTGATCTAGAGTTTCTTACGAATATCTAGACCTTGGTTTGGTTTATTGATAACTTTGTTTCCTGTGGCATCTTGTTGTCATCTCGGGAGCCTCCAATTCAATTATGGATGTGTGTCCCGGTAGAATTGTAAAGGTACTGGTTCTTATCTTAAAGGGTACCATATGGTGGAAAGGTGGATCAGACCTCTTGTGGCGAGATCCATCGGAGAACAGGGTGAGGCCTTTTGTGACGTGGTGGTCTTAGTACTGACGTCCCCTCCAACACATACGTACTTTCCTTAATAAGGAAGGAACTACGGTAAAATAAATCATGTGTCTCCGCGTGCTCCATTACAGTTACCTCATTCCTCTCGTTGTCTTTACTCGCTTAGTAAATAAGTTGGCATATAGGAGAATTCTTATTAGTTGCATATATAGAAATTTTACCTTTGTGTCAAGCCTAAATCTAAAAAATAATTAAAATTGGAGTAGCACCTATTCACACACCCTCTCTAGGTACCCATACAATCCATTCCAACGTACTCCCTCCGTTTTAAAATATAAGATGTTTTAGCTTTTGTGAAGGAAGTGTATTTAGACTTTTTTTAGTGTATAGGTTCAGGTTGAACATGAGTGAACCTATAAACTAAGGAGTCTAGTGATACGTCGGAAATGTATCTATAATTTTTGATGCTCCATGCTTGTTTAGTATCTACTTTGCTTTGCTTTGTTTACACTTTGAGGTGTTTTTATATCTTTTTCTGAAACTAACCTATTAACAAGTTTTCACAGTGCCAGTTGCATGTTTTCTTCTGTTTTTGGTTTCAAAAAGGCAGAAAATCAATATTCTTAGAATTAGACGGGACAAAAGCCAAAGTCAATATTTTACCGTGGGTGACACGAAGTCCAGAGGGGAGACGGAGAGGCGAACCAGGGACGCCACCCCCTAGGCGCGGGTGGGCCCACCCCGCACCTAGGTAGGGTGTGGCCCCCCTGGACGCCTCCCAGCCTCGCCTCTACGCCTATAAGAAGCTCTCGATGTAGAAACACTAAGCACCGGATCATAACTCTACGAAACCTTCTGTAGCCGCCGCCACCATCGTCCCTAGATCGGGGGGATCTGAAGTTCTTCCCGGCACTCTGCCGGAGGGGAGATCATCCCGGAGGCCTTCTTCTCTGGTATGATGCGTGAGTAGTTCCACCTTGGACTATGGGTCCATGTAGTAGTTAGATGGTTATATATCCTCCTTGTGCTTTCATGTATAGATCTTGTGAGCTCCGTTCATGATCAAGATCTAATCTATTTGTAATCATGCATGTTGTGTTTGCGGGCATCCGATGGATATTGAGATTACTATGTCAGATTGATTAATGGTTTTGTCTATTTGATACTATCATGTAAGTGTTGTTTGTGATCTTGCATGCTCTCCCTTGTTAGTAGCTATCTTGGCCAAGTAGTTGCTAGTGACTCCAGGAGGGGGTATTTATGCTCGATAGTGGGTTCATGCCTCTAGTTTCCAAGGGAAGTGACAGAAATCTCTTCGGTTGTAGATGTGTTGTTGCCACTAGGGAGAAAACAACGATCTCTTGTTCATGGAACAAGTGGATTGTTTACCTTACACACTTTGCTTAAAGCAGTTGTCTGTTGCTTGCAACTTAATACTGGAGGGGGTTCGGATGATAACCTGAAGGTGGATTTCTAGTCATAGATGCAGTTGGATGGCGGTCTATGTATATTGTTGTATTGCCCAATCGAATCTCATAGAATCTTTTTGTCTGGTATAGCATTGTTATGCCTTGCTCAGTTCCTGTCAATTGCCCTGTTATAATTTGTTTACCCTTCATGGCATGTTGTTTATCTAAGGAGAGCACCTCTAGTGAACTATAGACCCCGGTCCAATCTTTACCATTGATACATCTTCCACTTTTACCTGTTTACTTGCTGCAAACCATTACCCCTCCACACCATACGTTTAATCCTTTGTTACAGCAAACCAGTGAGCTTGACAACCTCACTGATTCATTGGGGCAAAGTCTTGAGTTTGTGTTGTGCAGGTCTCCGCGTTGCTTGCTACACCTGTGTGATGTTTCCTTCCTCCTACTGGTTTGATAACCTCGGTTTCTTACTGAGAGAAAACTTGCTGTTGTGCTGCTTCACACCTTGCTCTTGGGGTTCCCAACGAAGAGCTCCTACATCAACTCAGCGCTGCATCAAGCCTTTTCTGGCGCCGTTGCCGGGGAGGCTAAGGACGTCTTCACAAGGGGAGTCCTCCACTTCCTTTCTATTTACTTTGTTTTTAGTTTTCTTAGTTTCTTTTGCTTGGTTTTGGTTGCCTCTTTTAATCAAAAACTCCAAAAAAATTAGTCTAGTTTGGTTTGCTTTCTCTATTCAAAAACACAAAAAAATTAGTTCCTACTCTAGTTGTTGGTCTATTGTTGCCTTGCTTGGTCATGCTTTCTATCAATGGATGGTTTCTTTGAAACTAGTTCTTATTGGCAAGGTGGGTTCACAGAAGAACGAAAGTATTATTATAAGGAACACCGTTTGTCACAAAAAGGGAAACACTTATGGGAACAAATTGATAAGTTGAATACTATTGCTAGAGACGTGTGCTCTACTTATGATGTTACTTATTGCTTTGATAAATCTTGTTGTTGTAGGAGGTATAAACACCTACCTTTTCAATGTGAGTACAATGATAATGTTACCATATCTTCTTATGTTAAAGGAAATTATGACTTTTATGATGTGGAACGAATTGAAGAATTTATTGCCTTCAAGGGTGCATTTGAACTTGCCAGTTTGCTTGAAAATACTGATGATGCACCTTATGAACATGAGTTTTATGAGATACTTAAATTTTGCTTTGATAATTACAGGGAAGAAAATGGCTATATTCTTGAATATTTTAATAGGCGTTTTCCACAAATGGAAGAGACTAATGCCTTGCAGGAGCCTATGGAAGAAGACATTGTTGAAACTGGAAGCTCATTAGATGAAAAAGAGGGGGAGAGTGATGAACAAAAGGAGGAAGAATGGATTATCTACCCATGCCTACCTTCTAATGAGAGTAACTCGTTATCCCTTACATTATTTGATTGTCCCCCATGCTTACCAAAGGAGGATGAACGTTATGTTCTTGTGGATCCTTTTGAAATATCTACTTTGGATAAAACCTGTGGAGGTTTTAATCCCACTATTTTTGAGCTTGATAGAAATTATAAGTTTCAGATCATGAAAAGCATGCTTTATGTGATAGCTATATTGTTGAGTTTATTCATGAGGCTACTGAAAATTATTATGAGAGAGAAAAATATGGTTGTAGAAGTTTTCATGGTACTAAAACACCTCTTTGTATGCTGAAAGTTTTGAAGTTGCTCTTGTTTCATGTTCCTATGCCTGTCACTTTGTTCTTTGTGAATTTAATTGCATACAAGATTCCTATGCATAGGAATTGGGTTAGACTTAAATGTGTTTTGAATTTGCTTCTTAATGCTCTTTTTGACTTCAATTCATAATTCTTCTCAAGCTATCATGCCTAACTTAAAGGCGTTAAATAAAAGTACTTATTGGGAGATAACCCAAGAGTTTCCTTGAGTCTTGGAAGTTATTACTTCAGTAATGACCTCTCTTTATCCTTTTTGTTTGCTTTTTGTGCCAAGAATGACCTCTAATGAGAGGGAAGTAAGATTTGGAGAGTTGCTGTCCCGAAACAGATTTCTGTCCTCCACCATAAAAATTCTTAAGGAGCCTCTATAACTCGGATTGAGCTGAAAATTTACGCATAAATCCCCCAGTATGTTAGCTAACTTTCGTTAGTTCAACAATTTTTTATTTGAGCAACAGAAGATTTTCTAAAAAATAGGTTTCTACCTACTGGTCTATTTTGACAGATTTCTGCCATTATTTGCATTTGCTTCTTATTGATTCCTTTTTGAGTTCTCTTTTGGAGAATTGAGCTTTTTGAGGGAGTTTCTACAGTATCTTGTGTTTTTAGTGAAAAGTCTTGCTGTTCCAAATCTTTGCCTAAAGGTCTATTATCTTTTGAATACACTAATGTTGCTAATGAAGATTGTGTGAAGTTTTGTATGAGGAAATTTTTTAGATATAGAGAGAGAATAATGTAATGAGACGAAGAATGGATAAAAGCTCAAGCTTGGGGATGCCACCCCGGTGTCATCCCAAGAAATATCCAAGAGGTACAAGCGTCAAATCTTGGGGATGCCCAAGGCATCCCCTTCTTCATCAATAAAAAGCTCAGGTCTTTCTAGACACTTCGTTTTTATTGTTTCATGCACAAGTTGTGTTGTTCTTGGAGCATCTTAGTTTCGTTTGGTTTGTTTAGTTTTCTTTAATAAAGTAGGTTGGACCCCCCGTTCTTGTTGTGTTGTTTCAAATAAGTTGCTTGGTGTTGGAAAGGAGTAGGAAGTTCCTGCTTGAAAGTGCAAGAGGAGATTGCATTGACTGTGACTTAGACTTTAGCATGACATGCTAGGTGTTGTTTTGACCTTATGCTTAGTGATTATTTCCGTAGCATTTCTTGTTCCAAAAAATTGGGATTAGTTAGTGTGCCTTGAAAGAATTGTGTGTTGTTTTAGCATACAAAAGCATAGTATTGTGGTATTCTCCTTTGATGATTTGTTTGGGTTGACTTGGCACATGCTCACACCATGTTATGATTATGAATAAGTCACCATAGCCTTTATGATAATTTAGTCCTTGACGTGTAGTACCACTCTATGCTTTGATTAGTAATGTTTTGTTGCTCTACATGATTATGGCCATTATTGCTCTCTTAGTTGGTTGCTCCCAGTCTTTTGCTAGCCTCCACTTGTATGAGTAAGATCTACTCATGCTTCCAACTCCCAAAAACCAAGTTATTCCAAAGTTTCCACTATAAATTCCTATGCATGGTGTGTTACACCATTCCAAGTATATTCTTGTTTTCAGCTATCTTCCAATTAAAAAGTATTTTGTTATGTGAAAACTTAGTGATTAAAGCCCTCACGAACTTGATGGCACACTTTATATTCTTTGACCCTAATAAACTTGAAACAATGTGTCATCTATGTTGTATATGCTTGCACTTATACGTTGGAATTAGCAGAACCATGCTGTCATGGGGAACGTTTTCAACATTACACTTGTACTTTATACTCAGTTGATATCATGCTCTTTTGTCTATGGATGTCACCGGTGTGAAATAAAAAGGGAACTTGTAAGTCCATGGAGTATGTATTTTATGTTAGAGAAACGCCTGGGCCGCTAGCCTAAGCCATGCCTAATCATGGTGGAAACTTGCAGCATCACCATAGTGAGCTATCTATGAAACATCCTCAATAAAAAGCTATGCATATAGTAAATAACTGCTTGCCTTGTCATTTTGGTTATGGTATAGCTCATGTACCATGTGCAAGGGGTACCCCGTTGGCGGTTCTCTATGATATGCATGTACTTACAATGATAAGAACTTATAGGTGACTGAAGTTGAGTAGCATGAGGTGTGGCCCTCGTATTCAAGGGACCTGAGATTGCCAACTTATACTTTGTCAAACATATACTACATAGTTTGTTCACTTTAACCTTAACCACTTCAAGATGCTTATGATAGGGGGAATGAGGGCTGAAAGCTAACAAGTACCATAATTTTTGGAAGATCTTTTTGAAACTTGAAATCCCTGCTTCCCTTTGTGAAGGGCCTTTCTTCCACCATTATTTGAGTCTTCACCTTCTAATTTTACGCACCATTAAGAGAGCATAGTTGCCATTCTGTGTGCAGTGTCCCAAAACTTATTGATTGATGCATATTGTGATATTACTTGTTATTGTGATATTTGTTTCTAGTCACCCTTGTGAACTTTGAAGGTGTCCTATGCATCTATTTGCTACTCTATGAGGGACAAGCTGATTTCCACTATGCCATGTTTTCTGTATGTGAAACAAACAAACGTTTTTAAATGCATGTTATTCATGATCTTTGTTTGTAGCCTTTCATGTTGCATGCATAGTTACTTTGTCCTATTGTTAGAACTCCATCTTTCATGCACATGTTTAGAGTTCTTTGATCCCAGCTTTCAATGCTTGCAAATGGTTTGATCTTGGTTTTGATGGTGCATGTCACCTCAAAAATTATTCTTTTATCACTTACCTACTCGAGGACGGGCAGGAGTTAAGCTTAGGGATGCTTGATACGTCAGAAACATATCTATAATTTTTGATGCTCCATGCTTGTCTAGTATCTACTTTGCTTTGCTTTGTCTACACTTTGAGGTGTTTTTATATCTTTTCTGGAACTAACCTATTAACAAGTTGCCATAGTGCCATTTGCCTGTTTTCTTCTGTTTTTGGTTCCAGAAAGGCAGAAAATCAATATTCTCGGAATTGGACGGGACAAAAGCCAAAGTCAATATTTTACCGTGGGCGACACGAAGTCCAGAGGGGAGATAGAGAGGCGAACCAGGGCCGCCACAACCCCCCTAGGCACGGCTGGGCTCATCCCACGCCTGGGTAGGGTGTGGGACCCTTGGCCGCCTCCCAGCCTTGCCTCTTCGCCTATAAGAAGCCCTCGATGCATAAACCCTAAGCACCGGATCAAAACTCCACGAAACCTTGTGTAGACGCCGCCACCGTCGTCCCTAGATCGGGGGGATCTGAAGTTCTTCCCGGCACCCTGCCAGAGGGGAGATCATCCCAGAGGCCTTCTTCTCCGGTATGATGCGTGAGTAGTTCCACCCTGGACTATGGGTCCATGTAGTATCTAGATGGTTGTATCTCCTCTTTGTGCTTTCATGTATAGATCTTGTGAGCTCCGTTCATGATCAAGATCTAATCTATTTGTAATCATGCATGTTGTGTTTGCGGGGATCCGATAGATATTGAGATTACTATGTCAGATTGATTAATGGTTTTGTCTATTTGATACTATCATGTATGTGTTGTTTGTGATCTTGCACGCTCTCTGTTGTTAGTAGCTATCTTGGCCAAGTAGTTGCTAGTGACTCCAAGAGGGGGTATTTATGCTCGATAGTGGGTTCATGCCTCTAGTTTCCAAGGGAAGTGACAGAAATCTCTTCGGTTGTAGATGTGCTGTTGCCACTAGGGAGAAAACAACGGTCTCTTGTTCATGGAACAAGTGGATAGATACTTTGCTTAAAGCAGTTGTCTGTTACTTGCAACTTAATACTGGAGGGGGTTCGGATGATAACCTGAAGGTGGACTTCTAGTCATATATGCATTTGGATGGTGGTCTATGTATATTGTTGTATTGCCCAATCGAATCTCATAGGATCTTTTTGTCTGGTATTGCATTGTTATGCCTTGCTCAGTTCCTGTCAATTGTCCTGCTGTAATTTGTTTACCCTTAATGCCATGTTGTTTATCTAAGGAGGGCACCTGTAACATCCCAGAAATGTTGAACAATGATTATCAAATTCCAATCCCCAAAATTAGGGTTAACAAAAACTCTTGTTAATTAAAATCATATGAATGCATGTGTGTATGTGATGATTATATGAATGCATGAATGGACTTGTGTGATTGATCTAAATAGCAAGTAAGGGTTTAAATATGAAAACAACATCATCTAAAACATTTCCAAGCAAAAACAAATCAAGAGAAAATCAAAAACAAATCAAATAAGCAAATGGTCATTTTTACCAATCTTGCTCACTAGACCACTTTGAGTGTTTCTAGTCCAAGATTTCAAACAGAAAAATTTCCATTTCTTTTCACCCCCTTGCTAGACCAAGTAAAAGTGAATCAAAGCCCACCTTTCAAACTTACAGAAACATTTGGCAACTTGATTCAAATGACAATTCAAAATTGAATCTTTATCATATGTGAAGATCACCATTTCTCAAAACCCAACCAAACCAATTCCACTTGACCTTTCCAACTAACTAGAGACTCCCTAGTATTGAACTAGCACACCCACAAAGTTTGATTCAAAAATTCAAATTTGAATCTCTTTCGGCCATTTCATCAAACATCTTGCTGGCACCAAACAAACAAACCACAAACACTATTGTGAGCAGTGATTAGTGCCTAACTTGTTCCCTATCTAGCTCACACTATACTCTCAGTAGATCATCTAACTTGTTTAACCCCTCTAGCTCACTGTAAAGTAGACCATGCCATCAATGGCAAGCAGGCCGAGAGCACCCTTGCCACCCCAATGTCGCCAGAGAGCTAGGAGAATCACTAGCCTCGCCAACCTTGTCTGGGACACTCTCCACCGTCCACCGCCACACGCCCAGACATCAGCCGCTCGGCGCAAGCAGGATCGCCACCGCCCCAGGAACACCCCAGACACGCCCGTTCACCGCTTCGCGGACCATGGATGCTGTGCACCATTAAAACCACCGTCGGACCCGCTTAGAGCACCGTGACGTTCCAACCATTTTGCACCGTCCCACGCCATGTAGCCATGCCGTTGAGCTTCGCTAGGGAACACAACACCCTCCCCTACCTTTGCCTATGTCAGTAGCTCGCTATAACGATGACACCGACGAGCTCCGCCCGTGCCATTCGGTCCCCTTCAGGCACTATAAATTGAGGTCACCCTAGCACGAATTCTTCACACCATCTCACTCCCCTCTCTCTCAGAAGCACCCCACCTCACTCCCGGAGCAAGGCGAGCAGCGCATCGCCGGAATTTCGCCCCAGCTTGCCACTGCTGGTGACGAGGTTTAATATTGTCAATGCCCATTGTTATGGACTTGGGTTTTGGAGAAGATGGGGATGCTGGAGATAGCGGAACGGTTAGCAAACAAGCAACACGGGACACGAGGTTTACCCAGGTTCAGGCCCCCGGAGGGAAAATCCTACTCCTGCTTGTCTGCTCTTGATTACGGTGGAACCGGTGATTACAGGGGTGCGCAGATGCGATCTGGCGTGGAGGTGTGTATGCGGAAGTATGAGTCGAGATATCTAGGTCGTTCCCTCCTAGCCTTTATATAGACTCAGGCAGGTCCCAGGCACAGACCTAGTCGGTTACAGTTTTTAGGGTTTACCCCTTTGAATTTCCTATCTACTCTAGTCTTGCTCTCCAAGGATCCGAAGGCGTCATGGGCCTTGACCACCCGAAAGTCTTCATGGGCTGGCGTATATTTGCCGTGGGCCTTCCTTGGGCTGGACCAGGTATGCTGAGATCATGTACCCGCGGGGTATAACCATGTCAGTAGCCCCCGAGTGATCAGTCGAATCGTAGATTCGGCTGAGGACTCTTCAATCCTTCGGGTGTAGCTATGTATTTCAATAGTTCATGTGTAGGGATTGTTGATGCGTGTGCCTGACTCACCCGGCGGATCAGGGTCAGTTAACTGTAACTACCTCGGTGAATTACGCTCCTAGTTGCAAGCCTGGATGAGCGGAAATGGTTAAAATAGTACGGTGGGGCCCAAATGCCACTCACAGGTAGACCTTTCGGCCGTCCTAACCATTTCCAAACATCGGGACAAGAACGGGCGGCATAATCGGCAGGCGAAGGGATCAACTACATACACAAATGAGTATGTATGCAAGCCACCATACAATGGTTCTCAGAGTCATTCCATCTAAAAAGAAAGGAAATATAGCAACGCCATACGGCAAGATCCAAATATCCTAGATATATATAATAGTTTAGGATATTTCCTCATACATCAAACATCAGAGTATCAGGCGGAAGCGGAAAACAAGATCCGAGTACGGATAAGAAGCAAATCGGCATAAGATGCCCCATAAATAAACACATCCCGCCCACAGATCTCACGGATCCCCGTTCCCGGAATCTCTACACCGAATGATCGTTGTCCACATCGTCCGTCTCCTCCACCCAGTATCCATCTTGCGAGCTTACCTGTTCATCTGAATCAAACAATATATCGTGTGAAACCCTAGGGGTACTCAGCAAGTCTTTATGCCTCTAAAGGGGACACAACCTGGGTGACGCAATTGCAGCAAAAGATAAACCCTAACAGTTCTATAGATACTCGCTATCCATCCGCCTAACCAGAGATAGACGGATGTCCGTGAGTTAATAACAACAGTTATAAAGGTAATATTAACAGATCCATCCTCCTCCTCGCTTACCGACGAGGAAGCGGACGAACACCCCCTCCCATCCGTTGGCAGTTTTATTAACCATTCCATGAGTGTTGCACTATTTACTAGTCAATTGCTTAGTCAAATTAAAAGCGGTACTTTAGTTATGCTTGTCTATGATCGAGAAACTGTGCTCCAAGTCGTCCATAACCATGACACGGCTTTCAGAAGTTTTTACCGCAGGTGCACAAATAGCAACACACACTGATCAACCTCGAAAACCAAATCAAAGCCAACGAGGCAGTCACGACAAAGCGATCACATGATTCAGAAATATTTTAGGGGGCCACCCCATTAAGCTACCCAAGAATAAAGCTGTCCGTCTGCCACGAGACGGACTCAAGGTTTAGGGCTGGTCAGAAACGACTGGGAACCCGAAGTGTGACTGGGCTTGTCGATACATGAAAACGGGTCACTCCCTAATAGTACAAGCAGCAATACCGCACAATTTTAAATAAAGCAGTAAAGCATGGCATAAGTACAGGATAGTAATTAAAACCTCAAACTAGTTTGTGGCCCCAAGAAATAAGAATGAATCAAGCTCTGGCTCAGGGGGGTTCATAAGCCTCCCGGATGTGGATAGCGCGAATATTCAAGGAACAGGAATCAAGTACTCGGGGTCCTACGGGACACAAGTGAGCCCGAAAAACCAAATAGCAAAATATGGCTCACCGATGCCACTTTCATTAGTTATCCCATTACTACTCAGGTTAAGTTGTTTAGGTACCTCGTTATCCATCAGACACTCACATACCCTACACATGCTGTTCTACGACTCGCATGGCTCAAACAACTCCTGTAGTAATGGCTCATGGGATGGAGGAACAAGCTTCGGTGGGGTTTAAAAGTAAAGGCTATGCAATACTTGGGATTCAATTTAATACAATCGCGACTCAATGATGCAAGAATAAGATAGAGGCAATAGGTACTATATGTATGCAAGCATGTGGTAGTGCTTGCTTGGCAACTCAGTTGAAGCGAGAGAAGGATCTGGGTAGTGCTCCTGGTTCTCTTGGTATATCCCCTGCTCAACGTCTATTCGATGAAGAACCAAACAAACAAGGGCCAACATAAATAAAGTGCACAAGCATATGAATAAATGCGACAAGCAAACAATCATGCCATGATGAATGATGCACAATTTGCATGGCAATAAGTAGCATGGCAAGGGTGAGGTGTGGAATACAAGATTAAATCATTTTATTGAGTTTTGGCCCCATTTTATCCTCATATTAGTTGCTGTATACATTATATTTATATGATGCATGCTTCAAAACACAACATGGAATGCATAAACAGAAAGGTCTCATCGAGCTAATCATTTTAGACATATCATTTGTTAAATTTGGAGTTATAAAACAAAAGTTATTAATTAATTAAGGCAAAAGGGCATTTTGTTGTAATTTTAATCAACTTGGAAAATAAAGTGTTCAAAATATATTTTGAATGGCATAATTGAATTCCTCATATTTTTCTGATTTCAAAACATATATTATTTGTATTATTTGGGTTTATATTTTAAAAGTTATTTGAAAACAGATTTAAATTTGAATTTGAATTAATTTGAAAAAGATTTGAATTAAACCAGAAAACAGAAAGTACTTTTATTACTCAGCTCAAGCTAGCCACAGACAATTACAGGTGGGGCTGAGCTGACTCAACACAGCTACGAAGGATTTTTACAATCATGGCGAGAACTAGAGAATGACAGGTAGGGCCAGGGCACACGCGGGTCCACACGCCAGGATTTGAAAGGGCTGCCACCTTGCACAATGAGGGAGCACGGGTTGATGAAACCAAAAGCCTGGGTACCTTTTTGCAAAAGGACTCAATGACAGGTGGATCTTGGACCGGGTTTAGCCAAAAAAAAGCGGGGGTATGCAAAAGGGCGCCCGACCCCACTGTTCCTCTTCTCCGCGTCTGCGGACGGATGCGCGACAACTGGGCGGGGTTCAACACAGGACGTCAGGCGTAAAAGTCTGCGAGCCAGTGCGGTAGGGCTAGGGGAGTTGCGAGGAGGGGGAAGGGCAGCTAGATGAGGCTCTCCGCGACGCGGCGACGCAGAGGACGCACGCGCACACGACGCACCGAGAGCGCTCGACGTTTGGTCCGGCGAGAACAGCGAGCTACGGCGAGGACGGAGGTGTCAGCGGGGTCGGATGGCTCACCGAGAGTGTGTCGGTGGTGGAGGATCGGCTCGAGGCGCAGTGGATCGGCGACGACGCAGACGGACCGAAGCTAGGGTTTGGCGTCGGTGCAGCGTCGGCCTGGTGGCTCCGGTCCTCCTCCTCCTCGATGGCGTGTTCAGGGCGATGCAAGGGAGCGTCCACGACTTCCTCGACAGCCTTGAGCATCATGCCTCCGGCTGGTGTGAGTAGGGGCGGTGGAGGCCGAGGGTTTGCCGGCGATGGGGTAGACGGAGACGATGGAGAAGAGGGGGAGAGGGCAGGGCCCTGGAGCGGATCTGGGAGAATGCAGAGGTGCCGGGAGGTGGAGATAAAGCAGAGAGGGATAGGGAGATGCCGTGGGGAGCAGGTAGATGGAAAAGGTGGCTCGGCCACCTTTCTCTCCTCCCTCCTCACGTGCTTGGTCGGGGCAGGGCAGGGCAGTGGGGTAGGGTGGTCAGGTGGTGAGGCTCGGGCTAGGGCAGCACGGTAGAGAGAGAGAGCTAGAGGGGAGAGGGGGTAGGCTCGGGTAGATGCTAGGTCTGGAGGGAGGGGGTATGGCTCGGGTTAGGGCTTGAGGCTAGGGTTGGGTAGCTAGGTGGGCCAGGGAGATAGGGTGGCCAGGTGGGTGAGAGAGAGAGGGAGGCCGAGAGAGAGGGGTGGCATGGAAGCTAGGGTTTGGTTAGATGGGGGTGGTTTAGAGAGGATGGGGTAGGGGGTATGGTGATGATGGGGTAGGTGATTAGGAAGGATCTAGATAGGGGGTAAGAGAAAGAGGGTAATGGCGAGTTCTAGAAGCTTGCATGCCCCAACTTAGATCAAGCAAGAACATGCCAAGCTACAACAAGATCAAGACAAGAAAAAGAGAGGGATGTGGTGATAGGGTTTAAGCAAGATCAAATAGATCAAGCAAAGAGGGGAGAGGTAGAGTATGAGGAAAAGATCCACTCAAAATTCAAATAAAATCCAAAGGACAAGCAAAAGGTGGTACTTGCATGGGCCATGCATAAATAATTAATACCATGCTTATCTTTGTGAAAACAAGGTTATTTACATGGCATTATTCTTATGCATTCCAAAAGTGGAATGAAGCCAAGCAAAAACAATTTAAAAGAGAGTTTCAAGTGGAGTAGATGGAGATGATCACATTTGATTATAATATGGACTTGCTAGTGTGTATATTCCACTAGATGATTACTAGTCCCAAAAATATTCCCACATGAGCATAAATCCATAATAATCCATATGGAAGCTAGGAAAAAGGGTTCCACTCACAAGGCATGCAAAGGTGGCCATGTGGCTCTCATATATCAATAATGTGAAAACAACATGATGCTAAGATGAGAGCATGTGGAAAAGAATTGGATCCATCCCAACCCACATGAGCTAGAGGTAAACTCAAATAAAGTGCAAAGCTCATATTTAGTTGGATGGTGGAATTATAAGGTGGTGAAAGAAAAGGTGGTGGAGTTGAACAAAAGATATGCCCCCAACTCAACTTGGGCATTTAACAATATATCAACAACCAAATACGATATCAAGAGGCAAATACAATTAATAATGCAAATGAGATAAGAACCAAATGGAAAAGGGTTTTATATGATGCTCAAATGCAAGGTGGCATGATGACATGAGCATGATATAAGTATGATGCAACAATTATATGTTTGAAGTAGCCATTATATTACTAGACCAAGTAGCATTACAATTGTTAGACAATTGGGATGCTACAACTCTCCCCCACTAAACAGGAATCTCGCCCCGAGATTATAGAAAGAAGAAGAAGACACAAAGAGGGTAGGATACTTGGCACGGAGCTCATCTTCACGTTCCCAAGTGGATTCATCAACGGAATGGTGCAAACACTGCACCTTGCAGAACTTGATGGACTTGTTGCGAGTCTTGCGTTTTGCTTGAGAAACAACGGTTAGGAGAGTTGAAGGATTGTCGTGAGACAAGAAGGATAGGATGGACATAGCTCCGGTTTTCTCCAGAAACAAGATAAAAGACTATAACCACTTGTGAAAGAAAGGACAAGATGATGTATCATGGATAAAGAAAGACACACCATTAAGATTAAAGATTTACTGATACGAGAGAGGATGAATCTTTGTCTCGCCGGAGGAAAAAGAGCTAGATTGGAGTGGTTTTGATCCACTATGACAATAGCGTCGTATCTTCCCTCGGATTAGAGAAATGAAATACGGAAACCATATTGCCTTCAAACAATAGAGTCCCTTGATATGAGCAGAAAGATTTAGTTAGACATCGTCAGATTAGATTCTTCTTGCGCCGGTAAGACCCAAAGAATCACGCAATTGAGGTGCGCGGATATAACTTCCAGAGACGGATGTGAAACCAGATCATGGTGGAAACCCTAGAAGCAAAGAATATGGAGGATCTGGAGTTTATTGTAGAGATACTTATTGCTTTCTTTAGCCTTGAGGCTAATGCAATAGATTTGCGGCTGATGGCATCAACCATAATTGGCTTTACCACGGAAAAAGAATTGATGAAACCAAAGAGAGAGATAGTTTCCTTCCATCTTGTTTGGGGATGTCCAGCACCGGTAGAAAGACGAGGTCCGAAAAGAGTTTGCGTTTGTTCCACCAGATAATTGGAGATTTGCTCCGTGCAGGAAAAGACGAGATCACCAACAAGAGATTATTGATTACTTTCTTCGAGAGAGCACTCCGGAAAAACAAGGACGGAAGTAAAATTATCGAGGGATAAAGGCCACTTCTAACTTCCGTGGAATGAGTGAAATCACATTAATTCACCAATTCAATGTACAAGAGCGAATGATAAGAGTAGTGGTATGGTAGCTACTCCATCCCGCACTCAAAGCATTACTCCGCACATGAATAAGAAAACCATGCAACCCAACTACCGAAACAGACTGAAGGTATTGACAAGGATAACTCATGGAACTTCGTTAGAAAACAAGGATAGATGCAAACGATTCGCCGGATTCATAGATAGATAAAGATGATGATGTTGTCGTCATATCATAAGTGAGCAGCCACCAGAAAGATATGAAGGAATATCACGGAGACAACTGCAAGATTCCACAGATAAAGAAAAAGATAGCACCACTTGAACATAAGGATTACAAAAGATCTGAAAAATCTTCATGGCCTCCGGTGGATTGAGCATAGACGATAGAGCGAGAGGGTTTCAAAAGATCACTTGACGAGACTGAGGTGAAAGAACTCCATGTTCTTGAAAAGATTGAGAAAGATTTAGCAGTCTTGAGGAAATCTTTAGCGGAACAATGATGATAACTTGCCAACAAGTAAAACTCCGGGTTTGATTGAAGATGAAAGATGGAATTAACAATGAACTTGCTGATTCCAGAATTGAAGCGATCTATTTAGCAGAAGGATGTGGCCGAGATAGGTGACTTCAAAAAGTCAGAATTCACACTTGAGAACTTTGCACCCAGGCAGTGCTCACGGAGCTTGAGAGAAAGAGACACAGATGATCTTTCATGTCCTTCCATTGATATGTAATAGGCAAGCATATTATCAACATATACCACCATGGATTAACAAGATATTCCCAGAATACCAAGTTCAAAAGGCGAGAGAAACAAACATATGCTCAAACACTTCCTGAGCTCAACGCTCTTAGAAAGATCAATATTAAGAGCAAGGGTTCGTGTTGAAGAAGATGCACTGGAAGAACAGATTAACTGGTCCTTCGGAAGAAAAAGAGATGTCACCAGGTTCACATTGTTGATTGGATCGCCGGTTACAAAGATAAAGAGATCTTGGATGAAGAAAAGATGATAGATCATACCTTAAGCAAAGCTACCCGAGACGAAAAGATGCAATTCCCTCGTCTCAAAGAGAATTTTGCGGATATGGAGTTCAAAAAGATGTGCAGCATGATGGATGATGATGATAATCAGTAGTGCTTTGAGAAACTCCGGATTGCCAAAGATGCTTGAATATGCATAGATATGATCACGGTGTACTCAAAATCACAGGAGATAACCGTCACCATTGGAGGATAGGGTTGATAGCATTTTCCATATCCCACTCATGATAAGTGTCATATAGCTATGCCGAGAACCAAATTACAATTACCAGCATCGTATCGACACATGTTATGTAATTAGCCCAAGAGAATTTGAAGATGAATTAAAACTTCAGGATTAAGCGCCGGTGACAAAAGAATGAGTTAGCATGGACATGCTGATAAAAGGAAGATAGATAATGTTTCACACACGACTGAAAAGGAGTGTGGAAACACAGATGTATCAAAGAAAATTTTTCCGCATTTTTCGGCATTAAAATACCAATAGATGCGCAAAAACACTTATCAGGCAGAGATTAGCAACAGATGCTTACACAGAATGTGGAGTTGCTAGAAGGAAGGACACCCTTAAGAAGATGGCACCGGTTAACAAGGAGTCAGATAGATCGTGCCGGTTTTCCAAAGCCTGTCAGTATGGAATGTACCAACAGTTGATAACCAAAGGCAGATTATGATAACAAAAAGGATGCAACAGATAGACAAGGAATTACACACACACACACACACACACACTTTCTATGGTACTACGGAAACCCAGAACACGTGAATCCTAGTTTGAATTTTAAGAAAAGGATTGAAAATGTTACACTTCCTTACCAGAAAAGGGTGGGTGGGTGGGTAAGAAGAAAAGTGGAAGCAGTCCTACTCTCGCGTTTTGTTTTTCCCTAGTATACATAGCTACCAAAAATATTTGCTAGACTGACAACAACCATTTGGCTGAGACCCTGAAGGGCGGGATGGCTCTGATACCAATTGTAACTACCTCGGTGAATTACGCTCCTAGTTGCAAGCCTGGATGAGCGGAAATGGTTAAAATAGTACGTGGGGCCCAAATGCCACTCACAGTAGACCTTTCGCCCCTAACCATTTCCAAACATCGGGACAAGAACGGCGGCGAATCGGCGAAGGGATCAACTACATACACAAATGAGTATGTATGCAAGCCACCATACAATGGTTCTCAGAGTCATTCCATCTAAAAAGAAAGGAAATATAGCAACGCCATACGGCAAGATCCAAATATCCTAGATAGATATAATAGTTTAGGATATTTCCTCATACATCAAACATCAGAGTATCAGGCGGAAGCAGAAAACAAGATCCGAGTACGGATAAGAAGCAAATCGGCATAAGATGCCCCATAAATAAACACATCCCGCCCACAGATCTCACGGATCCCCGTTCCCGGAATCTCTACACCGAATGATCGTTGTCCACATCGTCCGTCTCCTCCACCCAGTATCCATCTTGCGATCTTACCTGTTCATCTGAATCAAACAATATATCGTGTGAGACCCTAGGGGTACTCAGCAAGTCTTTATGCCTCTAAAGGGGACACAACCTGGGGTGACGCAATTGCAGCAAAAGATAAACCCTAACAGTTCTATAGATACTCGCTATCCATCCGCCTAACCAGAGATAGACGGATGTCCGTGAGTTAATAACAACAGTTATAAAGGTAATATTAACAGATCCATCCTCCTCCTCGCTTACCGACGAGGAAGCGGACGAACACCCCCTCCCATCCGTTGGCAGTTTTATTAACCATTCCATGAGTGTTGCACTATTTACTAGTCAATTGCTTAGTCAAATTAAAAGCGGTACTTTAGTTATGCTTGTCTATGATCGAGAAACTGTGCTCCAAGTCGTCCATAATCATGACACGGCTTTGAAAGTTTTACCTGCAGGGGTGCACAAATAGCAACACACACTGATCAACCTCGAAAAACCAAATCAAAGCCAACGAGGCATCCACAAAGCGATCACAGATTCAGAATATTTCAGGGGCCACCCCATTAAGCTACCCGAACGGCGGCGGCCACGAGACGGACTCAAGGTTTGTGTGGCTGTAAACGATCGGGAACCCGAAAGTGTGACTGGCTTGTCGACATAGCAAAACGGGTCACGGCCCTAAGACAAAGGTGCGACCTCGCACAATTTTAAATAAAGCAAGAAAGCATGGCATAAGTACAGATAGTAATTAAAACCTCAAACTAGTTTGTGGCCCCAAGAAATAAGAATGAATCAAGCTCGCCTGGGGGTTCATAAGCCTCCGGATGTGGATAGCGCGAATATTCAAGGAACAGGAATCAAGTACTTTCGGGTCCCACGGACACAAGTGAGCCCGAAAACCAAATAGCAAAATATGGCTCACCGATGCCACTTTCATTAGTTATCCCATTACTACTCAGGTTAAGTTGTTTAGGTACCTCGTTATCCATCGACACTCACATACCCTACACATGTCGTTTCTACGACTGCATGGCTCAAACAACTCTGTAGTAATGGCTCATGGGATGGAGGAACAAGCTCGTGGGGTTTAAAAGTAAAGGCTATGCAATACTTGGGATTCAATTTAATACAATCGCGACTCAATGATGCAAGAATAAGATAGAGGCAATAGGTACTATATGTATGCAAGCATGTGGTAGTGCTTGGCAGCAGCTTGAAGCGAGAGAAGGATCTGGGTAGTGCTCCTGGTTCTCTTGGTATATCCCCTGCTCAGCGTCTATTCGATGAAGAACCAAACAAACAAGGGCCAACATAAATAAAGTGCACAAGCATATGAATAAATGCGACAAGCAAACAATCATGCCATGATGAATGATGCACAATTTGCATGGCAATAAGTAGCATGGCAAGGGTTAGGTGTGGAATACAAGATTAAATCATTTTATTGAGTTTTGGCCCCATTTTATCCTCATATTAGTTGCTGTATACATTATATTTATATGATGCATGCTTCAAAACACAACATGGAATGCATAAACAGAAAGGTCTCGTCGAGCTAATCATTTTAGACATATCATTTGTTAAATTTGGAGTTATAAAACAAAAGTTATTAATTAATTAAGGCAAAAGGGCATTTTGTTGTAATTTTAATCAACTTGGAAAATAAAGTGTTCAAAATATATTTTGAATGGCATAATTGAATTCCTCATATTTTTCTGATTTCAAGACATATATTATTTGTATTATTTGGGTTTATATTTTAAAAGTTATTTGAAAACAGATTTAAATTTGAATTTGAATTAATTTGAAAAAGATTTGAATTAAACCAGAAAACAGAAAGTACTTTTATTACTCATCTCAAGCTAGCCACAAACAATTATAGGTGGGGCCAGAGCTGACTCAGCAACACAGCGCGCCGAAAGGATTTTTACACCGCGGGCTAAGCGAGAACTAGAGAATGACAGGTAGGGCTGTATACACAGGTCCACACGCCAATGGGCGGGTCTTGAGCCCACGGCAATGTGAGGAGCGTGGGTTGATGAAACCAAAAGCCTGGGTACCTTTTTGCAAAAGGACTGGGGGGATCGCTGGACCATGAGTTTAGCCGAAAAAAGCAGGGTATGCGCAAAGGCGCCCCCATCGTTCCTCTTCTCAGCGTCTGGACGGATCGTCTTGTGACAAGGGTGAGGGTTCGAACACAGGACGTCTGGGCGCTGAAGTCTTGAGCCAAAGCGGTAGGGCTAGGGGAGTTGCGAGGAGGGGGAAGGGCAGCTAGATGAGGCTCTCATGACGCTTGGCGACGCCTTGAAGACGCCAACGCACAGACCGAGAGGCCTTCACGTTTGGTCCGGCGAGAACAGCGAGCGACGGCGAGGACGGAGGTGTCTTCGTTGCCGGCGGGCACACCGAGAGTGTGTCGGTGGTGGAGGATCGGCTCGAGGCGCAGTGGATCGGCGACGACGCAGACGGACCGGAGCTAGGGTTTGGCGTCGGTGCAGCGTCGGCCTGGTGGCTCCGGTCCTCCTCCTCCTCGATGGCGTGTTCAGGGCGATGCAGGGGAGCGTCCACGACTTCCTCGACAGCCTTGAGCGTCACGCCTCCGGCTGGTGTGAGTAGGGGCGGTGGAGGCCGAGGGTTTGCCGGCGATGGGGTAGACGGAGACGATGGAGAAGAGGGGGAGAGGGCAGGGCCCTGGAGCGGATCTGGGAGGATGCAGAGGTGCCGGGAGGTGGAGATAAAGCAGAGAGGGATAGTGAGATGCCATGGGGAGCAGGTAGATGGAAAAGGTGGCTCGGCCACCTTTCTCTCCTCCTCCTCACGTGCTTGGTCGGGGCAGGGCAGGGCAGGGGCAGCTGGCAGGGGCTTCCAGGTGGGGCAGGGTGGTCAGGTGGTGAGGCTCGGGCTAGGGCAGCATGGTAGAGAGAGAGCTAGAGGGGAGAGGGGGTAGGCTCGGGTAGATGCTAGGTTTGGAGGGAGGGGGGTATGGCTCGGGTTAGGGCTTGAGGCTAGGGTTGGGTAGCTAGGTGGGCCAGGGAGAGAGGGTGGCCAGGTGGGTGAGAGAGAGGGAGGCCGAGAGAGAGGGGTGGCATGGAAGCTAGGGTTTGGTTAGATGGGGGTGGTTTAGAGAGGATGGGGTAGGGGGTATGGTGATGATGGGGTAGGTGATTAGGAAGGATCTAGATAGGGGGTAAGAGAAAGAGGGTAATGGCGTAGGGTTCTAGAAGCTTGCATGCCCCAACTTAGATCAAGCAAGAACATGCCAAGCTACAACAAGATCAAGACAAGAAAAAGAGAGGGATGTGGTGATAGGGTTTAAGCAAGATCAAATAGATCAAGCAAAGAGGGGAGAGGTAGAGTATGAGGAAAAGATCCACTCAAAATTCAAATAAAATCCAAAGGACAAGCAAAAGGTGGTACTTGCATGGGCCATGCATAAATAATTAATACCATGCTTATCTTTGTGAAAACAAGGTTATTTACATGGCATTATTCTTATGCATTCCAAAAATGGAATGAAGCCAAGCAAAAACAATTTAAAAGAGAGTTTCAAGTGGAGTAGATGGAGATGATCACATTTGATTATAATTGGGACTTGCTAGTGTGTATATTCCACTAGATGATTACTAGTCCCAAAAATATTCCCACATGAGCATAAATCCATAATAATCCATATGGAAGCTAGGAAAAAGGGTTCCACTCACAAGGCATGCAAAGGTGGCCATGTGGCTCTCATATATCAATAATGTGAAAACAACATGATGCTAAGATGAGAGCATGTGGAAAAGAATTGGATCCATCCCAACCCACATGAGCTAGAGGTAAACTCAAATAAAGTGCAAAGCTCATATTTAGTTGGATGGTGGAATTATAAGGTGGTGAAAGAAAAGGTGGTGGAGTTGAACAAAAGATATGCCCCCAACTCAACTTGGGCATTTAACAATATATCAACAACCAAATACGATATCAAGAGGCAAATACAATTAATAATGCAAATGAGATAAGAACCAAATGGAAAAGGGTTTTATATGATGCTCAAATGCAAGGTGGCATGATGACATGAGCATGATATAAGTATGATGCAACAATTATATGTTTGAAGTAGCCATTATATTACTAGACCAAGTAGCATTACAATTGTTAGACAATTGGGATGCTACAACTCTCCCCCACTAAACAGGAATCTCGCCCAGAGACTTTAACTCAGCCGTTGTTTAGCTTCAGGTCCGTAGGATACAAATTTTCCGGATGCTTGAAATCCGTCCTCCCTATGGGAGTAGCCCCCGAGTCCGTAGTGGAGTCGCAGACTCGATGTAGGACTCGAAGAATAGTTCAATGCTATAATGTGTTGTTCATTTTTCGGGTGCACGGCCAGCGCTCCTAATAGGAGTAGCCCCCCGAGTAATTAGTCAAATCGTAGATTCGAGTGAGTACTCTTAACTTTTGAAACCGAAGAAATTTTGACTGTTGCCAGTTTGGATTTTGATGACGTCAGTGCTGACAATCGATGACGTCAAGCGTCTGCTGCGCCGGAGATTTCTTGACTGAACAAATATGGGTCCCACTTTCTGACATTGAATTGACCGGTCACATGCGGCGTGGATATAATTACGGCTTCGCCTCGATTTCCGCGTGTAGTGGACGGCGTGTTAGCGACGGTTCGTTGCGATGCTGACACGTGTATGGCCAGATCCTGCCGTTGGTGCTAGGTCTTCCTGATGGACGGTCGTCGTGCATCGTCTTCGTCTTTATAATCATTGGGGGAAAACATTAGTTTGTTTTCACCGCAGCTATTCTCGTTTCACTGCTTCCTTGTTCTTCTGAGAGTTCTTGCTGCGCCCTGGAATATCCTCGGACATTTCCTTCATCCATCCTACGTACTTGCCGCCGGCGCCTTCGTACCGCAATGGGGAAGGCGAAGAAATCTTCTTCTCCGGTTTTTACCAGCGCTGCTGGGGGGAAGAAGAGTACCGCCGCCACCCGTGTCACTGACGGTGGATGGCGGCGATCGGAGACGCGGGAGAGTGATCTCCGCAAGCTTCGTGAGCGGGGCTTGATCCCGCAGGATAGGGAGGCCGTCCATCTCCCAGGCAACGAGGTAACTCCCTGCCCCCCCCGTTGGGTTTCGGGTTATGTTCGTTGCTTTTGTCCTTCGGGGCATTTCCTTCCCAGTCCATGACTTCCTTCGTCGACTGCTTTTTCTTTATGGCATCCAGTTGCACCATCTTTCTCCCAATTCTCTTCTGCACATTGCTTGTTTCATCACTTTCCACGAGTGCTGGCTCGGTATCGAGCCGCACTTTGGCCTCTTCCGGAAACTCTATTCCGTGAAGAGGCAATCTGGTTCAGATGGTGTTTATCCCATTGGGGGTTGCATCATCTTCCTCAAACCCAATCTGCTTTTCTTTTCTTTTTCCATGTCCGAATCCGTCCAGTACTGGCAGAGGCGATGGTTTTATATCTGCGACTCCACAGTGGCTGGGCAGGATTTTGGTCTTGCTCCTTTTGACCCTTCGCAAAAGATCGAACCGAAAAGGTCCTGGAAAAACCAGATCTTGGATGGCGAGGTCGCGGAGATAGAGTCTCTCTATCGTCGGGTGAAGGATCTCCAGCTGATTCCTGATAAGGAGGTGAACGGTGTGGATATCATCCGCACCTTCCTAAAACGTCGGGTGTAACCGCTCCAAGCTAGGGCGCACCCGATGTTCTTTTACGCTGGGCGTCGTGACCCAACGAGGGTTTCGGCTGAAGAGTTCTGTAGGGAGATCTCGACGGTGTTCTTCGCCCGCTACTGAAGTTCAAGGCTGGAGAGGATATCCCGGGGAAGTCGCTGACTTCTCCGTTCTCTGCTTCGCGTCCAGTTCCCCAGGTGTAGATCCGGGTCGTGCGCGTAGTGCTATTTTCGACTTCATTATTTTTGTATTTGTTTGCTTAACAAATTTACTTTGCCTGTGCAGGAGTTTAAGGTGCCGGGAATGTCGCCACCGCTTCCCGAATTGTTTCCGGCTGCACCGGACAATGAGGTAGTGGATTCGATGTCCGAACTGCCATCGGCGCGGTCTCCGGCTGAAGAGGCCAACGAGTCGAGCAAGGACCACACCCGCAAGCGGACACGGAGCTCCAACGAGTCTTTGGATGCCTCGACTCCTCCGACTCCTAGGGACCCACTATGCCTTGACCGTCATAGTGATGGGCATGGGGGCTCTTCCTCTCCGATTCCTGCCGTTCCTGTGCGGGTTGTGGCGCCGCACCCGCCGGCGAAGCGGAAGAAGGAAGAGAAGAAGGAAGAGAAGAAAGAGGAGAAGAAGGTCCGGAGGACTCCTCCCGTCTTTGACTTGAGCGAGCTTGAATCGTAAGTTTCTTTAGTCCTCTAGTGTCTTTTTCGCCTGTCTCCTTTGTACTTGTGCTAATTTGTCTTTGTGCAGCCACTCTTCGAACGATTGAGATGATGGGGGAGTTGAAAGTCGTGCTTCCTCCTCCTCAGACGGTGGCCACCTCTGAAGGCGTTGCTCCAGATCCTTCTCTGCAGGAGGTTCGGGTGGTTGCGCCTCAGAAGGCTGCAAGCGGACCTTCGGCATCACCGTCTAATCATGTAAGTAACTCTACTTCTTGCCACGGGGAGAGCCCCCAAGCCTGTTTTGGGTGATTTTGGGTTTATCTCTTTTGTCCTTACCTCGGGGGGGAGCCCCCGGGCGTCTTCTGTCGTTTTCTTTCGAGTCCCGAGGGGAGCCCCCGAGTATTTTTGTATGTGTGACTGTCTTCTGCTCGTTCTTTTTGGGCGTTGCCCTCGAGCCCTTCTTGTGACTAGTAGTTCTTCTTTCTTCAGCCTTTTGTGCAGGATGCCAATCGACTGGTGCAGCAGCACCTAGCGCTGGAGGCCAACCTCAAATAGCTGCAAGGTATTTCTTATGCCTTGGTCTTTGTTTCTTCTTGTATTCTTGTATTGTTATCCGACACTTGTTTCGGTTTGATGCAGAGGATCACAACACTTCTCTTCGTGAGATTGATGCTCTCAAAAAGAGCCCCGGTCAATCAGAGAAGAAGGCTGAGGTCGCCGTTGGTGCCAGGGAGCGCCTCGAGCTGGAGTTGGCCCAGGCGGGCGAGGCGAAGAAGCGCCTGCAGTAGGAGGCTACGGACCGCGAGGAGCAGCTTGCCACTGTCGCGGCTGCGCGTGAAAGAGAGGTGGCTGGCAAGCTTATGGCGGCTGCCAAGGCTGTTTCGGGTGAGTATCTTCACCCGCGTCATTTTTGGTTTTCTTGTCTTTCTTTTGTGGTGCTTTCTTCATTCCTCGTCTTTATTGTCTTAGATGCCGCGGGCATCGAGTTTGACCGTGGTGCTCTGGAGCACGGGAGTGCTCTGGATTATGCTACTGCAGAGGTCGAAGATCGCTACAGCACCGTCGTCAACTCGCTAGCCAAGGCCAAGGAGGTCCTTGGTCGCTTCTACAAGGAGCTTGTCCCCAAGGGCGCAACCCTTGATGATGTTGATGCTCTGGCGGAGGCACTGTCAGCCGAAGCACCTGCGGCGTACAAGCGCAAGCAAAAGGGCATCGGTGCATCCGTCGGGCTGGCGATGGCCTTGGCGGCTGGAGCGGAGCTGGACCTTCCCTAGGTCACATCCCGTGTGCCGATGACTATTGATGGGTCTGAGGTAGCCTTCACTACCTATGCTGCTCGCTGTAAGCGTTATGGGCCAAAGCTGATTGATCTGCTGGCCAAGTACGCGCTACGGCAGTAGGGGGAAGCCAAGGCGAGGTAATCCGGCTCCGAGGCGACTTAGGGTGCCGTGTCGTAGGCGCTGTAGCTGTAGGATAGTTGTAGCTTCTTTTGTTGTAAATATTTTAGATGAACAATCATTGTGCCACGTAGTGGCTTTTGCTGCACTTAATGAATTTGCTGAGTTGTGTGCTCCTTTATCTGCGTGTTCATGTCCTTGCCTTTCTGTTGATCTAGGGCCCTTCGGGTGGTGATCCCATGGACACCTCGCCTGCCATGCGGCTGCGGCCATCTTTGGATGATTCGTTGCAGCTTGCGTTTCTTCGAGACCGTATTCGCAGTCTCGAAAAAGAATTGCTTGGGATGCGTGGCAATGCCGACGTCTGGAAGTCCAAAGTGGATCGCGGTGCTGCCAGAGAGGAGTACTTGATGGCGGAATTGCTTCGATTATCTGAGCAGCTTCAGTGTAAGTTTTTCGAGCTGCTGCTCATTTCTTCGGATGCGCCTGCTGGCCTTGCATCTTACTTTTGTGCGAGTATCGCAGGTGCTAACCTTGCTCCAAGGGAGGAGAAGGAGCGTGTTGTTGTTCGGGTCAATTGCTTGACTCAACAGGACATGGAAGCCGTCAGTTTCTTCTGGATGGATCGTGACCGTGCCATGGCTCTGGCGACGGTGCAGGATCGTGTTCACCAAGTATCGCAGGTGCTTCGTCAAGTGCAGACTTCACTCGTGTCGGTTCTGCATGTGATGTTTCCACTGGATTATGCACCGCCAACCCTTTATGGTCTTCTATCGAAGTTTTGAAACGTGCATCATGTCAAGGAATTGGTGCGGCATCAACTCGTCGCAGGGGTGAAGGCTGCGCTGTCCCTTGTGAGGCTACATCGCCCTGACGTAGATCTGTCTGTTGTTGCGGCTGGGCCGCCTCTTCGGCCGGATGGTGGCGAGTGGGATATGCGTCCACATTATGCGGCTGTAAGGCAGTATGCCGAGCAGGTCGTAGATTTGTTTGAGTAGCGTGCTCAAGTTATTCTTCAGAATAGGTAGTACCTGTAAAAAGGACGGATGTAAAATTTGTATGTATTTGTCTGGGCATGTTTCACCCTTTGTTATAAAGATTTGGTTATTGTTTGAGCACGTAGTGCTTTGTTCGCATACGTGTCCTTTTCGTTAGCCTGACGTGGTCAGCTACTCAGGTGTACACGTGTTATCCTTAGTCGACGAAATCGTGAGGTGGGGGGAGCCCCCGAGTGCGTTTGTAGCATAAGAGTGAGAATAGTAAACGGAAGTTTTTGGGGCGAGACACTTAACTTTATTTATATCGTAATGGAGGAGGTACATTGTTCGGCTGAGTAGCCTTGGTTGAATAGCCTTATTGAAAGTAAAGAGGAGGGTAGCTAGGGGTAGAATCGTCGCAATTGTGCGACATTCCATGGATTGGAGTATGCGACTCCAGATTCCACATGCTTGAGGCGATAGGCGCCACCTGGGATGACTTCAGTGACCAGGTAGGGTCCTTCTCATGGTGACTCGAATTTCTTCGGTCGCTCTTGCTTCAGTCGCAAGACGAGGTCTCCTTCGATGAAGGACCTTGGGCGCAGCCGTCGGCTGTGGTAGTTGCGGAGACTCTGCTGGTATACCGCTGACCGAGCTGCTGCTATGTATCTTGCCTCGTCGAGTGTGTCGACGGCGTCTTCGAGTGCAGCCATGGATTCGGCTTCGCTGTAAGTGACGACCCGAGGGGCCTGGTGGCGTACTTCGGATGGTAGCACGGCTTCGGCTCCATGCACCATGAAGAATGGCGTGTATCCTGTTGAGCTGTTTGGCGTGGTACACAGGCTCCATAGGACGGAGGGTAGCTCTTTCGTCCAGGCTCCGGCGAGTCGCTCGAGTGGGCTCATGAGACGCTTCTTGATGCTGGCACCGATTAGGCCGTTGGCCTTTTCCACCTGCCCGTTCGTTTGCGGGTGCGCCACCGAGGCGTATGTGATGTTGATTCTGAGGCCTTCGCAGAAGTCTTGGAATTCTTTGGAGATGAAGTTCGATCCATTATCGGTGATGATGCTATGCGGTACGCCGAACCTGTAGACAATGGATTCGAAGAACTTGACGGCAGTCTTGCCCTTTTGGTTAGTGACCGGCATGGCCTCGATCCACTTGGTGAATTTGTCGACTGCCACCAGGAGGTATACGTGCCCCCCTTTCGAGGATCTTGGCAGTTTGCCGATCATGTCGAGGCCCCATTGTGCAAAAGGCCAGGCTAGAGGTATGGGCCTGAGCTCTGACCCGGGTGCGTGTGGTTTGTCGGCGAACCTTTGGCACCCCTTGCATCTTCGGATGATGTCTTTTGCGTCGTTCATGGCTGTGGGCCAGTAGAATCCAGCTCGTAGAGCTTTAGCGACAAGGGAGCGACTGCTTGCGTGGTGGCCGCAGATGCCCTCGTGGATGTCTTGGAGTATGGTTTTCCTGTCATCGATGGTGACACACCTTTGTAGTACACCCGTAATGCTGCGCTTGTACAGCTCGCCATTGATGATGGTGAAAGCTTTTGACCGGTGAGATATGCGCCGGGCATCCGTCGGGCTGTCAGGCAGTTCTCCGTCTATCAAGAACTGGAGGTACGGTCGCGTCCAGGTTTCTTCGACTGCCATGACCTGCATCAGGTTGACCACGGCGACCTCTGTGTCCAGTTTTTCGGGTCCTTCATGACCTTCGGGTAGCGTGGCTCCCGAGTGCTCCGCCTCTTCGGGTGATCCCTTGGGGAATTTTCGCTTAATGGATGGCACGCAGATCTGTTCGAGGAACACACCTGGTGGCACCCTTGCGCAGGTGGAGCCGATGTTGGCGAGTCTGTCGGCCTCCTCGTTGCTTTCTCTTCCAACGTGCCGAAGCTCGCAGCCGTCGAAGCCTCCTTCGAGTGCGTTGTAGAGTGCGCGATACGCGATCATGTTTTTAGCGTGTGCGTCGCACTCGTTCATCGTCTGTTGGACAACAAGGTTGGAGTCACCGTAGATGACCAGGCGCATTGCGCCGCAGATTTTTGCCATCCTCATGCCGTGGATGAGGGCCTCGTATTCTGCCTCGTTGTTGGAGGCTCGAAACTTCATCCGGAGGACGTACTTCATCTTGTCGCCCTGCGGGGAGGTCAGTATGACCCCGACTCCTGCTCCGGCTTCACGCTTGGAGCCGTCGAAGTGCATCGTCCATGACTGCGTCATGTCTGGGGTGTCTGGCAGCTGCAGCTCCATCCAGGGTACGAGGAAGTCCGGGAGGACTTGAGACTTGATCGAGTGGCGCTTCTCATAGATGATGTCAAGAGGTGACAACTCGATGCCCCACAGGGCCACGCGTCCTGTGGCCTCTAGGTTATTCAGGATGATGTTCAGGGGTGCCTCATTGACGACCATCACCTGGTGCTCCTGGAAGTAGTGGCTCAACCGACGAGCCGTCATGAACACGCCGTAGGCGAGTTTTTGGTAGTGAGGGCACCTCTGTTTTGTTGGCGTCAATACCTCGCTGAGGTAGTAAATTGGGCGTTGGAGCCCATGGGTCTTGGCTTCTTCGGGTCGCTCGACCACTAGCACGGTGCTGACCACCTGGTGTGTGGCTGCTATGTACAGTAGAAGGGGCTCACGCTCCTTTGGCGTGACCAAAATGGGCGAGGTGGAGAGCAGTCGCTTGGGATCTTCGAATGCGTCGTCCGCTTCGGGCGTCCACTCGAATTTATCTGCCTTCCGTAGCAGCTGGTAGAATGGCAGGGATTTCTCGCCCATGCGGCTGATGAACCTGCTCAATGCCGCTATTCGCCCTGCGAGCTGCTGGACACCCTTGAGATTCTTTGGCTTCTCCATCGCCATGATGGCCTGGATTTTCTTCGGGTTCGCCTCGATCCCGCGTTGGGAGATGAAGTATCCAAGCAGCTGACCCGATGGGACACCGAAGGCGCACGTGGTCGAGATTATCAAACGTCTCGCGGAGATCGTCGATGAGCGTTCTTTCCTCCCTGGTTTTGATGACTATGTCGTCGACATAGACTTGGACGTTTCGACCGATCTGGTCCTTCAGGCATGCCTGCATGCATCGCTGGTACGTGGAACCTGCGTTCTTTAGTCCGAAGGGCATTATGTTGTAGCAGAACACTCTGAACGGTGTGATAAACGCCATTTTCTCTTGATCTTCGACCTTGAGTCGAATCTGGTTGTAGCCTGAGTAGGCGTCAAGGAAGGAGAGTTTCTCGCATCCTGCAGTCGAATCGATGATCTGGTCGATCCGAGGAAGAGGGAAGTGGTCCTTTGGGCAGTGCTTGTTCAACGACGTGAAGTCCATGCACATCCGCAGGATGTCCGTGTCCTTCTTGGGGACCATCAATGTATTTGCGAGCCACTCACTTTCTTTGATTTCCCTAATGAAGTGCACAGTGAGTAGTTGATTTTTTTCCCATCCCGATGGCCCGGCGTGGCTCTCGGCTCTGCTCGGATGGACTGGTTGACGGGCTTGGTGTCCGGAAGACGTGGAGTGCATGCTCGGCGAATTCCACGAACTCTGGCATGTCCGCAGGACACCAGAAGATTTCAGCCACGGAGGAATTCGACGAGCGCGCTTTCCTATGCGAGGCTGAGGTCGTTGGCGATCAACGCCGTCTTGGAGGCATCCGTCGGGTGGACCTGCACCTTCTTTGTGTTGATCGTGGAGTCGAAAGACATGTTAGGTGCGTTTTGTCGTGCGACTGGGGGTGCCCCATTGTCCGTCACCTCGCGGAGCCTTACAAGCTCCTCCTGCATGCCGAATGACTAGGAGATTCTGTTGAAGTCCCTGTCGCAGTGGTCCGATCGGGTGAAGCTCCCGTGGACTGTGATGACGCCTCTGGGTCCTGGCATCTTGAGTAGCAGGTATGCGTAGTGTGGTACTGCCAGGAATCTTGCGAATGCTACACGCCCGAGGATGGCGTGGTATTGTGATGGCCAGTCCACCACTTCGAACTCGAGTCGCTCGCATCGGAAGTTGTCCGGCTTGCCGAAGATGACGTCGAGCCATATCTTTCCCAGGGGGAATATGCCCTTTCCTGGAACGATGCCGTGGAACGTTGTGTCTGACTGTTCCAGACTGCACAGCGGGATCCGCATTGCTGCTAGGGTGCTTGCGAACATCAGGTTGATGCCGCTGCTGCCGTCCATGAAGACGCGGCTCATCTCGAAACCTCCGATCTGTGCCTCGAGCACTAGGGCAGCATGACCTGGGCGAGGGACCAGGCAAGGGTGATCCGAATGGTTGAACGTGATGCAGGACTCTGATCCGCTGAGGTACTCAGGGATGGCAGGTGGAGCTGTCACGGCCAGGTTGATCTGATGGGTGATTTTCTTCTGCACCCTATTCGTTGGGCGTCCCTTATGGATCATCAGTGCTCCTTTCGGCGGGGGATACCCGTGCCCAGCGTTGTTATGTGCTAGTGCGACTGGTTGGTTAGGGCCTCCTACAGGTGGCGGTGGAGGAGCTCCATGCGCTATTTCACCATGTCGGGTCCATCGCGATCGTCGTAGACGCGCGATCTCCTCTTGCTACGACGCTCTCGTCGTCGGCCGTAGTCGTCCTCTTCCTCCGAGTGCGCCTGGTGGACGGAATCTTTGCCGTCAGCCCACCTGTTGGCGATGTCCATGAGGTGGTCGAGGGTCTTGGGTTTGACGCGCCCAAGTTCCTCCTTGAAGTCCTGGCGCTTGACGCCGTCCTTGAAGGCGTCGATGGCCCTCTCTTCGGAGATGTGCGCTGCGGAGTTTCTTGTGTTGTACCAGCGTAGTATGTACGAGCAAATGGATTCGCCCGTTTGTTGAGTGCAGGCCCGCAACTCCTCGATTGAGCCAGGCCTCTTGCTGGTGCCTTTGAAGTTTCGGATGAAGTTGTAAGCCAGCTCCTCCCAGCTTTGAATGGACCCGGAAGATAGGCTGCTAAGCCAGATCCGGGCATCGCCTGTCAGCTGCAGCTGAAGGCATTGCATGGAGGTTTCCTTGTTTCCGCCGTGCAGCTTGATGGATGACAGGTGATCGTTGAGCCACGCCTTTGGGTCTTGTGTGCCGTCGAACTTCGGAGTATCCGAAGGAAGTTTGAAATTTCACGGCATCCGTGTTCGTTGAACAGATCTGCTGAAGCATAGGGCTCCGCAGAGTTCTCCTTCGTCTTCGTCCATCTCTGATTCAGACGAGCATGCGCGCTTGGCTCGCGCTTTGTCGATTTTGCGCTGTGTGAGCGCGTCTCTGGCGTCGTAATCACGGTTACGATGGCGTGAGCTCTTGTGCCTTCGTGGAAGGTCATGGTCCTCCTCTTCGGATGAAGGAGTAGGGTTGCGGTCGAACCTGACCGGAGGTTTCTTCTTCGGCTCCGTAGGAGCTTCCTAATGGAGCGCTGCTCCGACGAGTCCGAGTCTGGTAAGTGCGGACTTGTGCATGGCTCTTTTCGGGTCCTCCTCCGGAGGTGGGTGGGACGCTAGGTACGCGGTGGCTGCCATCATCGCAGCCTGCGGCGATTTCGGGATGATGTTGCCATCGGCATCCATCTCCATGAAGGATGCGTGGAGGGTTCGGGTCACCTCACGACGCTCCTTGGGATCCAAGTTCTCCATCCGGGAGCGATGCTTGTTGCCGTGGTTGCCATTCGAGCTGGAGCCGATGCCCATGGCAGAGAGCGCAGCTCATCGCGCGCTGGACTCTGAGGCTGCTTGCTTGCGTTTGTCAAGCACCTCTTGCATCTTGACCTGCTTCTTGTGTTTCTCGATGAGGAGTAAGTGATATGCCATCAGCAGGTCCCGTGAGGCGTCTGTAGGCAGGATAGTGTTACCCGCTACGGCGGCGCGTGCATGGGCCCATCCTTCTTTGCTAAGGCGGATGACCTGGCCGGGGTCATCCCCTTCGGGTGGGGGGGACTGGCTTCTTCTGTTCTCAGCGTTTCTGTTCTGCGGGTTAGGTGGTGGGTTGGGCGCTCGCTGGTCCACGTCACTCTGGATGACTACGGCACATTGGTAGCGCTCGTAGATTGGTCCGCTGCTGCCGCAACTTTTGGATCCGGAACCGTAGGTCCCTTCGTCCGATGGCGGGTCGCACAGATCGGAGTTGCAGCTGCTGCTGTCGTAGGATTCATCTGTTGATGATGATGTGTGTAGCACAGGGTGTGGGGCCCATGAAGCGGGCCTGATCAATGGCAGGGCACCCGCTCTGGGAGGCGGAGAGTGCCGGTTTGCCCCACCTGGAAGCAGAAGCTCCCGAATAGGATCTCGAGTCCGTCGCCTACGGGCTCGAAGTCCTTCATGGTGGCCGGTGAGTGGGCAGTGAAGTCGAAAGCGCCGAAGTGGAGGTGACTCTCCGTCGCCGCAGAGTTGTAGATCACTCGGGTTGGGGCCGTCACGATGGCACAATCAGCATAACCAGTTCCCACAGACGGCGCCAATTGACGAGGTTTAATCTCGTCAATGCCCATTGTTATGGACTTGGGTTTTGGAGAAGATGGGGATGCTAGAGATCGCGGAATGGTTAGCAAACAAGCAACACGAGACACGAGGTTTACCTAGGTTTAGGCCCCCGGAGGGAAAACCCTACTCCTGCTTGTCTGCTCTTGATTACGATGGAACCGAAGGTTACAAGGGTGCGTAGATGCGATCTGGCGTGGAGGTGTGTATGCGGAAGTATGAGTCGAGAGATCTAGGTCGTGCCCTCCTAGCCTTTATATAGACTCAGGAAGGTCCCAGGCACAGACCTAGTCGGTTACAGTTTTTAGGGTTTACCCCTTTGAATTTCCTATCTACTCTAGTCTTGCTCTCCAAGGATCCGAAGGCGTCATGGGCCTTGACCACCTGAAAGTCTTCATGGGCTGGCGTATATTTGCCGTGGGCCTTCCTTGGGCTGGACCAGGTATGCTGAGATCATGTACCCGCGGGGTATAACCATGTCAGCTGGAGGAAAAGGGCGCCGTTGATTGGAGCCACCCCAGGAGGAGCTGCCGGTACCAGGAGGATGGCCGTCGTCGACTTCGTCGTTCGCCCCCATCTCCGACCCTCGCCTGAGCCCCAGTGAGCCTCCCACGACCCCACTGGCCGCGCTAGGGTTCTGTCTCGCCGGTGTTGCCTGATGTGGACGATGAACCGTAGCCGCAGGATTAGAGTTTGATCGCACGACCTAGATCGCCCCATACCGCTTCGCACCCCCTGTCTCGCTGACTGGTGGAGACATCCACTTAAACCCACCCGCGCGTGCGCTGTGCACCATGGGCCGGCCCAGTTAGCATCCCGCGCGACCCAGTAATTCAAATTTAGGTTTATTCTTTTAGTTTCAAACTCAGTTCTGTACCCAGATTCAAAAATCAACCTAGCTCGATTCACTAAACCAAAATGCATGAAACCAATTTTGTTAGAAAGGTACTAGAATGCTTAATCCAAGCCCGTTGGTTTCAAACCAATTGGGTTTGTAGATCAGCAATAGTAAAAATAAAAAGACAGAAGCTTTTCTGCATTCAAACATTTTTCAAAATTCAACCATGAAAGCTTTTGAGTTGATTTCAACTCTCAAAAATCACATTTAATCATACCTTTCAGAATATATAAAAATATATAGGTTTACTTGCAGAAATAATGGTCAAGTAATAAAAGAACGCCTCATAGGCCATTCTAGTCACTTTATTGAATTAAAATAAAAAGGTTAAACATTATTAAATTGTGACACCACTTTAAATCACATTCCCAAGTACTGAAATATGTGGTGATTACATGTGTCAACATGATCCCATGTTTTAGTTAGAGAATATTAAATCTTAAGTAGTTTTCCAATGAGTAGAAATTACTTTTCTAAAATAAAGGAAATAAAACTATTTGCCTTAATGGTTGTAATACTTGTGATGATCCTATATCATCTAGTGAAAACCTTGGTGTGATAAATAGAAATAGTTAAGTATTGTTTGGTGATTGTGTACCTCGTATTTATTTATAGACGTTAGTACCGACCAAGGATACGAGGAGGAAGGAGGATACTACAAGGAAGAAGCTAGGGAGAACTTCAACCACTGCTCTGCACAAGGCAAGTTTAATACTTCCAGTTGACTTGGCAAGCTAAAACTTGCTTGTTACTATGCCAACTAGATGCCTCAAGCATATGTGATTATACCCACTTGATGACACCAAATCCCAGATTTACTTGCAAGCTTAATTATTTTATTTCTTTATCAAAGCTTTTATTTGAATTTACTTAGTGACTTGTAGATATTAGAAAGATATTTAAAGGTAGCATAAAGAGCATAAACTTGGCCTAAGTTAGATAATCTTGATGTCATCCTAAGGCATGAGATTGAACTTAGATAATTCCCACTTGTTTACCACCCATCATTAGAGTTCATCCCCACTTGTAGATGCTAGTGCTAAGCATAAAATTTGATCAACTGTAGATGGGAATACTTGGTGAAAATGGTTATGAAAACCTTAAAATGATGAGTCATTCTACTAAAATGTTTTGACATGTGTTCTTGAACACCAGATGATTTAGAGGATGAAAATGTTAAGGCATGAGCCTTAACCCTTTACAAAACTGATGGTTGTCTGAATGTGATACCATTCCAATTTTACCGTACAACCACAATACCCGAAATTTGGGTAGGGCTTGACTGGATATATATACCTTAGTATGGGTTCCCTTGCGGCCAAGGTTTGAGCTGAGGCTACCTTGTGAAGATTATCCACCGGTGCGGTTCCCAAGATGGCAGTTGGTCATGGTTGGGAGGACAAACTCACAGGAGAGGTGCCTATACTAGGGCGTATAATTGAAAGGTTAGGATTGATTATCCGCATACTGAGTATGGTGAATTCAAGATTGTTCTTGACGGATGTATCGAATGTTGTGGTGAAAGTGTACTACCTCTGTAGAGTGTCAAACTATTCGAATAGCCGCGTCCGTGGTTATGGACAGTTGGAATGGCCATACTGTTCCATCGTCAGATGTTTCCAAAATGACTTATGAAATGATTTGTGACTTAACTTGACCACAACAGAGTTGTGACATGAAATTCAAGTTCCCACTTAGGTGTTATAAAACTTTCAACTAGCTTTCTTTGCTTCTGAACTCAGTAGAATTAAATCTGGCTTTTTGCAAAATAACCCTAGAGCTTAGTACTTCCTATTCCAAAACCACTTCACTTGTTAGTATTAGTTTGCGAGTACTTAAAGAGTACTCATGGCTTTGTCCCTGGCTATTTACGTGGCCATACTATGAAGAGGAGTATCTGGAAGATGGACATCAGCAAGGTTACGACAACTAGGATCATCTTCCATCGTCAGCATTGCCTTTGACCATGAAGATAGAGTCTCGGCTACCTATCGTTATTATTACGTTATTCCGCTACTTGAATTGTATTAAGACTGGATCATGAGATCCCTTATTTGTGTAAGACCTTATGTATGGTTTGTAATGGATAATGTACTATGATATCCAATCTGTTATGTCTCGCAAAAATGGTAATCATGGGATTGCAATGTATGGCATAACAAGCATCTGGGATTAAAAATCCGGGTGTTGACAAGTTGGTATCAGAGCCATCCTAACCATAGGAGACCCTAGTTTAGAATGTACATTTGAATCAAAAACTTAGTTTCAAAACCAAAGGAAGTGAGTATTTATGAAAACTTATTCTCATTCTTATCACTTAGACTCTTTCATGAAAATTCATGTTCCTCAAAATTTCTTGCAAAATTACATAAAATTTGACACACTTGATCACTCTACTAACTTACTCACCCTATATTCTTATAGATGGACGTGAATTACATCAAGTTTTATCAGTTGGGGAATGGAGGAGACCTCATCTTTGAGCGTGACTTGGACCAGCTGTCGGAGATGCTGGAGCGTCCGCACCCTGAGTTCTTCAGAGCTCAGCTCAACGATCAGGAAGGAGAGAAGTTGCAATGGCTAGTTGTTGCAAGTCTCCGGGGAAAGATTGAAGCCCCCACCTCTGAGGGAATTCAGCTCACCTTGAGAGAGAACAACTGGCTCGATGGACTTGCCAGGGCCATGCAAGAAGCTCTTGCCTGTCTGTGTGGGCAGAGTATTAATCAGATCAAGGGTACCCGCTTTGAGTTCTGTCCAAGGCGTGATGTTATCGGACAACCACTAGAGGCACCATATCACCACGAGCTGAAGAGTCAATTGGACCACCTCAGCTTCATGATGTATGACCGTCAGAAGGAGTTAGATAATGCCCGCTCCTATGCCAACCACAAGTATGCCATCGCTGCCAAGAAGGATCAAACCATTGCCACGCTTGTGAAGGATCGCCAGTCTCGTTGCTGTCAGCTTGACAAGAAGGAGTGCATCATTGCCCGTCTCCGCCTCCGGATCACAGAGTTGGAGGAGACTGTCCACGAGAGGGATATGCAGCTGGAGGAGAGGGAGAATGCAGGGGAAGAACTTCGTGGAGACCCCTACTCCTATCTCAGTTACGATGATGATTTTCCGGAGGATCAGGCCATGGACTTCTTCACCGATGAGGATGACTTCGCCTTCATTGATGATGATGAGGACACTGACTCCGAGGAGTAGTAGCACTTGAGCCCTAGCGTTAGTGAGTTGTATTCGGTCCCACTGTATCGTAGTTTCCCAGAATGGTTCTTAAAACCATCCGTTTTCCTTTGTTGTTGTGTGTGTATGTATCGTGTGCTATGAATGAATGAATGAAAAGCAAGTTGCTAGAAAAATCCTAGTCAAACTTTGAAAACGTTTCAAAAACAAAACCCTGAACCTTATAAATGTCCCTCTTTTCTCATGATCTATCTCAACCTTCAGATGCCTCGTAGAGGAAGCACTTCATCCTCGGACCCGATGCTGCAAATCTTGCAAATGTTGGTTTCAGACCCGCGAAGCCGAAAGAGCCGAACGTCAAGCCAACTTATCCACCCTTCAACAGATAGCTCAGATGGCCAACAACAATCAAGGCCATGTAAATCAGGACAACCATGGATCTAAGCTCAAGAACTTCCAGAACACCAATCCACCCATTTTCACTAAGTCTGAAGAGCCCCTAGATGCAGATGATTGGCTGCAAACCATGGAGAACAACCTAGAAGTTGCAGGAGTGGAAGCTAACGAGAAAGTATTGTTTGTCACTGACTATCTGGATGAAGATGCAAGAGCATGGTGGAACAACGTTCGCGCCATGACTGTAGGACAGATGATGACTTGGGAAGAGTTCAAAGTCAAGTTCAGCAGAATCCATGTGCCACTGGGTTTGATCAAGCGGATGAGAGATGAATTCAGGGAACTGAAGCAAGGCAGAATGACGGTAGTTGAGTACCGTGACAAATTTTTGTCATTGGCTAGGTATGCACCTGATGAGATAGATACCGAAGCCAAGAAGAAGGAGAGATTCTTGAATGGTCTGCACGATGAGATGCAGACAGTGTTAGTCAATATCCCATTCGCTGATATTGAAGCCCTAGTGGACTCTGCCATTCAAATGGAAGGCAAGATCAACCAAGCCAATGAGAACCGGAAGTGTCGCATGATGCATCAACCAGGAACCCATCATACCCTAAAGTATCGCCCCAACCGCCAGGATTTGCCCCAAGAAATAATAGACCCTAGATGAACCATCCAACCTATCCCAACCATGGAAACCCAAGGCCCGGAGGAAACAACAACAACCCCAGCAATTTCAACCGTGCACCGCCCAAGTTCAACAACAACAATGCCGCTACCAACACCAACACTGCCCCAAGTACTGGAAGCAATGTTGTGCCTGTTGCAGCGAAGGACAAGTTCCAAGTGACTTGTTATGAATGTGGAACCAAGGGTCACTATTCCAATGAGTGCCCCAAGAAGATTGCTGCAGCCCCCAATGCAAATGCCCCAGCTCAGAAGCAGCGTCGTGTTCAGCCCGGAAGAAGGTTTGCCCCAGGGAACTCACTCAACCGCAACGGCCGTCTCTTTCTCATGCATGCTGAAGAAGCCCAAGAAACGCCAGATGTCATGTTGGGTATGTTTTCTGTTAACTCAGTACTTGCAAGAGTGTTGTTTGATTCTGGAGCATCGCACTCGTTTGTTACCAAAGAATTTGCATGCATTAGTAAGATTCAACCCACCAAATTGAAGCATGTTATGATAGTTCAAATACCTGGTTCAACCACCAAAGCTAGAAAAATTTGCAAGGTCGTGCCTATCCGAATCCATGGCATAGATTTTTATGCTAATCTAATAGTACTTGGAACTAAAGGTTTGGAAGTAGTACTAGGAATGGATTGGATGTCAAAACATAAAGGATTAATCGACTATGCCAAGAAAGCCATAACCATGACCAGTACAACCAGAATATCAGTAGAGCATGTATTTGAAACCTTGCCCCGCAAATTCAAGTGCAATAAGAGTATAGCCCAGCCAACCATTAACCAAGTCCGGATAGTCTGTGAATACCCCGATGTATTTCCAGATGTTTTGCCCGGTATGCCCCCATATCGGGATATTGAGTTTATCATTGAACTAATCACTGGAACCGGACCCATAGCCTAGAGACCATATAGTATGAACCTGTCAGAATTAGTGGAGCTGAAGAAGCAACTGGATGCTATGTTGGAGATAGGATTGATCCAACCAAGTGCATCGCCATGGAGATCACCTGTCTTGTTTGTGGACAAGAAAGATGGAGGTAACCGTTTGTGTACGGATTATCGAAAGCTTAATGATGTCACCATCAAGAACAAGTACCCACTGCCAAAGATAGAAGACTTGTTTGACCAGTTGACTGGTGCCAAAGTGTTTTCTAAGATAGATCTTAGAACTGGTTATCACCAACTCAAGATTCACGCAAAGGATATTCCAAAGACTGCCTTTACCACCAGATATGGATTATACGAGTATACTGTCATGTCTTTTGGATTAACCAATTCCCCCGCTTATTTCATGAACCTCGTGAATAAGATTTTTATGGACTTCCTGGATAAGTTTATCTTTTTTTCATCGATGACATTCTGATCTATTCCAAATCAGAAGAAGAACATGAGCTACACCTAAGGACCATCCCTGGAACCCTTAGGGAGCATCAGTTATATGCCAAGTTTAGCAAATGTGAATTCTGGTTACAGGAGGTAGGATTCCTCGGACATATTGTATCAGCCGGAGGAATTGCCATTGACCCTGCAAAGGTGAAGGATGTTGAAGATTGGCAAGCCCCAACCACTCAAACCCAAGTTCGTACATTTCTCGGATTAGCGGGATATTACCGCAAGTTTGTAGAAGGATTCTCGAGTATCGCAAGACCTATGACCCAATTGTTGAAGAAAGATAAGAAGTTTGAATGGACGGACAAATGTGAAGCGAGTTTTCAAGAACTCAAGAGGAGATTGATTTCAGCCCCAATCTTGATCATGTCAGATATCACGAAGCCGTTTGATGTGTATTGTGACGCATCCAAGATTGGTCTCGGATGTGTGTTAATGCAAGAAGGCAAAGTCATATCTTATCTATCCCGACAGTTAAAGAAGCATGAACAAAACTATCCTACCCATGACCTTGAACTAGCAGCCGTAGTTCTAGCCCTGAAAACATGGAGGCATTACCTGATGGGAAACCATTGTGAGATTTATTCGGATCACAAGAGCCTGAAGTATATATTCACTCAGAAGGAGCTGAATATGAGGCAGAGAAGATGGATAGATCTAATAAAGGAATATGATCTACACATTCACTATCACCCCAGTAAAGCCAATGTGGTAGCAGATGTCCTTAGCATATTGCCGTGCCGCTTGAACTCCGTGATTCTGAAGGAGCAACCAAGTTTGCACAGGGAGATGGAGGATTTCAGAATGGAATTAGTAAGTGAAGGATTTTTGGCTAGCATAGAACTTCAACCCACTTTGATCAGTCAGATCAAGGAGACATAGAAAGGAAATGCTATAATCGACAGAAACAAACGTCGTATCGATACATGCAAAGTACCCGGATTCACCGAAGATGAAGAAGTGTTGTGGTATAAAAGACGTCTCTGTGTACCAGCAGATTCAGAATTGAAGGAAACTATTTTGAAAGAGGCCCATGATACTCTTTATTCTATCCACCCTAGAGGAACAAAGATGTATTAGGATTTGAAGGAGCAATTTTGGTGGCATAAGATGAAGAGAGAAATCGGAAGCTATATCGCCAAGTGTGATATTTGTCAGAGAGTCAAGGCGGGACATCAGAGACCCGCAGAACTGTTGCAACCACTGCAGATTCCAGAATGGAAATAGGATTCCGTTGGAATGGACTTTATCACCGGATTGCCTACCTCTAGTAGGGGAAATGACTCTATTTGGGTCATAGTTGACAAATTGTCTAAGGTAGCCCATTTCTTACCTGTCAAGACCACCTACCAGTGTTCAAAGCTAGCTAAGTTGTACATAGCTAGAATTGTCAGTTTGCACGGAGTCCCCAAGAACATCGTGTCAGATCGAGGTACTCAGTTTACCTCGAGATTCTAGAAGAAAGTCCAGGAAAGACTGGGAACCCGACTAGATTTCAGCACAGCGTATCACCCTCAAACCGATGGACAAACGGAGCGAGTAAATCAAATACTCGAAGATATGTTGAGAGCATGTGTGCTAGAGTATGGATCTAAATGGGAAGACTGTCTGCCTTTCGCAAAATTTCCTTACAACAACAGTTATCAAACTAGTTTGCAAATGGCCCCATTTGAGTTCATGTATGGAAGGAAGTGTCGTATCCCTTTGAATTGGTCGGAAGTAGGAGAGAGTCAGATCTTTGGACCCGACATCCTATGAGAAGCAGAAGATAAAGTTCACAAGAACCATGAGCACCTCAAGACCGCCCAGTCAAGATAGAAGAGTTATGCCGACAAGAGACGTCGAGACCTCGCTATCAATATCGGAGATTTTGTGTATCTCAAAGTGTCGCCTTTGAAGGGAATGCAACATTTCCATCTCAAAGGAAAGTTAGACCCCAGGTATATCAGATCTTTCAAGATTCTGAATCATCGAGGAGAAGTATCGTATCAACTGGAACTGCCAGAGGAGATGTCAGCCGTGCATAATGTGTTCCATATATCGTTACTTCGCAAATGCCCGGAAGTCCTGGAGAAGACCGAAGTCTTCAAGAACATTGATCACCGGACCATAGAGATCAACAATGACCTGGCGTATCCTGAAGTACCCATCCATATTTTGGAGGAAGCTTTTAGAACCACCATGACTATAAGTATCAAGTTTCTCAAGATTCAGTGGAGTAACCACACTGAAGAAGAAGCTACCTAGGAGCGAGAAGATCACATCAAGATGGAGTTTCCCGATCTTTTTAAATCCTAGTTTTCTTCTTTCTTCTTTCTCAAATCTCAGGACGAGATTTTGTTTAAGGAAGTAAGTTTTGTAACATCCCAAAAATGCTGAACAATGATTATCAAATTCCAATCACCAAATTAGGGTTAACAAAAACTTTTGTTAATTAAAATCATATGAATGCATGTGTGTATGTGATGATTGTATGAATGCATGAATGGACTTGTGTGATTGATCTAAATAGCAAGGAAGGGTTTAAAGATGAAAAAGCATCATCTAAAACATTTCCAAGAAGAAACCAATCAAGAGAAAATCAAAAACAAATCAAATAAGCAAATGGTCATTTTTGCCAATCTTGCTCACTAGACCACTTTGAGTGTTTCTAGTCCAAGATTTAAAATAGAAACATTACCATTTCTTTTCACCCCCTTGCTAGACCAAGTAAAAGTGAATCAAAGCCCACCTTTCAAACTTACAGAAACATTTGGCAACTTGATTCAAATGACAATTCAAAATTGAATCTTTATCATATGTGAAGATCACCATTTCTCAAAACCCAACCAAACCAATTCCACTTGACCTTTCCAACTAATCAGAGACTCCCTAGTATGTAACTAGCACACCCACAAAGTTTGATTCAAAATTTCAAATTTGAATCTCTTTCGGTAATTTCATCAAACACCTTGCTGGCACCAAACAAACAAACCACAAACACTATTGTGAGCAGTGATTAGTGCCTAACTTGTTCCCTATCTAGCTCACACTACACTCTCAGTAGATCATCTAACTTGTTTAACCCCTCTAGCTCACTGTAAAGCAGACCATGCCATCTATGGCAAGCAGGCTGAGAGCACCCTTGCCACCCCAATGTCGCCATTGAGCTAGGAGAAGCACTAGCCTCGCCAACCTTGTCTAGGACACTCTCCACTGTCCACCGCCACCCCCTGTCCAAGCCCCGAGCCTTGCCAGCCACTGGACCACACGGAAAGCTTGTGCCCAATTTCTCTGCGAGCCTGCCGAGAGCGCGCCAGAGCGTCACCCGCGACACATGCCCACAGACAACGTGCCGCCCTCGCTACGTGCAAGCAGGATCTCCACCGCCCCAGGAACACCCCAGACATGCCCGCTCGCCACCGCACGGACCATGGATGCTGTGCGCCATTAAAACCACCTTCGGACCCGCTCAGAGCACTGCGACGTTCCAACCATTTCGCACCGCCCCATGCCGCGTAGCCATGCTGTTGAGCTTTGTCAGGGAACACAACACCGTCCCCTACCTTTGCCCATAACAGTAGCTCGCTGTAACGACGACACCGACGAGCTCCGCCCGCGCCATTCGGTGCCCTTCAGGCACTATAAATATAGGCCACCCTAGCACGGATTCTTCACACCATCTCACTCCCCTCTCTCTCAGAAGCACCCCACCTCACTCCTAGAGCAAGGCGCAACGCATCGCCAGAATTTCGCCGGAGCTTGCCGCTGCTGGAGGAGAAGGGCGCCGTTGATTGGAGCCGCCCCAGGAGGAGCTACCGGTACTAGGAGGATCGCAGTCATCGATTTTGTCGTTTGCCCCCATCGTCGACCCTCTCCCGGGCCCCAGTGAGCCTCCCACGACCCCCACTGGCCGCGCTAGGGTTCTCTCTCGCCGGTGTTGCCCGACATGGACGATGAACCATAGCCGTAGGATTAGAGTTTGATCGCACGACCTAGATCACCCCATACCGCTTCTCACCCCCTGTCTCGCTGACTGGTGGGGACAACCACTTAAACTCACCCGCACGTGCGTTGTGCACCATGAACCGGCCCATTTAGCATCCTGCGTGACCTAATAATTCAAATTTAGGTTTATTCTTTTAGTTTCAAACTCAGTTCTGTACCCAGATTCAAAAATCAACCCAGGTCGATTCACTAAACCAAAATGCATGAAACCAATTTTGTTAGAAAGGTACTGGAATGCTTAATCCAAGCCCGTTGGATTCAAACCAATTGGATTTGTGGATAAGCAATAGTAAAAATAACAAGACAGAAGCTTTTCTGCATTCAAACATTTTTCAAAATTCAACCATGAAAGCTTTTGAGTTGATTCCAACTCTCAAAAATCACATTTAACCATACTTTTCAGAATATATAAAAATATATAGGTTTACTTGCATAAATAATGGTCAAGTAATAAAAGAACGCCTCATAGGCCATTCTAGTCACTTTATTGAATTAAAATAAAAAGGTTAAACCTTATTAAATTGTGACACCACTTTAAATCACATTCCCAAGTACTGAAATATGTGGTGATGACATGTGTCAACATGATCCCATGTTTTACTTGGAGAATATTAAATCTTAAGTAGTTTTTCAATGAGTAGAAATTACTCTTCTAAAATAAAGGAAAAAACTATTTGCCTTAATGGTTGTAATGCTTGTGATGATCCTATATCATCTAGTGAAAACCTTGGTGTGATAAATAGAAATAGTTAAGTATTGTTTGGTGATTGTGTACCTCGTATTTATTTATAGACGTTAGTACCGACCAATGATACGAGGAGGAAGGAGGATACTACGAGGAAGAAGCCGAGGAGAACTTCAACCACTACTCTGCACAAGGCAAGCTTAATACTACCAGTTGACTTGGCAAGCTAAAAATTGCTTGTTACTATGCCAACTAGAGGCCTTAAGCATATGTGATTATACCCACTTGATGATACCAAATCCCAGTTTTACTTGCAAGATTAATTCTTTTATTTCTTTATCAAAGTTTTTATTTGAGTTTACTTAGTGACTTGTATATATTAGAAAGATATTTAAAGGTAGCATAAAGAGCATAAACTTGGCCTAAGTTAGATAATCTTGATGTCATCCTGAGGCATGAGATTGAACTTAGCTAATTCCCACTTGTTTACGACCCATCATTAGTGTTCATCCCCACTTGTAGATGCTAGTGCCAAGCATAAAATTTGATCAACTGTAGATGGGAATACTTGGTGAAAATGGTTATGAAAACCTTAGAATGATGAGTCATTCTACTGAAATGTTTTGACATGTGTTCTTGAAGACCAGATGATTTTGCTGATGAAAATGTTAAGGCATGAGCCTTAGCCCTTTACAAAACTGATGGTTGTCTGAATGTGATGCCATTCCAATTTTACCGTACAGCCACAATACCCAAAATTTGGGTAGGGCTTGACTGGATATATACCTTAGTATGGGTTCCCTTGCGGCCAAGGTTTGAGCTGAGGCTACCTTGTGAAGATTGTCCACCTGTGCAGTTCCCAAGATGACAGTTGGTCATGGTTGGGAGGCCAAACTCACAGGAGAGGTGCCTATACTAGGGAGTGTAATTGAAAGGTTAGGATTGATTATCCGCATACTGAGTATGGTGAATTCAGGATTGTTCCTGACAGATGTATTGAATTTTGTGGTGAAAGTGTACTACCTCTGCAGAGTGTCAAACTATTCGAATAGCCGCGTCCGCGGTTATGGACAGTTGGAGTGGCCATACTGTTCCGTCGTCAGATGTTTTCAAAATGACTTATGAAATGCTTTGTGACTTGACTTGACCACAACAGAGTTGTGACATGAAATTCAAGTTCCCACTTAGGTGTTATAAAACTTTCAACTAGCTTTCTTTGCTTCTAAACTCAGTACAAGTAAATCTGGCTTTTTGCAAAATAACCCTAGAGCTTAGTACTTCCTATTCCAAAACCACTTCACTTGTTAGTATTAGTTTGCGAGTACTTAAAGAGTACTCATGGCTTTGTCCCTGGCTATTCCCGTGGCCAGACTATGAAGAGGAGTATCAGGAAAATGGAGCAGGAAGGTTACGACAACTAGGATCATCTCCCATCGTCAGCATTGCCTGTGACCATGAAGATGGAGTCGTGCCTACGCTATCGTTATTATTACGTTATTCTGCTGCTTGAATTGTATTAAGACTGGATCATGAGATCCTTTATTTGTGTAATACCTTATGTATGGTTTGTAATGGATGATATACTGTGATATCCAATCTGTTATGTATCACAAAAATGGTACTCCTGGCATTGCGATGTATGGCATAACAGGCATCTAGGATTAAAAATCCGGGTGTTAACAACACCTCTAGTGAACTATGGACCCCGGTCCAATCTTTACCATTGATACATCTTCCACTTTTACCTGTTTACTTGCTGCAAACCATTACCCCTCCACACCGTATGTTTAATCATTTGTTACAGCAAACCGATGAGCTTGACAACCTCACTGAATTGTTGAGGCAAAGTCTTGAGTTTGTGTTGTGCAGGTCTCCGCGTTGCTTGCAACACCTGTGTGACGTTTCCTTCCTCCTACTGGTTCGATAACCTTGGTTTCTTACTGAGGGAAAACTTGTTGTTGTGATGCTTCACACCTTGTCTTGGGGTTCCCAACGAAGCGCTCCTATATCAACTCAGCGCTGCATCAATCCTTTTCTGGCGCCGTTGCCGGGGAGGCTAAGGATGTCTTCACAAGGGGAGTCCTCCAGTTCCATTCTCTTTACTTTGTTTTTAGTTTGCTTAGTTTCTTTTGCTTGGTTTTGTTTGCCTCTTTTAATCAAAAACTCCAAAAAAATAGTCTAGTTTGGTTTGCTTTCTCTATTCAAAAACACAAATAAATTAGTTCCTACTCTAGTTGCTGGTCTGTTGTTGCCTTGCTTGGTCATGCTTTCTATCAATGGATGGTTTCTTTGAAACTAGTTCTTATTGGCAAGGTGGGTTCACGGAAGAACAAAAGTATTATTATAAGGAACACCGTTTTTCACAAAAAGGGAAACACTTATGGGAACAAATTCATAAGTTGAATACTATTGCTAGAGACGTGTGCTCCACTTATGGGAAGGAGTCCCCCGTGCCGCCGTCGCCCTCTTCACCATCTTCACCGCCATCTCCATCACCTAATCCTCTTAGTATGGAGTGGTTTATCCTCCCACACACCTCTATACCGTCCTATGTAACATGGTGTTTGATGCTATAAGTTATAATCCTATGATCTATGTCATGTTTGTGTAGTTTCTTTGTTCTTAGATTGAATGGTTGAACGTATTTGGTTCATTACAGTTGTATGTTGATATGGTACAGTCCTTTGGTGTCCATTATATTTGTGCGCTCATGGATTAAACATCATAGGGTCTGTAGTATGTGTAAAAGGAAGGGGGAAGTTCTGCCGGAGTGACAAAAACCTAAGGACGCGAACCGGAACATTGCACGTATGGGAGTAAGAGGACCATTAACTTAAAGCTATGGTTGGGGAAACCTTAATGCATTGTTAGTAGTTATAGATTTTTTCTAACAATCGAATCATATAGTACATATAATTCCAAGTAGTGAAGCACATGTATATTTAGCCTCTCCCACATAGAAAACTGCATCGGAGACAATGAAACCGATTTATTCGCCAATTAAACTTGGACAAAGCCACCACAATTACCACCACTATTCCACACTCATGGTTCTGTTAGTTTAGTGTATTTTATTGCTGCATCAACTAGCTTTACTTTCTTGTTTTTTATTATCTTGCAAAGCTTTCTGTAGTACTCATTCTGTTGCTCTAGTTTTATTTCCTAGATAATGCAAACATATAGTGTGTTGTATCAGTGGTTGATAGAACTTGAGAGAATATTTATCCTACCTTTAGCTCCTCGTTGGGTTCAACACTCTTACTTATCGAAAAGGCTACACATGATCCCCTATACTTGTGGGATATCAAGACTATTTTCTGGCGCCATTGCCGGGGAGCAATAGCATGTGGGTGATGTTGGAGATATGCCCAAGAGGCAATAATAAAGAGGTTATTATCATATCTTCATGCTTATTATAAATGTTTACATACCATGCTATAATTGTATTAATAGGAAACATTAATACTTGTGTGATTTGTAAACATAAAAGAGTCCCTAGTAAAGCCTCTTGTTAAACTAGCTTGTTGGTTAATATATGATCATGGTTTCCTAATCATGAACATTGAGATGTTATTACAAACGGGTCATATCATTAGGATAATGATGTGATGGACATACTCCTATAGTTAAGCGTAGCATAAAGATCAAGTCATTTAATATAGTTCACTTGCTATAAGCTTTCTGATACATAGTAACCTAATTCCTTCGACCATGAGATCATTCTAATCACCATTGCCGGATGGATGCTTTGATGACATCAAACACCACTTTGTAACTGGGTGGTTATAAAGGTGACATTGGGTGTTCGGAAAGTATGTGTTGAGGCACATGGATCAAGAGTGGGATTTGTCCATCCATATGACGGATATATATACTTTGGGCCCTCTCGGTGGAATGTCATTCAATTAGTTTGCAAGCATGTGACTGGCTCACAAGGGATCACATATCATGGTAACGAGAAAAGAATACTTATCGGTAACATGGTTGAACTAGGTATGCAAAGATACCGACGATCAAACCTCGGATAAGTAAAGTATCGCGATACAAAGGGAAATTGGTATCGTATGTAAGTGGTTCATTCGATCACAAAGAAATCGTAGAAATATGTGGGAACCATATGAATTTCTAGATTCCTCTATTGGTTATTGATCGGAGAAGAGTCTCGGTCATGTCCGCATAATTCACGAACCGTAGGGAGACACACTTAAGGATTCGATGTTGTTTAGTAGATATGAAATGTAAGTAGGGAGATCGAATGTTGTTCGGAGTCTCGGATGGGATCCAGGATATCACGAGGAGATCCAGAATGCTCCGGAGAATAAAATTCATATAAGGAAAGTCCAATTCCGGAGTTCGTGAATGATTCCGATGTTTTCATCGGAAAGGTTCTAGAAGGGTCTAGAAGATTCACCGGACCGGAAGGGGAAGGGTACATGAATGTGTCATGGATAAGTGGAATGATTGAATCTGTAGGGTTTCGCAGCATAGTAAATCAAAAAATTCTACGGAAGCGAACGGGAAAGCCAAGATCTAATCTAGGAGATGCAATCAACGAGAGGGATAGATGAGATCTTCATACCCTTGAAGAAATCGCACAACGGAAACATTCAACAGAACGTGGGTGATGTAGTCGAACTAGCCTTCTCCTCCTCGCGATCCGATCCGATCCAACGCCGCAAGTGGCGACGCCTCCGAGAGATGCACACGTACGGCACAGCGACGTCTCCTCCTTCCTCGGTCCAGCAAGTGGGGTGGAGATATAGATTGGATCTACAGCACGACGACGTGGTGCAATGGTGGAGAGTTTTTGTGGCAAGGCTTCGCCTACGCGCAGTCGGGAGAGAGAGAGAGATCTGGAGGGCAGCAGGTAGGCGGCTAGGGTTGGAGGAGTGGGGGGAGGAGGGTGCGCCCCTTCCCTATTTATATAGAGGGCTGGCCGGCCCCCTTGGCCCCTCCTCCAAGCCCTAGGGCGGCGACCCCAAGGGTTGGAGTGGGGGGCAAGTCTTCCCCCCTTTCTAGAAGGTCCCCTAGGGTTTCCCCTAGGGTTTTGGCCGGCTGGGCCTATGGGGCCTTGTGCCCTTGGCCCAATGCGGCCAGGGAACTCCCTCATGGGCCCACGTACCCCTCCAACAAGTGGGGCCACGTTGGTCCTACTCCGGAAGCTTCTAGAACCTTCTGGTACAATACCGAACATTCCGAAACAATTATGAAATCCAAAAACTGCTTTCCTTTATATGAATCTTATTCTCTGGACCATTCCGGAACCTCTCGTGATGTCCTGGATCTCATCCAAGACTCCGAACAAAAACTCATAAACCAATTATCCATTCTATTCTAGCGTCAAGACACGTTAAGTGTGTGACCCTACGGGTTCGAGAATATGCAGACATGATCTTCTATCAATAATCAACAGCGGGATCTGGAAACCCATATTGACTCCCACATATTCATCGATGATCATATCGGATGAACCACGATGCCAGGATTCAATTAATCCCATATATATATTCCCTTCGTCACGCGATATTTTACTTGCCCGAGATTCGATCGTTGGTATCGGCATACCTAGTTCAATCTCGTTCACAGCAAGTACTTTACTCGTTCCGTAATCCGTATCACTTTATGATTAACCCTTTAACCACGTGCTTGCAAGCGGTGTTGATATCGATTACCGAGTGGGCCCGAAGTATATATCTCCGACTCGGGAGGGACAAATCCCATCTCGATACATACAACCCAAAAAGTACTTTCCGATCACCTGAGAGACACCTTTATGATCACCCTCTCATAGGATGACTGATGACCTCAAAGCTTTCTTTCGATACCAGGGAGTTGGATTCTCTCATGGTCTAAGGAATACAATATTTGACATAAGAAAAAGCTTCGCAAAGATGAACACGATGACACGATCTAATTACTCTGCTTGATTTGGGTCTGTCCATCATATCATTCTCCTAATGACATGATCTCATTATTAATTGACAACTCATGTCTATGGTTAGGAAACCTTAACCATCATCAATCAATGAGCTAGTCCATAGAGGCATACTAGGGACACGGTGTTGTTCATAAACCACACAAGTATCAAAGTTTACGCTTAATACAATTCTAGCATGGAATATAAACTTTATCATGAACAATAATTATAATAATAACATCTTTATTATTGCCTCTAGGGCATAATTCCAACAGTCTCCCACTTGCATGTAAGGTTCCCAACCTTTAATAAGGTAGAGATCCCTGTGTTTACAATGCTAGTCCCTAGATCAATAGCTAGCATCCACAGTTAAGATGTAATATCCAGAAACAAAGGTCATAATACAACTTTATAACCAGGAATAAAATAATTTATTACATCTTACATAGCTCATTTGGCTATCTCATTACAATGCAGCAGAATATAACAATAGCATGGGGTCCTTCATCTTCAAAGTGCCACAGGCAGACATGTTGGTTGTAGACTTGTAATCCTAATCAGTAAACTTCACTAACATCAAACAAACCTGCAACATAACAAGTTACAGCCACAAGGGTCAATACATTTGATTTGTATTGGCAAGTGATACTATGGTGGTATAGTGGAGTCTATCATCTATATGCATTTGGCTAAGTGGAGCTTAGGCTTGGTTTGCTCAAAATAGATTTTCCTTATCATTTGAAAACACTAAGTTTTTGCCTGACAAAAACACCCAAGGCATCTCCAATAGAAATTGGTGATCCTTCAACCCTTGTTCAACCACAAGTTTTTACTTAGAAATTGGGATGAGGAGATTCTTGATAGCTTCCATGTCTTGATGCTCAAATTGTCCTTTACCAGGGACATGGCTAAGTACTTAGATTTTACACTCTGCAGAGGTGGTGCCCTTTCCCCACAAGACTTGGTTTCACCAAGACAAGATCTTTCAGAAGCCTTCCCTTAGACCAGAATGGACGCGCTCCAACCTATCATTTGCCTACCACCAACTTTCGATTTGGCTAAGTTATTGCAACTTATATGATCCAGGAAGAGCCCATATTGCCAAGTGGCTGCACTTGAAGCTTCTCAACATTTGACATCTCAAATCTCTTTGTTCCTGGGTGGCCATCCAAAAGTGAGATACACAAGGTAAACCATATAAATGGGCCTTGTGAACCACTCAACACAAACCATTCCTTCCATTCCACCTAGGTGATTCATTCACTTAGTTGTTTTATTAAACAAAACACAAGTCCTTGACTTAGAAATATTCCATAGTATGAATATAATCCACCCTTGTTTTCTACTAGCTAAGCTAAGCATGATAGTAGTAGGAATCTTAACTTAGGAAATTTCTACTAAGGTTTCATCTACTAGGATTTCCCATGGCATAGTTTACACTTAGCAAAATTCCATGCAAGTCCTACTTTGGAAATATTACTAATGCATAGTGAAAACAATGGGACAAAAGTATGAAGAATCACTTGACTTTTTGGTAGAGGGCATAAGTTCACTCCTTGATCTTGCAACAATCACACTCCTCAAGTTCCACTACAATTCAATCAAGCAAGCAATATTTCAATCTACCATTCAAGCAAAACATCACATAAAATAATAGTAACAAAACAATGCATGCAAGCATGCTAAAGATTTTTTTATTTGGAAAAGTGATTTATAATAGGTTATAAACATTTGAAAACATCTATTGGTCATTTTATAAAGTGGCAAAATTATTTGCAAAAGATTTTACTTCATAAACCATTTTTAAACCAAGTCAATATTTTATGTGGTTGAAAATGTCTTTAGCAAAGTAATAATTTTTATAGGGTTCACCAAATACATTTTCAAATCATAAAACTTGGTATTTGGGGTCAGAGGGTTTAAATCAAAACATTTCTCAAAGGTTTTCCTCCAAAATCATTTTTAAACTATAATCAACATTTTTATTTCGCTAGAAATGTTTTTAAATCAAAGATTCGTTCTTTTGCTTCACCAAATACATTTTTGAAACCACAAATTGATTTCTATGGTCAGTAGGTTCAAAACAATCCATTTGTCAAAGGTTTTATCTCAAAAATCATTTTAGAACAATTTTTATATTCTAAACATGCATACACAAGTTTCTACAAAAACAATCAATTTAATAGAAGCATTTTACTAAACAAAGTGCATGGTCAGAAAGTACTTGTCTTGCTGATTCCATTGATATAAAATTTGCAAAATTTGGACGTGTGGTTTGAAAGTTATGAATTTTTCAAATTGGAACATCTAATAGACAAGTTTCTGATTTTTAAAACAATCACAGGCCACGCGTCGTGTTGCTATTGGTCGGTACCGCTTCGTGCGGATCGACAGATGCGAGCCGTTGGATCTAAGTGACATCGCATGGCTCAGAGGCACTACTTACCCCTTCGGGTTAGTTTCTTTCCTAGCCACTAGATCGAGATCGGACGGTGCTCAGCATGCTTGCCAACGAGTGGCGGCGCTGGCGGCGGCAGGTGGCGGCGGAGCGGTCAGACGGTGGCGGTGTCGATGCTACAGGAAGAGATAAAGTGAAGGGAGATTCTCACCGAGTTTGCCGTGGCGTGAGGAAGCTCAAGGTGGTGGTGGCTTGTCGAGGGGCGCACGGTGGTGGCGGCAATCGCTCGCCGGAGGTCTGCCTGGCGTCGGGCACGTCTGTTTATCGTCGGAGGCAAGTCTATGGTTCACGCCAAGCCAAACAAACAACGCCATTAGGTTCACGAGAGAGAGGCGAATACGGGAGTGTCAACCAGGGAGAGAGGGGCGGTCGGGTTTACCGGGGAGAGGTCGCCGGAGACAGATGACGCAGGTCGCTTCTTCAAGATGCAGCGAGCGAGCTGGCGGCACTGGAGTGTGCGCCAGAGGCTGGGGAATGTTTTCGTGTGGTCGAGGAGTCGAGGGGCGGAGGAGATTGGCCGGAATTGCTGCCGGAGAGTGTCGAAGGCAGTGGGGTTCTAAGAGGAAATCAGGGCAGCCTGGGGGCTCCGGTGGGGCGACGACTGGGAGGAAAGGAAGAGGGGAGTGAAGCGAATAAGTATGCGAGGTCAGGGAGAAATAATGGCGGCAGTAATGTGTATTGACGCCGACTTCAACGGCCAGAAACAGTGAGGAGGTGTTGGAGGCGTGGTCACCGCGAGGTGAGGAAGACGATGACGTGGCGTGGGCTGCGTTGTGAGCGAGAGAGAGGAACGGTGGGTCCAGGCGGTCAGTGACGCTGTGGGTAAGTTCGTGAGTGAAAAACGGTTCACTGCGGGAGAGGGAGAGGTGGGCTGCTGATGGGCTTAGTGGGCTAGGTTAGTTGGGTTGCTTTGTTTCATTTTTTTCTTCTCCTGTTATTTTTCTTTTTCCAATTTGATTTTCTGTTTTGATTTTGTTTTCTCTATTCAAACATCCATTTGAATTCAAACTTCTCTCAAACCTTGAGTAGATTTTAATACTGATTAATAATACATTCTGAAATCATTTTTAGAATAAATATCTTATTCTTTTTAGGGTCTCTTAATCATTTAAAATTGGCCCTAGTATTAATTAAATAAGATTTATTAATATTTTTCAATTTCCATTTGAATTCAAATCACCACCAACTTTGGGTGAATTTTAATTCTGTTTATCAACATATTTCAGAGTCCAAAATAAAATAATACTTTTATTCTTTTAGGATCTATTAATAATTAAATAAATAGACCTTAGTCTTTAATTCGAATAGGATTTAATTTATTTAAAAACTCTATTTGAAATCTAAATAATACAAAAAACCTTTTCAGTAGGTTTCATTTGAAAATATAAAACACTTGGAATTTTTATTTAAAATACTTTAACAAGTTTTATTTAAAAATGGGAAAATCCTTTACTTAAATAAAATTGGATATTAATAAATCCTCATTATTTTATTTAAATAAACCTTTACTCTTTTTATCAAATAAAAATATTTTATTTCAAAAGCTTGTCCAAGATTTAATTTGGCTCTATAAAATAATCCTTATTTATATTTCTACCTTTGCTTTATTAAAACCATATCTTTTTATTTAAAGATCCAAAAACAGTGTTTCCAACTATTATAATTTTATTTATTATTTGTTTACCTTTTTAATTCCTTTAGGATTATTTGCTCACCATTTGGTATGGATTTCTAGATGGTTGCTTTATTAGCTTTGAAAATTCAATTTCCTTATCTTATTAAATTCATAAGACTTTATCTATGGCTCCAAATTAAGTGAATCCAGTTCATATGGTTTTATAGTATTTCTAATAGTCATTCTTGATCAATTTGAAATGTTTGCTTGACCACTTTTTGTATGGATCAAATCCATGGTCTTAGAGATAACTTGAAAATGATTTTCTTCCATTTGGGTTTTAGGGTTTTGGTTTATTTCTCAAGTGTTTAAATTTCCAGATGCATTTATGAAGAATGCATTTCACTTGATTTGAATTTTAGTTGGATTCAAACATTAACCAAAGTTTGTTCAAGATGGAATTTTAAGTTTCCATTTAGAAACAAAAGTTTCTTTTCACCCTAAATTTCAACAATTATTTATTTTGTTTATTTATTTTTCACATTACAAGATTTGGAGAATCTTGGGATGTGACAGGCTACCACCCTTAAAATAAATCTCGTCCCGAGATTTGGGGAGGCTAGGGGTTACAAGTTGACTCCAAAACAACTAGGGTACTACCACCCTTAAATTTTTTCCAACTAGATTACTTCTTGGCTTGGTTGGGATCTTGTTGAAACTTCTCTAGGCACTTGTATGCATAATGGCCTAACTCTTTGCATTTGAAACACATCACTTGGCTATTATCCTTCTTCTTCTTTGGTATCAATTCTTCTTGTTTATTTCCTTGGTTCTTCTTCTTTTCTGGGCAATCACTGGCATAGTGTCCCATTTCTTTGCAGTTGTAACATTGCAACTGGCTTATGTCCTTCTTCTTCTTTTTGGGTCTCTCCAAAGCTAGGAGTTCTTCTAGTTCATGCTCTTCATACTTCACCATAAAGGTGGGAAATCTTTCTCTCTTCTTGGGGCATTTACTAGAGATATGACCTTCTTCTTCACAAGAGTAGCAACACTTTGTGATCACTTTGGATTTGGCCTTATGGTGCATAGTTTTGTCTTTGCCTTCATACTTCTTGGTAGAAGTTGTTCCTTCATGAGGGTTTACAAATTGTTGTTGCACTCCACCTTGTTTCCTTTGTTGAACTATGGAATAGATGGGGCATTGGATAGGGACATGATTATTTCTTTCACATAGGAAGCAAGTAGCGAGATGTGGGGCATTGATTAGTTGGATGTTTCTCTTCACAATTGGGGCATTGATCTTCATGCTCTTTGGAAGTGTGATCCTTGTCTCCACAAATATTGCAAGCTTGGGTTCCTTCTAGAATATCATCCTTGTCATCCTTGTTGTCACAAACTCCCTGGGAAGAGTTGTTTTCCATGTTGATCATTTGATTTGTCACCTTATGCAACAATTGGGTTTGGGTTTCCAAAAACCTTTGCATGGTTGGATCTAACTCACTGGTGTTGGCTAAAAATTGAGCTATCACTTGGTTCAACTGGGTTTGGGTTACTATGAGTTCTCTTATGTTGGTATCTTGGTTGTTGTTGTTGTCACCATCCTTGATGTTGGAGTTTCTTGGAGTAGTCATCTGTTTGGGTTGGATTGAGATTGAATAGGCAAAAGATTTTCTAAGGAATCAATTCTAATCACACACATCAAAATTCACTCAAGCAATGTGCAAGCAATCACAAACAAACATTCCATTCAAACAACAAGTCTTAAGCATATTTTTAGGCAACCAAAAATATTTTTGTTACACCACATAAGTTGGTGGGTTTGACTTAAACTAAATATGGTGGTCCACCTATATGGTTCACTTGAGATCATTCTATCCTTCTTGGTGGATTCTTCTTGAATGAGACCATGGTTTCCTTGGGAAAATTCTTGGTCACAAAAACTTCAAAGGTGATGATGATTCCCAAGTTGTGTTTCCTTAGTCTTCAAGTCTTGAGCAACATTTCTTGTCTCACTTGTAGTCCTCAGTGATATCCAAGGTTGAAGTCCTTGTTGAGAATAAGGTTGAAATCACTTGAAGATGTTGAAGTCATTAGAGTTGATGAAGTCCTTTGCTCATGGTGAAGTCTTTGGCCATGGGGAAGGCTTTATACATAAAGTTGAAACATAAGAGATGTGGAGTCAAAACCAAAATGGTTTAGGAAAGAGTTTACAAGATTGTTTGTAAATAAGTTTTGGAACAAATAAAGCTCCTATTATTCTAAGGGGTTTTTGTCCAATCCTAGGCTTACAAATCCTACAGGCAACACAATGCTCTGATACCATCTGTAAGGTTCCCAACCTTTAATAAGGTAGAGATCCCTGTGTTTACAATGCTAGTCCCTGGATAAATAGCTAGCATCCACAGTTAAGATGTAATATCCAGAAACAAAGGTCATAATACAACTTTATAACCAGGAATAAAATAATTTATTACATCTTACATAGCTCATTTGGCTATCTCATTACAATGCAGCAGAATATAACAATAGCATGGGGTCCTTCATCTTCAAAGTGCCACAGGCAGACATGTTGGTTGTAGACTTGTAATTCTAATCAGTAAACTTCACTAACATCAAACAAACCTGCAACATAACAAGTTACAGCCACAAGGGTCAATACATTTTATTTGTATTGGCAAGTGATACTATGGTGGTATAGTGGAGTCTATCATCTATATGCATTTGGCTAAGTGGAGCTTAGGCTTGCTTTGCTCAAAACAGATTTTCCTTATCATTTGAAAACACTAAGTTTTTGCCCGACAAAAACACCCAAGGCATCTCCAATAGAAATTGGTGATCCTTCAACCCTTGTTCAACCACAAGTTTTTACTTAGAAATTGGGATGAGGAGATTCTTGATAGCTTCCATGTCTTGATGCTCAAATTGTCCTTTACCAGGGACATGGCTAAGTACTTAGATTTTACACTCTGCAGAGGTGGTGCACTTTCCCCACAAGACTTGGTTTCACCAAGACAAGATCTTTCAGAAGCCTTCCCTTCAACCAGAATGGACGCGCTCCAACCTACCATTCCCCTACCACCAACTGTCCCTTTGGCTAAGTTATTGCAACTTATATGATCCAGGCAGAGCCCATATTGCCAAGTGGCTGCACTTGAAGCTTCTCAACATTTGACATCTCAAATATCTTTGTTCCTGGGTGGCCATCCACAAGTGATATACACAAGGTAAACCATAGAAATAGGCCTTGTGAAGCACTCAACACAAACCATTCCTTCCATTCCACCTAGGTGATTCATTCACTTAGTTGTTTTATTAAACAAAACACAAGTCCTTGACTTAGAAATATTCCATAGTATGAATATAATCCACCCTTGTTTTCTACTAGCTAAGCTAAGCATGATAGTAGTAGGAATCTTAACTTAGGAAATTTCTACTAAGGTTTCATCTACTAGGATTTCCCATGGCATAGTTTACACTTAGCAAAATTCCATGCAAGCCCTACTTTGGAAATATTACTAATGCATAGTGAAAACAATGGGACAAAAGTATGAAGCATCACTTTCCTTTTTGGTAGAGGGTATAAGTTCACTCCTTGATCTTGCAACAATCACACTCTTCAAGTTCCACTACAATTCAATCAAGCAAGCAATATTTCAATCTACCATTCAAGCAAAACATCACATAAAATAATAGTAACAAAACAATGCATGCAAGCATGCTAAAGATTGTTTTATTTGGAAAAGTGATTTCTAATAGGTTATAAACATTTGAAAACATCTATTGGTCATTTTATAAAGTGGCAAAATTATTTGCAAAAGATTTTACTTCATAAACCATTTTTAAACCAAGTCAATATTTTATGTGGTTGAAAATGTCTTTAGCAAAGTAATAATTTTTATAGGGTTCACCAAATACATTTTCAAATCATAAAACTTGGTATTTGGGGTCAGAGGGTTTAAATCAAAACATTTCTCAAAGGTTTTCCTCCAAAATCATTTTTAAACTATAATCAACATTTTTATTTGGCTAGAAATGTTTTTAAATCAAAGATTCATTCTTTTGCTTCACCAAATACATTTTTGAAACCACAAATTTATTTCTATGGTCAGTAGGTTCAAAACAATCCATTTGTCAAAGGTTTTATCTCAAAAATCATTTTAGAACAATTTTTATATTCTAAACATGCATACACAAGTTTCTGCAAAAATAATCAATTTAACAGAAGCATTTTACTAAAAAAGTGCATGGTCAGAAAGTACTTGTCTTGCTGATTCCATTGATATAAAATTTGCAAAATTTGGACATGTGGTTTGAAAGTTATGAATTTTTCAAATTGGAACATCTAATAGACAAGTTTCTGATTTTTAAAACAATCACAGGCCACGCGTCATGTTGCTATTGGTCGGTACCGCTTCGTGCGGATCGACAGATGGGAGCCGTTGGATCTAAGTGACATCGCACGGCTCAGAGGGACTACTTACCCCTTCGGGTTAGTTTCTTTCCTAGCCACTAGATCGAGATCGGACGGCGCTCAGCATGCTTGCCAACGAGTGGTGGCGCTGGTGGCGGTAGGTGGCGGCGAAGCGGTCAGACGGTGGCGGTGTCGATGCTACAGGAAGCGAGAAAGTGAAGGGAGATTCTCACCGAGTTCGCCGTGGCGTGGGGAAGCTCAAGGTGGTGGTGGCTTGTCGAGGGGCGCACGGTGGTGGCGGCAATCGCTCGCCGGAGGTCTGCCTGGCATCAGGTACGTCTGTTTGTCGTCGGAGGCAAGTCTATGGTTCACGCCAAGCCAAACAAACAACGCCATTAGGTTCACGAGAGAGAGGCGAATACGGGAGTGTCAACCAGGGAGAGAGGGGCGGTCGGGTTTACCGGGGAGAGGTCGCCGGAGACGAGACAGACGGCGGTGTTGCTTCTTTGAAGATGCAGTCGAGGTTACAGGGCAAGCGAGAGCGAGCTGGCGGCACTGGAGTGTGCGCCAGAGGCTAGGGAATGTTTTCGTGTGGTCGAGGAGTCGAGGGGCGGAGGAGGCTGGCCGGAATTGCTGCCAGAGAGCGTCGGAGGCAGTGGGGTTCTAAGAGGAAATCAGGGCAGCCTGGGGGCTCCGGTGGGGCGACGACTGGGGGGAAAGGAAGAGGGGAGTGAGGCTAATAAGTATGTGAGGTCAGGGGGAAATAGTGGCGGCAGTAATGTGTATTGACACCGGCTTCAACGGCCAGAAACGGCGAGGAGGTGTTGGAGGCGTGGTCACCGCGAGGTGAGGAAGACGATGACGTGGCGTGGGCTACGTTGTCAGCGAGAGGGAGAGAGGAACGGTGGGTCCAGGCGGTCAGTGACGCTGTGGGTAAGTTCGTGAGTGAAAAACGGTTCACTGAGGGAGAGGTGGGCTGCTGATGGGCTTAGTGGGCTAGGTTAGTTGGGTTGCTTTGTTTCATATTTTTTTTCTTCTCCTGTTATTTTTCTTTTTCCAATTTGATTTTCTGTTTTGATTTTGTTTTGTCTATTCAAACATCCATTTGAATTCAAACTTCTCTCAAACCTTGAGTAGATTTTAATACTGATTAATAATACATTCTGAAATCATTTTTAGAGTAAATATCTTATTCTTTTTAGGGTCTCTTAATCATTTAAAATTGGCCCTAGTATTAATTAAATAAGATTTATTAATATTTTTCAATCTCCATTTGAATTCAAATCACCACCAACTTTGGGTGAATTTTAATTCTGTTTATCAACATATTTTAGAGTCCAAAATAAAATAATACTTTTATTCTTTTAGGATCTATTAATAATTAAATAAATAGACCTTAGTCTTTAATTCGAATAGGATTTAATTTATTTAAAAACTCTATTTGAAATCTAAATGATACAAAAAACCTTTTCAGTAGGTTTCATTAGAAAATATAAAACACTTGGAATTTTTATTTAAAATACTTTAACAAGTTTTATATAAAAATGGGAAAATCCTTTACTTAAATAAAATTGGATATTAATAAATCCTCATTATTTTATTTAAATAAACCTTTACTCTTTTTATCAAATAGAAATATTTTATTTCAAAAGCTTGGCCAAGATTTAATTTGGCTCTATAAAATAATCCTTATTTATATTTCTACCTTTGCTTTATAAAAACCATATCTTTTTATTTAAAGATCCAAAAATAGTGTTTCCAACTATTATAATTTTATTTATTATTTGTTTACCTTTTTAATTCCTTTAGGATTATTTGCTCACCATTTGGTATGGATTTCTAGATGGTTGCTTTATTAGCTTTGAAAATTCAATTTCCTTATCTTATTAAATTCATAAGACTTTATCTATGGCTCCAAATTAAGTGAATCCAGTTCATATGGTTTTATAGTATTTCTAATAGTCATTCTTGATCAATTTGAAATGTTTGCTTGACCACTTTTTGTATGGATCAAATCCATGGTCTTAGAGATAACTTGAAAATGATTTTCTTCCATTTGGGTTTTAGGGTTTTGGTTTATTTCTCAAGTGTTTAAATTTCCAGATGCATTTATGAAGAATGCATTTCACTTGATTTGAATTTTAGTTGGATTCAAACATTAACCAATGTTTGTTCAAGATGGAATTTTAAGTTTCCATTTAGAAACAAAAGTTTCTTTTCACCCTAAATTTCAAAAATTATTTATTTTGTTTATTTATTTTTCACATTACAAGATTTGGAAATCTTGGGATGTGACATTGCACTAGAGTCAATAATCTAGTTTACATCTGGCAACAATATAACACCCATGGCACTAAGGTGTTGATCATGTTTTGCTCGTGGAAGAGGTTTAGTCAACGGTCTGCGACATTCAGATCCGTATGTACTTTGCTAATCTTCAGATCTCCATCTGATATATAATCTCGAATTATATGAAACTTGTGGTTGATGTGCTTGGTCTTTGGATGATATCTTGGTTCCTTAGCCTGTGCTATGGCGCCAGTGTTGTCACACAATATCTCTAGTGGGTACCAGGCACTTGGAACCACACCAAGCTCAGTGATGAAGTTCCTGATCCAAACTCCTTCACATGATGCTTCTGCAGCAGCCATGTATTCCGCTTCTACTGTAGATCCCATGATCACGCTTTGCTTGCAGCTTCTCCAGCTCACAGCTCCTCCATTCAAAATATAAATGTATCCTGTCTGAGATTTAGAATCATCCTTGTTGGTGTCGAAACTAGCGTAGACGTAACCTTTTACGACGAGCTGCTCATCACCTCCATAGACCAAGAACATTTCTTTAGTCCTATTTAAATACTTTAGGATGTTCTTTACGGCTGTCCAGTGTTCCACTCCTGGATCACTTTGGTATCTGCTCGTCAAACTAAGAGCATTGGACACATCCGATCTAGTACACAACATGGCATACATGATAGAACCTATGGCCGAGGCATATGGCACTTTGCTCATAGTTTCTCTATCATTTATCGTAGCTGGACACTGAGCCTTGCTCAATATCTTACCTGACAACATGGGCACTGAACCTTTATTTGCCTTATCCATTCTGAACCTTTTCATAACTTTGTCTAGGTATGTACTTTGGCTTAAAGGTATTAGGCGTCTTTGTCTATCTCTATAGATTTTGATGCCTAATATATAAGAAGCTTCTCCTTGGTCTTTCATTGAAAAACATTTGTTCAAATAACTCTTCACATCGTTAAGCATATCAATGTCATTTCCAATAATCAATATGTCATCCACATATAGTACCAAAAATGTCACTGAGCTCCCACTCACTTTCTTGTAGATACAAGCTTCATAGCAATTTGGAACAAATCCAAAGCTCTTGATCACTTGATCAAAATGAAGGTTCCAACTCCGAGATGCTTGCTTCAGTCCATAAATGGAACGCTGAAGTTTGCACACCTTATCAGCATCCTTAGGATCGACAAAACCTTCGGGCTGCATCATATACAACTCTTCATCAATGTTGCCATTGAGGAACGCAGTCTTGACATCCATCTGCCATATTTCATAATCATGAAATGCAGCAATTGCTAATAAATCCGAATGGACTTAAACATCGCTACGGGAGAGAAAGTTTCATCATAGTCAACACCTTTAACTTGTCGAAAACCTTTCGCGACAAGTCGAGCTTTATAGATAGTAACATTACCATCCGCCTCCATTTTCTTCTTGAAAATCCATTTGCACTCAACAGCCTTTCGGTCACTAGGAGGGTCCAACAAAGTCCATACTTGGTTTTCGCTCATGGATCCCAATTTGGATTTCATGGCCTCTAGCCATTTCTCAGAGTCTGGGCTCATCATCGCTTCCTCATAGTTCGCAGGTTCACTGTTGTCTACCAACAAGACAGTTAAGACAGGGTTGCCGTACCACTCAGGAGGGGCACGTGACCTTGTCGACCTGCGACGTTCAGCAGTAGCATCGTCCGAAGTTTCATGATCCTCATCATTAGCTTCATCTCTTGTTGGTGCAGGCGGCACTGGAACAATTTCAGGTGCTGCGCTACTCTCCAACTCGAGAGAAGGTTCAATAGCCTCGTCTAGCTCTACCTTCCTCCCACTCACTTCTTTCGAGAGAAACTCCTTCTCAAGAAAGGATCCGTTCTTTGCAACAAACACTTTGCCTTCGGATCTGTGGTAGAAGGTATACCCAATCGTTTCCTTAGGGTATCCTATGAAGACGCATTTCTCCGCTTTGGGTTCAAGCTTGTTCGGCATCAACTTCTTGACGTAAGCTTCACATCCCCAAACTTTAAGAAACGACAACTTAGGTTTGTCACCAAACCATAGTTCATACAGTGTCGTCTCATTGGATTTAGATGGTTCCCTATTTAAAGTGAATGCAGCGGTTTCTAATGCATAACCCCAAAATGATAACAGCAAATCTGTAAGAGACATCATTGATCGCACCATATCTAATAGAGTTCGATTCCGGCGTTCAGACACACCATTGCGCTGTGGTGTTCTGGGTGGCGTGAGTTGCGAAACGATTCCGCTTGCTTTAAGATGCGTGAGAAAAACATAACTCGAATATTCACCTCCACGATCAGATCGTAGAAATTTAGTTTTCCTGTTACGATGGTTTTCCACTTTGTTCTGAAATTCTTTGAACTTTTCAAATGTTTCAGATTTATGTTTCATTAAATAGATATACCCATATCTACTTAAGTCATCAGTAAAAGTGAGAAAATAGCGATATCCACCGCGCGTCGAAACACTCATTGGTCCGCATACATCGGTATGTATGATTTCCAACAAGTCATTGCTCGCTCCATCATTAGGAGAACGGGTTTTGATCATCTTTCCCATGAGGCACGGCTCGACGTGTCAAATGATTCAAAATCAAGAGACTCCAAAAGTCCATCGAATGGAGTTTCTTCATGCGTTACACCAATATGACCTAGATGGCGAGTACACAAATAAGTTGAATTATCACTATCTACTTTGCATCTCTTAGCCTCAATGTTATGGATGTGTGTTTCATTGCTTTGAGATTCGTAAGAAATAAACCATTCACAGCAGGTGCATGACCATAAAAGATGTTATTCATATAAATAGAACAACCATTATTCTCCGATTTAAATGAATAACCGTCTTGCAATAAACACGATCCAGATATAATGTTCATGCTCAACGCAGGCACATAATAACATTTATTAAGGTTTAAAACTAATCCCGAAGGTAAAACTAAGGAGAGCGTGCCGACAGCCATCACATCAACTCTTGATCCATTGCCAACGCGCATCGTCACCTCATCCCTTGCTAGCCGCCTTCTATTCTGTAGCTCCTTTTTTGAGTTACAAATATTAGCAACTGAACCAGTATCAAATACCCAGGCACTACAACGAGCGCTAGTAAGGTAAACATCAATAACATGTATATCAAATATACCTTTAATGGTGCCAGCCTTCTTGTCCGCTAAGTACTTCGGATAGTTGCGCTTCCAATGACCCTTGTCCTTGCAATAGAGGCACTCAGTGTCCGGCTTAGGTCCAGACTAGAGCTTCTTCTCAGCAGGGGCAACATGCTTGCCGCTGCCTTTCTTCAAGGACTTCTTTGCACCCTTACCTTTCTTAAAGCTAGGGGGCTTGTTGACCATCAACACATGATTATCTTTCTTGATATCCACCTTTGCAGCTTTCAGTTTAGCGAAGAGCTCAGTGATCATATCAGTGGAACCAATTCTAATTGTGAGTAACTACAAAACCTTTGTAGCTAGGAGGGAGTGATTGCAGAACTCTGTCAATCTTGAGCTCTTCTGGAATCTTGCAGTCCAGTTGCTCAAGACGTTGAGTGTAGCCCGACATCTTAATGGCGTGCTCACTAACGGAACTCCCTTCCTCCATCTTGCAGTTAAAGAATTTCTCAGAGATCTCATATCTCTCAGAATGGGCCTGAGTCTGAAACATGGTTTTCAGTTCCTCAAGAATCTCAAAGGGCCCTGCAAACTCCTCAAAACGATTTTGAAGGTCCGATTCCATATCAAACAACATGGTGCTCTTAATCACACCATAATCATCTTTGCACGACTGATAAACAACTTTTTCATCAGCCGGCGCATCTATAGCAGGGGCGTCACCTAGCGCTTTCTCAAGGACATAGTCCTTTTGTCCGCCAAATGAGAATGATTCTCAGTTGGAACCGCTTGGTGAAGTTAGACCCATTGTTCTTAAGCTTTTCTTTCTCAGCAAAAATGTTGAAGTTGAAGTTGGACTTAGCCATTTGATCTACAAAATTTGCAAGTATAATTTAGACTATGTTCATGATAACTAGTTCAACTTAATCAAATTACTAGATGAACTCCCAATAAATTCAACATCCCTCAAGTTGTTTAGTGAACATGATCCAAATTCACCACACCTAATCCGATCTTCACGATAAGAGATGTGGTTTCAATGGTGGACAACAAAGTGTCGATCATATCATTCATATGACTCATGCTTAACCTTTCGGTTCGTGTGTTCCGAGGCCATGTCTGTACATGCTAGGCTCGTCAAGTCAAACCCAAGTATTTCCGCGTGTGCAAAACTGGCTTGCACCCGTTGTATGTGAACGTAGAGTTTATAGCACCCGATCATCATGTGGTGCTTGAACACGACAAACTTTCGCAACGGTGCATACATGGGGAGAACACAATTTTATCTTGATCTTTAAGTGAGGAATCATCTTATAATGCTACCTTCACGATCTAAGCATAATAAGATACATAAAAGGATAAACATCACATGCATATAATTTTATGTGACATGGTATAGACAATCTCCGCGCAATGATCTCCATCTTGTGCATGCCAGCATGATCTCCATCACTCCACCATGATTTCCTCCACCACGAATAGCAGCTACAACTATTGCTAACTACTTAGCGATAAAGTAAAGCTATTACATGGCGTATAAGAAGTTGACACACAGGTCATACACAGTTATAAAGACAACCATATGGCTCCTGCCGGTTGTGTACTCATCGACATGCAAGTTGTGAAATATTACAAAACATGATCATTGCATACAACATACACATCATATCTTGGGCCATACCATATCACAGAAACACTCCCTGCAAAAACAAGTTAGACGCCTCTACTTTGTTGTTGCATGTTTTACCTGGCTTATGGGAGTAATAAGCTAAGAACGATTCTTACCTACGAAAAGCCACAACAGTGATATTATGATTGCCAACATCCGGTGTAAATCCCATGACAAATATAGTGAGAGAAACTGACATCCACCAGCTGCATGTGTGGAACAAGCCACACGTCAAGTGCGGAGCCGGTCTCGCGAACGAGGTTGCTAAAGTTGTCCTGGACCGCTTCGATCTCACTATCCCACGTCAGAAGAAGTACACAACAAGAGGATTGCAACAGAAAACATCAACGCCCCCAACAAGAAGGTTGCATTCTACTCGTGAAACACATCTACGCATAGATCTAGCTGTGATACCACTGAAAGGTTTCGCAGCATAGTAAATCAAAAAAATTCTACGGAAGAGAACAGGAAAGCCAAGATCTAATCTAGGAGATGCAATCAACGAGAGGGATAGATGAGATCTTCATACCCTTGAAGAAATCACACAGCGGAAATGTTCAACAGAACGTGGGTGATGTAGTCGAACTAGCCTTCTCCTCCCCGCGATCCGATCCGATCCAACGCCGCAAGTGGCGACGCCTCGAGAGATGCACACGTACGACACCGCGACGTATCCTCCTTCCTCGGTCCAGCAAGTGGGGTGGAGAGATAGATTGGATCTACAGCACGACGACGTGGTGCAATGGTGGAGAGTTTCTGCGACAGGGCTTCGCCTACGCGCAGTCGGGAGAGAGAGATCTGGAGGGCAGCAGGTAGGCGGCTAGGGTTGGAGGAGTGGGGGGAGGAGGGTGCTCCCCTGCCCTCTTTAAATAGAGGGCTGACCGGCCCCCTTGGCCCCTCCTCCAAGCCCTAGGGCAGCGGCCCCAAGGGTTGGAGTGGGGGGCAAGTCTTCCCCCTTTCTAGAAGGTCCCCTAGGGTTTCCCCTAGGGTTTTGGCCGGCTGGGCCTATGGGGCCTTGTGCCCCCAGCCCAATGTGGCCAGAGCACTCCCTCATGGGCCCACGTACCCCTCCGACAAGTGGGGCCACGTTGGTCCCACTCCGGAAGCTTCTAGAACCTTCCGGTACAATACCGAACATTCTGAAACAATTCCGAAATCCAAAAACTGCTTTCCTTTATATGAATCTTATTCTCCGGACCATTCCAGAACCTCTTGTGATGTCCTGGATCTCATCCGAGACTCCAAACAAAAACTCATAAACCAATTATCCATTCTATCCTAGCGTCGAGACGCGTTAAGTGTGTGACCCTACGGGTTCGAGAATATGCAGACATGATCTTCTATCAATAATCAACAGCGGGATCTAGAAACCCATATTGACTCCCACATATTCATCGATGATCATATCAGATGAACCACGATGCCAGGATTCAATTAATCCCATATATATATTCCCTTCGTCACGCGATATTTTACTTGCCCTAGATTCGATCGTCGGTATCGGCATACCTAGTTCAATCTCGTTCACAACAAGTACTTTACTTGTTCTGTAATCTGATATCACTTTATGATTAACCCTTTAACCACGTGCTTGCAAGCGGTGTTGATATCGATTACCGAGTGGGCCCGAAGTATATCTCTCTGACTCGGGAGGGACAAATCCCATCTCGATACATACAACCCAACAAGTATTTTCCGATCACCTAAGAGACACCTTTATGATCACCCTCTCATAGGATGACGTTTAATGACCTCAAAGCTTTCTTCCGATACCAGGGAGTTGCATTATCTCATGGTCTAAGGAATACAATATTTGACATAATAAAAAGATCCGCAAAGATGAACACGATGACACAATTTAATTGCTCTGCTTGATTTGGGTATGTCCATCATATCATTCTCCTAATGACATGATCTCATTATTAATTGACAACTCATGTCTATGGTTAGGAAACCTTAACCATCATCAATCAATTTACTAGTCCATAGAGGCGTACTAGGGACACGGTGTTGTTCATAAACCACACAAGTATCAAAGTTTCCGCTTAATACAATTCTAGCATGGAATATAAACTTTATCATGAACAAGAATTATAATAATAACATCTTTATTATTGCCTCTAGGGCATAATTCCAACAGAATCATGTCCTAGGTCACTTGGATGGGCATTTTCAATAAAAAATCTAGCTCCAAATTGAAAGTCAAAAGGCAAGTTTGAAAAGTCAAACTGGGACCATGTATCCTGGTGGAGGAAGGATTCAAACTCCCCTCTCCCAAGATGCCCTCCATCTCATAAATAGAGAGGAGGGGTGCCCCAAGGACACACAACACCAGCCCCTCCCTACCAAGCCGCCGCGCCGCCGCCACCACCCCATTGCCGCCGCCGCTCGCTGCCGCCACCGCCGGCCACGCTTCCTCCTCTCCGGCCCTCTAAACCCTAGATCCACCATAACCTGCTCCGGCTTAGGCGAAGCCCTGCAGGATCTTCCCTCTACTTCCGACACCACGCCGTCGTGCTGCCGGAATCGTGAGGGGAGAACTACAACCTCCGCTACCTGCTGGAACAAGGGAGAGGAAGGTCTTCATCAAGTACCGAACGTGTGACCGACTGTGGAAGCACTGCCAGAACGCAGCGCCGGAAGGATCGTCTACGCGATCTTGAGATCGGCAAGTGTACAACTACATCACCCACGAGAATCTGCTCTCGTTAACCGATTTGGAATCTTCGAGGGTGAGTACTCTAAACGACTCGTTGCTACAATCTAGTAGATAGATCTTGGCTTGTTTGTGTGCATGCGGCAGAATTTTTTTGTTTTCCATGCTACGAACCCCTACAGTGGTATTAGAGCCATGTCTATATGTAGATCTGTTGCACGAGTAGAACACAATGGTCATTGTGGACGGTGGTGCTTTTATTATCATTTGTTTCTTGTGTACTTTGCATCTTGTGGGATGATGGGATGAAGTGGCCTAGGCTAACCTTACATGACATCATTCATGAGACTTGCTCCACGCTCGACATGCAACTTGTATTGCATAAGTGGCTTTGCGAGTGTCCGTCTCTCCCATCATAGTGAAGATTCAATTTACAACGAGAACTTGATAGTTCATGCATCAACATTGTGGTTCTTGTTCGTAAGTTAGAACGATACTTATTGGAAAGCCCCATACCACGTAAAACATGCAAAGAAAATTAGCGGCGTCTAACTTTGTTTTGCAGGGGTGTGCTGTGATGTGATATGGCCATGATTGTGATTATATATGATGTATGCGTGTCTATTATTCAAAGTAGTTGTAATAGTTGATGCTGGTGGACGACAACCATGGAGCGGTGCCATTGACCTTGACACCACGCCGATGATGATGGAGATCATGTTCGTGCTTGAAGATGGAGATCGGAAGCACAAGAAGAAAGGCCATATCATATCACATATTATGAATTGCATGTGATGTTAATCCTTTTATGCATCTTGTATTGCTTAGATCACGACGGTAGCATTATGAGATGATCCCTCTCACAAAATATCAAGTTATAAAGTGTTCATCCTTTGTAGGCACCGTTGCCAAAGCTCGTTGTTTCAAAGCACCACATGATGATCGGGTGTGTTAGATTCTGTGAGTGTATACAATGGGAGCAAGCCATATTTGCTCATGCGGAAACTAAGGTTAAATCTTGACGAGCCTAACATCTACAGACATGGTCTCAGGACATGGAATACCAAAAGGTAAAGCATGAGTCATATAGATGATATGATGAACATGATGATTGTTCGCCTTTGTAACTGCATCATGTCATGTGATGATCGGACTTGGTGTAGTAGATTTGGTTCATGTAATCACTAAAACAATGTGAGGGATATTGTTTTGAGTGTGAGTTCAACAGTAACATGATTAAAAGTTGAACACTATTTATCATAAACTAAATCAAAGTGAATTTGCATAGTTGTTGTAGTCATTGGCATCCGTTTACCACCTTGTGCTTAGTTATAATTGAGATAATAGAACTATAGAATTCTGGTTAGTTATTTTACGAACGGGTATCGTATTGTTTTGAAGTGTTAATCTAAAGTTTAAAAGTCCTATTGCAAACTTTCAGTAAGTTCCGGTTACTCCATGAAGTTTAATAATTGGTATTAAATCAAGAGTGACAGTTCCAGTGTTGGTATATAAGTATCATGTTTGTCTCCATGATTCTAGATATTCAAAAGATGGTTTTAATATCAAGGTTATCGGGGAGCTGAAAGAATTGTTTCAGAAACCATCATATGTGAAAGATATTGTGATATCTGAAACAAAGTTTTGGTTGCAACATGATAGAGTATAATATGGCAAAATTCATGTTCTCATATTTGATGAGAATTGCAAAAGTTGGAGACGCTGGTCGTCCTAATCCTCCAAAAGATTTTGGAGAGCAACATTATACTCGCAATTCACGATTATAAGCTAAAGTATCTTGATCATGAATAGTTCCATGATAAGGATGAATATTTGATGTAGGTAAAATGTTTACTACACTAAAATATTACTAAAGAATGGAATTTGAAAGAACACCGAGCATTTGATGATGGTGGTCTATTTCAAAGTGCAAGTCCAAAGACATTGGTATTTAACTATACATGCTTTGGACTATGTGTCATGAGTATGGCGCCACCATTGATGTTGATAGATTCTTTTAAAGGGGAATGCTGAAAGAGAAATCTAAGAAATATTTGGCAGAAAAGAAAAGACTAGAATTGTTCAGCTCAGGTATATAGATGATATACATGTTATGGCTATATTACTTGCTTGTAAAACAATGTGGTTCTTAAATATTGGATACTGAATTTTTTGGTGTGAATCGTCATACAAAACAACACAATTCATGAACTGCAATGGCCTAAGTAACTAGCAAGAGAATATGTGATGATGTTCTTCAAGAATAAATAAAGTTTTCATGTGTTTCTCGTTGACATCAAAGCTTGCCTTCAAGATTTGTTTTATCAGGTATTATGAGAACAAAAGGGTTTTTCAAATAATTGTCGAAATCCATAAAATATGGATGATTTACAAATCTCATTGGATAAATCACATCCATAAAACAAGTGCTAAAAATGTCGAAAGAAAATTGATTAAAAGATCACTTAGGAAGTGACATCGCTGTTTAAATATTTTTGGAAAGAAAACATGAAGAAACTCCATGTGGATGGAATTTTGGAGTCTTTTGATTTTGATCAAATAACGCTTGTGAAACTTTCCTAGAGATAATTAAAACTCCGGTCATAGGCCAAAAGTGAACGAATGACTAGCTTATTGGAACTTGTACATATAGATGTATCAATCCCATTATGTGTAGTCAAGAGCGATGGATTTAATCTAGCAAAAAAAGAGCGATGGATTTAAACTCCATATGCTTTATCCAAAAATTTGAGTGAATATATGAATATTTACTTAATGAGGATGAAGTGTGAAACATTTGAAAAAGTTTGAAGACTTTCAAGATGAAGTGCAAAATCAATGTAACAAGAAAATGAAGAATTTATGATAGAATCATAAAGGGAGATATTTGAGTTACAAGTTTAGCATAACACCTAAGATTTGACGAATCGTTCCATGAATTTGCATTTCCCGAAACACCAAATGAGTTTGGTGTGTTCGAGATGTGTAATAAAACCTTGTTTGACATGGTAAGATCAAAGGTATCATTTATAAAACTGCCATTATATTTTAAAGATAAAAGCTTTAGAGACTACCGCTTTTACACTGAAAAGAGCTTCGTCATGATCCGTTGAAAGGACACCATATAAAGTTATGGTTTGGGATAAAACCCAAGTTGTCCTTTCTTAAACATTGGAATGCTATGCGTAAATAAGATGTTTACAACCAAAGTCGGATGCATATTTCTTTTTATGTTCTTTTGAATAACCGTTGAATATTCCTCCATAACACCAAAGACAAAAGTATTTGTCACTTAAAATTTCAAGTTTCTTCTAGAAGAAAATTTTCCATGAAAAGTTAAGTGGAAGGACATAGAACTTTGATAAGGTTAAAAGAACCTTAAGCTATATGTGCTGAGTTGCGCAGCACCGAAAAGTGTCCCAAAGGTAGCAACAATGTTCATGGATCACGTGCCTCAAAGGTTGTGGACACGGAGGTCTAAGTTCCTATTGAACCAAGTAGGTAGGGTAAAAAAATCAAATACCAATATTTGAGAGTTAAATCATTATTTGACAATGATGATCCGACTACATGCAAAGAAGCAATGATGGGCCCTGACTCTGCCAGATGGTTTGAAGCCATAAAATCTGTGATAGTTCCATACACGAGAGATCAAGCTTTGAACTTGAAAGACCCTCTAAAAATGTGCAAGACCTTACAGTCGTATTTGGATCTATAAAGAAATAGACATGGATGATTCACATCTATGAAATTGTCGACATGTCGGGAAAGAGTCCACGACAATGTTCAAAGAGTTGACTATGACAAGATCTGATCTTTCATTAAGCGACATTTAGTATAGATGGATTAATGTAGCAACCACTACATATAATTTTGTTATGTGGTAATTGAATAAACAAAACAAGTTCTTCTAATAGAATTGTTACCTAGGACGTGTGCAAAACACGGTCCAAAGGGTTTTGTTAATTCAAAGGATGCTAAAAGCATATGCAAATTTCAATGGTTCAAGTAAGCATTGCGGAGTTGGAATCTTCACTATGATGAAAATGTTAAAAGAGTTTAATTTCATCGGAGACGATGAAGATGCTTGCATTTGCAAGAAATTAAGTGGGAGCGCTAAGACATATTTCTAATACATTATGTGGAAGACATATTGTTGATTGGAAATGATGTATCTTTTATTGACACGGGTTAAGAATTTCATCTCGATGAAAGGCTTAGGCAGAACCCAAATATTTGGCATCAATGTCTATATGCATAAATGAGATGCTAATATGGTTGTGCCAGAAGTAAATAGATGAGATATTGAATGAGTTCAATATAGAAACTACAAGAAAGGTTCTTGTTGAACAGGAAGGATTAAATCAAGATTCGAGTATTTTTTATATTGAAGGAGTATTTTATCAATCATGTTGTGATGTGTACAAATCCAGATATGTCCTATGCTCTAAATGTCGTGAGCGTATAACAGAATGATTCATAAGATGATTATTGGACGATAGTAAAGATATTCTTATGATCTTTTCAAAGAACTAAGAATATATTATTTTGTAGAAGTGACAAATAGATGGTTAGTTCATTGTAAAAGTATTACATTGATACCAGTTTTGTCACAAAGTACAAATTAAGTTTATCTCAATCTAAACTAAGGGTGGCACAATATAATGGAAAGTAAGTTCCATAATGGATTTGGATGAGTTCCAAAGTTAAGACATTGTGACAGATACTACAATAAAAGGTTAAGTATATGACTGATATTATAGCAGTAAAAGAGGGCATTTGTGTCAAGTAGTTTGTTATCAAACTAGGTGTAGTTCACAACGGGATAGTACTACAAAGATATATTGTACGACAATATTATCAACATGTTTTAACCCCAAGGAACTAAAGGTCTCACCAAGGGACCAAATTTATACAAAGCCATCTCATTAGAGAATGAGTGATGCATAGAGACGCATAGACATGCAATTACACACGGACCTGAAAGTATGATACGCCGGAAATGTATCTATAATTTTTGATGCTCCATGCTAGTTTAGTATCTACTTTGCTTTGATTTGACTACACTTTGAGGGGTTTTTATATCTTTTCTGGAACTAACCTATTAACAAGTTACCACAAAGGCGCTAGTTGCTGCTTTTCTTACATTTTGGTTCGGAAAGCGTAAAATCAATATTCTCGAATTGACGGGACAAAATCCAAAGTCAATATTTACCGTGGGCGACACTAAGTCTAGAGGAGAGACGGAGAAGCGGACCAGTGTCAAGCACCCCTAGGCGCTGGTGGGCCCACCAGCGCCTGGTAGGGTGGGGCCTGCCGCCTCGCCTCTTCGCCTATAAGAAGCCCCCGATGCAGAAACCCTAGGCACCCAATCAAAACTCCATGAAACCTTCTGTAGCCACCGCCACCGTCATCCCTAGATCGGGGGGATCTGAAGTTCTTCCCAACACCCTGCCAGAGGGGAGATCATCTCGGAGGCCTTCTCTCCGGTATGATGCGTGAGTAGTTCCACCTTGGACTATGGGTCCATGTAGTAGCTAGATGGTGTTATCTCCTCCTTGTGCTTTCATGTATAGATCTTGTGAGCTCCGTTCATGATCAAGATCTAATCTATTTGTAATCATCCATGTTGTGTTTATGGGGATCCGATGGATATTGAGATTACTATGTCAGATTGATTAATGGTTTTGTCTATTTGATACTATCATGTCTGTGTTGTTTGTGATCTTGCATGCTATCCGTTGTTAGTAGCTATCTTGGCCAAGTAGTTGCTAGTGACTCCAAGAGGGGGTATTTATGCTCGATAGTGGGTTCATGCCTCTAGTTTCCAAGGGAAGTGATAGAAATCTCTTCGATTGTAGATATGCTGTTGCTACTAGGGAGAAAACAACGGTCTCTTGTTCATGGAACAAGTGGATTGGTTACCTTACACACTTTGCTTCAAGCAGTTGTTTGTTGCTTCCAACTTAATACTGGAGGGGGTTCGGATGATAACCTGAAGGTGGACTTCTAGTCATAGATGCAGTTGGATGGCGGTCTATGTATATTGTTGTATTGCCCAATCGAATCTCATAGGATCATTTTGTGTGGTATTGCATTATTATGCCTTGCTCAGTTCTATCAATTGCCATGATTGTAACATCCCTAAAATCATGATTTCAAAGTTTGCATATCATTCATGCATACATATAGATTGAGATCATTAGTCAAACTCATTTCAGAAAAACAGAAGCATGGTGCTATGATTTTATGTGAGAAGATTTAATTCAAATGACCATCACCATTTGAAAGTTTGGAAATTTAGGAACTTGGTTGCTTGCCTTCATTGTTGGAAAGTTTGTGTGTAAAATTTAGACCAAAATTTTCAACTTAGAAATAGATTCAAAAACCCCTTTTTAAACTTTTGCAAACCAGATGCAAAGTCCCTGATTATTTCTATACTCCAAGCTTGTCCAAGCCTATGCAGAGTAACCACATGCTTAATACCTATTTTAGAAACTACTGCACCCTACAAAACCCCCAGAAAAGTTTGAATTCAAAAAGAGTTTGAATTCATATCAAAACCATTCCTAAAAATCGAAATAGAAAAGGAAAAGGAATAAACAAAAGAAAAAGACTGCGCGCCAGGGATCTAGCCCAGCAACGAATCAAGACCAACAAGCCCACCCGGGGCATTTCCTTTCCTCTCTCACGCGGCGCGACGCTTTCGATCCTTGGCCAGACCCCACGCCCCCTCGGTTTATTTCGCTGACCAGCGGGCCCCGTCCACGTCGTCCTCGTCTTCCCCAAACCGCGCCCGCGACCACGTCGCTGCTGCAGTCAAGGCCGGTAATGGCGCGGCGTAATTGGCCATTAATCCGCGAGCGTTTCCTGTCGCACCTGAGCCTACTTAACCCTCTCTGCCTCGCGAGCAATTTCCCCCATTCACCTCGCTCACTCTGCCGCCAGGCTGCGCGCAATTGCTCTCGAAACCCCGCAGTACCGAGAACTCCGGCGACCAAATACGGTGAGCCTCGACCACCCCTCTCTCTCTGGTTCAAACGGGGATGTTCAGAATGATCTTGCGCATCCGCTGATACTATCCTTTTGCCTGCTCGTGACCCAGGTTGTCACCTCCGTTCGCAACCGAAACCACCTGCGCCGCCGATAAACTCCGGTGACCAATTAAGGTAAATCCCGAGCGCCCCTTGCCTCCTCCTTCACACGAGCTTGTTCACCTGTGTCTTGCGCAAATCCTGATACCACTGGTTCGTGCTAGGGCGACGCCACACCTCGGCAAGGACCACGTCTTCAAGCTACTGACGCCGCCCACAACTCCGACGAGCTCCAGAGACCGTCTCCACGCGCCCCTTGATAAGCCAAAGCCACCTCGAGCTTCAGCACGCATCGCGATTCAGTGGCGTCTCCTTTCCTCCCGGCGACCTAGAGCGCTGCACCCGTAGTCGACGCGCGCCCGATCAACGCCGCTAGCGCCGCTCGTTTCTGGTTAGGAGGTTGCTGACCATCAGATCTGAATCCTACGCGTAGGATTAGATCACTTAGCGAATCGTTTTCGGTAGATCTGAGCCGCGCAGCGTTAGTTAGATCCTACGGCTGCAGAGCTCGATCCGGCCGAAGCGGTACGCGCCAGTAATAACGCGACGCGTGTCTAGGGTTAGTTCAAAAACAGAATTCAAAATCAGATTTGGATCAAATTTTCATTTGGCTATAACTTTTGATTCCCACGTTGGATTTTTGCAAACTTTATACCGTTGGATTCAGTGAGTCAAGTCCTTTCTGAATATCCAATGTGTTTAACAAATAGTATCTGTTAAAATGACTTTATATGCAGAAACATGTTTAAGGCTATTTTGAGTATAGATTTAGTTTTGTAATTTGTATTAGTGCCAAATAAGTTGGATTGGCAAACTTTGTGTCTTGTTATGTTTCTGTATCATGCAATTGCTTGGTAGGGTTTTCAAAAATCATCACTTAGTAATTTCTTGCATGCATGCATTCATATTTTTGATTGTATATAATTGTGTGTAATTGTATGCTATAATTTTTGTGTAGATTTTGCTAGTATCGTGGACTGAAGAGTGCTACTCTCCCCATTACCAAGGCAAGTGATATTTCATGGATATTTCATTCCTATATTTTATACTAGCATTAGATATTTTTGCTAAGACATGCTTGCTACTTTTGTCAAATGATTTGTTGGGAAATCCTATGTAGTTTAGAATGGTAGAATTGCTAGGGAATTTTTCCTAAGATAAGTTGCCATGCCATGCTTAGCCTAGCTATTAGCAAACAAGGGTTGGTATAATCTATTCATGCTATATTGACTATATTTCTAAGTCACGAGACTTAAGTTTTCTTAATAAAACCACTAAGTCAATAAACCTCCTGGGTGGAATGGAATGAATGGTTTGTGTTGAGTGGTTACACAAGGCCATGGATTTGGCTTGTGTATCTCACTTGTGGTAGGCACAAAGGGATTTGGAGGCCAAGTGTTGAGAAAGCTTAAAGTGCAACCACTTGGCAATATGGGCTCTGCCTTGATCATATAGGTTGCTAGAACTTAGTCATTTGGACAGTTGCTAGAACTTAGTCACTTGGACAGTTGGCTCTGCCTTGATAGGTTGGAACGCGTCCATTTGACTAAGGAAAGGCTTCTGAAAGGTCCTGTCTTGGGAAACCAAGTCTGGTGGGGAATGTGCACAACCTCTGCAGATGGAAAAATCTAAGTACTTAGCCAAGTCCATGGCAATGGACAAATTGAGCCTCAAGACATGGAAGCTACAAGAATCTCATCACTCCAATTTCTAAGTAAAACTTGTGGGTGAACAAGGGTAAAGGACCCCAATGTCTATTGGTGGTTTCTTGGGAAAAGTTTTGTCAAAGAAAACTTAGTGATTTCAACTAATAGGAAAAACCTATTTTGAGCAAAGCAAGCCAAGCTACACTTAGCCAAAATGCATATAGTAGTATAGTCCATTTAAAATAAACTAAGGTATCACTTGCCAATACTATTCCAAAGTATTGACCCTCTGTGGCTGTAACTTGTGATGTTGCAGGTTACTCCGATGATGAATAGGAGTCATGAGTCTACACTCAACATGCTTGCCTGTGGCACATGAAGATGAAGACTTATGTTTATTTACTTATTCCTTAAACTCTTGTATTAGGCCTATGGCCCTGAGTTGTAAAAGACTATGTTTTATCTCTGGAATGAATGTAATAAACGACCTTTGTATCTGTGTACTTCATCTTAAACTGTGGATGCTAGCATTGATCCAGGGACTAGCATTGCAATCACAGGGATCCTTTTCCTTTACAAAGGAGGGATCTAACAATGATGTAATTTGTTTACCCTTCATGCCATGTTGTTTATCTAAGGAGAGCAACTCTAGTGAACTATGGACTCCGGTCCAATCTTTCTGATTGATACATCTTCCACTGTTACCTGTTTACTTGCTGCAAACCATTACCTTCCACACCATACGTTTAATCCTTTGTTACAGCAACTGGTGAGATTGACAACCTCACTGTTAGTTGGGGCAAAGTCTTGAGTTTGTGTTGTGCAGGTCTCCACGTTGCTTGTAGCACCTTTCGGGCGTTTCCTTCCTCCTACTGGTTCGATAACCTTGGTTTCTTACTGAGGGAAACTTGCTTGCTGAACTGCATCATACCTTCCGCTTGGGATCTCCCAACGAAGTGCTGCTGCACTCATCAAGCCTTTTTCTAGCGCCGTTGCCGGGGAGGCTAAGGATGTCTTCACAAGGGGAGTCCTCCACTTCCTTTCTCTTTACTTTGTTTTTAGTTTGCTTAGTTTCTTTTGCTTGGTTTTGTTTGCTTCTTTTCAAAAACTCCAAAAAAATAGTTTAGTTTGGTTTGCTTTCTTTATTCAAAAACACAAAAAAAATTAGTACCTGCTCTAGCTGCTGCAGCTATTTTTGGCTTGTTCACCTTTGCCAAAATTAACTCTGCCGAGAACACCATCTTGCTCCCCAAGTTCACCCTGAAAAACCTTTCAATAGGTAGTGGCTCCAGAATTGGTAAAGATAATATTGAAGAATTCTTTAATTATGTTAGCAAGCATGAGGATATTGAGGATAAATCTATAACAGAGCTTGCTCCTAATTATGAGGTTGCTTCAGCTTCTTTAGTTCATATGCTGGAGGCTAGGTTTGTTAGCCTTAACCCCATGATGCAAATTTTGTTCCTAAAACTAAAGAAAGAAAAGAATGTTGAAAAGAGAAAATTTATTCTTGAAACTTTACTCAAAGAGTTCCATGATGTTGCTAGGGAAGCCAAAAAAGTCTTTGAGCGTTTCAATATGCTAGGCTCATGTGTAGATGTTGTGGGTACTTCAGATAAAACCAAGCCTATAGAGGAATTTAAGATACCCATACCCTTTAAGCTTGTTGGAATGCATGAAGCCTTTGAAAAGAATTTGGGTTGGATTGTTCCTAAAAATCCTTTTGATGAAAGTAGTAAACCAAAGAGAAATGAGAAGGGATCCTCCAAGACTCATTTGGATGAGATACCTCTCATATTTGAAGACTTTGCAAGTATTGATCTACATTCTTCATTTGAAAATACTTGATTCTTCTTGCTTCTTGTGCCTAACTTAAAGGCGTTAAAGAAAAGTACTTGTTGGGAGATAACCCTAGTGTCGTGGTATTGCCGAAGAGTACGCCATGGAGGGGTCCTCACAGTGCGTGTTTAGAGCCGTGAGAGAAGGCGGACGGTTGACAGGTACGAGGTAACACAACTTACCCAGGTTCAGATCCCACAACAGTGGAGGAATCCTACTCGTGCTATAAATCACTATAAGGGCAATACGCCGAGTTACAGGGAGTGGTTCGCTGTGCGAGGTGCGTCGTAGTCGACACTAGGTTTTCTAAGATTGTGCCCTAAAGGCTCCCATAGGCCCGACTTATATAGTCGCCAGGTCCTAGGGTTACAGGGAAAAGTCCTAGCCGGACAGGTTACAGAGTCCTGCACTTCTTACAACTAGTCTAGCGTGTCTTGCACTCCAAGGCTCCTGGTACGTCGGTGACTCCTCCGTAGCCTTCCTTTATCCGGCATGGGCCTCCCTTCTGGATCCATCTAACTGGGCCGCCCAGCAGGCCATGGGCCATGCTACCAACTGTGGGCCACCCGGGTTATCCGGATAGGAGACATGCTATGAGGATACCCATATAGCATATCCCCAACAGTAGCCCCCGGAGAACTCCGAGATCTTGCGTTGTCTTGCTTCTTTATCGTTGAATGCTCTGTCTAGATGGTTGTCGGCAAATCATCAAGCAATATATTGTAGTCCTCCCAAAGAACCCTGCAAGGTTATCTCCGTCTTCAATTTGTAAGTCAGAGAATTGCTGAATCTTCCATCGTAATCTTCCGTAGCCGGGCTAGATCCGTCCATGCCAGAATCTTCCGATGTGATGGTTCATCTGCTAGTGGCAGCTAGGGCGACATAGACGTAGGTCATCAACGCCTCGTAACTCACACATGCAGAGAACGCAATCATGTACGTTTTCCCCGCGCGAGCGATACGAATCGTTGGCGGCGACGGTTGGCAACGTGGCGAAATTTCTGCGCACTCTTCCGCACACGTCGTCCACGCGTCAACCATTCGATCATTTTGCACGAATCTTGATGCCGGAGGTTATAAATTGTAACAACGGTGGAAATTTTACTTTTCACCTCATTCTCCTCTACATTGTCTTCTTACTCCAGCGAGCACCTCCTCGAGCTCTCCGCGCACTCCGCGGAAAAACCCTAGCTCCTCGACCTTTCCCAATCACCATTGTAACCTCCCAATGGCCAGTAGCATCTCTGCCCCCTCTATGACGGCGTCAGGCGATGCCGCGGCAAAGCCGGCGAGCACCGTCATCGTGCCCCCAGAGGGCCTGGTGATCCCCAAATCCGCAATGGTCGAAACCACCAGCGGCGACCATAACCCAGCGGCGCTGGAGCTGCTAGAGGAGGAATACGACTCCCACAAGGACGACTAGCGCGGTTCGGATATCACGGACCGCGACATCAAGGAGCTAATCATCGAGGGATACCTCCCTGCGACGGAGGGGCTCGCCTGGCGGGCGGCGCCGGCCGGCGAGGTCACTCCTTCTCCCCAAGCCGGAGAAAAGGTGTACCTCAAAGCCCAACTGGTACGCGGCGTCTCCCTGCCCATCTCCAATTTCTTCCTAGCCGTCCTCAACCATTACCGTGTACATCCTCAGAACCTCTCCCCAATAGCATCCTCGCGTTTGCAACTACGCGGCGCTTTGTGAGGGTTACTTAGGGATTAGGCCTAGGCTAGACCTCTTTATATACTTCTTCACCGTCAAGCGGGGAGCCGAAGCCGGCAAGGACGAGCTCAGGAACTATGGCACTATTAGTTTTAAGATCCGGCCTGGCCGGCGGTTCTCCAACATTGTCGGCCATGAGTCCTGTAAGAACTGGCAACGGACGCACTTCTACGGCCCAGATATCCCTCTGGTTTGCCGAGAAGTGACGTACCCAGACTTTGTCGATGGAGCTGTCGCCGAAGCCTCGACATGGAGATCCCAGGCCTCCCTTCCCTTTGACATCGACGCTTCCCGTGCTATAAGGCGGATAGAGTGGTTCGTAGAGACGGGTCTGACCGGATTGGACCTGGCCATGTGCTGGTTCGTCAGGCGGATCCAGCCTCTGTAGCACCGATCGAAGTTGATGCATGAGTATACCAAGGAGAGGAAGGATAGCCTCCGCATCTCTGAGGACAACTTTTCCAATGACTCCGTCAAGCTCCGCCTCAAGGACATCGTCAAGGTGAAGGATAGGAAGCGAGGCTTCACCATCACCTATGACATGTTCGAGGAGGGAAAGTTCCCAAAGGTACCTATTTATTTTCCGTGTATGACATATGCTCCATTTCTTCCGTCTATCCATTACCATCTCATCTAACACTGTGGGTTTTCACTTAACAGCTCAGCGGTCTAGAGGAGGATAGCATGGCTGTCCAAATCTATGATCCAAAGATGAAGGAAGTCACCGTCGTGTCCGACGACGATGTCCCGTTGGCGTGAAATTGGAAGAGCTCCAGCTCTGATGTTGCCGACGGAGGCAAGAAGAAGAAGGCAGAGGGTGGAGCCTCCAAGAAGACTACCGCCGCCCTGGAGGCGGAGGAAAGAAAGATTACCGGGATCCCCTTTACCAAAGCACCCCCTCTTGTGTAAGCTTCTTTCTCTCCGACATTGTCCATTGCTTGTCTTATTCCTGTACTTATACTTTTCGCACGTTTCAGGAAGAAGGCCACTACTAGTTTGAAGAAGACCTCCAAAACTTTGGGGGCTTCTAGAAACATTAAGGATATGTTGCACCATGACGTTTCTCCCCACGCATCTCCCGCCATCGCCCCTGTCACTCCTAGCGTCCAGCCTACATCTGCTCCGACAAGCTCACAGGCCAAAGATGCATCTGGCCCTTCCGCCATGGAAGTGGACTCAGGTGCCTCCACGGAGCTTGCCGTTGTCGGTGAACAGGCAATGCAAGAAAGTGCCGCAACCCAAATGGCTGAAGCTCCGGCTAAGGATGCCATCGATAGCGGTAAGGCGGTGGTAGAGAGTGGTACGTCTGCCAAAGGCGGCGCCTCCGCACCCAAGAAAGCCATAGAGTTCTCGAAGATAGTCTACCCGGTACTTACGCCGGGTAGCTCCGCTATGGTTCCTGGTGCGACACCGACATCTCCAACATGCGGTCTTGAGGAGCTTCTTCGGCAAGCAGAAATCTTGCAAGGAAATAGTTTATCCTTCGGCAAGTTGCTTGCTGAGAGTGCTACAAACCTCAAGATCATCGCACTTGTAAGTTTTATCTGCCTTTTGCATTTCATATGAGTATCCCACTGTAGCCCCTGAGGATTTAGACGGAAAACCATAGGTCTTTGCATTTGTATACTCTAAGAGTGACTAAGCTAGAAAACTTCTCGCTGTAGCCCCCAAGCATATAGTTTGAATGAATTATTCCGACTAGATGCTTTCATAGTAGCATACACAGTGTTTATAAATTTCAATACTGTAGCCCCCAAGCTTCTAGTTGTAACTGAATTAGTTCTGACTAGATGCTTAAAGAAAGACTAAGCATATGACTGAGTTTAAAAACTTTATACTGTAGCCCCCAAGCTTCTAGTTGAAAACTAAATTAGTTCCAACTAGATGCTTAAAGAAATACCAAGTATATTGCTAAGTTAAAAAATCACACTGTAGCCCCCAAGCCTCTAGATGGATATTTATCCGGCTAGATGCTCCAAGTAGACTAAACAAAGTTAACTTTTCCTTTCCATAGAATGAGAATGCTCGGAGGGGCGTGGCCAACGAGAAGTACCAGAAGATGCGTGTGGACTTGGAAGCCGAAAAGGGTAAAACTGCCTTCTTGAAGGAACAAATCACCAAGAGCAAGCGTCTGTTTTTCCTTTCTTTTTCGTATTCCAACTTGGTCTTGTGCCAACATTCTCCGAGTACTCACTATGAACTGTTCTTTCTCCGACTTGTAGAAGCCATTTCCAAGGCTAAGGATATTGTTGAGCAATCCAAGAATATTCAACAACTGGATAGCGAAAACAAGATCCTTAGGTAGGAGAGGAAGGATATGCTGAAGATGCACAAGGACTCAATGAAAGTCCTGCAAGACTCCGCAAACGAGGAGATGAACCGCTTGAAGGAGGAAATCACGATCCTGGAAGATCAAAAGAAAGCCGCCGATGAGCAAAATCAGCGCCATCTGGACGCGTACAGGATCCTCCGACAAGAACAGGAATCCATGGTGGAAACTCTCCAGTAGGCTGAGATTAGCATCTTCAGTAAGTCATTCTCCGTCTTGTACTTCTGTAAGCTAGTTACTCTAAACTTTTTTGTGTTATTGAACTCATGCGTTCCTTTGTTGGAAATTTGCAGCTCCTATGGGGTTAACCCAGTTGCCTCCTCTGCCAAAGGAATGCATGGTCCTTGCCGGCAAATTTATCAACACCGCCGTCAAGCAGACCAAGGAGATAGCCAAGCCCCTCCAGATTAACGTCAAGGCGGTGGACTCTGTGGCGAAGTTCTCGGAGATCTTGCACCAAGACCCCGAGCGTATCTCAAGCTGGAAAGCTTCCTGTACACAGTCCGGCGCAAGGATGGCACTGTCAATGGTCAAGGAACACTACGAAGATGCTGCCATCGACACGGTGACCTCCGGTATCCCCGACGCAGACGACGAAGGCCAAAATATAGATCACGAGGCTATCTTGGCGTCGCTCGCATGTTTTGACACCAGTCGCCGAGTTGGTCGATCCTATTGTCTTTGTGCCTATGAAAACCATTGACGGTGGCAACCGAAGCTCCTCTGAGTCCCTCAACACTGTCGACTTCGAGGAAGGTGACTCTCCTGCTGCGGACGATGCTACGTCCAAGTCGCCTGTGCCAGAGGAATGAAAAACAATTATGTAATATTTGTTTCCTCTGTAACGTGTATGCGGAAAAAACTACGTGTTAACTTAAGGCGGAAAACAATGGTTGTTATTTCCTACTACTCAAGAACTGGTTCCAGCATGTATATATTTTTTAAGCAAGTGCTGGCTTATCCATTACTTTGGTTTTTATGCTTGACTTTTTGTGAGTCAGAAGACTCGTTGTCGGAACTATGCGCTCAGGTGATGATGCCCAATGGCACAGTCAAGAACCTAAGCACAAAATCGCCAACAATAAGTGCCAAAAGTCACTACTCCAGAATCCACATAAAAACAACAAAGAACGTGTAGACCAGAAAACTTAAGCTAACGCCCATAGGCAGAATTTTCACAAGTGCAATCACAAAGCTTGTGCATAAAGGTTTTGTACGATCCAAAAATGAACACTAAAGGAGGTAAAAGACTCAGAAATATGAGTGAACCAGGGAGCTTTAATTCATTTATCATATAAGAGGTACACAATATATAAAAAATGCTAAGTGTAGAAAGGATGTAGTTGTGCTATGTTCCATGGCCGATCAAGCTCCGTGTAGTCATCATTCGAGTCACGTCGCTTACGCTTATGATCCTAGTTGGGTCTATCCATCAGTTCACGATTGTCAATGAGGTAGTAAGACCCATTGAGCAGTGCCTTGCTTATGATGAACGGTCCTTCCCATGGCGGGGATAATTGGTGTGACTTCTTCTGCTTAAGTCGGAGCACCAAATCCCCCTCTTTAAACGAGCGATGCGGGACGTGGCGACTATAGTAGCTGCGTAGCTTCTGCTGGTAGATGGCGGATCTTTGGCATGCCAAAACACGCTCCTCCTCGAGAAGGTCCACATCTAGGCGTCTGGATTCTTCAGCGTCATCTTCGTCATAGGCGGCAACTCTTGGTGAGTCGTGAAGGATGTCGGAAGGCAGGATGGCTTCTGCTCCATATACCATGAAGTAAGGGGTGTAGCCACTGGATCTATTTGGTGTAGTTCATAAACTCCATAGCACAGATGGCAATTCTTCCGCCCAGGCTCCAGCTGCTCTATGTAGTGATGCCTCAAGACGTGGCTTGATTCCCTGCAGAATTAATCCATTGGCTCGCTCAACCTGACCATTGGGTTGTGGATGTGCCATAGATGCAAGGTCTAGTCAGGTGCCCTTCTCCCAACAATAAGCTTCCACTTCTCCGAGTGACAAGTTTCTACCATTGTCGGTGATAATGCTATGTGGGAGACCAAATATCACCACTATATCTCGGACAAACCTAAGGGTAGTTGCCCCATCGAGCTTTCTGATGGGTTTAGCTTCTATCCATTTGGTGAATTTATCAACTGCTACTAGCAGATGCGTAAACCCACATGGTGCCGTCTGCAACGGACCAACCATGTCCAGCCCCCAGACTGCAAATGGCCAAGTTATTGGTATTTTTCGCAATTCTTCAGTAGGAACATGTGGTTGTCGGGCATAGTACTGGCATCCCATGCATGTCTCAACCAGCTTGTCGGCATCCGCCTTCACGGTCAGCTAGTAGAATCCTTGCCAGAAATCTTTAGCGATGAATGATCGGGGAGCAGCGTGATGCCCGCAATCTCTGAGATGGATTTCGCGTAGGATTTCAATACCTTCTTGCTGGGAAACACATTTAACGTATACACCAGTAGTGCTTCTTTTGTAGAGCTGTCCATTGATTATGGTATAGACCTTTGCTCGACGTACTATTTGCCGTCTTTTGACCTTGTCGTCGGGCAAAGTTTCGTGTTCGAGATACTCCATGAACGGTTTTGTCCAAGACGGAGGGACCTTTGTCACCATGTGAATGAAAGAGTCAACTATGTCCGGGTTGTCGATATCTGCTCCCTTCACGGATGGTGTCCGTAGATGCTCCAGGAAAACTCTAGGCGGAATTCGTTTGCGCCCTGATCCAAGCTTAGACAGCAGATCAGCTGCCTCATTTTGCTCCCTAGGTACATACTTGACCTCGTAGCCCAAGAAGCTCTTGGCTATCTTGTCCACTTCGTCTCGATATGCCGCCATCATAGGGTTCCGCGTGTTCCAGGTGCCAGCCACCTGTTGGGCAACCAAGTCGGAATCTCCACAGCAAACTATGCGCTTGATGCCAATATCCTTGGCAACGCGTAATCCATGAATGAGTGCTTCATACTCCGCCATGTTGTTTGTATCCTTGAAGTGGATCCACAGAACATAGTGTAGCTTGTCCCCAGTTGGTGACTGTAGCAGTACACCAGCCCCCGAGCCGTTGAGCAGATTTGATCCGTCAAAGTGCATTACCCAGTATTCTGGCTCCGGCATTGGGGTAGCATCTGGCATCTCCATCCAATCTGCAATAAAATCCGCCAAGGCTTGTGAATTGATAGCGTCGCGTCTCTTGTAGGTGATCTCGAAGGCGGCAAGTTCAATGCCCCACTTCGCGACCCTTCCTGTAGCATCGCTGTTGTTGATATTGTCGGACAGTGGAGTCTTGCTCACCACTGTGATGGGGTGCTCCTGGAAATAGTGCCTCAGCTTCCGAGAATCAAGGAATACTCCATAAGCTATCTTTTGGTAGTGCGGGTAACGCTTCTTGGACTCCGTCAAGACCTCGCTTACATAGTAAACTGGTCGTTGAACTCCGTACTCATGCCCTGGTTCCTTCCGCTCTACCACGACAATGATGCTGATTACCCGGTTGGTGGCCGCCATGTAAATTAACACGGGTTCTCCGGGCTCGGGTGCTGAAAGGATAGGAGCTAAGGAAAGAATCTCCTTGAGCTGCTTCAATGCTGCATCTGCTTCATCCATCCACGTGAATTTTTCCGCCTTCTTCAGTAACTTGTACAGCGGCAGAGCCTTCTCTCCAAGTCGGCTGACGAACCGACTAACTGCTGTAACACAACTTGTTAGTCGTTGTATGTCCTTTAGGCATGTCGGACGATATATGTTTAAGATGGCCTTAATTTTCTCCGAGTTGACCTCGATTCCACGCTGGGAAACGATGAAGCCCAACAATTTGCCGGCTGGAACCCCGAAGACGGCTTCTTAGGGTTAAGCATCATGTTGTATTTCTGGATATTATCAAAGGTTTATTTTAAGTCGGAGATTAAATCGTTTTATTTCTTAGACATCACCGCTATATCGTCCACATAGGCGTGAACGTTCCGACCAATTTGGTCGTGTAGGAAACATTGCATTGTCCGCTGGTACGTAGCACATGCGTTTTTAGCCCAAAGGGCATTGTGACATACAAAAACGTGTCGTAGGGTGTAGTGAACAAAGTGGCCAATTGGTCCGACTTCCTCATCTTGATCTGGCGGTATCCTGAGTATGCATCGAGAAAACACAAAAGCTCCGAGCCAGCCGTCGAGTCAATGACTTGGTCAATGTGAGGCAAAGCAAACGGATCTTTGGGACATGCTTTGTTCAAGCCGGTGTAATCAACGCACATTCTTAATTCTCTGTTTCCCTTTTTGGGGACAAGTACAGGATTGGCCACCCATTGGGTGTGAAGGAATTCTCGGATAAAACTAGCCTTAAGTAACCTAGCTATCTCTTTGCCTATGGCGCGTCTCTTATCATCTCCAAAGCGTCGTAGAGGTTGTTTCACTGGTTTACATTTTGGATCAATATTCAAGTTATGCACGGCAAGTTCCCTAGGTACACCTATCATGTCGGCAGGTTGCCAGGCAAAGATGTCCCTATTCTCACAGAGGAACTCGACGAGCGCGCTTTCCTATTTAGGGTCCAGGTTTGTCCCAATGGCGGTGGTCTTGGAGGCATCGCCTACCACAAGTTCCACCGGCTTGGTCTCGATGGCGGCCTTGAATGCTTTGGAGTCGAATCTGTTTCTTCGACGCGGGCATCTCTGAGGCATCGACCTTGCTCTGGATATCCTTGAATTCTTCGCTGTAGAGGACAGCTTCTGCGTAGGCTGCTTCTCCAATCTCACAGTCCCTTGCTTTGGTAAAGCTTCCGGATACAGTGATGACATCGTTTAGTCCGGGTATCTTGAGTCTGTTGTAGACGAAGCATGGCTTGGCCATGAAGGTGTGGAATATGTCGCGGCCGAATATGACGTGGTACACTCTCTTGAAGGGGACCACCTCAAAGGTCATGCGTTCTTGGCGGTAATTATTAACATCACCAAAAGCGACCTGAAGTGTGATGCACCCAAGGGACCGAGCTGTTGGGCCACGCGGATATAAAACAAAAAATTTCCTCTAACGTGGTGATCCCAAGATCTAGCTAAGGTAGAAGGCCACGAGGTTTACCACTAGGCACGCAGTTGCGGATTACTGATGAAGCGCGTCAGTTGATGCAGTGCAGTTCTCACGATCCGATCGTCTTGGTGCTGATCGCACAACACCTCTGCTGGTATCCACACGTACAAGGAGGAGCATCGGCGGCGAACTGCTAGGTTCGTAATGACGGCTGGACTGCTATGGAGCTAGGGTTTCCAACACATGGAATGACCTAACCGAACAACGATTAACCTTTCTGGGTTACGGTGCTCCACTATATATAGGGAGTGAACGTGGGCTCTGCTCGCGCGACCCATTCACTAAAGCCCATATAACACTAGTCACCGTGAGTCCAACTCACTAACTCAGTCCTAATCCGGTTTAGGTCCAACCCAACCAGATTACAGGTTCAGATCCAATCCTAACTTGCTCACGCTCTTAAGTGTGTGACCCCGCAGGCTCATGGCTACTTGGACACGATTGGAGTCCGACTCTCAATCGATCAGTCGGCAGCGGCTCCTAGCAGAACATGCCGACTCCCAAGTACCAAAGAGTCATGACGACTTGCCTTTCCAATGCGACTTATGTCCGAGTCCCTTTTGCCTCACGATATACCTTGTGAGACTATAGGCGAATTATTGTCATCCCTTAAATAGTCCGACTCTCTTCTCGATCCGAGATAAGTGATTCACCCGACTAACTCTTAGTCAATCGCCTTGGTTAACACTTAACCGAGTCATGCATGGCCATGCTTTCCGAATCATATCTCACGAGAGGGCCCAGAGAATATCTCTCCAAGTGGAGGGGCAAAATCCCATCTTGGTTATTCACATCACGCAGCTTGATTCTCAGTCGACCCGAACCCTGCCTTTATAACTTCGCCATTCTGGATCAGCGTTTGACAGAACCTAAGTCGGCGATCCTCAACTCGGACTATGCAACAACCTCAGGTCTAAGGATTACATTGATTGAGATATACAAATGACAACTTGTTCGTTATACCTCAATATGGGCCAATCCGACTCGCTAAACTCTTTAGCTGAATCTGTGTAAGTTGGAATAGCATTTCCATGCCCATGACAAGTGGAACCGAGTCATCAAGCCAACTTTCACATTGGTCTAAGTTGTGTGTCCAGCATAACTTCAATGACCAAGGATATTTAGTACAAACAACATGAATGCATAGTTCCACAACCAAATCACATATTCAATGATATACATCAGATGTTTATACAAGGACTACTTAATATCTTTATGAATACAATGGGGATATCATCATACATGATTGCCTCTAGGGCATATTCCCAACATGAGCCTCCCGACCAGGAACTACGCCGTGGAAGATGGTGTTGGTCCGCCTAAGGTTTGCCTCCGTCAAGTTCATCTTCTACGGTGTATCTAGGTACATGATGTTGATGCTTCTTCCACTATCCACCATACATTGGTGAACTCATTGCCGTCAATCAGGGGGTTGATGACCATGGCGTATTGGTTCTCCGTAGGGATGAGGTATGGCTGATCCTTCCTGTCCCAAGTAATTGGAATCTCCGACCAGCATAGGAATTGGGGAACTGGGGGTAGAGTAGCCATCAGTATCCTCATGGAGGTCTTCTGTTGTCGGACGGTGGGAGTGCCAAGGAAAGTGTGGAAAACTGCCACCTTCTTCTCGAAGGGGTTCTTGCCCTTGTCATCGCTCATCGAGGCGTGCTTGGGGTCAACATCCTCGTCCATGTCACTTGAATCCTTGGATTCCTCCTCCTTATTCCCTTTGCCCTTTCCTCGCGGTTTGTTCTTCCGACTTTGCTTGTAGCCGGACTCCGGGTCCTCCTTGAGGTTGTCAACGAACTTGCAGTGGCGATTGGTGTGGGTGGCCTTGCCGTTGGCATCAAGGTGTACTAGGCACGGCATATCACGGTACTCCTCGTAGGTTTGGGGAACGTGGAGCGCTGCCAAGGTAGTTTCACTTCCTCGCTGCTGCCCACGGCCAGCTCCCCGTCCTCGGCCATGCTGTCCGCCATCACCTCGTCCTGCAAAAGTCGTAGCGACCATGTTGGGGGTTTGCTTTTCTTCTGGTGTGGATTTCTGCTTTGTGCTGCTGTTCCTCCGAGCTTGAGTTGGAACGGCCATTGCCAGCAGAGAGCCGCGAGCATCGGCGGCGGCAGCTGCGAACTCACTGGCCAACTGAATCATCTGGTTCAAGTCTAGCTGGTGGTTGTCCTGCAAGCGCTTCAGCTTATGTCGAAGCAACATGCCCCTTTCCAACCTATAGATGAAGGCGGCCATGGCGGTCTGAGCGTGCACTCCTGCGCAGGAATTCTTCATATCCAGCCAACGGGAGAGGTAGGCGCGAGATGTCTCGTCTTTCTCTTGCACGCACCGCTATAGATCGCCAACAGTTCAGGGATGTTTGTACGTACCCTCGAAGTTCTTGGTGAACGCTTCTTGCATGTCCAACCAATTGTAGATGGATCTTTCCGGCAAGTCATCAATCCATTGACGGGCCGTGCCCGCCAACATCAATGGGAGGTACTTGACGACAACGTTGGGGTTACCCCCGACGATCTCCACCATGTTACCGTAGTCCTGCAACCACGTAGCTGGCTTGGCGGTGCCGTCATAGGGCTTGATGGTCTTGTCAATTTGGAAACCTTTGGGGTAAGTTGCGGACCGTATTACAGGTCCAAAGCAACGTGGTCCCAGGTATGGTCCTTCTCGGGCCTCGTGGATCTTGTCCAAGCATGAACGTGCATCGTATGGCTCCGGGCTTCTTTTCTTCTTCTTGCCATCAGGGGATGGGCTGCGTGAATGACGCGGGCCTCCTCCGCCATGGTGGCTGCTAGGTAGCGATGGAGGCGGAGGTGGCGGTGGGTTATATTTCTTGCTGTTACCCTCCTGCGATGCCTCACGCTTGTCATGATTGCTTGCCGGACACGGAGGGTCATGGCGCGACCTGCTCTTGTGTCCTTGGTTGGGCTCTCCGTCATGACGGGTCTGCTCCGTGTTGTCGCGGATGACGATGCCGCTCTGCCTTGGCGGAGGCATATCCGTATGATGGTGAGCCTTGGTGTCTTCGCGATGTCGGGGTGAGCGGGGCGGTGGCGATGGGCGAGGAGGTTGGGCCTTACCTCCGTGGTCGGAGGATATGGGGATGGCATCCTTCCTGTTGCGCGCATCCCTCCGTCTTTGTTCTGACGAACCCGTCTGAGACCCAAAATCAAGGGGAGATCTGTCCCTTGGCGGCTTATGCTGGCTAGACTGGAAAAACACTGGGTAGGACTCAAGCCTCTGAGAGGTGGCCTTTTCCTGCTGTTTCACCGCCTTGGCCACTAGGTCATAGACCTGGTCCACCGCTTCAGGTGATCTATCCTGCTCCAGAAGGGTCTTGGCGGTGGCGAGGTTGAGGAGAGGAGTGGGCATCACCTGCCTGCCTTCACTGTCAATGTATGGCTTGGCTTGTGCCGGCTTCGGGGGAGCCCATCCTAGGTTTCGCCGCACACCAGGATCGTTGATGACGCGAGCCGGAGCTTTCTTGGCCTTCTCCTGCTGCAGCAGAGTCTTGTACTCGGCCTCCATTGCTCTAGCTTTCTCTATTGATTTCTGCGCGTTGGCCAGATCTCGATCTAGCTTTGCGCCTTGCTCCGCGATGGCCTGCGCTTCCTCCAGCAGCTGCTCGCGCTTTTCGTCAAGCTGGACTACATTGCGAATATGAGCCACGGTCATAGGCTCGACGAGGAGATTGCCGTACATCACTCTATCAGCTGGAGTAACTTGGGTAGCAGCAGACGTAGATGTTGGAGGCGGCGGGTTTGCGGTGTTGTTGTTGCTCGGTCCGGTGCCGAGTTCCTACGGCTGTTGCACTGGGTTAGGCAGAGGGGGCATGTCCTTTGCGCGATCATTATCGGCAGCAACAGGTGGTCCCTTCCCTTTGTCCAGCGCTATAGGCGGAGCTCTTCCGGGTTGATCTTCATCCATCGCCGTCCCAATGGTGATGAACACCTCTCGGGACGTGACGGCGTTGTTGGCCTGCTCGTCGCGTGTGTAATCCTCCTCCATCTCCTGCATGGCAGAGTCTAGCTCCTCCGGGATGAAATCTATTTCCTCCGAGTCTGCACTGAAGTAGGCATAGAGTGCGTCAATCATAGAGTCGAAGGGTGTCGGGACTTCCTCGATGACGGGGGGTGGAGGTGCAGTAGCAGTGACAATGACTGGAGGCGGTGGTGCATCTACGGCAATGGCGGCAGGAGGCGGTGGTGGAGGTGGCTAAATCGGAGGGGCTCCGTCAATGAGCGCAAGCGCTGTCTGAGCTGCCTCCTCGGCCTCTGCATAGTTGTTGATGGTGTTCACCATGCTTTCGAAGGTGAGACGTCCCGAAGCCTGCTACCGCCTTAGAGAATGCCGAAGAAGCGTACCTTGGTCCAGTCCTTCAACAAAGTGATACATGGCATCATCATTAGTGTAATGCGCCAGATCGGCCCGTATACGGAGCCACCTGGCAAGGTAATCGCGGGGGGTTTCGCCCTCTCTCTGAACGCAACGCGCCAGATCGAAGATGGTAACCACGCCGACAAACTTGGATCTCTAATGTCTAGACGCGCGGACGAAGCCGGCGGATTTGCAGTGATCTTCCACCGTTATATCATGCACAGGGGTAGTTTGGGTGGGCCTTGAATTTTTCCGATCTTTGCCGGCCAACTCCGAGGAGAGATCCGACATCGATCCTTCCGCGAACAAATCCTTCCCGTAGGCGGTCCGTGCGGGTCTTGATGCTCCTCCAACTCCAAGGGAACTAGTGCTCGAGTCGGTTTTGCCGATGAAGAGGTGGATATCTTCGATGGGGACGATCGAGCACCGCGTAGGGTTCGTCTTTGCTGGGATCCAGAACTCATCGGTAGGGACGATCAGAACGTTGACGGAGAAGAGAACACGACCGATGGCTACGGTTTCGCCGATTCCCGCGAAGATCTTGGTCCTCGCCCGCTAAAGAGCATGAAGCGCCTCTTGCCCCACGGTGGGCTCCAACTATCGTGGTATTGCCGACGAGTATGCCATGGAGGGGTCCTCACAGTGCTTGTTTAGAGACGTGGAGAAGGCGGACGGTTGACGGGTACGAGGTAACACAGCTTACCCAGGTTCAGATCCCACAACGGTGGCAGAATCCTACTCCTGCTATAAATCACTATAAGGGCAATACGCCGAGTTACAGGGAGTGGTTCGTTGTGCGAGGTGCGTCGTAGTCAACACTAGGTTATCTGAGATTATGCCCTAAAGGCTCCCATAGGACCGACTTATATAGTCGCCAGGTCCTAGGGTTACAGGGAAAAGGCCTAGCCGGATAGATTACAGAGTCCTACACTTCTTACAACTAGTCTAGCGTGTCTTGCACTCCAAGGCTCCGGGTATGTCGGTGACTCCTCCGTAGCCTTCCTTTATCCGCCATGGGCCTCCCTTCTGAATCCATCTAACTGGGACGCCTAGCAGTCCATGGGCCATGCTACCAACTGTGGGCCACTCGGGTTATCCGGATAGGAGACATGCTATGAGGATACCCATATAGCATATCCCCAACTCCAAGATCTTCCTTGAGTCTTGGAAGTTATAACTTCTGTAATGACCTCTCCTTATCCTTTTTGTTTGCTTTTTGTGCCAAGAATGACCTCTAATGAGAGGGAAGTAAGATTTGGGGAGTTGCTGTCCTGAAACAGATTTTTGTCCTCCACCAAAAAAATCATGAGGAGTATCTGTAACTTGGATTGAGCTAAACATTTATGAATAAATCCACCGGTATGTTAGTTAAATTTTGTTAGATCAAAACTTTTTGATTTGAGCAATAGAAGATTTTCTAAAAAAATTGGTTTCTACCTGCTGGTCTGTTTTGACAGATTTCTATCATTATTTGCATTTGCTTCTTATTGATTCCTTTTTTGAGTTTTCTTTTAGGGAATTGAGCTTTTTGAAGGAGTTGCTACAATAGCTTGTGTTTTTAGTGAAAAGTCTTATTGTTCCAAAGCTTTATCTAAAGGTCTATTATCTTTTGAATACACTAATATTGCTAATGAAGATTGTGTGAAGTTTTGTATCAAGGAAAATTTTCAGGTGTAGAGAGAGAATGATGTAATGAGATGAAGAATGGACAAAAGCTCAAGCTTGGGGATGCCACCCCGGTGTCACCCCAAGAAATATCCAAGAGGTACAAGCGTCAAAGCTTGGGGATGCCCAAGGCATCCCCTTCTTCATCAATAAAAAGCTAAGGTCTATCTAGACACTTCGTTTTTATTGTTTCATGCACAAGTTATGTTGTGTCACATCCCAAAATTTTCCAAATTTTGAAATGTGAAAAATAAATAAACAAAAGAGTTAATTGTTGAAATTTAGGGTGAAAAGAAACTTTTTGCTACTAAATGGAAACACCAAAACCCTTCTTGAACAAAATTTGAATGAAAAGGGCACATCCAACAAAATTTCAATCAAGTGAAATGCATTCATCAATGAATGTATCTTGAAATTTAAACACTTGGAAAAGTTAAACCAAAATCCCAAATATTAATGAAAGAAATCATTTCCAAGATCTCTCTAAGACTATGGATTTGATCCATATAAAAATTCAGCAACAAACATTTATAAATGATCAAAAATGGTAAGTGAAAATATTATAAAACCATAGAAATTGGTTTCATCTAATTTGGAGCCATGGATAAAAACTTATGAATTTAATCAGATAAAAGGAATTAATTTCTAAAGCTTATAAAGCTCCTAACCAAAATCCATACCATTGAGAGCAAAGTAATCCTAAAAGTATTTAAAAATATAAACAAATATTAAATAAAATTATACAAAGTGGAATCACTAATTTTGGAGCAATAAATAAAAAGATATGGATTTTATAAGACAAAGAAAGAAATAAACAAATAAGGAATATTTAAAAGACAAATTAAATCTTGGCCAAATCCATAAGCAAATGGAATAAAGATAATCCAAATAAAAATAAAGAAATAAGGATTATTTAAATAAAATTATATGGGCTTTAACCAAATACAATTCAATTTGAATAAAGACAAAATCCCTAATAAAAAATGATTAATTAAATCATGAGAAAATAAATAATTGAAATAGCCAAAGTGGACTACAAGTTATCTAATTAACTTAAAAAGAATAAAGGATTAATTAAATAGAATTATATGGTTTGGAACCATATTCAAATTCATTTATATAAAGACAAAAGCTTCATTTAAATAAATATTAAATCATAATAAAATGTTTGAATTAATCCAAGGTGGACTACTTAAACACACTATTAAATAGTACAAACTTACGAAAAGGTTTGGTGAAATTTTAAATTCAAATGGGAGCTTGAATCAATGGTTTGAATTGAAGACAGGAAATCAGAAAAGAAAAAGAAAACAGAGAAGGAAAAAAATAAGAAATGCACCCGAAACCCCATCTAACCCATTAACAGCTTGGCCCAAAGACAACCGGCACCTCCCCTCTCTCTGGCCGTTCATTCTCACCCACTAATCAACCCACGCGCTCACTATCAAAGAGGACCCACCGCCATGATGGCATCGTCTTTAACCCGCGCGACCAATTCTTTCCCCACACTACGGCCATTTGCAACGTCGATTACTCATGTTCAATTCGCCTAAATGCCGCACTAATCCTGCCCAGTGATCACTCTCGTTAAATCGCCTCCCTTCCCTCTCTCTTTCCCCTCACTCTCCACCTCCTCTCCGCCCTAGGGCTGCTCCAATTTCCCCTTGCAACCCCACTGCTCCGACGAGCTTCCCCGTCGAATTCCGTTGGCGTCGAACCTCCCCTTACCCCATATTGCACACGAGCTTGACCCCCATCGCCATGCGAACCTGCCAGCATCCTCAGCTAGCCCGCGCACTCTTCGGAACATCGGCAAGGACAACGTCTACTCGCCACCGTCTCCTGCCATAACTCCGGTGAGTTCTCCCCGTAAGCCCAGACCGCCCACTTCTCTCTAGATGATACTCCTGCAGTCACCGTCCCCGTGCGCATCTAACACCACCATTTTCTTGTCCTAGCGTGTCCTGTAGCCTCGCCCCCAACGACACCGGAGCGTGCCCGACGGAAGTAGGAACTCCGGCGAGCAATCGCCAGCAACTCCGCGCGCCCCTCGACCAACGATGAGCATGTTGAGCATCAGCACATCCCTGCGAAAATGGTGAGCACCTTCCCCCTCTTCTTTGCTTCCTATATTAGCCGGACCACCGCCGCCAGAGTGTCGTCACCGTGCACCGTCGCCAGCACCACCAGGTTTTGGTCAGAGCACGGTGAACCGTTAGATCCAGATCATAGAGCTAGGATAGTTTCACTTATCGAAGGGGTATGACTGCATCTGATCCATGCGTTGACCTTTTAATCCTACGGCCAGTATTGCTTGATCCGTACGAATCGGTATGCGCTAGTAGAAAACAGCCACGTGGCCTAGCTTTTGTTTTAAAAACAGAAAAGGTTCTATTAGATGTTTGATTCTGAAAAATTCATAACTTTTGTTATACACGTACAAAAATTACAAATTTTATATCATTGGAATCAGGAAAATGAAACCTTTGCAACCATGGCCTTAGTTTAGTATCTTGATTCTAGAAAATTAGGTGTTTTTGCAGAAACATTTGTAGGACTATTTTGTGTATAAAAATTATTCTAAAAAATGCTTTTTGAGTAAAACCTTTTGCAAATGGTTTGATTTGAACTCTATGACCCTAAACACTAACTTTTGGATTTAAAAATGTATTTGATTAACACTAGAAAATTATTCCTTTGAATAAAAGCATTTCTAGTGAAACAAAATGCTGCTATAATTTAAAAATGATTTTTGAGTGAAACCTTTTGCAAATGGATTTGTTTTAAACAATTTGACCATAAACACTAACATTTGTGTTTAAAAACATATTTGGCTAACACTAGAAATTATTCCTTTGGATAAATCATTTCTAGCAAAACAAAAATGATTTAAAAGGGCCATTTTCACTAACTTGTTTTCAAATGATTTTGTCAGTTTTATAAATGACCAGTAGGTGTTTTAAAATGTTTATAGCCTTATTAGAAACCAATTTTTTAAAATAAAACAATCTTTTGCATGCTTACATGCATTGCTTTATTTTTATTATTTTATGTGGTGAATTGTTTGAATGCTAGTTTTGAATATGTGCCTTGCTTGATTGACTTGTAGTGAACCTTGAAGAGTGTGACAATTGCAAGATCAAGGAGTGAACCTAGTTTCTCTATCAAAAAGGCAAGTGGTGCTTCATACATTTTGTCCTATTATTTTAACTATGCATTAGTGATATTTTAAGTAGGACTTGCATGGAATTTTCTATGTGTTAACTATACCTTGGTAATCCTAGTAGATGATGCCTTATTAGAATTTTCCCTAAGTTAAGATTCTTGCTACTAGTATGCTTAGCCTAGATACTAGAAAACAAGGGTGGATTATTCATGCTATGAAATATGTCTAAGTCTATGACTTGTGTTTTGCTTAATAAAACAACTATGTGAATGAATCACCTGGGTGGAATGGTATGAATGGGTTATGTTGAGTGGTTACACAAGGACTAGTGGATGGAGTACCTTGTGTATCACACTTGTGGAAAGCCAGCCAGGAACAAATAGATTTGAGATGTTAAGTGTTGAGAAGCTTCTAGTGTAGCCACATGGCAATATGGGCTCTGCCTGGATCATATAAGTTGCAATAACTTAGCCAGATGGACAGAAGGTGGTAGGGGTGATAGGTTGGAACGCGTCCATTTGGTCTAAGGGAAGGCTTCTGAAAGATCTTGTAACGATGCACATCGAGTCTTGTGGGGAAAGTGCACCACATCTCGAGAGAGTAAAACCTAAGTACTTAGCCGTGTCCCCAGTAATGGACAATTTGAGCATCAAGACATGGAAGCTATCAAGGATCTCCTCATCCCAATTTCCAAGTTAAAAACTTGTGGCTGAACAAGGGTTAAAGGATCACCAATTCCTATTGGTGGATGCCTTGGGTGATTTTGACAAATAAAAACTTGGTGTTTTCAACTAATATGGAAAACCTTATTTTGAACAAAGCAAGCCTAAGATCCACTTAGCCCAATGCATATAGATGATAGATACCACTATTCTACCATAGTATCACTTGCCAATACAATTCAAATGTATTGACCCTTGTGGATGTAACTTATTATGTTGCAGGTTTGTTTGATGTTAGTGAAGTGTGTGGAATAGGCTTACAAGTCTACAACCAACATGATTAACTGTGGCATATGAAGATGCATGACTCCATGCTATATAGATATTTCTTCTACATTGTAATGAGATAGCCAAATGAGCTATGTAAGATGTAATGAATTATTTTATTCCTGGTTATAAAGTTGTATTATGACCTTTGTTTCTTGATATTACATCTTAAACTATGGATGCTAGTTATTCGATCCAGGTACTAGCATTGTAAACACAGGGATCTCTACCTTATCAGGTTGGGACCTCTACAAATGGTATCAGAGCACTGTGTTGCCTGTAGGATTGTAACCCTAGGATTGGACAAAACCCCTTAGAAAAATAAGAGTTTTATTTGTTCAAACTTATTTAAAAACAATCTTGTAAATTCTTTCTTCAACCTTTTTGGTTTTGATTCTACATCTCCCCTATTTTCAACTTGATGGACAAAACTTCAACATGAGCAAAGGACTTCAAAATCACCAATGACTTCAACTTTAGTTTCACCAAGGACTTCAACTTGGACATCATTAAGGACTACAAGTGAGACAAGAAACATTACTCAAGACTTGGAGATTAAGGAAATACAACTTAGAAGGAACCATCATCACCTTTGAAGCTTTGTGACCAAGATGCAAGAATTTTTCCAAGGATACCATGATCTTGTTCATGAAGAAATAACTAAGAAGAATGGAATGATCTCAAGTGAAACCTATAGTTGGACCACCATACTAGTGTTTAGTTTAAATCGATTTAGTGATCACACCAACTTATGTGGTGTAGCAAAAATATTTTGTTGCCTAAAAATATGCTTGAAACTTGTTGATTGAGTGGATTGTTTGATTGTGATTGCTTGCACATTGCCTGTGTGAATTGTTGTGTGTGAGTAGACTTCTTCTCTAGAAATCTTTTGCCTATTCTAATCCCAATCCAACCCAAACAGATGATTTCTCCAAGAGACCCCAACATCAAGTATGGCAACAACAACAACAACCAAGAGATGCACATGAGAGAACAACTGCTAGCAACCCAAGCCCAGTTGAATCAAGTGACAACTCAGTTTTTAGCCAACAACAATGAGTTAGACCCAACCATGCAAAAATTCTTGGAAACCCAATCTCAATTGGTGCAAAGGATGACCAATTAGATGATCAACATGAGAAGCAGCCTTTCCCAAAGTGATTGTGACAACAATGATATCAAGGATGGTATTATAGAAGGAACTCAAGCCTGCAAAATTTGTGGAGACATGGAACACACTTATAAAGAGCATATGGACCAATGCCCCAATTGTGAAGAGAAACATCCAACTAAATAATGCCCCACATCTCAAGTTACTTGTTTCCTATGTGAAGGAAATGATCATGTCCCTATCCAATGCCCCATCTATCCTATAGTTCAACAGATGAAACAAGATGGAAAACATCAAATGTTTGGGAACCTCCATACCAAGAAGGATGAAGACAAAGTCAGATATCAGTATGCACCTCCATACATTGTAACCCACCATGGTGGACAAAATAAGAAACATGGACGTTATCCTAGGAATCATTCAAGGAACCGAGGAAGTTTTCCCACATTTGTGGTGAAATATGAAGAGCATGAACTAAGAGAACTTCTAGCTTTGGAGGAACCCAAGAACAAGAAGAAAATCCCCAACCCCAGCAAGATAGACATTATCCAGGTGCAATGTTACACTTGCAAAGGGATGGGACACTATGCTTATAAATGTCCAGAAAATAAGAACCAAGGAAACACACAAGAGGCAATGATACCAAAGAAGAAGAAGGATATTAGCCAAGTGATGTGCAACCACTTCAAAGAGCTTAGGCCATTATGCATCATATTGTATAGAGAAGACACCTCAAGACATCAACCTTGTCACATGTTTCAAGTGTGGTAACAAAGGACACTATGCAAAGAACTGTCCAGAGAAGATACATCAAGATACCAAGAAATACAAGATGTAATCTAGTCCAAAAATCTTTTAAGGGTGGTAGCACTCTAGTTGTCTTGAAGCCAACTTGTAACCTCTAGCCTTCCCAAATATCGGGACGAGATTTCTTTTAAGGGTGGTAGTCTGGCACATCCCAAAATTTTCCAAATTTTGAAATGTGAAAAATAAATAAACAAAAGAATTAATTTTTGAAATTTAGGGTGAAAAGAAACTTTTTGCTACTAAATGGAAACACCAAAACCCTTCTTGAACAAAATTTGAATGAAAAGTGCATCCAACAAAATTTCAATCAAGTGAAATGCATTCATCAATGAATGTATCTTGAAATTTAAACACTTGGAAAAGTTAAACCAAAAGCCCAAATCTTAATGAAAGAAATCATTTCCAAGATCTCTCTAAGACTATGGATTTGATCCATATAAAAATTCAGCAACAAACATTTATAAATGATAAAAAATGGTAAGTTAAAATATTATAAAACTATAGAAATTGGTTTCATCCAATTTGGATCCATGGATAAAAACTTATGAATTTAATAAGATAAAAGGAATTAATTTCTAAAGCTAATAAAGATCCTAACCAAAATCCATACCGAATTGAGAGAAACATAATCCTAAAAGGATTTAAAAATATAAACAAATATTAAATAAAATTATACAAAGTGGAATCACTAATTTTGGAGCAATAAATAAAAAGATATGGATTTTATAAGACAAAGAAAGAAATAAATAAATAAGGAATATTTAAAAGAAAAATTAAATCTTGGCCAAATACATAAGCAAATGGAATAAATATAATCCAAATAAAAATAAAGAAATAAGGATTGTTTAAATAAAATTATATGGGCTTTAACCAAATACAATTCAATTTGAATAAAGACAAAATCCCTAATAAAATGATTAATTAAATCATGAGAAAATAAATAATTGAAATAGACAAAGTAGATTAAAAGTTATCTAATTAACTTAAAAAGAATAAAGGATTAATTAAATAGAATTATATGGTTTGGAACCATATTCAAATTCATTTAAATAAAGACAAAAGCTTCATTTAAATAAATATCAAATCATAATAAAATGTTTGAATTAATCCAAGGTGGACTACTTAAACACACTATTAAACAATACAAACTTACTGAAAAGGTTTGATGAAATTTGAAATCCAAATGGGAGCTTGAATGAATGGTTTGAATTGAAAACAGGAAATCAGAAAAGAAAAAGAAAACAGAGAAGGAAAAAAATAAGAAACAGACCTAGAAATCCCAGCCCATCTAACCTAGCCCAACAACTTGGACCAGCACAGCCCACTCGGCACCTCCCCTCTCTCTGGCCGTTCATTCTCACCCACTAATCAACCCACGCGCTCACTGTCAAAGAGGACCCACTGCCATGATGGCATCATCTTCAACCCGCGTGACCAATTCTTCCCCTCACTGCGGCCGTTTCCAGCGTCGATTACTCGTGTTCAATTCGCCTAAATGCTACACTAATCCCGCCCAGTGATCACTCTCGTTAAATCGCCTCCCTTCCCTTCCCTCTCTCTCTCTCTCTCTCTCTCTCTCTCTCTCTCTCTCTCTCTCTTTCCCCTCACTCTCCACCTCCTCTCCACCCTAGGGCTGCTCCAATTTCCCCTTGCAACCCCACTGCTCCAACGAGCTTCCCCGTCGAATTTCGGTGATGTCGACCCACCCCTTACCCTGTAGTGCACACAAGCTTGACCCCCATCGCCGTGTGAACCTGCCAGCATCCTCAGCTAGCCCGCGCGCTCTTCGGAACGTCGGCAAGCACAACGTCTACTCGCCACCGTCTCCTGCCACAACTCCGGCGAGTTCTCCCCGTAAGCCCCGACTGCCCCCTTCTCTCTAGATGATACTCCTACAGTCACCGTCCCCGTGTGCATCTAGCGCCCCCATTTTCTTGTCCTAGTGTGTCCTGTAGCCTCGCCCCCAACGACACTGGAGCGTGCCCGATGGAAGCAGGAACTCCGACGAGCAATCGCCAGCAACTCCGCGCGTCCCTCGACCAACGATGAGCATGTTGAGCATCAACACATCCATGCAAACTCGGTGAGCACCTTCCCCCTCTTATTTGCTTCATGTATTAGCCGGACCACCGCCGCCAGAGCGTCGCCGCCGCGCGCCATCGCCAACACCACCAGGTTTTGGTCAGAGCATAGTGAACCGTTAGATCCAGATCGTAGATCCAGGATAGTTTCACTTATCGAAGGGGTATGACTAAATCTGATCCGTATGTTGCCCTTTTAATCCTACGACCAGTATTGCTTGATCCATGCGAATCGGTATACGCCAATAGAAAACAGCCACGTGGCCTAGCTTTTGTTTTAAAAATAGAAAAGGTTCTATTAGATGTTTGATTTTGAAAAATTCATAACTTTTGTTCTACACGTCCATAAATTACAAATTTTATATAATTGGAATAAGGAAAATGAAACCTTTGCAACCATGCCCTTAGTTTAGTATTTTGCTTTGGGAAAATTAGGTGTTTTTGAAGAAACATTTGTAGGACTATTTTGTGTATAAAAAATATTCTAAAAATGCTTTTCTAGTAAAACCTTTTGCAAATGGTTTGATTTGAACTCTCTGACCCTAAACACTAACTTTTGGATTTAAAAGTGTATTTGATTAACACTAGAAAATTATTCCTTTGAATAAAAGCATTTCTAGTAAAACAAAGTGTTGCTATAATTTAAAAATGATTTTTGAGTGAAACCTTTTGCAAATGGATTTTTTTTAAACACTTTAACCATAAACACTAACATTTGTGTTTAAAAACATATTTGGCTAACACTAGAAATTATTCCTTTGGATAAATCATTTCTAGCAAAACAAAAATGATTTAAAAAGGCCATTTTCACTAACTTGTTTTCAAATGATTTTTCCACTTTTATAAATGACCAGTAGGTGTTTTAAAATTTTTATAGCCTTTTTATAAACCACTTTGTTCAAATAAAACAATATTTTGCATGCTTGCATGCATTGCTTTGTTTTTATTATTTTATGTGGTGAATTGTTTGAATGCTAGTTTTGAATATGTGCCTTGCTTGATTGACTTGTAGTGAACCTTCAAGAGTGTGACAATTGCAAGATCAAGGAGTGAACCTAGTTTCTCTACCAAAAAGGCAAGTGGTGCTTCATACATTTTGTCCTATTATTTTAACAATGCATTAGTGATATTTTAAGTAGGACTTGCATGGAATTTTCTATGTGTTAACTATACCTTGGGAAATCCTAGTAGATGATGCCTTAGTAGAATTTTCCCTAAGTTAAGATTCTTGCTACTAGTATGCTTAGCCTAGATACTAGAAACCAAGGGTGGATTATTCATGCTATGAAATATGTCTAAGTCTATGACTTGTGCTTTGCTTAATAAAACAACTATGTGAATGAATCACCTGGGTGGAATGGTATGAATGGGTTATGTTGAGTGGTTACACAAGGCCCAGTGGATGGAGTACCTTGTGTATCACACTTGTGGAAAGCCATCCAGGAACGGATAGATTTGAGATGTTAAGTGTTGAGAAGCTTCTAGTGCAGCCACATGGCAATATGGGCTCTGCCTGGATCATATAGGTTGCAATAACTTAGCCAGATGGACAGAAGGTGGTAGGGGTGATAGGTTGGCACGCGTTCATTTGGTCTAAGGGAAGGATTCTGAATGATCTTGTCTCGATGCACGTCGAGTCTTGTGGGGAAAGTGCACCACCTCTCGAGAGAGTAAAACCTAAGTACTTAGCCGTGTCCCCGGTAATGGACAATTTGAGCATCAAGACATGGAAGCTATCAAGGATCTCCTCATCCCAATTTCTAAGTTAAAAACTTGTTGTTGAATAAGGGTTAAAGGATCACCAATTCCTATTGGTGGATGCCTTGGGTGATTTTGACAAATAAAAACTTAGTGTTTTCAACTAATAAGGAAAACCTTATTTTGAGCAAAGCAAGCCTAAGATCCACTTAGCCCAATGCATATAGATGATAGATACCACTATTCTACCATAGTATCGCTTGCCAATACAATTCAAATGTATTGACCCTTGTGGCTGTAACTTATTATGTTGCAGGTTTGTTTGATGTTAGTGAAGTGTGTGGAATAGGATTACAAGTCTACAACCAACATGATTGAATGTGGCATATGAAGATGAAGGACTCCATGCTATATAGATATTTCTGCTGCATTGTAATGAGATAGCCAAATGAGCTATGTAAGATGTAATGAATTATTTTATTCCTGGTTATAAAGTTGTATTATGACCTTTGTTTCTTGATATTACATCTTAAACTGTGGATGCTAGCTATTCGATCCAGGGACTAGCATTGTAAACACAGGGATCTCTACCTTATCAGGTTTGGACCTCTACATGTTGTTCTTGGAGTGTCTTAGTTTTCGTTTGGTTTGCTTAGTTTGTTTAGTTTGCTTGAATAAAGTAGTTTGGACCCTCGTTCTCGCTGTGTTGTTTCAAATAAGTTGCTTGGTGTTGGAAAGGAGTAGGAAGTTATTGCTTGATAAGTGCAAGAGGAGCTTGCATTGACTGTGATTTAGACTTTATCATGACATGCTTGGTGTTGTTTTGACCTTATGCTTAGTGATTATTGTTGTAGCATGTCTTGTTCCAAACAATTGGGATTGCTTAGTGTGCCTTGAAAGAATTATGCGTTGTTTTAGCATGCAAAAGCATAGTATTGTGGTATTCTCCTTTGATGCTTTATTTGGGTTAACTTGGCACATGCTCACACCATGTTATTACTATGACAAGTCAACATAGCCTCTATGATCATTTAGTCCTTGACTTGTAGTACCACTCTATGCTTTGATTAGTAATGTTTTGTTGCTCTGCATGATTTTAGCCATTATTGCTCTCTTAGTTGGTTGCTCCTAGTCTTTTGCTAGCCTCCACTTGTATGAGTAAGCTGTACTCATGCTTCCAACTCCCAAGAAACCAAGTTATTCCAAAGTGTCCACTATAAATTCCTATGCATGGTGTGTTACACCATTCCAAGTATATTCTTTTTTTCAGCTATCTTCCAATTAAAAACTATTTTGTTATGTGAAAACTTAGTGATTAAAGCCCTCACGAACTTGATAGCACACTTTATATTCTTTGCCCCTAATAAACTTGAACCATTGTGTCATCTATGTTGTATATGCTTGCACTTATACGTTGGAATTAGCAGAACCATGCTGTCATGGGGAACGTTTTCAACATTACACTTGTACTTTGTACTCAGTTGATATCATGCTCTTTTGTCTATGGATTTCATCGGTGTGAAATAAAGAGGGAACTTGTAAGTCCATGGAGTATGTATTTTGTGTTAGAGAAACGCCTAGGACGCTAGCCTAAGCCATGCCTAATCATGGTGGAAACTTGCAGCATCACCATAGTGATATATCTATGAAACATCCTCAATAAAAAGCTATGCATATAGTAAATAAAAAGATCGCTGAGATGCTCATTGTCTGCTTGCCTTGTCATTTTGGTTATGGGATAGTTCGTGTACCATGTGCAAGGGGTACCCCGTTGGCGGTTCTCTATGATACGCATGTACTTACAATGACAAGAACTTACAGGTGACTGAAGTTGAGTAGCATGAGGTGTGGCCCTCATATTCAAGGGACTTGAGATTGCCAACTTATACTTTTTCAAGCATATACTCCATCTTTGTTCACTTTAACCTTAATCACTTCAAGATGCTTATGATAGGGGCAATGAGGGATGAAAGCTAACAAGTACCATAATTTTTGGAAGCTCTTTTTGAAACTTGAAATCCCTGCTTCCCTTTGTGCAGGGCCTTTCTTCCACCATTATTTGAGTCTCCACCTTCTACCTTTAGGCACCATTAAGAGAGCATAGTTGTCATTCTATGTGCAGTGTCCCAGAACTTATTGATTGATGCATATTGTGATATTACTTGTTCTTGTGCTACTTGTTTCTAGTCACCCTTGTGAACTTCGAAGGTGTCCCATGCATCTATTTGCTACTCCATGAGGGACAAGCTGATTGCCACTATGCTATGTTTTCTGTATGTGAAACAAACGAACGTTTTTCAACGCATGTTATTCATGATATTTGTTTGTAGCCTTTCATGTTGCATGCATAGTTACTAAAACTAACAAGTGAAAGGGGTTTTAGATAATAGGACACTAGGCTCTAGGGTTGTTTTGCAAGAAGCCAGATTTATCTCTACTACGTTCAAAAGAAAGAGAGCTAGTTGCAGTTTATAACACCTAAGTGGGAACTTGTATCTCATGCCACAACTCTGTTATGGTCAAGTCAAAGTCTCAATTCATTTCACAAGTCATGTTGAAAACATCTGACGGGGGAACAGTATGGCCACTCCAACTGTCCATAACCGCGGACGCGGCTATTTGAATAGTTTGATACTCTGCAGAGATTGTACACTTTCACCACAACATTCGATACATCCGTCAGGAACAAATCCTGAATTCACCATAATCAGTATGCGGATAATCAATCCTAGCCTTTCAATTACACGCCCTAGTATAAGCACCTCTCCTGTGAGTTTGGCCTCCCAACCATGACCAACTGTCATCTTGGGTACTGCACAGGTGGACAATCTTCACAAGGTAGCCTCATCTCAGACCTTGGCCGTGAGGGAACTAATACTAAGGTATATAAGTTTCTAGTCAAGCCCTACCCAATCTTCGGGTATTGTGGTTGTACGATAAAATTGGAATGGTATCGCATCCAGACAACCATCAGTTTTATAAAGGTCTAAGGCTCATGCCTCAACATTTTCATCACCAAAATCATCTGGTGTTTTGGAAACACATGTCAAAACATCTCAGTAGAATGATCCATCATTCTAAGGTTTTATAACCATTTTTCCACAAGTATTCCCATCTAAAGTTGATCAAGTTGTATGCTTAGCACTAGCATCTACATGTGGGGGTAAGCACTAATGGGGGACGGTAAACCAGTGGAGTTTTAACTAAGTTCAATCTTATGCCTTAGGATGACATCAAGATTATGTAGCTTAGGCCAAATTTTATGCTCTTTATGCAACCTTCAGGTATCTTCCTAGAATCTACAATCTACTTTAGTAAACTCTAAGTTAAAGCTTTGATAAAGAAATAAATTAGAAAGCTTGCAAGTAAAACTAGGATTGGGTATCAAGTGGGTATGATCACATATGCTAAAGGCATATAGTTAGCATGATAACCAGCAAGTATTGTCTTGCATCAATATCAGTATAAGCTTGCTAAATTTCAAGTGTTAGCTTGCATAGGTCAACTTGATTAGTAAGGCTTGCCTTGTGCAGAGCAGTGGTTGAAGTTCTCCTCGGCTTCTTCTTCGTAGTATCCTCCTTCCTCCTCGTATCCTTGGTCGGTACTAGCGTCTATAAATAAATACGATGTACACAATCACCAAACAATACTTAACTACTTGCAATCATCACACAAAAGGGTCCTATAGATGATCTAGCATCATCACTAACCTTACAAGATTAAAGCTTGGTTTACTTCCTTTTATTTTTAGAAAAGTAATTTCTACTCATTGAAAAACTACTTAAGATTTAATATTCTCCAAACCAAACATGGGATCATGTTGACACATGTCATCACCACATATTTTAGTCCATGGGAATGTGATTTAAAGTGGTGTCACAATTTAATAAGGTTTTACCCTTTTATTTTAATTAAATAAGTGACTAAAATGCTTATGTGGCATTCTTTTATTACTTGGTTGATATTTTTGTAAGTAAACCTATATATTTTTATATATTCTGAAAGGTATGGTCAAATGTGATTTTTGAGAGTTGGAATCAACTCAAAAGCTATTATGGTTTTAATTTGAAAAATGTTTGAATGCAGAAAAGCTTCTGCTTTGTTATTTTTACCAAGGATGATCTACAGATCCAAATGACTTGAATCCAACGGGCTTGGATCCAGCGTTTCCTGACCTTTCCAACAAAATTGGTTTCATTCAATTTGGTTCACTGAATCGATCTGGGTTGATTTTTGAAACTAGGTGCAGAAGTGTGTTTGAAATAAAATGGAAAAGGTTAAATTCAAATAATTGGGCTGCGCGGGAAGCGATACTGGGCCGGCCTGCTAAGCGCAGCGCTTACGTGGGCTGTTTAAGTTGATGTCCCCACGCGTCAGTGAGACAAGGGGGTGCGAAGCGGTATGGGGCGATGTGGTGTGTTCGATCTAGTTCTAATCCAACGACTGATGGTCATTGTCGACGTTGGGCAATGCCGGCGAGACAGAAACCTAGCGCGGCCAGTGAGGGTCGTTGGGGGCTCACCGAGGCTCAGGCGAGGGTTGGAGAGGCGGGCGAACGACGATGTCGACAACGGCGAACCTCCTGGTATCGGCAGCTTCTCTTGGGGCGACTCCAATCGCTGGCCCCCTTCTTCTCCAGCAGCGGCAGGCTCCGGTGAAATTCCGGCGAAGTGCTGCTCGCCTTGCTCCGGGAACAGGGTGGCACGATCAGTGAGGAGAGGGGAGTGAGATGGTGTGCTCAATTCGGCTGGGGGTGGCCTCTATTTATAGTGGCGAGAGGGGACCGACGGGGCGCAAGGTGAGCTCGTCGTGGTCGACGGCACAGAGGGCTATCGGCGTGGGTGACAGTTGGGGGCGGCGTGGTGCTCCCTGGCGATGCTCAACGACATGGTTTCGAGGCGTGGGGCGGTGCGGCTTGGTCGGAACGCGGCGGTGCTCTACGTGTGCTCGACGGAGGTTTTTAATGCGCACAGCGTGCGTGGTCCGCGCGGCGGCGAACGAGCGTGTCTGCGGGGTTGTTGGGACGGTGGTGATCACGTATGCACGCGGCGAGGGCGGCGCGCGGTCTGTGGGCGTCGGTCGAGCGTGTCGCATGGGGCGCGCTCTCGGCATGGTTGCTGGCGAGCTTGGCATGGTCCGTGCATGTGGTCTAGGGGTTGGCAAGGTTCGAGCGTTGGACAGGGAGTGGCGGTGGGGTGTTGGCTTGCTCCCAGACATGTTGGCTAGGCTTGTCTCTTCTCCTAGCTTGCTGTCGACACTGGGGTGGCAAGGGCGCACTCGGCCTGCTCACCATTGATGGCATTGCCAAGCTTATAGTGATGCTAGAGGTTTGCAATTGAGCTAGATGATCTACTAAAACCTAGTTGTAACCAGAGAGGGAACAAGTTAGGCTTCAATCACTGCTCACAATAGTGTTTGGATTTTGTTTGATTTGAATCTGCAACTTGTTTGATGAAATGGCCGCAAGAATTCAAGTTTTGAATTTTGAAAAGATTTTTTGTGGGTGTGCTAGGTTTGTGCTGGGGAGTCTGCAGATGCTTGGGTTTTGAAAGTTGAGCTTGTTTGAGTGGTTTTTGAAGAAGTGGGATCTTCCCATATGATAAAGATTCAATTTTGAAATGTCTTTTAAACCATGCATTTGAAAGTTTCTGGATGATCACAAAGTGGGCCTTGATACTTTGTTATGAGTACAATCAAGGGGTGCAAAGATCCAGAAAAGTTTCTATTAGGTTCTGAAAGTTTGAGACAGCCAAAGTAGGCATGGGAGTTAAATTGGTCAAAATGACCATTCCCTTATTTTGTTTGTTTTTGATTTACTTGTCTTTGGGAAAAGTGTGGGAAATGTTTAGATGATGTTTATTTCACCTAAGCATCCATTTACAAGCAAATGAACACACAAACAAGTTGGTTCAAAAGAATTCAAAATGAAATGCATACTCACATGCATGCTTTCATATTTTTATTTAGAAAAGTTTTTGTTAACCCTAAATTTGATGATTAGAGTTTGATGATCCAAGTTTAGTATTTTTGGGATGTTACAAACCTTCCCCCCTTAAACAAAATCTCGTCCTGAGATTTGAAAAAGGACGAAAAAGATTACCTAGGATTTGAAGAGATCGGGAAACTCTGTCCTGATGTGATCTTCGCGCTCCCAGGTAGCTTCCTCTTCTGTGTGGTTGCTCCACTGAATCTTGAGAAACTTGATGCTTCGGGTTCGGTTAGTTCTGAAGGCTTCTTCCAAAATACGGATGGGTACTTCAGGATAGGTCAGGTCATCATTGATCTCTATGGTCCAGTGATCGATATTCTTGAACACTTCCGTCTTCTCTGGAACTTTGAGACACTTGCGAAGTAACGAGATATGGAACACATTGTGCATGGCTGACATATCTTCGGGTAGTTCCAATTGATATGACACTTCTCCTCGATGGTTCAGAATCTTGAAAGGTCCGATATATCTGGGGGCTAACTTTCCTTTGAGTTGGAAATGCTGCATTCCCTTCAATGGCGACACCTTCAGATAAACAAAATCTCCTATGTTGAAGGCGAGGTCTCGACGTCTCTTGTCGGTGGAACTCTTCTGTTTGGACTGGGCTGTCTTGAGGTGCTCACGAATCTTGTGAACCTTCTCTTCTGCTTCTCGTAGGATGTCGGGTCCGAAAATCTGACTCTCTCCTACTTCTGACCAGTTCAAAGGGGTGCGACACTTCCTTCCGTACATGAGTTCAAATGGGGCCATTTGCAAACTGGCTTGGTAACTATTGTTGTATGAAAATTCTGCAAACGGCAGACAGTCTTCCCACTTGGATCCATATTCTAATACACACGCTCTCAGCATATCTTCGAGTATTTGATTTACTCGCTCCGTTTGTCCATCGGTCTGAGGGTGATAAGCGGTGCTGAAATCTAGGCGGGTTCCTAAACCTTCTTGGACTTTCTTCCAGAATCTCGAGGTCAATTGAGTTCCTCGATCCAATACGATGTTCTTGGGGACTTCATGCAAACTAAAGATTCTAGCGATGTATAACTCTGCTAGCTTCGAACTCTGATATGTGGTCTTGACGGGCAAGAAATGGGCGACTTTGGACAATCGGTCCACTATGACCCAGATAGAGTCATTTCCCCTATTAGAAGTAGGCAATCTGGTGATAAAGTCCATTCCAACGGAATCCCATTTCCATTCCAGAATCTGCAAGGGTTGCAACAATCCAGCGGGTCTTTGATGTCCTGCCTTGACTCGCTGACATATATCACACTTGGCGATATAGCTTCCGATTTCTCTCTTCATCTTATGCCACCAAAATTGCTCTGTCAAATCCTGATACATCTTCGTTCCTCCAGGGTGGATAGAATAAAGAGTATCATGAGCCTCCTTTAGAATCACTTCCTTCAACTCAGAATCTGCTGGTACACAAAGGCGTCCTTTGTACCACAGAACTCCTTCTTCGTCTTTGGTGAATCCGCGTACTTTGCCTGTACCGATACGACGCTTGATTCTGTCGATACTAGCATTTCCCTTCTGTGCCTCTTTGATCTGACTGATCAAAGTGGGCTGAAGTTCTATGCTAGCCAAAAATCCTTCACTTACCAATTCTATTCGAAAATCTTCCATCTCTTTGTGCAAGCTTGGTTGCTCCTTCAAGATCATTGAGTTTAGGTGGCACGGCAATCTGCTAAGGGCATCCGCTACCACATTGGCTTTACCAGGGTGATAGTGAATGTCCATATCGTAATTCTTGATTAGCTCAATCCATCTTCTCTGTCTCATATTCAGCTCCTTCTGAGTGAATCTATACTTTAGGCTCTTGTGATCCGTATAAATCTCACAACGATTTCCCATCAGGTAATGTCTCCATGTCTTCAGGGCTAGAACTACGGCTGCGAGTTCGAGGTCATGGGTTGGGTAATTTTGCTCATGTTGCTTCAGTTGTCGGGATAGATAAGATATAACTTTTCCTTCTTCCATTAGCACACATCCGAGACCGATCTTGGATGCGTCACAATACACATCGAAAGGCTTTGTGATATCCGGCATGATCAAGATTGGGGCTGAAATTAATCTCCTCTTGAGTTCTTGAAAACTCGCTTCACATTTTCCATCCATTCAAACTTCTTGTCCTTCTTCAGCAATTGGGTCATGGGTCTAGCGATACTCGAGAATCCTTCTACGAACTTGCGGTAATATCCCGCCAATCCGAGAAATGCGTGAACTTGGGTTTGAGTGGTTGGGGCTTGCCAATCTTCTACATCTTTCACTTTGGCAGGGTCAACGGCAATTCCTCCGGCTGATACAATGTGACCGAGGAATCCTACTTCCTGTAACTAGAATTCACATTTGCTAAACTTGGCATACAACTGATGCTCTCTAAGGGTTCCAAGAATGGTCCTTAGGTGTAGCTCATGTTCTTCTTCTGATTTGGAATAAATCAGAATGTCATCGATGAAAACAACGACAAACTTATCCAGGAAGTCCATAAAAATCTTATTCATGAGATTCATGAAATAAGCGGGGGCATTGGTTAATCCAAAAGACATGACTGTATACTCATATAATCCATATCTGGCGGTAAAGGCAGTCTTTGGAATATCCTCTGCATGAATTTTGAGTTGATGATAACCAGTTCTAAGATCAATCTTAGAAAACACTTTGGCACCGGTCAACTGATCAAACAAATCTTCTATCTTGGGCAATGGGTATTTGTTCTTGATGGTGACATCATTCAACTTCCGATAATCTGTACACAATCGGTTACCTCCATCTTTCTTGTCCACAAACAAGACAGGTGATCTCCATGGTGACGCACTTGGTTGAATCAATCCAATTTCTAACATGGCATCCAGTTGCTTCTTCAGTTCTTCTAGTTCAGATGGGTTCATACTATATGGTCTCTGGGCTATGGGTCCAGTTTCGGGGATTAGTTCGATGATAAACTCGATATCCCGATCTGGGGGCATACCGGACAAAACATCTGGAAATACATCGGGGTATTCACAGACTATCCGGACTTGGTCAATGGTAGGTTGGGTTATACTCTTGTTGCACTTGAATTGACGAGGTAAGGTTTCAGATATATGCTCGACTGATAGTCCGGCTGTACTGGTCATGGTTATGGCTTTCTTGGCACAGTCAATCAATCCTTTATGTTTGGACATCCAATCCATTCCTAGTACTACTTCCAAAACTTTAGTTTCGAGTACTATCAGATTAGCATAAAAATCTATGGCATGGATTTGGATAGGGACGGCTTTGCAAATTTGTCTAGCCTTGGTGGTTGATCCGGGAATTTGAATAATCATAACATGCTTCAGTTTGGTTGGTTGAATATTACTAGTGCATGCAAATTCTTCGGTGATAAATGAATGCGATGCACCAGAATCAAACAACACTCTTGCAAGTACTGAATTAACAGAAAACATACCCAGCACGACGTCTAGCTCTTCCTGAGCTTCTTCAGCATGCATGAGAAAAATATGGCCGTTGCGGTTGAGCGAATTCCCTGGGGCAAACCTTCTTCCGGGCTGAACACGACGCTGCTGCTAAGCTGGGGAATTTGCATTGGGTGATGCGGCATTCTTCTTGTTGGGGCACTCATTGGAATAGTGGCATTTATTTCCATAGTCATAACAAGTTACTTGCGACTTGTCCTTTGCTGCTACAGGCACAACATTGCTTCCAGTCCTCGGGGCAGTGTTGGTTTTGGCGGTAGCATGGTTAGTGTTGAACTTGGGTGGGGCACGATTGAAATTGCTAGAGTTGTCGGGGTTGTTGTGATTTCCTCCAGGCCTAGGGTTTCCACGGTTGGGATAGGTGGGATGGTTCATCGGGGATCTGTTGGTTCTTGGGGCAATTCCTAGGGATGGGTTAGGGCGATACTTTGGGGTCTGATGGGTTCCAGGCTGATGCATCATACGACGCTTGCGGTTCTCATTGGCTTGGTTGATCTTTCCTTCCATCTGGATGGCAGAGTCGACAAGAGCTTCAATATCAGCAAAGGGGATATTGACTAACACCTTCTGCATCTCATCATGCAGACCATTCAGGAATTGTTCTTTCTTCTTGTCTTCGGTGTCAATCTCATCCGGGGCATACCTAGCTAATGACAAGAATTTGTCACGGTATTCCACTACAGTCATTCTTCCTTGCTTTAGTTCTCTGAACTCGTCTCTCATCCTCTTGATCAAACCCGGTGGCACATGGGTTCTGCTGAACTTGAATTCCTCCCAGGTCATCATCTGGCCTCCAGTCATTGCGCGAACACTGTTCCACCATGCTCTGGCATCTCCGGCTAGATAGTGGGTGGCGAACAGAACTTTCTCATTGGCTTCCACTCCGGCGACTTCTAGGTTATTTTCCATGGTTTGCAACCAATCATCAGCGTCTAGGGGTTCTTCTGACTTAGTGAAAACAGGTGGGTTGGTATTTTGGAAGTTCTTGAGATTAGATCCATGGTTGTCTTGATTTCCGTGGCCTTGATTGTTGTGGGCTAGCTGAGATATCTGTTGCAAGGTGGCTAGGTTGGCTTGACGTTCCGCTCTTTCAGCTTCGCAGTCAGAAGTCAACATTTGCAGGATCTGCAACATCGGGTCCGGGGATGAACCACTTCCTCCGTGTGGCATCTGAAGATTGAGATAGGATATGAGAAAAGAGGGAAATTTCTAAGGTTTCGGGACTTTGAAAAGTTTTTTAAAGTTTGACTCGGATTTTCTAGCAACTTTCTTTTCACTCATTCATTCATAGCACACGATACAACACACACCACAACAAAGAAAAACAGATGGTTTTAAGAACCATTCTGAAAACTACGATACAGTGGGACCGAATACTACTCACTACGCTAGTGCTCAAGTGGTACTACTCCTCGGAATCGGTGGCTTCATCATCTTCATCATCATCGATGAAGGCGAAATCATCCTCATCGGTGAAGAAGTCCATAGCCTGATCCTCCAGAAAATCATCATCATCGCTGAGATAGGAGTAGGGGTCTCCACGAAGATCTTCTCCGGCATTCTCCCTTTCTTCCAATTGCATGTCTCTCTCATGGATGGTCTCCTCCAAAGATGAGATGCGGTGGCGAAGACGGGCAATAATGCGCTCCTTCTTGTCGAGCTGACGGCGGCCAGACTTGTGATCCTTTGCTAGCATGGTGATGGTCTGATCCTTCGTCTTGATGATGGCAGCCTTGTGGTTGGAGTAGTCACGACAGTTATCCAACTCCTGCTAACAATCGTACATCATGAAGCTAAGGTGGTCCAATTGAGTCTTTAGCTCAGGGTGGTATGGGGCTTCTAGTGGTTGTCCATTTGCATCACGCCTTGGGAAAAACTCAAAGCGGGTACCCTTGATCTGATTGATGCTCTGCCCACATAGACGGGAAAGAGCTTCCTGCATGGCCCTGGCAAGTCCATCTAGCCAGTTGTTCTCTCTTAAGGTAAACTGAATTCCCTCAGCAGTGGGAGGTTCAATCTTTCCTCGGAGACTTGCAACAATTAGCCACTGCAGATCTTCTCCTCCTTGATCATTGAGCTGAGCTACGAAGAACTCGGGGTGCGGACGCTCCAGAAGTTCTGAAAGCTGGTCCAAATCCCTCTCAAAGATCAGGTCTCCTCCATTCCCCAACTGATAAAACTTGTTGTACTTCACGTCCATCTATAAGAATATAGGATGAGTAAGTTAGTAGAGTGATCAAGTGTGTCAAAATTTTATGTATTTTGCAAGAGTTTTTGAGGAACATGAATTTTCATGAAAGAATCAAGGTGATAAGAATGGGAATAAGTTTTTGTAAATATTTGTTTTCTTTGGTTTTGAAACTAAGTTTTTTGGGTTCAAGCGTCCGTCTAACTAGGGTCTCCTATGGTCGATGGCTCGATACCAACTTGTCAACACGGATTTTTAATCCCGGATGCTCATTATGCCATATATCGCAACCCCAGGATTACCATTTTTGCGAGACATAACATAATTGGATACCACAGTACATCATCCATTACAAACCATACATAAGGTCTTACACAAATAGGGATCTCATGATCCAGTTCTTAATACAACTTCAAGCAGCGGAATACGTAATAATAGCAGTGGCGTGGGAAGCTCCATCTTGAGGTCAGCAATGCTGACGATGGGAGATGATCCTAGTTGTCGTAACCTTCCTGGGGTCCATCCTCTAGGTACTCCTCTTCATAGTCTGGCCATGGGAATAGCCAGGGACAAATCCATGAGTACTCTTTAAGTACTCGCAAACTAAAACTAACAAGTGAAAGGGGTTTTAGATAATAGGACACTAGGCTCTAGGGTTGTTTTGCAAGAATCCAGATTTATCTCTACTACGTTCAGAAGCAAGAGAGCTAGTTGCAGTTTATAACACCTAAGTGGGAACTTGTATCTCATGCCACAACTCTATTGTGGTCAAGTCAAAGTCTCAATTCATTTCACAAGTCATGTTGAAAACATCGGAGGGAACAGTATAGCCACTCAACTGTCCATAACCATGACGGCTATTTGAATAGTTTGATACTCTGCAGAGATTGTACACTTTCACCACAACATTCGATACATCCGTCAGGAACAAATCCTGAATTCACCATACTCAGTATGCGGATAATCAATCCTAGCCTTTCAATTACACGCCCTAGTATAAGCACCTCTCCTGTGAGTTTGGCCTCCCAACCATGACCAACTGTCATCTTGGGTACTGCACAGGTGGACAATCTTCACAAGGTAGCCTCAGCTCAGACCTTGGCCGTGAGGGAACTAATACTAAGGTATATAAGTTTCTAGTCAAGCCCTACCCAATCTTCGGGTATTGTGGTTGTACGATAAAATTGGAATGGTATCGCATCCAGACAACCATCAGTTTTATAAAGGTCTAAGGCTCATGCCTCAACATTTTCATCACCAAAATCATCTGGTGTTTTGGAAACACATGTCAAAACATCTCAGTAGAATGATCCATCATTCTAAGGTTTTCATAACCATTTTTCCACAAGTATTCCCATCTAAAGTTGATCAAGTTTTATGCTTAGCACTAGCATCTACAAGTGGGGGTAAGCACTAATAGGGGATGGTAAACCAGTGGAGTTTTAACTAAGTTCAATCTTATGCCTTAGGATGACATCAAGATTATCTAGCTTAGGCCAAATTTTATGCTCTTTATGCAACCTTCAGGTATCTTCCTAGAATCTACAATCCACTTCAGTAAACTCTAAGTTAAAGCTTTGATAAAGAAATAAATTAGAAAGCTTGCAAGTAAAACTAGGATTGGGTATCAAGTGGGTATGATCACATATGCTAAAGGCATATAGTTAGCATGATAACCAGCAAGTATTGTCTTGCATCAATATCAGTATAAGCTTGCTAAATTTCAAGTGTTAGCTTGCATAGGTCAACTTGATTACTAAGGCTTGCCTTGTGCAGAGCAGTGGTTGAAGTTCTCCTCGGCTTCTTCTTCGTAGTATCCTCCTTCCTCCTCGTATCCTTGGTCGGTACTAGCGTCTATAAATAAATACGATGTACACAATCACCAAACAATACTTAACTACTTGCAATCATCACACAAAAGGGTCCTATAGATGATCTAGCATCATCACTAACCTTACAAGATTAAAGCTTGGTTTACTTCCTTTTATTTTTAGAAAAGTAATTTCTACTCATTGAAAAACTACTTAAGATTTAATATTCTCCAAACCAAACATGGGATCATGTTGACACATGTCATCACCACATATTTTAGTCCATGGGAATGTGATTTAAAGTGGTGTCACATTTAATAAGGTTTTACCCTTTTATTTTAATTCAATAAGTGACTAGAAATGCTTATGTGGCATTCTTTTATTACTTGGTCAATATTTCTATAAGTAAACCTATATATTTTTATATATTTTGAAAGGTATGGTTAAATGTGATTTTTGAGAGTTGGAATCAACTCAAAAGCTATTATGGTTTTAATTTGAAAAATGTTTGAATGGAGAAAAGGTTCTGCATTGTTATTTTTACCAAGGATGATCTATTGATCCAAATGACTTGAATCCAACGGGCTTGGATTCAGCATTTCCTGACCTTTCTAACAAAATTGGTTTCATTCAATTTGGTTCACTGAATCGATCTGGGTTGATTTTTGAAACTAGGTGCAGAAGTGTGTTTGAAATAAAATGGAAAAGGTTAAATTCAAATAATTGGGCTACGCGGGAAGCGATACTGGGCCGGCCTGCTAAGCGCAGCGCTTATGCGGGATGGTTAAGTTGCTGTCCCCATGCGTCAGTGAGACGAGGGGGTTCGAAGAGGTATGGGGCGATGTGGTGCGTTCGATCTAGTTCTAATGCAACGGCTGAGGGTCATCGTCGACGTTGATCAACGCCGGCGAGACAGAAACCTAGCGCGGCCAGTGAGGGTCGTTGGGGGCTCACCGGGGCTCAGGCGAGGGTTGTCAAGGCGGGCGAACGACGATGTCGACAACGGCGAACCTCCTGGTACCGGTAGCTTCTCCTGGGGCGGCTCCAATCGCTGGCCCCCTTCTTCTCCAGCAGCGGCAGGCTCCGGTGAAATTCCGGTGAAGTGCTGCTCGCCTTGCTCCGAGAACGGGGTGGCACGATCAGTGAGGAGAGGGGAGTGAGATGGTGTGCTCAATTCGGCTGGGGGTGGCCTCTATTTATAGTGGCGAGAGGGGACCGATGGGGCGCAAGGTGAGCTCGTCGTGGTCGACGGCACAGAGGGGTATCGGCGTGGGTGACGGTAGGGGCGGTGCAGTGCTACCTGGCGATGCTCAACGACATGGTTTCGAGGCGTGGGGCGGTGCGGCTTGGTCGGAACGCGGCGGTGCTCTACGCGTGCCCGATGGAGGTTTTTAATGCGCACAGCATGCGTGGTCTGCGCGGCGGCGAACGAGGGTGTATGCGGGGTTGCTGGGATGGTGGTGATCACGTATGCACGCGGCGAGGGCGTGCGATGCGTGGCGTCGGTCGGCGTGGCGCCGGGCGTGCTCTCGGCATGGTTGCTGGCGAGCTTGGCATGGTCCGTGCGTGTGGTCCAGGGGTTGGCAAGGTTCGAGCGTTGGACAGGGAGTGGCGGTGGGGTGTTGGCTTGCTCCCAGACATGTTGGCTAGGCTTGTCTCTTCTCCTAGCTTGCTGTCGACACTGGGGTGGCAAGGGTGCACTCGGCCTGCTCACCATTGATGGCATTGCCAAGCTTACAGTGATGCTAGAGGTTTGCAATTGAGCTAGATGATCTACTAAAACCTAGTTGTAACTAGAGAGGGAACAAGTTAGGCTTCAATCACTGCTCACAATAGTGTTTGGATTTTGTTTGATTTGAATCTGCAAGCTGTTTGATGAAATGGCCGCAAGAATTCAAGTTTTAAATTTTGAAAAGATTTTTGGTGGGTGTGCTAGGTTGGTGCTGGGGAGTCTGCAGATGCTTGGGTTTTGAAAGTTGAGCTTGTTTGAGTGGTTTTTGAAAAAGTGGGATCTTCCCATATGATAAAGATTCAATTTTGAATTGTCCTTTAAACCATGCATTTGAAAGTTTCTGGATGATCACAAAGTGGGCCTTGATACTTTGTTATGAGTACAATCAAGGGGTGCAAAGATCCAGAAAATTTTCTGTTAGGTTCTGAAAGTTTGAGACAGCCAAAGTAGGCATGGGAGTTAAATTGGTCAAAATGACCATTCCCTTATTTTGTTTGTTTTTTATTTACTTGTCTTTGGTAAAAGTGTGGGAAATGTTTAGATGATGTTTATTTCACCTAAGCATCCATTTACATGCAAAGGAACACACAAACAAGTAGGTTCAAAAGAATTCAAAATGAAATGCATACTCACATGCATGCTTTCATATTTTTATTTAGAAAAGTTTTTGTTAACCCTAATTTTGATGATTAGATTTTGATGATCCAAGTTTAGTATTTTTGGGATGTTACAGCCAGTTGCCTATTTTCTTCTGTTTTTGGTTCCAGAAAGGCAGAAAATCAATATTCTCAGAATTGGACGGGACAAAATCCAAAGTCAATATTTTACCGTGGGCGACACGAAGTCTAGAGGAGAGATGGATAAGCGAACCAGGGCGGATGCACCCCCCAGGCGCAGGTGGGCCTACCTCGCTCCTGGGTAGGGTGTGGGGCCCCTGGCCGCCTCCCAGCCTCGCCTTTTCGCCTATAAGAAGGCCCCGATGCACCCTAGGCACCCGATCAAAACTCCACGAATCCTTCTGTAGCCGCCACCACCGTCGTCCCAAGATCGGGGGGATCTGAAGTTTTTCCCGGCACCCTGCTGGAGGGGAGATCATCCTGGAGGCCTTCTCTCCGGTATGATGCGTGAGTAGTTCCACCTTGGACTATAGATCCATGTAGTATCTTGATGGTTGTATCTCCTCCTTGTGCTTTCATGTATAGATCTTGTGAGCTCCGTTCATGATCAAGATCTAATCTATTTGTAATCATGCATGTTGTGTTTGCGGGGATCCGATGGATATTGAGATTACTATGTTAGATTGATTAATGGTTTTGTCTATTTGATACTATCATGTATGTGTTGTTTGTAATCTTGCATGCTCTTCGTTGTGAGTAGCTATCTTGGCCAAGTAGTTGCTAGTGAATCCAAGAGGGGGTATTTATGCTCGATAGTGGGTTCATGCCTCTAGTTTCCAAGGGAAGTGACAGAAATATCTTCGGTTGTAGATGTGTTGTTGCTACTAGGGAGAAAACAACGGTCTCTTGTTCATGGAACAAGTGGATTGTTTACCTTACACACTTTGCTTAAAGCAGTTGTTTATTGCTTGCAGCTTAATACTAGAGGGGGTTCGGATGATAACCTAAAGGTGGACTTCTAGTCATAGATGTAGTTGGATGGCGGTCTATGTATATTGTTGTATTTCCCAATCGAATCTCATAGGATCATTTTGTCTAGTATTGCATTATTATGCCTTGCTCAGTTCCTGTCAATTGCCCTGCTATAATTTGTTTACCCTTCATGCCATGTTGTTTATCTAAGGAGAGCACCTCTAGTGAACTATGGACCCCGGTCCAATCTTTACCATTGATACATCTTCCACTGTTACCTGTTTACTTGCTACAAACCATTACCTTCCACACCATATGTTTAATCCTTTGTTACAGCAACCGGTGAGATTGTCAACCTCACTATTAGTTGGGGAAAAGTCTTGAGTTTGTGTTGTGAAGGTCTCCACGTTTCTTGCAGCACCTATGGGGCGTTTCCTTCCTCCTACTAGTTCGATAACCTTGGTTTCTTACTGAGGGAAAAGTGCCTGCTGAACTGTATCATACCTACCACTTGGGGTCTCCCAACGAAGTGCTGTTGCACTCATCAAAGTGTCGGATCCGGAGATCAGTTTACCATTAGCAATCGTATATATACAACACCGGAGAGCAATAGGTGTTGAATGCACAAAGGTTTGAAACTAGATTATTGACTCTAGTGAAAGTGGGAGACCGTTGGAGATATTCCCAAGAGGCAATAATAAAGAGGTTATTATCATATCTTCATGCTTATGATAAATGTTTACATACCATGCTATAATTGTATTAACAAGAAACATTAATACTTATGTGATTTGTAAACATAAAAGAGTCCCTAGTAAAGCCTCTTGTTAAACTAGGTTGTTGGCTAATATATGATCATGGTTTCCTGATCATGAACATTGAGATGTTATTAACAACAGGGTCATATCATTAGGAGAATGATGTGATAGACATACTCCTATAGTTAAGCGTAGCATAAAGATCAAGTCATTTAATATAGTTCACTTGCTATAAGCTTTCTGATACATAGTAACCTAATTCCTTCGACCATGAGATCATGCTAATCACCATCACCGGATGGATGCTTTGATGACATCAAACACCACTTCGTAACTGGGTGGTTATAAAGGTGGCATTGAGTGTTCGGAAAGTATGTGTTGAGGCACATGGATCAAGAGTGGGATTTGTCCATCCATATGACGGATAGATATACTCTAGGCCCTCTCGGTGGAATGTCATCCAATTAGCTTACAAGCATGTGACTGGCTCACAAGGGATCACATATCATGGTAAAAAGAAAAGAGTACTTATCGGTAACATGGTTGAACTAGGTATGCAGAGATACTGACGATCAAACCTCGGATAAGTAAAGTATCGTGAGACAAAGGGAAATTGGTATCGTATGTAAGTGGTTCATTCGATCGCAAAGAAATCGTATAAATATGTGGGAACCGTATGAATTTCCAGATTCCTCTATTGGTTATTTATCGGAGAAGAGTCTCGGTCATGTATGCATAATTCACGAACCGTAGGGAGACACACTTAAGGATTCAATGTTGTTTAGTAGATATGGAATGTAAGTAGGGAGACCGAATGTTGTTCAGAGTCTCGGATGGGATCCGGGATATCACGAGGAGATCCGTAATGGTCCGGAGAATAAGATTCATATAAGGAAAGTCCAATTCCGGAGTTCAGGAATGATTTCAATGTTTTCATCGGAAAGGTTCTAGAAGGGTCTAGAAGATTCACCAGACCGGAAGGGGAAGGGTACATGAATGTGTCATGGATAAGTGGACTGATTGAATCATGTCCTAGGTCACTTGGTTGGGCATTTGCAAGAAAGAAATTTAGCTCCAAATTTAAAGTCAAAAGGCAAGTTTGAAAAGTCAAACTAGGACAATGTATCCTGGTGGAGGAAGGAAAGAATCCTTCTTTCCATCCACCACAATCCAACTAGGAGAGGGAGTTGGGGAAGGATTCATACTCCCCTCTCCCAAGCTGCCCTCCCTCTCATAAGTAGAGGGGAGGGGGTGCCCCAGGGACCAGCCCCTCCCCACCAAGCCACCGCGCCGCCGCCGCTCGCCACCGCCTGTCGTGCTATTGCTGACAAGTACGCCATGGAGGGGTCCTCATAGTGCGTGTTTAGAGACGTGGGATAAGGCAGACGGTTGACGGGTACGAGGTAACACAGCTTACCCAGGATCAGATTCCACGACGGTGGCGGAATCCTACTCCTGCTATAAATCACTATAAGGGCAATACGCCGAGTTACAGAGATAGGTTCGCTGTGCGAGGTGACTAGAGAGTCTAAGTTATCGTGCCCTAAAGGATCCCATAGGCCCGACTTATATAGTCGTCAGGTCCTAGGGTTACAGGGAAAAGTCCTAGTCGGACAGGTTACAGAGTCCTACACCACCTATCACTAGTCGTGTGTATCTTGCACTCCAAGGTTCCGGGTACGCTGGTGAATCCACCGTAGCCTTCCTTTATCCGGCATGGGCCTCCCTTCTGGATCCACCTAACTGGGCTGCCCAGTAGGCCATAGGCCATGCTACCGACTATGGGCCACCCGGGTTAGTCGGATAAGAGACATGCTATTAGGATACCCATATAGCATATCCCCAACACCGCCGCCAGCCGCCGCCGTGACACCGCCGTCGCGCCGCCGCCTCGCACCGCCACCGGCTCGCCGCCGCCTCCCTAGCCGCCGCTGTCCATGCCTCCTCCTCTCCGACCCTCTAAACCCTAGATCGTCAGAAACCCTAGATCCACCATAACCTTCTCCGGCTTAGACGAAGCCCTGTAGGATCTCCCCTCTACTTCCGACATCACGCCGTCATGCTGCCGGAATCACGAGGGGAGAACTACAACCTCTGCTGCCTGCTGGAACAAGGGAGAGGAAGGTCTTCATCGAATCTTAACGTGTGACCAATCTGAGCGGCTACGAAGCATGGCCGGAAGGATCGTCTACGCGATCTTGAGATCTGCAAGTGTACGACTACATCACCCACGAGAATCTGCTCTCGTTAACCGCTTTGGAATCTTCAAGGGTGAGTACTCTAATCGACTCGTTGCTACAATATAGTAGATAGATCTTGGCTTGTTTGTGTGCATGCGGTAGAATTTTTTTGTTTTTCCATGCTACGAACCCCTACAGGTGAATATTCTTGTGAGCACTTGTTTGCTTTATCTCTAAGTAGTTTTTACTTTCAGTTTTAAGTTGGTCTCTATCTTAGTATGGATAGGGATTGCGAATTACGAAAAAAATAGTTGTACTTGTTACCTAAAAACGTTTTCAAAAAGGAAAGTGATTGGAAAGATGAGTAATGGTTAAGTGGGGGTCGACCTTGAACACTTGTGTTCATGCCTATGAAACCAAAACAAATCTTACCATGGAAGCTTTTCAACCGAAGGAAGGCACCATTAAATTTCAAATCCCATTCAAGAAAGGTATAGAATACCTTTTTCCTCTCCTATTAAAACAAAAGTTGCTCTTAATGCTTCTTTATTTGAAAATACTTGAATCTTGCTTCTTGTGGCTAACTTAAAGGCGTTAAAGAAAATTACTTCTTGGGAGATAAACCAATAGTTTTATTGAGTCTTGGAAGTTATTACTTCTGTAATAACCTCTCCTTATTCTTTTTATTTGATTTTTGTGCCAAGAATAACCTCTAATGAGAGGAAAGTAAGATTTGGGGAGTTGCTGTCTTGAAACAGATTTTTGTGCTCCACTGTAAAATTCTTGAAAAATCTCTATAAGTAGGATTGAGCTGTAATTTTCTAAATAAATCCCCTAGGTTGTTATCTAACTTTAGTTAGTTCAACACCTTTTGATTTAAGCAACATAAGGTCTTCGAAAAAATCGGTTTGTACCTGCTGGTCTGTTTTGACAGATTTCTGCCATTATTTGCATTTGCTTCTTATTGATTCCTTTTTGGTTTTTTTTTTGGGGAAATTGAGTTTTTTGAGGGAATTGCTACAGTAGCTTGTGTCTTTAGGGAAAGTTTTGATATTTTGAAACTAAACGCAAAGGTCTATTATCTTTTGAATGCACTAATGTTGCTAATGAAGATTGTGTGAAGTTTTGTATGAAGGAAAAATTTCAAGTGTAAGGAAAGAATGATGTAATGAGATGAAGAATGGACAAAACCTCAAGCTTGGGGATGCCACCCCGTGTCACCCTAAGAAATATTCAAGAGGTACAAGCGTCAAAGCTTTGGGATGCCCAAGGCATCCCCTTCTTCATCAATAAAAATCTTAGGTCTTTCTAGACACTTTATTTTTATTGTTTCATGCACTGTTGTGTTGTTCTTGGAATGTCTTAGTTTTCGTTTTTGGTTTTTGTTTGCTTGAATAAAGTGGTTGGAGCCCCATTTTTGCTGTGTTGTATCAAATAAGTTGATTGGTGTTGGAGAAGGAGTAGGAAGCTTCATGTTGGAGATATGCCCTAGAGGCAATAATAAATGTAGTTATTATTATATCTTTGTGTTTATGATAAATGTTTACATTCATGCTATAATAGTATTAACAAGGAAACATTAATGCTTGTGTGATTTGTAAACTTAATTTGAAGTCCCTAGTAAAGCCTCTATATAATACTAGCTTGTTGGTTAAGAGATGATTGTGGTTTCCCTATCATGAACATTGAGATGTTATTAACAACAAGAGCATATCTTTAGGAGAATGATATGATGGACATACTCCTATAGATAAGCGTAGCATAAAGATCAAGTCATTTTAATAGTTCAATTGCTATATGCTTTCTGATACATAGTAATCTGATTCCTTCGACCATGAGATCATGCATATCACCTTTACCGGATGGATGCTTTGATGACATCAAACACCACACCGTAACTGGGTGGCTATAAAGGTGGCATTGAGTGTTCGGAAAGTATTGGTTGAAACACATGGATCAAGAGTGGGATTTGTCCATCCATATGACGGATAGATATACTCTGGGCCCTCTCGGTGAAATGTCATCCAATTAGCTTGCAAGCATGTGACTGGCTCACAAGGGATCACATATCACGGGAACGAGAAAAGAGTACTTATCGGTAACGAGGTTGAACTAGGTATGCAGAGATACCGACGATCATAACCTCGGATAAGTAAACTATCGTGAGACAAAGGGAAATTGATATCGTATGTAAGTGGTTCATTCGATCGCAAAGTAATCGTAGAAATATGTGGGAGCCATATGAATTTCCAGATTCCTCTATTGGTTATTGTTCGGAGAAGTGTCTCGATCATGTCCGCATAATTCACGAACCGTAGGGAGACACACTTAAGGATTCGACGTTGTTTGAGTAGTTATGGAATGATGAGAAAGAGACCAAATGTTGTTCGGAGTCCCGGATGGGATCCGGGATATCACGAGGAGATCCGGAATGGTCCGGAGAATAAGATTCATATAAGGAAAGTCCCGTTTTGGAGTTGGGGAATGGTTCCGGTGTTTTCATCGGGAATGTTCTAGAATGTTCCGGAATGTCCGGCACTCCGGAGGGGAAGGGTACATGAATGTGTTGTATCAAGTTGGTATGATTGCATCATATACTAAGTGTCATCGCTGTTCCAAATAAAGAATTAATTCAAATCCTAGTTTGAAAAGTCAAATAGCTAAATTGAAAAGTCAAACGGCTAAATTTGGAAAGAGGAAAAGAGGAGGAAGGGGAAACCGAGTTGGGGAGGAGGTCCCTCCTCCAACCGGCGGCCCACCTCCAAGCCGAGTTGGGGAGGGACTCCTCTCCCTCCCCTTGGCCGGCCGGCCCCTCCACCTATATAAGGAGGGGCAGGGCTCCCTCCTAGGACACACAACTTCCACGCCCCAAACCCTAGCTTGGCGCCACCACCTCCTGCAGCTGCCGCCGCCTCCTAGGGTTGCCCTAGCCGCCGACTTGGGCTGCCCCAAGCCCTAGCCGCCGGCTCTAGCACCTCCTCCTTGGTGTGTCTAAAACCTAGATCGCCGAGGAGCTCTCTCATACTCCACCATACTCGCTCCGGCTTAAGGCGAAGCCTCCAAGATCTCCCTCTACTTGGGTACCACGCCAGTTGTCTTTGAATCGCGAGGAGAGTGCTACAACCTCCGCTGCACTGGAACAAGGGAGAGGTAGGTCTTCGTCAGTACCGAACGTGTGACCGATCGGGAGCGCGCCGAACGCAGCGCCGGAAGGATCGCTCACGCGATCTTGAGATCGAAGAGTACGACTACATCACCCACGAGAATCCGCTCTCGTTAAACACTTTGGAATCTTCGAGGGTGAGTTATTCCATCGACTCGTTGCTACAATCTAGTAGATAGATCTTGGCTTGTTTGTTTGTATGCGGTAGAATTTTTTGTTTTCCATGCTACGAAACCCGGCAGGGTATCGAGCCGTGTCTATATGTAGATCTGTTGTGACGAGTAGAACACAATGGTCATTGTGGGCGTTGATGCTTTTATTGTCGATTGCTTCTTGTGTACTTTGCATCTTGCGGGATGTTGGGATGAAGCGGCCCAGGCTAACCTTACATGACATCGTTCATGGGACTTGCTCCACGCTTGACATGCAACTTGTATTGCATAAGTGGCTTTATGGTGCTGCTTTCTCCTAGCATAGTTAAGATCCAATTTACAACGGGTGATTAACAATACTAGTATCAATGTTGTGGTTCTTGTTCGTAGTTAGAACGACACTTATTGAAAGCCCCAAACCACGTAAAACATGCAAAGAAAGTAGAGGCGTCTAACTTTGTTTTGCGGTGTGATGTGATATGGCCATGATTGTGATTATATTTGATGTATGCAATGTTCCTTATTGTAAGTTGGCAACCGGCAGGAGCCATATGGTTGTCTTTAATTTATGTTAAGACCCGCATGTCTATTCAAAGTAGTTGTAATAGTTGAAGCCGGTGGACGACAACCATGGAGAAGCGTCATTGACCTTGATGCAATGCCGGTGATGATGGAGATCATGTTCGTGCTAGAAGATGGAGATCGGAAGCACAAAGAAGAAAGGCCATATCATATCACATATTATGAATTGCATGTGATGTTAATCCTTTATGCATCTTGTATTGCTTAGTAGACGGTAGCATTATAAGATGATCCCTCATGCACATGAATTTCAAGTCATAAAGTGTTCACCCTTAGTTAGCACCGTTGCTAAAGCTTGTTGTTTCGAAGCACCACGTGATGATCGGGTGTGTTAGATTCCGCAAGTGTATACAACATAAGCAAGCCAGATTTGCTCATGCGGAAACTAAGGTTTGATCTTGACGAGCCTAGCATGTACAGACATGGTCTCGGAACACGGATCACCGAAAGGTAAAGCATGAATCATATAGTAGATATGATGAACATGTCGATTGTTCGCCATTGAAACTATATCAACTCTCGTGATGATCGGTGTTGATGTGGTGGATTTGGTTCGTGTGATCACTGAAACAATGTGAGGGATATTGTTTTGAGTGGGAGTTCACCTAGATTAATTTTAATATTAATTTGAACTCAATTTGTCATAAACTTAGTCTAAACTATTGCAAATATGTTGTGGATCAATGGCAGCCCCTACCATCAATTTTAATGCGTTCCTAGAGAAAGAAAAGTTGAAAAACAATGGAAGCAACTTCGCGGATTGGTTCCGCAATTTGAGGATTGTCCTCACAGCTGGTAATTTGACCTATGTGCTGGATGCACCGCTGGGTGACCCACCTGCAGCTGATGCTTCCGATGAAGTAAAGAATGTTTACCACTGGAAGACTCAAGACTCTACGCTCAGTGTGCTATCTTGTATGGTTTAGAATCGAGCTTGAAAAGGTTTGAGAATTCAGACCCATATGATATTGTCGAGGATCTCAAATTGATCTTTGAGACTCATGCGGCAATTGAAAGCTATGAGGCTTCTGAAAAGTTCTTTAACTGCAAGATGGAAGAGGGCAGCTCCGTCAGCGAGCATGTGCTTAAGATGTCTGGGCATGCAAACAAACTTCAAAGCTTGGGTATTGTGATTCCCAATACTTTAGGGATTTACCGTGTCCTCCAATCACTACCACCAAGTTACAAGAACTTTGTGATGAACTAAAACATGCAAAACATGAACAAGACGTTGTCAGAACTCTTTGCCATGTTCAAGTCTGCAGAAGTGGAGATCAAGAAAGAGCACCAAGTGTTGTTGGTCAATAAGACCACCAAATTCAAGAAAGGCAAGTCTAAGCAGAAGGGACACTTCAAGAAGGGTGTTAAGAAAGTTTCCACGCCGACGAAGAAGACCAAGGCTGGACCTAAGCCCGATCTCGAGTGCTTTTACTGCAAGGGAGAAGGTCACTGGAAGCGGAATTGCCCAAAGTACTTGGCGGATTTGAAGAACGGCAACATCAAGAAGAAAGGTATATCTGATATACATGTTATTGATGTGTATCTCACTAGTACTCGTAGTAGTGCACGGTATTTGATACTGGTTCGGTTGCTCATATTTGTAACTCAAAAAGTGTCTGTAATAAACGGAAGCTAGCGAAGAACGAGGTGATGCGCGTTGGAAACGGATCAAAGGTTGATGTGATCGCGTCGAGACGCTACCCCTTCATCTACCATCGGATTAGTTTTATACTTAAATAATTGTTATTTGGTGCTGCGTTAAGCATGAACATTATATCGGATCTTGTTTATTGCAGATTTACTTGTTTAAGTTCGAGAATAATGGTTGTTCGATTTATATGAGTAATATGTTTTATGCACATGCACCTTTGATAGATGGTCTATTCTTATTGAATCTCGATAGTGGAAATACATATTAATAACATTGAGGCTAAACGTTTGAAATCGAGCGATAACTCGACCTATATGTGGCATCGTCGTCTTGGTCACATTGGAGTGAAGCGTATGAAGAAACTCCATTCGATGGACTTTGAATCACTTGATTTGAATCACTTGAAAGATGCGAAGCATGTCCGATGGGTAAAATGACTAAGACTCCATTTTCTGGTATGATGGAGCGAGCTACGGACTTGTTGGAAATCATACATACCGATGTGTGTGGTCCAATGAGTGTAGCATCGCGCGGTGGTTATTGTTATGTTCTTACCTTCACGGATGACTTGAGTAGATATGGGTATATCTCTTTCATGAAACATAAGTCCAAACTTTCGAGAAGTTTAAGGAATTTCAAAGTGAGGTAGAGAATCAACGTAACAAGAAGATTAAATTTCTACGTTCGATCGTGGAGGTGAATATCTAAATTACGAGTTTGGCGAGCATTTGAAGAAATGCGAATACTTTCATGATTGACACCACCGGGAACACCAAAGCGTAATGGTGTGTCCGAACGTCGTAATCGAACTCTCTTAGATATGGTTCGTTCTATGATGTCACTTACAGATTTACCGCTATCATTTTGGGGTTATGCATTAGAAACAGCTGCATTCACTTTAAATAGGGCACCATCTAAATCCGTTGAAACGACACCGTATGAATTATGGTTTGGGAAGAAACCTAGATTGTCGTTCCTTAAAGTTTGGGGGTGCGAAGCCTATGTAAAGAAGTTACAGGCGGACAAGCTTGAACCCAAAGCGGAAAAATGCGTCTTCATAGGATACCCGAAGGAAACTATTGGGTATACCTTCTATCATAGATCCGAAGGCAAAATCTTCGTTGCCAAGAATGGATCCTTTCTAGAGAAGGAATTTCTCTCGAAAGAAGTGACTGGAAGGAAAGTAGAACTCGACGAGGTTGTCGAACCTTCTCTCAAAATTGCGAGTAGCGCAGCACCGGAAGAAGTTCCTATGGTGCCTGCACCAATAAGAGAGGAAGCTAATGATGATGATCATGAAACTTCGGTTGAAGTTGCTACAGAGCCTCGCAGGTCAACGAGAACTCGTACCACTCCAGATTGGTATGATCCCATTATGAGTGTCATGTTGGTGGACAACACCGATGACCCCGAGACATATGAGGAAGCGATGATGAGCCCAGATTCCAATAAATGGCAAGAAGCCATGAAATCCAAGATTGGATCCATGTACGAAAACCAAGTATGGACTTTGGTGGACTTACCGGATGGTAGGAAGGTCATCGAGAACAAATGGATCTTCAAGAAGAAAACAGATGTTGATGGTAATGTTATCGTTTATAAAGCTCGACTTGTCGCAAAAGGGTTTCGACAAATTCAAGGAGTTGACTATGATGAGACTTTCTCACCAAATGTAAGCTAAAGTCTGTGAGGATTATGTTAGCAATCGCTGCATATTACGATTATGAGATATGGCAGATGGATGTCAAAACAGCATTCCTCAATGGAGACATTGATGAAGAGTTGTATATGATGCAACCCAAAGGTTTTGTCGATCCTAAAGATGCTAACAAGGTATGCAAACTTCAACGGTCCATCTATGGATTGAAGCAAGCATCCCGAAGTTGGAATCAACGTTTTGATAAGGTGATCAAAAGTTTTTGTTTTATACAAACTTATGGAGAAGCTTGTATTTACAAGAAAGTGAGTGGGAGCTCTGTAGCATTCTTAATACTATATGTGGATGACATATTATTGATTGGGAATGATGTAGACCTTCTTAATAGTGTCAAGGAATATTTGAATAATAGTTTTCAATAAAGGATCTTGGCGAAGCAACTTACATATTAGGCATAAAGATTTATAGAGATAGATCAAAACGCCAAATATCATTGTCACAGTACATATTTGGACAAAGTTCTAAAGAGGTTTGGAATGGAAGATAGCAAGAAAGGGTTCTTGCCCATGTTGCTAATCGACCTTGAGTAAAACTCAAAGTCCGACATCGGCGTAAGATAGAGAAAGGATGAGTAAGACTCCTATGCCTCAGCCATAGGATCTCTAATGTATGCCATGCTATGTACTAGACCCGACATTGCATATCTTGTTAGTTTAACTAGCAGATATCAAAGTGATCCAGAGTGGATCATTGGACAATGATCAAAACATCCTTAAGTACTTGAGAAGAACTAAGGATATGGTTCTTTCTTATGGAGGTGATGAACCGTTGTTAATGGTTACACCGATGCTAGTTGGAACACCGATCCGGATGATTCTAAATCACAACTGGATAATGATTTATTTTGAATGGTGCAGCAGTTAGCTGGAAGAGTGCAAAGCAAAGCGTTGTGGCGAGATCTTCAACTGAATCAGAATACATGGCTGCTTCGAAGGCTTCACAAGAAGCGATATGGATGAAAGAATTCATTACAGAGCTGGGTGTGGTTCCTAGTGCGCTGGACCCAATGTCTATCTACTGTGATAACATGGGCGCCATAGCCAATGCGCAAGAACCAAGGTCACACAAGAAGTCAAGCATATCAAGCTACGTTTTCACGCTATTCGAGAACATATCCAAGATGGGGATATAAAGATTTGCAAAGTACACACAGATCTGAATGTGGGGGATCCGTTGACTAAACCTCTCCCGAGGGCAAAACATGACCAGCACCAAACTGCCATGGGTGTTCGGTATATTACCATGTAATCTAGATTAGATGACTCTAGTGCAAGTGGGAGACTGTTGGAGATATGCCCTAGAGGCAATAATAAATGTAGTTATTATTATATCTTTGTGTTTATGATAAATGTTTACATTCATGCTATAATAGTATTAACAAGGAAACATTAATGCTTGTGTGATTTGTAAACTTAATTTGAAGTCCCTAGTAAAGCCTCTATATAATACTAGCTTGTTGGTTAATAGATGATTGTGGTTTCCCTATCATGAACATTGAGATGTTATTAACAACAAGATCATATCGTTAGGAGAATGATATGATGGACATACTCCTATAGATAAGCGTAGCATAAAGATCAAGTCATTTTAATAGTTCAATTGCTATATGCTTTCTGATACATAGTAATCTGATTCCTTCGACCATGAGATCATGCAAATCACCTTTACCGGATGGATGCTTTGATGACATCAAACACCACACCGTAACTGGGTGGCTATAAAGGTGGCATTGAGTGTTCGGAAAGTATTGGTTGAAACACATGGATCAAGAGTGGGATTTGTCCATCCATATGACGGATAGATATACTCTGGGCCCTCTCGGTGAAATGTCATCCAATTAGCTTGCAAGCATATGACTGGCTCACAAGGGATCACATATCACGGGAACGAGAAAAGAGTACTTATCGGTAACGAGGTTGAACTAGGTATGCAGAGATACCGACGATCATAACCTCGGATAAGTAAACTATCGTGAGACAAAGGGAAATTGATATCGTATGTAAGTGGTTCATTCGATCACAAAGTAATCGTAGAAATATGTGGGAGCCATATGAATTTCCAGATTCCTCTATTGGTTATTGTTCGGAGAAGTGTCTCGATCATGTCCGCATAATTTACGAACCATAGGGAGACACACTTAAGGATTTGACGTTGTTTGAGTAGTTATGGAATGATGAGAAAGAGACCGAATTGTTCGGAGTCCCGGATGGGATCCGGGATATCACGAGGAGATCCGGAATGGTCCGGAGAATAAGATTCATATAAGGAAAGTCCCGTTTCGGAGTTGGGGAATGGTTCCGGTGTTTTCATCGGGAATGTTCTAGAATGTTCCGGAATGTCTGGCACTCCGGAGGGGAAGGGTACATGAATGTGTTGTATCAAGTTGGTATGATTGCATCATATACTAAGTGTCATCGCTGTTCCAAATAAAGGATTAATTCAAATCCTAGTTTGAAAAGTCAAATAGCTAAATTGAAAAGTCAAACGGCTAAATTTGGAAAGAGGAAAAGAGGAGGAAGGGGAAACCGAGTTGGGGAGGAGTCCCTCCTCCCCAAGCCGGCGCACCACCCAAGCCGAGTTGGGGAGGGACTCCTCTCCCTCCCCTTGGCTGGCCGGCCCCTCCACCTATATAAGGAGGGGCAGGGCTCCCTCCTAGGACACACAACTTCCACGCCCCAAACCCTAGCTTGGCGCCACCACCTCCTGCAGCTGCCGCCGCCTCCTAGGGTTGCCCTAGCCGCCGACTTGGGCTGCCCCAAGCCCTAGCCGCCGGCTCTAGCACCTCCTCCTTGGTGTGTCTAAAACCTAGATCGCCGAGGAGCTCTCTCATACTCCACCATACTCGCTCCGGCTTAAGGCGAAGCCCTGCAAGATCTCCCCTCTACTTCCGGTACCACGCTGTTGTGCTGCTGGAATCGCGAGGAGAGTGCTACAACCTCCGCTGCCTGCTGGAACAAGGGAGAGGTAGGTCTTCGTCGAGTACCGAACGTGTGACCGACTGCGGGAGCGCTGCCGGAACGCAGCGCCGGAAGGATCGTCTACGCGATCTTGAGATCGGGAAGAGTACGACTACATCACCCACGAGAATCCGCTCTCGTTAAACACTTTGGAATCTTCGAGGGTGAGTTATTCCATCGACTCGTTGCTACAATCTAGTAGATAGATCTTGGCTTGTTTGTTTGTATGCGGTAGAAATTTTTTGTTTTCCATGCTACGAAACCCGACACTTCATGCTTATAAGTGGTACAAAAGGAGTTTGTTTTGACTGTGGGCTAGACCTTATCATGTCATGTTCGATGTTGTTTCGACCCTATGCTTAGTGGTTATTCTTGTAGCCTGACTTGTTCCAAACAATTAGGATTGCTTAATGTGCCATGAAATAATCATGCGTTGTTTTAGCATACAAAAGCATAGTATTGTGGTATTCTCCTTTGATGCTTTGTTTGGGTTGACTTGGCACATGCTCACACCATGTTATGACTATTAACCAGTCACCTTAGCCTCTATGATCATTTAGTTTTTGACTTGTGGTACCACTTTATGCTTTGATTAGTAATATTTTGTCGCTCTGCATGATTAGGGCCATTATTTCTTTATTAGTTGGTCACTCGCAGTATTTTGCTAGCCTCCACTTGTACTGAGTAAGCTCTAATCATGCATCTAACTCTCAAGAAACCAAGTTATTCCAAAGAGTCTACTATAAATTCCTATGCATGGTGTGTTACACCATTCCAAGTATATTCTTGTTTTATCTATCTTTCAAATTAAACTTGTTATGTGAAAGTTAGTGATTAAAGTTCTCACAAACTTGATGGCACACTTTATTTTTCTCCCCTAATAAACTTGAACCATTGTGTCATCTATGTTGCATATGCTTGCATTTGTATGTTGGAATTGGCATAACTATGATATCATGGGGAACGCTTTCAACATTGCACTTGTACATTGTACCCAGTTGATATCATGCTCTTTTGTTTATAGATGTAGTCGGTGTGAAATAAAAGGGTAGCTTGTAAGTCCATGGAGTTATGTATGTGTGTTATAAAAACGTCTGGGCCGCTAGCCTAAGCCATGCCTAATCATGATGGAAACTTGCAGCATCACCATAGTGAGCAATCTATGAAGCTTTCTTCTTATAAAAAAGATACATTGAAAAGAGGGAAGAGAGAAAAAAGCACCATTTTCCCATGATAAATAAGAAGATTGCTGAGATGCTCATTGTCTGCTTGCCTTGTCATTCTGATATGGGATAGCTCATGTATCATGTGCAAGGGGTACCCCGTTGGCGGTTCTCTATGATACACATGTACTTACTATGACAAGAACTTACTGGTGACTAAAGTTGAGTAGCATGAGGAGCGACCCTCATACTCAAGGGACATGAGATTGCCAACTTATACTTTGTCAAGCATATACTCCATAGTTTGTTCACTTTAACCTTTATCACTTCAAGATTTTTATGATAGGGGCAATGAGAGCTGAAAGCTAACAAGTACCATATTTTTTAGAAGCTCTTTATGAAACTTGAAATCCCTGCTTCCCTTTGAAGGGACTTTCTTCCACTATTATATTGAGTCTCCACCTTCTATCCTTAGGCACCAATTAAGAGAGTATAGTTGCCATTCTTAGTTATATGTGCTTTGTCCCAAAACTTGTTGATTGATTCATAAGGTTGATATTGCTTGTTCTTAAACTATTTGTATCTAGTCACCATTATGAACTTTGAAGGTGTCCTATGCATTTATGATTTGCTATACCATGAGGGACAAGCTGAATACCACTCTTATTATATTTTCTTTATGTAAAACAAACAAATGTTTTTCAATGCATTGTTATTCATGATCTTTGTTTGTAACATTTTCTTGTTGCAACTTGGTTGCTTTGTCTTATTTTTAGAACTACATCTTTCATGCTCACGTTTAGAGTACTTTGATCCCAGCTATCCATGCTTTGGAAATGGTTTAATAAAGATTATGATGGTGCATTTCACCTTAAGAATTTTATTGTTTTTATTGTTTACCTACTCGAGGACGAGCAGGAACTAAGCTTGGGATGTTGATACGTCCATAATGTATCTATAATTTTTAATGGTTTTGTTCTATTATTATGCTTTTAATACTTCTTTTTATATAATGTTTATGAGTTATTTGGACTAACCTACTAATAGTTCTAAAAGTGCACAATGTTCTTGTTTTACACTTTGATATGTAGGAATTATCAAGAATACAAGTGGAACCCTTATTGGAGTCAAATTGGGATTTTCCAGAAATAATCTTTTTGAAGATGGTCACGTTTCAGGTCGAAGTGGGCATCAAACGGAAAACTCTTCAACTATAAAGTTGTAGGAAATTTCGCGACAATCGTTCTGGACATAAAATTTATCTGATTACGAGTCCGGACGGGCCCGCTAGGCCCGATTTACTGCAGCCCAAGATGGGGTGACGGGCAGTGGCGAATCTAGAATGAAAATAGAGGGTGGGCTCAAAAAACTAATCACATAGTTAGAAAGTGATAGAGTACTAAACATAGATAAAAATTAAATTAATGTCTTCCTAAAAAGATCCAGGAACAAATACAAGTATACAATGTTCCATCAATTCACACCAGAAAATATAACTACTCAGTTATTATGTGGAGAGGACAATTATAAATATCAGTTGGCACTAATGGTTGTTGTGCAGCGTATCCCTTCCTTCCCACGATACCTTCTCTCATTTCCATGTATGGCGCCTGCTGCTCCAAGTCCATGGCTTCCATCGCTCTAAACTCATATAATATTGACATATTGGAGGGTAGGCTTGAGCCTAATGAAGCCTAGCTGATAGATTCGCCCCTGGTGACGGGAATCCGAAAAGCTATATACAGGGAGGAAACCTAATTTGTGGGAGAAACCTCCACCCACGAATTTGCAGCCACCAAAGCCATGTTTTTTCCTCCTCTATGGGGGAGGGCTCCCAAGAAGCCATGAAGGAAGGGTGCTAAGGGGCGGTGCTCCCCCACGATACTGGCGGCGGGGAAGGAGTCCCCTGCACCGCCGCCGCCCTCTTCACCATCTTCACCGCCATCTCCATCACCTAATCCTCTTAGTATGCAGTGGTTCATCCTCCCACACACCTCTGTACCGTCCTATGTAAACATGGTGTTTGATGTTATAAGTTATAATCCTATGATCTATGTCATGTTTGTGTAGTTTCTTTGTTCTTAGATTGAATGGTTGAACATATTTGGCTCATTAGAGTTGTATGTTAATATGGTACAGTCCTTTCGTGTCCATTATATTTGTGCGCGCATGGATTAAATATTATAGGGTTTGTAGTATGTGTAAAAGGAAGGGGGAAGTTCTGCCAGAGTGACAGAAACCTAAGGACGCGAACCAGAACGTTGCACGTATGGGAGTAAGAGGACCATTAACTTAAGGCTATGGTTGGGGAAACCTTAATGCATTGTTAGTAGTTACAGATGTTTGCAAACAATCCAATCATATAGTACATATAATTCCAAGTAGTGAAGCACATGTATATTTAGCCTCTCTCACATAGAAAGCTGCATCGGAGACAATAAAACCGATTTATTCGCCAATTAAACTTGGACAAAGCCACCAAAATTACCATCACTATTCCACACTCATGGTTCTGTTAGTTTAGTGTATTTTATTGCTGCAGACTAGCTTTACTTTTTTTATTATCTTGCAAAGCTTTCTCTAGTACTCGTTCTGTTGCTCTAGTTTTATTTCCTAGATAATGCAAACGTATAGTGTGAGTAGAATTGTATCAGTGATTGATATAACTTGAAAGAATATGTATCCTACCTTTATCTCCTCGTTGGGTTTGACACTCTTACTTATCGAAAAGGCTACACACGATCCCCTATACTTGTGGGATATCATGGCTCGATGCCTACAAGTCTGTGTTTGACCACTCGCTCTACTCGTCAACTATGCGATGTGGCGCTGGTCGGTTCTTTGGATTGAGTTCATTGATGTCATGACGGACACCCTATAAGGTAGACTTTGCGAGCGACTGTTCGGCGAGTGACATGGCGGTGATGGTGGTTCTTCTCTTCGGTCATGTGGATGGCGAGGAGCGGATGTTTAGGGACTTTGGTGTTGGGGGTGTTTCGGCTTCGGCTGCTCCCAGATGGAAGACATGTAGCGGCACGAAGGTTTTTTGGGCAAAAGTTTGGTGCTTCGGCACCAAAAGTGGCGATGCATGCGGGTATAGTTGAAGGGAATATGCCCAAGAGGCAATAATAAAATGGTTATTATCTTATTCCTTGTTTAAGATAAATGTTTATTGTATATGCTATAATCGTATTAAAATAAAACGTTAATACATGTGTGTTTAATAAACAAATAAAGTGTTCCTAGATATGCTTCTCATATAAACTAGCTTGTTGATTAAAAATATGATCAAGGTTTCCTAATCATGGACATTGGATGTTGTTAATAACAAGGTCACAACATTGGTGGAATGATGTGATGAACATTCATCCGAAGTATAGTAATACGATTAAAGTCATTATATTTAAATTGCTATAACATCATTACAAGTAACTTTAGTCCTTAGAACATGAGATCATGTCAATCACTAACACAGGAAGAGTAGCTTGATAACATCAAACGTCACACCATAACAGGGTGACTATAAAGGTGGGTTCAGATACTCCGATAGTGTTATGTAGAGGCTCATGGATCAAGAGTGGTGAAAGTGCAATGGACGTCGCCTAGAGGGGGTGAATAAGCTTTTATAATTATTACGGTTTAGGCTCAAGTAAATGCGGAATAAAACTAACGTTTAATTTATTGAGCATAAAACCTAACCACTAGGTTCACCTAAGTGCACCAATAACCTATGCTAAGCAATACAAGCAACAAGGTAATAGCAAGATATAAATACTTCAAGCACGATGACTATCACAAAGTAAAGTGCATAAGTAAAGGGCTCGGTTGAGAGATAACCGATGGACGCGGAGACGAAGATTTTTATCCCGAAGTTCACTTCCAAAGAAGCTACGTCTCTGTTGTAGGGGTGCGATGGCGCAATGCTCTCCGAAGGCCACAAATGGCTCAACTTGGGGTGTGGTGGCTCAATGCTCACCCAACGCCACACAAGTCCTCACCTCGGATGCGGAAGCACGCAACTCACCGATGCCACAAAAGGCTCGCCCTATTCTCCCGTGAGCTCGCCACTAAGACCTACTCAAAATCCACTAAGGGACACTTGAGGGCGGTCACCAAAACCCGTACAAGATTAGGGCTATCGCCACAACTCAATTGGAGGCTCCCAATAACAATGCCACAAAAGGCTACAATGCCACGAAAGGCCAACAAAGCCACAAAAGGATACAAGACCACCAAAGGTCACAAGAAGTCAACAACCCAACCACATAACCGTTTAGGGTTCCAAGAACCCAAGAGAAACAATCCCACAAGCTTTAACTCGTCGAACCTCCGAGGAGAACTCAAACCTATGCAACAAATGCAAGGGCAATTCCTTCTCTCTCAAATTCCAACAAAGCTACAAAAGCTATTGGGGGAATAAGGGAGGAAGAACACAAGAGGAGAACACAAAACTCTCCAAGATCTAGATCCCAATGATTCCTTCACAAAGAAGGAATTTGGCTTGGGGGGATTGTAGATCTAGATCTCCTCTCTCAAATCCCTAAAAAATATGCAAGAATCATAGGAAGGGAAAGGGGAGAGGGAAAGCTCTTCAAGGTCAACAATGGAGGAGAGAGAGAAAGCCAAGAACCAAGAAAAGAGCTGGTGCCCACGAAGGGGAAGAGGATCCCCTTTTAAAGGGCTTCTATCTGCCCGTTACGGGCATTCGCGACCCTGGTCAGAACTTCCGGTGGGAGGCCGAAAATTCTGGTGGCATATAGCCAACGGTCATAAAACTGCGATGCGAGAGACTGGAAACACGAGTCTGGCCGGAACTTCCGCCGATCCACCGGAACTTCCGGTTGAAGCGGAACTACAGGCGGAAATTCCGACCGAAGTTCCATAAAATAGAGAATACAAAATACTGAAGTTATAGTACATGGGCGGAACAAGAGCCAGAATTTCACCCGGTACTACCGGCGGCATTTATGCCCGAGCGGCATTTTCCGTCCCCCGAACTTCCGGTGAAATTATTACCGCCAAAACTTCCGATCCAAATTCTGCCAAAACACCAAACCAGATAGAGAGGATACACAACGTGAGCGGAATAAGAACCGAAACTTCCATCGGTACTACCGGCGGCAAATTTCCCTAGCGGTACTACTGGTGGCTGGCCGGAACTTCTGGTCAGGAAAATTCCAGAAACTAAAATTGCAATAACTTTTGCATCCGAGGTGTGGAGCCGGAAAACTCGCAATATTGGGTATCACCTAGGGAGAAAATACCATGTATATATATGTGATGTATCTCCCAAGGTGTGTAGCCGAAAAACTCGCAAGATCAAAAGCCGCAATGAGATATGCAAGGGAAATCCTTATTTGATGAAGTAAAGCTTGTTATGATGATGACCACAAGCTCTAGATCCTCTCATGGACAAGAACCAAATAACAACCAAGAAAAATGATGCTATGCATGCAAATTTTTGATCTCTCTCCAAACAATGCGATCGAGACACCCGCTTGAGAGCCCCTCTTGCTAGTACGGCTATCTATCCTAAACCCGGTCTCCCAACTAACAACACGAGACCGGCAAAAGAGAAGCCCTATCAAGATCATACCTTTTCCTTGAGCATTCCACTTGAACTTGATGTAGAACGTCTTGTTCTTCTCAAGAGGGAACACCCTTCTTGATTGCTCTTGCCCGCTCTTGCTTGATGAAGACTTGCAAATTACTCCCCCATAATCCATGGGGAAACCTCTTCTTTGAACTTGTATTCATCACCCCATGATCACGAGGATGGCAAGCTTCAATCATGACATCTTCTAGAGATGGCACATCTTGAGCTTGCCCTTCTTCATCCCTTCTTGAGGTTGATCCATCTTGATGCAACTCTTTTTACTTGTCTTGATCAACCTTCAAGCTCCTTCTTTCTTCATGATTCCAAAGAGCACAAAGCCATTGGACATTTCTTCAACTTTCAACCTTGAGACCAACACATGGCCTAAGCGATGCCAATGGACAAACCTACAAGTGAAACTCAATTTACACATTAGTCTATAGAGATTGTCATTAATTACCAAAACCACACATGGGGCATACATGCCCTTTCAAGTGGGATTTGTACATCCAAATTACAGAGAGATATACTCTAGGCCCTATCGGTGATATCACATTGATATAGCTTGCAATCAAGTGATGGGTATCACTAGAATGTTATATCATGGGAACGAGAAAAGAGTACATGTCAGTAACAAGATCAAACTAGGTATGGGGATACCAATGATCGAATCTCGGATATGTAAAATATCGCGAGACAAAGGGATTTAGTTACAATGTTAAAGGTCCACACGATCACAAGAAGTCATCATTGAATGTGTGGGAGTTAGTACGGATCTCCATGTCCCGCTGCTGATTATTGATTGGAGAGGGGTCTCGATAATTTCTGCATTATTTACGAACTGTATGGTGACACACTTAAGGGATACCGACACCATTTGGAGCAAATGAAATGCCAGAGAAATAATATGAAAGCACTAGAATTATTCCAATGGACACCGGAATTGTTTCGGGTGAAATTGCCGAAATTGGTTCTACATGTGAAATTAAAATGTAGCAAGGGGTTTTATGTGAATGTTTTTTAATTAATGTAATTAACAAAATTATGAATAAATAAATAAATAAAATAAGTTTTATTAAATGAGAGATTACATTAAATTTGGTGGAAATTTAATGGATTTTGAGTGGAGAAAATGGAGGGGCATTTGTGTTAGTGGGAGCTCCACTCACATGGATGGAGGAAGAGGTGGGGGAACCCACCTTGGTTGCACCCCTTCCTCCTATAAAAGGCACCCCTCCTCTCATATCTCACTCACACCTCCTCGCGAATGATCTCTCTCCCCCTCTAGAATATTTTCCATGGTCTCGGATCAGCGAGATATATATTTCCGATGGATTTTTCTGGAGCAAGGATTTGTTGCTTCCGCTGCTTTGCTAGAGCGAGGACTCGGAGGTTGTCGTGGTACCAGACTTGTGTACGATCACGGATGCACCACTGCTTTGCGGTGCTGGACTTGCTGGTGCTGGACTGGCTGGACTTCATCACGATCTTGAGATCGACAAGTGAACGACTACATCATCCACGAGAACCAATCTCGTAACGCTTTGTCGGTCTTCGAGGATAAATTATCTATGGATGTATATCCACCGTTGTTTGTATCTAGATAGATAGATCTTGGTGCTCAGTTGTTCATATCGTAGGAAAAAATTGTTTTCTATGCTACGAACCCAACAATAGTTACCCTCTTGAAAGCGTCGTTGCGGCTATACCATCTCCGCGGTAGGACTCTAGGTGAAAAACCTTGACCATCGGTCTCGAATGCATGGCGCATCTTTGCCCTCTTGGAGGCGTCCGCATGGAGCCCTAGTTCACCCCGGTCTGTCAGCGAGCTGCAATTCAATGGTGTGTGAGGACGAAGGAAGAAGCTAGGGAGGCGTGCAGGAGCGACGACGGCCAGGACAAAGACGATGCTACCATGTAGCTTTAGATCAATGTATTTCAATTTCTATTAATTAATAAAATTTCGTCCACTAACTAGATGACCTGGTTAATATATGGGTGAACATGGAAGGACGCATGGATTGTCATGCCGCCACAGAGCCAGACCAAGTTTAGGATAGTAATGTGGCAAAACGGACTGATCTATGTGTCCTCGTACATTTATAGGCAACAGTGGGTCTTGCCTGCATAGTTTCAGACGGTACCTGACGGCCCATGTCCGTTTGCGGTCTTATTGGAGTTACCCTTTTTACTATTGAAAGGCTTACGATCTTAATGGTCTGGTATGTTATTTATGATTTCTAATTCTACCCCTGCATTGCTAGGATGACCTGAGAAATATTACATTCTTTGCCCCAAGTGAGGGTACCTCTTTTGGGCGATTTTTTTAAAATAATATATATTTTTAATTATTTTGAAAAGTATTGCACGATTTTAGAAATTTACAAATGTAGCAAGTTGTCGACTACGGCGTAGCCGAATGGTTTTGATTCGGCCTCGGCCAAACTGAATGGGCCATCAGCTGACGACCACAATCGGCAAGGTCTAGGTCGACAGCTCCAATCACTCAGGCCAAGACGGATTGCTTCATTCGGTTAGGCTTGAGCCGAATGGTTCAGATGATAGCTACTATTCTGCATGCGCCTCACTATCCTCACAAACAGACATGCATGCAGTAGCTTTCTCTATCCTCACAATCAAACATGCATGCAGTAGCTTTCTCTATCCTCACAATCAAACATGCAGCAGCCCCTCTCTCTCTCCTTACAACTAGACATGCATCTCTCCTTACGATCCTCTTTCTTCCAACAAGAATCGCAGCTAGCTGAAGACATGCACTCGGTCAGGCAGTGACCGATTAGGCCACTCGGCCAGGCCGTCGCCGAGTGTAGCATTCGGTCGGCGTGGTCACACTGCCACATGTAATCGGTCTGCTTCTCGCCGAATGGAGTTGAATTGGTCAGGACCAGGCCGAGTGGTTCACTCGGCTAGGTCCAGACCGATAATATGCTAGATTTGTAAATTACAAAATTCATTCAATACTTTTATAAATGATTAAAAATGTGTATTATTTTTAAAATATCGCCCTTTTCGGCTTGAAAAAAATACATCCACGAGATCACTTGTTTGGATTGCCGCGGCTATAGGCCAGTCATGCAATCGCATGATGGAGACAGGGTTTTCATCCGTTTTGGTTTTGTTTCCTCCGCATCTGGCTCTTCTCCCGACTAGATTGTCCACTCATGGTCCATGGTACCGGTTCCTTTATTTTCTTTCTACTTAGCCCAACGATCCCCTCGCGAGAACTAGCACGTGAAATCACGACGACTCTCTTTCCTCTATCGACCACCTTCATCCCGAACTCTCCCATTCCCGCGTCGTCTGAGCGCTCCTGGCCGTCAGCGACCTACCTCCTGTTGGAATTTTGGCTCAAATAGCCTAGCCCATTTTTCATTCCAATAATTTCTGAAAATCCTAGAGGCCAATGTGGCTCATTCATGCATGGCAAGAGGTGGAATAAATGTTTAGTCTCACATTGCTAGTTGAAGGAGGTTTGTACCAGCTTATAAGGGAGGCTCTCCTACCACTTGGTAAAAGGATGAGAGGGAGAAGGAGAGTCCCACACGCGTGCTCCTCCTCCTCCGCCCACCTCTCCACGCCTCGTCATGACGCGTGCCGCGGGTTGCGGGTTGCGACGGACTCCATCACGGATAGCGACTGCGGCGACGTCTTTCCCGACGAGGACTTCTTCCCCGACATCAGCACCCTCTTCCTCGACGACATGGCCAACGACGGTTCCAACGCTGGCGGTTCCTCTTCTGCTACTGCTGTGTATATCTTCTTTCTCAATCTTGTTCTGATCATATCTAAAGTGTTACGCCTTGCAGTTTGTTTGGTTATATGCCTTAATATGTATTCACTATTTCACATGATTAGTATATTGCCTATTATTCTAATCATGTTTTATCTAGTGTTTATTATGGATAATTCGCTTGGTAAATTGCTCTTATATTCAACAATCCAAAAATCTTATTTCAGGCAATTTGCCCCAAGTGGCTTTGTTGCTTCTATGAAGCCACCTATGTTCGAAGGTGTGAATTACAAACGATGGTGTGCGAGAGCAGTGCTATGGTTTCAGACCATGAGCTGCTATAACGCCATCTATGGCGCACCTGAGGGAGAACTTAATCCCGCTCAGGAAGAGGCGTTCCAAAAAATTTGATACCACTTTCAAGGCTGCCTTGCTCAGCATTCTTAGCGACAATATTGTCGATTCATATCTATCATTTAGCAATGGCAAGGATATGTGGGATGCGCTCGAGAGAAAATTTGGAGTCTCCGATGCTGGCAGTGAACTGTATGTCATGGAACAGTTCTATGACTATAAGATGGTTGAGGACCACCCCATTGTGGAGCAGGCTCATGAGATACAGTCACTTGCCAGGGAGCTTGAGCACTTCACTTGTGTGTTACCGGACAAGTTTGTTGCCGGAGGCATTATTGCCAAACTTCCCCAGTCATGGAGGAATTTTGCTACTTCTCTGAAGCACAAGAGACAAGAGTTCTCTGTGACGGATCTCATTGGGACTCTTGATGTGGAAGAGAAGGGGAGAGCAAAAGACACACATGCTCGAGGTACCAAGGGAGGTTCTAATGCCAATCTGGTACAGAAAAGGAACTTCCAGCCTCATAAGTTCAAGAACAAAGGCAAGTTTGACGGCAAAGGGGAGTTCGATGGAAAGAACAAGGCCTCACAGTCTACCAGCTTCAAGAAGAAGACTGATAAGAGGAAAGGTGCTTGCCATGTATGCGGTGATCCTGATCATTGGGCTCCTGCTTGTCCCAACCGCTTTGACAAGCGCCAACATGGAAAGGGCAGCAAGATTGCTAATGTTGTCATGGGCGACGTTGAGATGTAAGATGTTGGGTATGGTATATTACCTACTGTTCTTTCATTATGTCATTCTCCTGATTGGTGGATTGACACGGGCGCTAATGTACATGTATGTTCTAATATTTCCATGTTTTCTTCATATCAGGTCAGAGGGACTCAAACCGTGCTGATGGGGAACGGCTCGCATGCTTCTGTTCATGGTGTTGGTACGGTCGATCTGAAGTTCACTTCGGGAAAGACCGTGCGCCTGAAGAACGTGCATCATGTTCCCTCAATAAATAAAAATCTTGTTAGCGGATCTCTTATGTGCCGAGATGGCTACAAGATTGTATTCGAGTCCAATAAATTTGTAATTTCGAAGTATGGAACCTTTGTTGGTAAAGGCTATGAGTGCGAGGCTTGTTCCACTTATCTCTATCAGAGATTTGTAATAAAGTTGTTAATTCTATTTACACGAATTTTGAATCAAATGTCTGGCACTCTTGTCTTTGTCATATTAATTTTTGGTTGTATGATGCGGCTAGCCAAAATGAATTTAATCCCTGATTTCACAACTGTTAAGGGATCTAAGTGCCATGTCTGCGTGCAAGCTAAACAACCTCGCAAGTCACATATGACTGCAGAAGTGAGAAATTTAACACCACTAGAGCTCATACATTCTGATCTTTGTGAGATGAATGGTGTGTTGACAAAAGGTGGAAAGAAATATTTCATGACTTTGATCGATGACTCTACAAGATATTGTCATGTGTATCTTCTGAAATCAAAAGATGAGGCTTTGAGTTTTTTCAAAATATATAAAGCTGAGGCAGAAAATCAACTTGATCGAAAAATTAAGAGGCTTAGGTCTGATCATGGTGGAGAGTATTTTTCCAACGAGTTTGATTTTTTTGTGCGGAACATGGCATAATTCATGAGAGGACGCCTCCCTACTCACCTCAGTCAAATGGAGTAGCTGAAAGAAAGAACCGTACTCTAACAGATTTGGTTAACGCCATGTTAGACACATCGGGTCTTTCTAAGGAATGGTGGGGGAGGCACTATTGACCGCGTGTCATGTCCTAAACCGAGTTCCCACAAAGAACAAAGAAATTACTCCATTCGAAGAATGGGAGAAGAAAATATTAAAACTCTCTTACTTACGTACTTGGGGTTGTTTGGCAAAGGTTAATGTACCAATCCCCAAGAAGCGCAAGCTTGGACCAAAAACCATTGATTGTGTTTTTCTGGGCTATGATTTTCATAGCATTGGTTATAGATTCTTGATAGTAAAATCTGAAGTGCCTGACATTCATGTCGGTACAATCATGGAGTCGACTGATGCAACTTTCTTTTAGGATATCTTTCCAATGAAGGATAAACCTAACTCATCAAATCCGGAGATACCTAGTTCATCTAATCAGAAATTTGCTACATTCTCTGAACCTACCATTCCAATTGAACACTCTGAAAGTCCTAAGGAGGATGATAAAGAAATTCCTAAAAGGAGCAAGAGACAAAGGACTGCAAAGTCTTTTGGTGATAATTTCATTGTGTACCTTGTCGATGACACTCCCACTTCCATTCCAGAAGCTTATGCATCTCCTGATGCTGACTACTAGAAGGAAGCTGTTCATAGTGAGATGAATTCCATCTTAGCTAATGAAACATGGGAGATCACTGATCGTCCTTATGGGTGCAAACCCGTAGGATGTAAATGGGTGTTTAAGAAGAAAATAAGGCCTGATGGTACTATTGAGAAGTACAAGGCAAGGCTTGTGGCCAAGGGTTATACCCAAAAGGAAGGTGAAGACTTCTTTGACACTTACTCACCTGTAGCAAGGTTGACCACCATTCGAGTACTACTTTCTCTGGCTGCCTCACACGGTCTTCTCGTTCATCAAATGGACGTTAAGACGGCTTTCCTAAATGGAGAGTTGGATGAGGAAATTTATATGGATCAACCAGATGGTTTTGTAGTAAATGGTTAAGAAAGAAAAGTGTGCAAGCTACTGAAGTCTTTATATGGTCTTAAACAAGCACCTAAGCAGTGGCACGAAAAATTTGATAAAACCTTAACTGTTGTAGGCTTTGTTGTAAACAAAGCTGACAAATGTGTATACTATCGCTATGGTGGGGGTGAGGGAGTCATCCTTTGTTTGTATGTTGATGACATACTGATTTTCGGAACCAACCTTAATGCAATTAAGGAGGTCAAAGATTTCTTATCTCGTTCCTTTGAGATGAAGGATCTGGGAGTAGCTGATGTCATCCTGAACATCAAGCTATTGAGATATGGTGATGGTGGGATTACACTGCTTCAGTCCCACTATGTGGAAAAGATCTTGAGTCGTTTCGGGTATAGCGACTTCAAGTTCTCTCCTACACCGTATGATCCTAGTGTGTTGCTTCGAAAGAATCGAGGAAATGCTAGAGACCAACTGAGATACTCTCGAATCATTGTCTCGCTTATGTATTTAGCTAGTGCCACGAGGCCTGACATCGCCTTTGCTGTAAGAAAACTCAGTTGATTTGTTTCAAATCCAGGAGATGATCACTGTCATGCTCTTGAGAGAGTTATGCGATATCTAAAAGGCACTGCGAGCTATGGCATACACTATACCGGGTATCCGAGGGTACTAGAGGGTTATAGTGATTCAAATTGGATATCTGATGCTGACGAGATAAAGGCCACGAGTGGATATGTATTCACACTTGGTGGTGGCGTTGTTTCTTGGAAGTCTTGCAAGCAGACCATCTTAACGAGGTCAACTATGGAAGCAGAACTCATAGCACTAGACACGGCCACTGTTGAGGCAGAGTGGCTTCGTGAACTCTTGATGGACTTACCTGTGGTTGAAACACCTATACCCGCAATTCCAATGAACTGTGATTATTAAGGTGAACAGTTCTAAGGATAATATGAAGTCCTCAAGACATGTGAAGAGGAGACTAAAATCTGTCAGGAAAATGAGAAACTCCGGAGTTATTGCATTGGATTATATCCAAACATCTAAGAACCTGGCAGATCCCTTCACAAAGGTACTATCACGCAATGTGATAGAAAATTCATCGAAGGAGATGGTTATGAGACCCACACTATGAGTTTTCCATAGTGGCAAACCAATCTATGTGATCAGAGATCCCGTGAATTAGAATTGGGAGACAAGCTCTTGGTAGACTGAGAGGAAAGTATCCCCACTTTAATGAACACCACTCCGTGAAGATGCAATACTTTCCTATTCTGCACGGCAGGTTGATTTTATCTTAATGTGTTCTAAATGGCTTAATCTTAAGCAGAGATGTTGTCCTGCAGAACATCTGTTGAAGAACACACCTATATGAGTCTGACTGTCAAACGTCGCAGTCTATGAGAGTTGGGTGCTCTCTAATAAACTCATGAAAGGCCATGGAGTATGACGCATAAGCTCCACCCACGGGGAAGTCCCACGGTAGCCCAGTATTGGTCAAGGCTTCGTGTGAAGCTAGGTTGTAGCAAACTTGCAGTTCAAGGCATAGTCCACTGTAAAAGTCGCAGCCTAGTGTAGCATAGAATTCTAGATGGAAGTTCAACAACAGGTCTCACTACAAGATCTGGGGTATATAAACAATGTTTTGGAACCAAGGAAAATTACATGTGCCTCAGGATGGTGGGGATTGTTGGAATTTTGGCCCAAATAGCCTAGCCCATTTTCCATTCCAATAATTCCTGGAAATCCTAGAGTCCCATGTGGCCCATTCATGCATGGCAAGAGGTGGGACAAATGTTTAGTCCCACATTGCTAGTTGAAGGAGGTTTGCACCAGCTTATAAGGGAGGCTCTCCTACCACTTGGTAAAAGGATGAGAAGGAGAAAGTCCCACACGCGTGCTCCTCCTCCTCCGCCGCCCGCCTCGCCACGTCGCGCGCGCGTCGCGGGTTGTGGGAATCTCACCGAGCCGAGTTCTTTTTTGTCACGCATGACTGTTATATAAACGGGTGTGCAGAATTTGAACAGTCTGCTAATGGGTTTTAAATACGACTCAGTGGAGGTTTAATTCGAACTAAGTGGAGGTTGTTTGGCTTCGGTCGCTGCCTGTTCGTTTCCTCTTCTGACGTCGCTTTCACTTTGTCTGCGTGCCTATAAGAGCGGAAGGTCGCTCCTTTCCTCAGGCATCTATCAGAACCATCGCCTCCAAGTTCTAGAGCACTGAGCTGCCAAAAGTTCTTCCCCATACCGTCTTGTGGCGTGCACCGCGAGCCGGGACAGTAGGTGTCAACACCCGGAATTTTAATCCCAGATGCCTATTATGTCATACATCGCAGTCCCAGGATTACCATTTTTGCGAGACATAACAGAATTGGATACCACAGTACATCATCCATTACAAACCATACATAAGGTCTTACACAAATAAGGATCTCATGATCCAGTTCTGAATACAACTTCAAGCAGCGGAAATATGTAATAATAAAGGTAGCGTAGGCGAAGCTCCATCTTCGGGGTCACAGGCAATGCTGACGATGTGAGATGATCCTAGTTGTCGTAACCTTCCTGGGGTCCATCATCCTGGTACTCCTCTTCATAGTATGGCCACGGGAATAGCCAGGGACAAAGCCATGAGTACTCTTTAAGTACTCGCAAACTAATACTAACAAGTGAAGGGGGTTTTTGTAATCGGACACTAGGCTCTAGGGTTATTTTGCAAAAGCCAGATTTACCTCTACTAAGTTCAGAAGCAAGAGAAGCTAGTCACAATTTTATAACACCTAAGTGGGAACTTGTATCTCGTGCCACAACCCTGTTGTGGTCAAGTCAAAGTCTCAAGTCATTTTGAAAACATTTGACGGGAGAACAGTATGGCCACTCCAACTATCCATAACCGCGGACGCGGCTATTCGAATAGTTTGACACTCTGCAGAGATTCTACACTTTCACCACAACATTCGATACATCCGTCAGGAACAAATCCTGAATTCACCATACTCAGTATGCGGATAATCAATCCTAACCTTTCAATTACATGCCCTAGTATAGGCACCTCTCCTGTGAGTTTGGCCTTCCAACCATGACCAACTGTCATCCTGGGTACTGCATAGGTGGACAATCTTCACAAGGTAGCCTCAGCTCAGACCTTGGCCGTGAGGGAACCAATACTAAGGTATATAAGTTTCCAGTCAAGCCCTACCCAATCTTCGGGTATTGTGGTTGTATGGTAAAATTGGAATGGTATCGCATCCAGACAACCATCAGTTTTATAAAGGGCTAGGGCTCATGTCTTAACATTTTCATCACCAAAATCATCTGGTGTTCGGAAACACATGTCAAAACATCTCAGTAGAATGATCCATCATTCTAAGGTTTTCATAACCATTTTTCCACCAAGTATTCCCATCTAAAGTTGATCAAGTTTTATGCTTAGCACTAGCATCTACAAGTGGGGGTGAGTACTAATGAGGGGTGGTAAACAAGTGGAGTTTTACTAAGTTCAATCTCATGCCTTAGGATGACATCAAGATTATCTAGCTTAGGCTAAATTTTATGCTCTTTATGCAACCTTCAATTATCTTCCTAGAATCTACAAGTCACTTAAGTAAACTCTAAAAGAAAGCTTTGATAACGAAATAAAGTAAAAAGCTTGCAAGTAAAAACTAGGATTGGGTTATCAAGTGAGTATGATCACATATGCTTAAGGCATCTAGTTGGCATGGTAACAAGCAAGTATTAGCTTGCACATTCAACTAGTAGTATTAGGCTTGCAAGTATTGGCTTGCACAATATCAGTATAAGCTTGCCTTGTGCAGAGCAGTGGTTGAAGTTCTCCTCGGCTTCTTCTTCGTAGTATCCTCCTTCCTCCTCGTATCCTTGGTCGGTACTAGCGTCTAGAAATAAATACGAGGTACACAATCACCAAACAATACTTAACTACTTTCAATCATCACACAAAGGGGTTCTATAGATGATCTAGCATCATCACTAACATTACAAGACTAAGGCACTTGACTTAATGATTTTAGTTTTTAGAAAAGTAATTTCTACTCATTGAAAAACTACTTAAGATTTAATATTCTCCAAACCAAACATGGGATCATGTTGACACATGTCATCACCACATATTTTAGTCGATGGGAATGTGATTTAAAGTGGTGTCACAATTTAATAAGGTTTTACCCTTTTATTTTAATTAAATAAGTGACTAGAAATGCCTATGTGACCTTCTTTTTATTTCTTGAACATTATTTCTGTAAGTAAACCCATATATTTTTATGTATTCTGAAAGGTATGATAAATTGTGATTTTTGAGAGTTGGAATCAACTCAAAAGCTATTATGGTTTAAATTTGAAAAATGTTTGAATGCAGAAAAGCTTCTGCCTTGTTATTTTTACCAAGGGTGATCTATAGATCCAATTGATTTGAATCCAACGGGCTTGGATTCAGCATTGCAAGACCTTTCTAACAAAATTGGTTTCATTCAATTTGGTCCACTGAATCGAGCTGGGTTGATTTTTGAAACTAGGTACAGAATTGTGTTTGAATGAAAATGGAAAAATCCAAATTCAAACAAATGGGCTGCACGGGAAACGATACTGGGCCGGCCTGCGAAGCACAGCGCTTACGCGGGCTGGTTAAGTGGTTGTCCCCACGCGTCAGTGAGACAGGGGGTGTGAAGCGGTACGGGGCAATGTGGTGCGTTGGATTAGAAGATCAACGGCTGAGGGTCGTCGTCGACGATGAATTAGTCACCAGCGAGCTCGAACCCTAGCGGCTCAGTGTGGTTTGTGGGAGGCTCACCGGGGTTCAGGCGAGGGTCGGCGATGCGGGCGAACGACGAAGTCGACGATGGCGAACCTCCTGGTACCGGCAGCTTCTCCTGGGGTGGCTCCAATCGCTGGCCCCCTTCTTCTCTAGCAGCGGCGGGCTCCGGTGAAATTCCGACGAAGCGCTGCTCTCCTTGCTCCGGGAACGGGGTGAAACTATCAGTGAAGAGAGGGGAGTAGAATGGTGTGAAGAGTTTGAGCTGGGGTGGCCTCTATTTATAGTCTCGATGACGAGAACGAACGGGATGGGCAGGCGACGGTGGCGACATGGCTACGAGCTGCTAGAGGCATGGCCGGCGGTGGCGATCGATCGGTGGTCTCATGGCGATGCTCTACGGCTTTAATGTGCATGTAGGGGCGGTGGCAAACGGTCTGGAACACGCGATGCTCTGTGCGGCAGAGGCGGCATATTCGACGGCGAGCGGTGGCTGTGAGGCATGGGGCGGCGAACGGGGATGTCTGGTGGTCTCCTGGGATGGTGATGATCGTGTATGCACGCGGCGAGGGGGCGGCGCGTGGTCTGTGGGCGTGTGTCGAGGGTGGCTCTCTGGCGCATGCTCGACATGGTTGCTGGTGATCTAGGCACGGTTTGTGCGTGTGGTCCAGGGGCTGACAAGGTTCGAGCGCTGGCCAGGGGGTGGTGGTGGACGGTGGGCTGTCTCCTAGACAAGGTTGGCACGGCTAGTTCTTCTCCTAGCTTGTTGTCCACACTGGGGTGCATGGTGAGGCTCGGCTGTTCACCATTGATGACATTGCCAAGCTTACAGTGGGGATAGTGCTTAGTTAAGTTTGCTAGATGATCTACTAAGGTTGCTGTGAGCTAGAGAGGGAACCAGTTAGTCCCAAATCACTGCTCACAATAGTGTTTAGGATTTGATTGATTTGCATCAGCAAGGTGTTTGATGAAATGGCCGCAAGAACTCAAGTTTTGAATTTTGAAAAGATTTTTGGTGGGTGTGCTAGGTAGGTGCTGGTGCGTCTGTGGATGCTTGGGTTTTGAAAGTTGAGCTTGTTTGAGTGGTTTTTTAAAAAGTGGGATCTTCCCATATGATATAGATTCAATTTTGAACTGTCATTTAAACTATGCATTCAAATGTTTTTGGATAATCACAAGGTGGGACTTGGTACTTTGTTATGAGTACTATCAAGGGGTGCAAAGATCCAAACAAGTTTCTGTTAATTTTTGAAAGTTAGAGACAGCCAAAGTAGGCATGGGAGTAAATTTGGCCAAAATGACCATTCCCTTATTTTGTTTGTTTTGATTTATTTGTCTTTGGTAAAAGTGTGGGGATTGTTTAGATGATGTTTATTTCACCTAAGAATCCCTTTACAAGCAAAGAAACACACAAGCAAGGTAATTCAAAAGAATTCAAATTGGAATGCATACACACATGCATGCTTTCATATTTTTATTTAGAAAAGTTTTTGTTAACCCTAATTTTGATGATTAGAGTTTGATGATCCAAGTTTAGTATTTGTGGGATGTTACAAACCTTCCCCCCTTAAACAAAATCTCGTCCCGAGATTTGAAAAAGGACGAAGAAGATTACCTAGGATTTGAAGAGATCGGGAAACTCCGTCCTGATGTGATCTTCGCGCTCCCAGGTAGCTTCTTCTTCTGTGTGGTTGCTCCACTGAATCTTGAGAAACTTGATGCTTCGGGTTCGGTTTGTTCTGAAAGATTCTTCCAAAATACGGATGGGTACTTCGGGATAGGTTAGGTCATCGTTGATCTCTATGGTCCGGTGATCGATGTTCTTGAACACTTCCGTCTTCTCTGGAACTTCGAGGCACTTGCAAAGTAATGAGATATGGAACACATTGTGCACGGCTGACATCTCTTTGGGTAGTTCCAGTTGATACGACACTTCTCCTCGACGGTTTAGAATCTTGAAGGGTCTGATATATCTGGGGGCTAACTTTCCTTTGAGTTGGAAACGATGCATTCCCTTCAATGGCGACACCTTCAGATATACAAAATTGTAGGGTTCGCAGCATAGAAAACAAAAAATTTCCTACGATGGGAACTATGTAGCAAGATCTATCTACTAGATACAAACAACGGGCGGATGTATATCCGTAGAGAACATACCCTTGAAGACCGACAAAGCTTAACGAGTTCAACTCGTGGTTGATGTAGACGATCTCTTGCCAATCTCAAGATCGAGAGGAAGTCCTAGCGCCGCAAAGCAGCAGTGCATCCGTGATCGCACACACGTACAAGACACCGGGAAACCTCCGCCTCCTCGCTCCAGCGATGCAGCGGAAGCACAACCCTTTCTTGCCGAATAGCCACCGGGAACATGTATCTCGCTAGTCCGAGACCATGGGGGATAAATTCTAGAGGGGGAGAGAGATCCTTCACGAGGAGGTGTGTGAGACAAGTGAGGAGGGGGGCTCCTTTTATAGGAGGAGGGGGGAACCCCAAGGGGTGGCAGCGCATGGGCTGCCCTTGCCCTCCCCTCTTCATGTGGGTGGACACTCCACTCACAAAATTCCTTTAAATTCCCTCCACTCAAAAGTCCACTCAAATTCCCATTAAATTTCCACCAAATTTAATGCAAACTCTCATTAAATAAAACTCTTTTATTTTATTCAGAATTTTGTCAATTACTTTAATGACAAACATTCACAAATAACCCCTTGCTAGAATTCCATTTCACATGCATAACCACTTTATGCAATTTCACCTGAAAACCTGTTTCGGTATCTAGTGAAATAAATTCCTGCGCTTGTTTATTCTTTCGGCATGAAACATTTGCTCCAACTGGATGCCAGTGTCCCTTAAGTGTGTCACCCTACGGTTCATGAATAATGCGGACATGATCGAGACCCTTCTCCAATCAATAATCGATGTAGGACACGGAGATCCATACTGACTCCCACACATTCAACAATGACTTTTCCTGTGATCGTCGAAACCTTTTATGCTTGTATCTTAATCCCTTTGTTTCACGATATATTACATGTCCGAGATTCGATCATCGGTATCTCCATACCTAGTTTTATCTCGTTACTGACATGCACTCTTTTCTCGTTCCCGTGATATAACATTCTAGTGATCAAATCACTTGCTTGCAAGGTAACCAATGTGATATCACCGAGAGGGCCCAGAGCATATCTATCTGTCATCAAGATGAACAAATTCCACTCTTGATCCATGATTCTCAACATAACACTTTAGTAGCTTTGAAGCCATCTTTATAATCACCCAGTTACGGAGTGACGTTTGATGTCAACAAGAAACTCTTCCGGTGTTAGTGATTGGCATGATCTCATGGTCTAAGGATTAGGACTACTTCGTAGTTTGTTTATAGCAATATAAACTCAATGACTTTGATCGTAATGCTATACTTCGGATGAATGTTCATCACACCATTACACTAATGTTGTGATCTCGTTATTAACAATATCCAATGTCTATGATCAGGAAACCGTGATCATCTTGTTAATCAACGAACTAGTTTATGAGAGAGGCATAACTAGGAACTTTCTGTTTGTTTATTAAACACACATGTATTAACGTTTCCGTATTAATACAATTATAGCATGCAAAATAAACATCTATCATATACTTGGAACACACATAATAAACATTTTATTATTGCCTCTCAGGGCATATTCCCTTCAGTCTCCCACTTGCACTAGAGACAATAATCTAGTTACATTGTGATGTATCTAACACCCATGGAGTTCTGGTGTAGATCAGGTTTTGCTCTAGGGAGAGTTTTAGTCAACGGATCTGCTACATTGAGATCCATATGTACTTTACAAATCTTTATATCTCCATCCTTGACATGCTCGCGGATGGAGTGAAACCGGCGCTTAATATGCTTGGAATGCTTGTGAGACCTTGGCTCTTTGGCATTGGTAATGGCACCATTGTTGTCACAATAGATGACCATTGGGTCCAACGCGTTTGCAACCACACCTAGTTCGGATATGAACTCCTTCATCCAAACTGCTTCTTGAGCCGCTTCTGAAGCAGCAACATATTCGGCCTCCGTTGTTGATCCTGCCACCACAGGTTGTTTGGATCTCCTCCAACTAACCGCTCCGCCATTCATGAGAAATACGTATCAGGATTGAGACTTAGAGTCATCCGAATCGGTGTCAAAGCTAGGTCGACATAACACTTAGCGACGAGCTCTTCTTCACCTCCGTATACAAGAAACATATCCTTAGTTCTTCGCAAGTACTTAAGGATATTATTGACCGCTTTCGGTGTTACGAACTCGGATCCGATTGGTACCTACTAGTCAAACTAATAGCATGTGCCACATCCGGTCTTGTACATAGCATGGCGTACATTATAGAGCCTATGGCTGAAGCATAGGGGACCTTGTCCATTATCTCTCTTTCTTCTGCCGAAGCCGGACTTTGAGTCTTACTCAATGTCGTGCCTTGTGTCATAGGTAAGAACCCCTTCTTACTATTTTCCATTTTAAACTTCTTTAAAATCTTATCAAGGTATGTACTTTGCGATAGCCCTATTAGGCGCCTAGATCTATCTCTATAGATCTTTATGCCTAATATGTATGACGCTTCACCTAGGTCCTTCATTGAAAATTTGCTGTTTAGATAACTTTTAACACCGTTTAAAAGATCTATATCATTTCCGATCAATAATATGTCATCCACATATAATATCAAAAATGCCACATTGCTCCCACTCACTTTCTTGTAAATACAAGCTTCTCCATAAGTTTGGACAAATCCAAACTCTTTGATCACCTCATCAAAGCGGAGATTCCAACTTCGTGATGCTTGCTTCAATCCATAGATGGATCGCTGAAGCTTGCACACCTTGTTAGCATCCTTAGGATCGATAAAACCCTTTGGTTGTATCATATACAACTCTTCTTCAATATTACCATTGAGAAACGCGGTTTTGACATCCATCTGCCATATCTCATAATCGAAATATGCAGCAATTGCTAACATAATCCTAACGACTTTAGCATCGCCACGGAGAGAATGTCTCATAGTCAACTCCTTGAATTTGTCGAAACCCCTTTGCGACAAGTCGAGCTTTATAGACGGTTACATTACCATCAGCATCAGTTTTCCTTTTGAAAATCCATTTGTTCTCCACCGCCTTTCGGTCGTGAGGTAAGTCCACCAAGTTCCAAACTTGATTTTCATACATGGATTCCATCTCAGATTTCATGGCTTCTAACCATTTGTTGGAATCCGGGCTCATCATCGCTTCTTCATACGTCGCAGGGTCATCATTTTCATCAACCATGAAATTCATGACAGATTTCCGTCTGCTCGGGGCTGCAGCGTCTGCTTGACCTGCGAGGTTCGGTAGTACTCTCTTTCGAGTTTCATGATCATTATCATTAGTTCCCTCTTCAACAGGTGGAGCCAACTCCGGAACAACTTCCTGCGCTGCGCTACTCGCCTTACTTTGAAGAGAAGGTTCAATAACCTCTTCGAGTTCTACCTTCTGACTAATCACACCTTTCGAGAAACTCTTTCTCTAGAAAGGATCCATTCTTAACAACAAAACCTTGCCCTCGGATCTGTGATAGAAGGAATACCCAATAGTTTCCTTAGGGTATCCTATGAAGACGCATTTTTCCGCTTTGGGTTCGAGTTTATCCGGTTGAAGTTTCTTCACATAAACATCGCATCCCCAAACTTTAAGAAATGACAGCTTAGGTTTGTTTCCAAACCACAATTCATACGGTGTCTTTTCAACGGATTTAGATGGTGAACGATTTAAAGTGAATGCAGCAGTTTCTAGTGCATAGCCCCAAAATGACAACAGCAAGTCCGTCAGAGACATCATAGATCGAACCATATCTAATAAAGTACGATTACGACGTTCCGACACACCATTTATTTGTGGTGTTCGGCGGTGTGAGTTGTGAAACAATTCCACACTCTTTCATGTGAGTGCTAAACTCGTAACTTAGATACTCACCTCCACGGTCGGACCGTAGAAATTTGATCTTTCTATTACGATGATTTTCCACTTCATTCTGAAATTCCTTGAACTTTTCAAAGGTTTCAGACTTGTGTTTCATCAAGTAGATATAACCGTATCTACTCAAATCATCCGTGAAAGTAACAAAATAACGATATCCACCTCGCGCCGACACACTCATTGGACCGCATACATCAGAATGTATGATTTCCAATAAATCTGTCGCCCGTTCCATTGAACTGGAAAACGGCATTCTAGTCATCTTGCCCATAAGACATGGCTCACATGTATCAAATGATTCATAATCAAGTGATTCCAAAAGTCCATCCGAATGGTGCTTCTTCATGCATTTAACGCCAATATGACCTAGACGGCAGTGCCACATATATGCGGATATATCATCATTTAGTTTAATCCTTTTAGCATCAACATTATGAATATGTGTAACATTATTATCGAGATCCAAAAGAAATAAACCATTCATCATCGGTGCATGACCATAAAAGATTTCATTCATATAAATGGAACAACCATTGTTCTCGGATTTAAATGAATAACCACTTCGCATCAAACACAATCCAGATACAATGTTCATGCTCAGTGCAGGCACCAGATAACAATTATTCAAGTTTATAACTAATCCCGACGGCAAGTGGAGAGGCAGTGTTCCGACGGCGATCACATCAACGCTTGATCCATTGCCGACACGCATCTTGACCTCACCCCTTGCTAGCGGTCGCTTGTTCCGCAACCCCTGATTCGAGTTACAAATATTAGCAACTGAACCGATATCAAATACCCATGTGCTACTGCGAGCACTAGTCAAGTACACATCAATAACATGTATATCATATATACCTTTGTTTGCCTTGCCGACTTTCTTGTCTGCCAAATACTTGGGGCGATTGGCTTCGATGGCGATCCCTTACAATAGTAGCACTTTATCAGACTTAGGTCCAACTCAGGGTTTCTTTTCAGGCACGGCAACAGGCTTTCCGCCCTTACTTCCCTTCCGTTTTCCCTTCTTGTCTTTCTTGAAACCAGTGTTCCTATTGATCATCAACACTTGATGTTCCTTTTTGATTTCCACTTCTGCAGTTTTAAGCATTGATAGAAGCTCGGGGAGAGACTTCTTCATGCCTTGCATATTATAGTTCATCACGAAGCTCTTATAGCTAGGTGGCAGAGACTACAGAACACGATGGATGCCTAAGTCAATGGGAATCGATATTCCCAAGGACACAAGCTTATCGGTAACTTGGACATCTTGAGTACATGCTCACTAATGGAGTGTGCTCTTCCATCATGCTAAAGAACTTTTCTAGCGTTGTAGCTCTCTCAAAGACATGTGTGTCGAAAATCATTTTCAACTCACCCATTGTATCAAAAGCATTGCCATTTTCAAACACTTTCAAGTTCGGCTCTAGCCCATACAATATGCATAATGAACTAAGTTGTGGTCCTCTGACGAGTCGATAGACATTCTTCTCCTCGTCAGGCATCATCAAAGGTGGGGGGCCTAACGGCGCTTCTAGTACATATTGCTTTTGTGCGGCAGAGAGGAGAATCCTCAAATTCATGGCCCATTCGGTAAAGTTGCTACCGTTCGTTGCAAGTTTCTCTTTCTCCATGAACACATTGAAATTAAAAGCAGGTGGTGCCATCTACAACAGAATTTGTAAAGTTTAGACTAAGTGTATGATAGATTGAGTTCAACTAATCCGAATGAACTCCCACTCAAAAACGACATCCCTCGTGCCTTTTTGGTGATTACATGAACCAAATCCACTACACCAAGTCCGATCATCACGTGAGTCGGTGTAGCTTCAAAGGCGAGCATCAAATGGGCATCATATCAACTATATGACTCATGCTTAACCTTTCGGTCTGTGTTCCGAGGCCATGTCTGTACATGCTAGTCTCGCCAAGTTAGAACCTTAGTATTTGTGTGTGTAACTGTTTTACACCCGAAATATGGTCGTGGATCCAAGAACACCCGATCATCACGTGATGTCTTGGAGCGACGAAAAACATAATCGGTGCATACTAAAGGAAGAACACATTCTTATCTTGATATTTAAAAGAGGGATCATCTTATTATGCTAACAAAGCGCTAAACAAGCAATATAAGATGCTATCAAACATCACATGTTTATTAGTGAAATGATATGGTTCCCGCATATGATCTCTATCATGTGCACCGTGGTATGATTACTATCATACCTATATGTGTAAGTCCAAGGTCTATGGAGATTACACGCTATGTATGTTGTAAGAGTATCATCTCATACTTCTACTTACAACACTACCAAATCATAACACTAGCCCAGCAACAATCTAAACTAGACGCCTCTGATTTATCCATTGCCAGTTTTACGTGGCTTAGGGCTTTCGAGATAGAACCGTTCTTACCTACGAACATGAACCACAACGAGGATAACCAAATTGTTGACAATTCGTTGCAAAATAGATATTGACTATAGTAGGAGAGACAGACACCCGCTAGCCACTTATGCAAACTAGTTGCATGTCAAGCGTGGAACAGGTGTCATGTGCGAGGACATGTAAAGTTTGTCCGGGTCGCTTCATCCCACTATGCCACCAATATCCAAAATTACAACAAAGGAGCAACAACATGATCATCATCGCCCACATACTCATATGTGTACTACCCGTGTAAAGCATCTACGCATAGATCCGGCTCGATACCCTTTGTAGGGTTCGCAGCATAGAAAACAAAAAATTTCCTACGATGGGAACTATGTACCAAGATCTATCTACTAGATACAAACAATGGGCGGATGTATATCCGTAGAGAACATACCCTTGAAGACCGACAAAGCTTAACGAGTTCAACTCGTGGTTGATGTAGACGATCCCTTGCCGATCTCAAGATCGAGAGTAAGTCCTAGCACCGCAAAGCAGCAGCGCATCCGTGCTCGCACACACGTACAAGACACCGGGCAACCTCCGCCTCCTCGCTCCAGCGATGCAGCGGAAGCACAACCCTTTCTTGCTGAATAGCCACCGGGAACATGTATCTCGCTAGTCCGAGACCATGGGGGATAAATTCTAGAGGGGGAGAGAGATCCTTCACGAGGAGGTGTGTGAGACAAGTGAGGAGGGGGGCTCCTTTTATAGGAGGAGGGGAACCCCAAGGGGTGGCAGCGCATGGGCTGCCCCTCCCCTCTTCATGTGGGTGGACACTCCACTCACAAAATTCCTTTAAATTCCCTCCACTCAAAAGTCCACTCAAATTCCCATTAAATTTCCACCAAATTTAATGCAAACTCTCATTAAATAAAACTCTTTTATTTTATTCAGAATTTTGTCAATTACTTTAATGACAAACATTACAAATAAACACGTGATAGAATTCCATTTCACATGCATAACCACGATATGCAATTTCACCCAAAACCTGTTTGGTATCTAGTGAAATAAATTCCTCGCTTGTTTATTCTTTTTGGCATGAAACATTTGCTCCAACTGGATGCCGTTGTCCCTTAAGTGTGTCACCCTACGGTTCGCGAATAATGCGGACATGATCGAGACCCTTCTCCGATCAATAATCGATGAGGACACGGAGATCCATCGACTCCCACATTCAACGATGACTTTTCACGTGATCGTCGGAACCTTTTACGCTTGTATCTTAATCCCTTTGTTTCACGATATATTACATGTCCGAGATTCGATCATCGATATCTCCATACCTAGTTTGATCTCACATCGACATGCACTCTTTTCTCGTTCCCGTGATATAACATTCTAGTGATCAAATCACTTGCTTGCAAGCTAACCAATGTGATATCACCGAGAGGGCCCAGAGCATATCTATCCGTCATCGGGATGAACAAATTCCACTCTTGATCCATGATTCTCAACATAACACTTTAGTAGCTTTGAAGCCATCTTTATAATCACCCAGTTACGGAGTGACGTTTGATGTCAACAAGAAACTCTTCTGGTGTTAGTGATTGGCATGATCTCATGGTCTAAGGATTAGGACTACTTCGTAGTTTGTTTATAGCAATATAAACTCAATGACTTTGATCGTAATGCTATACTTCGGATGAATGTTCATCACACCATTACACTAATGTTGTGATCTCGTTATTAACAACATCCAATGTCTATGATCAGGAAACCGTGATCATCTTGTTAATCAACGAACTAGTTTATGAGAGAGGCATAACTAGGAACTTTCTGTTTATTTATTAAACACACATGTATTAACGTTTCCGTATTAATACAATTATAGCATGCAAAATAAACATCTATCATATACTTGGAATACACATAATAAACATTTTATTATTGCCTCTCAGGGCATATTCCCTTCAAAAATCTCCTATGTTGAAGGCGAGGTCTCGACGTCTCTTATCGGCGTAACTCTTCTGTCTGGACTGGGCTGTCTTGAGGTGCTCATGAATCTTGTGAACCTTCTCTTCTGCTTCTCGTAGGATGTCGGGTCCGAAAATCTGACTCTCTCCTACTTCTGACCAGTTCAAAGGGGTGCGACACTTCCTTCCGTACATGAATTCAAATGGGGCCATTTGTAAACTGGCTTGATAACTGTTGTTGTATGAAAATTGCATAAGCGAATGTCTTCCACTTAGATCCATATTCTAACACACAGGCTCTCAGCATATCTTTGAGTATTTGATTTACTCGCTCCGTTTGTCCATCGGTCTGAGGGTGATAAGCGGTGCTGAAATCTAGGCGGGTTCCTAAACCTTCTTGGACTTTCTTCCAGAATCTCGAGGTAAATTGAGTTCCTTGATCCGATACGATGTTCTTGGGGACTCCATGCAAACTAACGATTCTAGCGATGTATAACTCCGCTAGCTTTGAACTCTGATATGTGGTCTTGACGGGTAAGAAATGGGAAACTTTAGACAATCTTTCCACTATGACCCAGATAGAGTCATTTCCCCTACTAGAAGTAGGCAATCCGGTGATAAAGTCCATTCCAACGGAATCCCATTTCCATTCCAGAATCTGCAAGGGTTGCAACAATCCAGCGGGCCTTTGATGTCCAGCCTTGACTTGCTGACATATATCACACTTGGCGATATAGCTTCCGATTTTTCTCTTCATCTTATGCCACCAAAATTGCTCTTTCAAATCCTGATACATCTTCGTTCCTCCGGGGTGAATAGAATAAAGAGTATCATGAGCTTCCTTCAGAATAACTTCTTTCAACTCAGAATCTGCTGGTACACAAAGGCGTCCTTTGTACCACAGAACTCCTTCTTCGTCTTCGGTGAATCCGGGTACTTTGCCTGTACCGATACGATGCTTGATTCCGTCGATACTAGCATTTCCTTTCTGCGCCTCCTTGATCTGGCTGATCAGAGTGGGTTGAAGTTCTATGCTAGCCAAAAAGCCTTCACTCACTAATTCTATTCGAAAATCTTCCATCTCTTTGTGCAAGCTTGGTTGCTCCTTCAAAATCATAGAGTTCAAGCGGCACGGCAATCTGCTAAGGGCATCGGCTACCACATTGGCTTTACCAGGGTGATAGTGAATGTCCAGATCGTAATCCTTGATTAGCTCAATCCATCTTCTCTTTCTCATATTCAGCTCCTTCTGAGTGAATATATACTTCAGGCTCTTGTGATCCGAATAAATCTCACAACAGTTTCCCATGAGGTAATGCATCCATGTCTTTAGGGCTAGAACTACGGCTACGAGTTCGAGGTCATGGGTTGGGTAATTTTGCTCATGTTGCTTCAGTTGTCGAGATAGATAAGATATAACTTTGCCTTCTTGCATTAGCACACATCCGAGACCGATCTTGGATGCATCACAATACACGTCGAAGGGCTTCGTGATATTCGGCATGATTAAGATTGGGGCGGAAATCAGTCTCCTTTTGAGTTCTTGAAAACATTTGTCGGTCCATTCAAACTTCTTGTCCTTCTTCAGCAATTGGGTCATGGGTCTATGATACTCGAGAATCCTTCTACGAACTTGCGGTAGTATCCCACCAATCCGAGAAATGCACGAACTTGGGTTTGAGTGGTTGGGGCTTGCCAATCTTCGACATCTTTCAACTTTGCAGGGTCAACGGCAATTCCTCTGGCTAATACAATGTGACCGAGGAATCCTACCTCTTGTAACCAGAATTCACATTTGCTAAACTTGGCATACAACTGATGCTCTCTAAGGGTTCCAAGAATGGTCCTTAGGTGTAGCTCATGTTCTTCTTCTGATTTGGAATAAATTAGAATGTCATCGATGAAAACAACGACAAACTTATCTAGGAAGTCCATAAAAATCTTGTTCATGAGATTCATGAAATAAGCGGGGGCATTGGTTAATCCAAAAGACATGACAGTATACTCGTATAATCCATAACAGGTGGTAAAGGCAGTCTTTGGAATATCCTCTACATGAATCTTGAGTTGATGATAGCCAGTCCTAAGATCAATCTTAGAAAACACTTTGGCACCGGTCAACTGATAAAAAAAATCTTCTATCTTGGGCAAAGGGTATTTGTTCTTGATGGTGACGTCATTCAATTTCCGGTAATCCGTACACAAACGGTTACCTCCATCTTTCTTGTCCACGAACAAAACAGGTGATCTCTATGGTGACGCACTTGGTTGAATCAATCCAATTTCCAACATGGCATCCAGTTACTTCTTCAGTTCTTCTAGTTCAGATGGGTTCATACTATATGGTCTCTGGGCTATGGGTCCAGTTCCGGGGATTAGTTCGATGATAAACTCGATATCCCGATCTGGGGGCATACCGGACAAAACATCTGGAAATACATCGGGGTATTCACAAACTATCCGGACTTGGTCAATGGTAGGTTGGGTTATACTCTTGTTGCACTTGAATTGACGAGGTAAGGTTTCAGATATATGCTCGACTGATAGTCCGGCTGTACTGGTCATGGTTATGGCTTTCTTGGCACAGTCAATCAATCCTTTATGTTTGGACATCCAATCCATTCCTAGTACTACTTCCAAAACTTTAGTTTTGAGTACTATCAGATTAGCATAAAAATCTATGCCATGGATTTGGATAGGGACGGCTTTGCAAATTTGTCTAGCCTTGGTGGTTGATCCGGGAATTTGAACGATCATAACATGCTTCAGTTTGGTTGGTTGAATTTTACTAGTGCATGCAAATTCTTCGGTGACAAATGAGTGCGATGCACCAGAATCAAACAACACTCGAGCAAGTACTGAATTAACAGAAAACATACCCAGCATGACGTCTGGCGCTTCCTGAGCTTCTTCAGCATGCATGAGAAAAAGACGGCCGTTGCGGTTGAGCGAATTCCCTGGGGCAAACCTTCTTCCGGGCTGAACACGACACTGCTACTGAGCTGGGGAATTTGCATTGGGGACTGTGGCATTCTTCTTGTTGGGGCACTCGTTGGAGTAGTGACCCTTATTTCCACAGTCATAACAAGTTACTTGTGACTTGTCCTTTGCTGCAACAGGCACAGCATTGCTTCCAGTTCTTGGGGCAGGGTTGGTGTTGGCGACAACATTGTTGTTGTTGAACTTGGGTGGGGCACGGTTGAAATTTCTAGAGTTGCCGGGGTTGTTGTGATTTCCTCCGGGTCTAGGGTTTCCACGGTTGGGATAGGTCGGACGGTTCATCGTGGGTCTGTTGGTTCTTGGGGCAAATCCTGGAGATGGGTTAGGGCGATACTTTGGGGTCTGATGGGTTCCTGGCTGATGCATAATGCGACGCTTGCGGTTCTCATTGGCTTGGTTGATCTTTCCTTCCATCTGGATAGCAGAGTCGACAAGGGCTTCAATATCAGCAAAGGGGATATTGACTAACACAGTCTGCACCTGATCATGCAGACCATTCAGGAATCTCTCTTTCTTCTTGGCTTCGGTGTCGATCTCATCCGGGGCATACCTAGCTAATGACAAAAATGTGTCACGGTATTCCACTACAGTCATCCTTCCTTGCTTCAGTTCTCTGAACTCATCTCTCATTCTCTTGATCAATCCCGGCGGCACATGGGTTCTACTGAACTTGATCTTGAATTCATCCCAGGTCATCATCTGTCCTCTGGTCATTGCACGAACACTGTTCCACCATGCTCTCGCATCTCCGGATAGATAGTGGGTGGCGAACAGAACTTTCTCGTTGGCTTCCACTCCGGCGACTTCCAGGTTATTTTCCATGGTTTGCAGCCAATCGTCGGCATCTAGAGGCTCTTCTGACTTAGTGAAAATAGGTGGGTTGGTATTCTGGAAATTCGTGAGCTTAGATCCATGGTTGTCCTGATTTCCTTTGCTTTGGTTGTTGTGGGCCAGCTGAGCTATCTGCTGAAGGGTGGCTAGGTTGGCTTGACGTTCGGCTCTTTCAGCTTCGCGGTCAGAAACCAACATTTGCAGGATCTGCAACATCGGGTCCGGGGATGAACTACTTCCTCCGCGTGGCATCTGAAGATTGAGATAGATCATGAGAAAAGAGGGAAATTTCTAAGGTTCTGGGATTTTGAAAAGTTTTTAAAGTTTGACTCAGATTTTTTAGCAACTTGCTTTTCATTCATTCATTCATTCATTCACACGATACAACACACACCACAACAAAGGAAAGCTGATGGTTTTAAGAACCATTCTGGAAACTACGATACAGTGGGACCGAATACTACTCACTACGCTAGTGCGCAAGTGCTACTACTCCTCGGAGTCTGTGTAGTCGTCATACTCATCATCCTCATCGTCATCGATGAAGGCGAAATCATCCTCATCGGTGAAGAAGTCCATAGCCTGATCCTCCAGAAAATCATCATCATCGCTGAGATAGGAGTAGGGGTCTCCATGAAGATCCTCTCTGGCATTCTCCCTTTCCTCCAACTTCATGTCTCTCTCATGAATGGTCTCCTCCAAAGATGAGATATGGTGGTGAAGACGGGCAATGATGCGCTCCTTGTCGAGCTGGCGGCGGCGAGACTTGTGATCCTTTGCTAGCTTGGCGATGGTTTGATCCTTCGTCTTCATGATAGCGGACTTGTGGTTGGAGTAGTCACGAAAATTGTCCAATTCCTGCTGACGATCGTACATCATGAAGCTAAGGTGGTCCAATTGAGTGTTCAGCTCAGGGTGGTATGGGGCTTCTAGTGGTTGTCCATTAGCATCACGCCTTGGGAAAACTCAAAGCGGGTTCCCTTGATCTGATTGATACTCTGCCCACACAGACGGGCAAGAGCTTCCTGCATGGCCCTGGAAAGTCCATCAAGCCAATTTTTCTCTCTTAAGGTAAACTGAATTCCCTCATCAGTGGGAGGTTCAATCTTTCCTCGGAGACTTGCAACAATTAGCCACTGCAGATCTTCTCCTCCTTGATCATTGAGCTGAGCTCCAAAGAACTCGGGGTGCGGACGCTCCAGAAGTTTCGAAAGCTGGTCCAAATCCCTCTCAAAGATAAGGTCTCCTCCATTCCCCAACTGATAAAACTTGATGTACTTCACGTCCATCTATTAAGAATATAGGATGAGTAAGTTAGTAGAGTGATCAAGTGTGTCAAATTTTATGTATTTTGCAAGAGTTTTTGAGGAATATGAATTTTCATGAAAGAAACAAGATGATAAGAATGGGAATAAGTTTTTATAAATATTTGCTTTCTTTGGTTTTGAAACTAAGTTTTTGGATTCAAACGTCCAGTCTAACTAGGGTCTCCTATGGTCGGGATGGCTCTAATACCAACTTGTCAACACCCGGATTTTTAATCCCAGATGCCTGTTATGCCATACATCGTAATCCCAGGACTACCATTTTTGCAATACATAACAGAATTGGATACCACAGTACATCACCCATTACAAACCATACATAAGGTCTTACACAAATAAGGATCTCATGATCCAGTTCTTAATACAACTTCAAGCAGCAGAAATACGTAATAATAAAGGTAGCGTAGGCGAAGCTCCATCTTTGGGGTCACAGGCAATGCTGACGATGGGAGATGATCCTAGTTGTCGTAACCTTCCTGGGGTCCATCATCCTGGTACTCCTCTTCATAGTCTGGCCACGGGAATACCATGGACAAAGTCATGAGTACTCTTTAAGTACTCGCAAACTAATACTAACAAGTGAAGGGGGTTTTTGTAATCGGACACTAGGCTCTAGGGTTATTTTGCAAAAGCCAGATTTACCTCTACTAAGTTCAGAAGCAAGAGAAGCTAGTGACAATTTTATAACACCTAAGTGGGAACTTGTATTTCGTGCCACAACCCTGTTGTGGTCAAGTCAAAGTCTCAAGTCATTTCACAAGTCATTTTGAAAACATCTTACGGGGGAACAGTATGGCCACTCCAACTGTCCATAATCATGAGACGCTATTCAATAGTTTGACACTCTGTAGAGATTGTACACTTTCACCACAACATTCGATACATCCGTCAGGAACAAATCCTGAATTCACCATACTCAGTATGCGGATAATCAATCCTAACCTTTCAATTACACGCCCTAGTATACGCACCTCTCCTGTGAGTTTGGCCTTCCAACCATGACCAACTGTCATCTTGGGTACTGCATAGGTGGACAATCTTCACAAGGTAGCCTCAGCTTAGACCTTGGCCGTGAGGGAACAAATACTAAGGTATATAAGTTTCTAGTCAAGCCCTACCCAATCTTCAGGTATTGTGGTTGTACGGTAAAATTGGAATGGTATCGCATCCATAAAACCATCAGTTTTATAAAGGGCTAAGGCTCATGCCTTAACATTTTCATCACCAAAATCATCTGGTGTTCGGAAACACATGTCAAAACATCTCAGTAGAATGATCCATCATTCTAAGGTTTTCATAACCATTTTTCCACCAAGTATTCCGATCTAAAGTTGATCAAGTTTTATGCTTAGCACTAGCATCTACAAGTGGGGGTGAGTACTAATGAGGGGTGGTAAACAAGTGGAGTTTTACTAAGTTCAATCTCATGCCTTAGGATGACATCAAGATTATCTAGCTTAGACTAAATTTTATGCTCTTTATGCAACCTTCAATTATCTTCCTAGAATCTACAAGTCACTTATGTAAACTCTAAAAGAAAGCTTTGATAACGAAATAAAGTAAAAAAGCTTGCAAGTAAAAACTAGGATTGGGTTATCAAGTGAGTATGATCACATATGCTTAAGGCATCTAGTTGGCATGGTAACAAGCAAGTATTAGCTTGCACATTCAACTAGTAGTATTAGGCTTGCAAGTATTGGCTTGCACAATATCAGTATAAGCTTGCCTTGTGCAGAGCAGTGGTTGAAGTTCTCCTCGGCTTCTTCTTTATAGTATCCTCCTTCCTCCTTGTATCCTTGGTCGGTACTAGCGTCTAGAAATAAATACGAGGTACACAATCACCAAACAATACTTAACTACTTTCAATCATCACACAAAGGGGTTCTATAGATGATCTAGCATCATCACTAACATTACAAGACTAAGGCACTTGACTTAATGATTTTAGTTTTTAGAAAAGTAATTTCTACTCATTGAAAAACTACTTAAGATTTAATATTCTCCAAACCAAACATGGGATCATGTTGACACATGTCATCACCACATATTTTAGTCGATGGGAATGTGATTTAAAGTGGTGTCACAATTTAATAAGGTTTTACCCTTTTATTTTAATTAAATAAGTGACTAGAAATGCCTATGTGACCTTCTTTTTATTTCTTGAACATTATTTTTGTATGTAAACCCATATATTTTTATATATTCTGAAAGTTATGATCAATTGTGATTTTTGAGAGTTGGAATCAAATCAAAAGCTATTATGGTTTAAATTTGAAAAATGTTTGAATGCAGAAAAGCTTCTGCCTTGTTATTTTTACCAAGGGTGATCTATAGATCCAATTGATTTGAATCCAATGGGCTTGGATTCAGCATTGCAAGACCTTTCTAACAAAATTGGTTTCATTCAATTTGGTTCACTGAATCAAGCTGGGTTGATTTTTGAAACTAGGTACAGAACTGTGTTTGAATGAAAATGGAAAAATCCAAATTCAAACAAATGGGCTGCGCGGGAAACGATACTGGCCCAGCCTGCGAAGCACAACGCTTACGTGGGCTGGTTAAGTGGATGTCCCCACGTGTCAGTGAGACGGGGGGTGCGAAGCGGTACGGGGCAATGTGATGCGTTGGATTAGAAGTAAGATCAATGGCTGAGGGTCGTCGTCGACGATGAACTAGTCACCGGCAAGCTCGAACCCTAGTGGCTCAGTGGGGGTCGTGGGAGGCTCACCGGGGATCAGGCGAGGGTCGGCGATGCGGGCGAACGACGAAGTCGACGATGGCGAACCTCCTGGTACCAGCAGCTTCTCTTGGGGCGGCTCCAATCGCTGGCCCCCTTCTTCTCTAGCAGTGGCGGGCTCCGGTGAAATTCTGGCGAAGCGCTGCTTGCCTTGCTCCGGGAATAGGGTGAAACGATCAGTGAAGAGAGGGGAGTAGAATGGTGTGAAGAGTTTGAGCTGGGGTGGCCTCTATTTATAGTCTCGACGACGAGACCGAACGGGATGGGCAGGCGACGGTGGAGACATGGCTACGGGCTGCTAGAGGCATGGCCGACGGTGGCGATCGATCGGTGGTCTCCTGGAGATGCTCTACGGCTTTAATGCGCATGTAGGGGTGGTGGCAAACGGTCTGGAACACGCGATGCTCTGCGCGGCAGAGGCGGCGTCTTCGACGGTGAGCGGTGGCTGTGAGGCATGGGCGGCGAATGGGGATGTCTGGTGGTCTCCTGGGATGGTGGTGATCGTGTATGCACGCGGCGAGGGCGGAGCGCAGTCTGTGGGCGTGTGTCGAGGGTGGCGCTCTGGCGCATGCTCGGCATGGTTGTTGGCTAGCTGGGCACGGTCTGTGCATGTGGTCCAGGGGCTGACAAGGTTCGAGCGCTGGACAGGGGGTGGCGGTGGACGTGGGCTGTCTCCTAGACAAGGTTGGCACGGCTAGTTCTTCTCCTAGCTTGCTGTCCACACTGGGGTGACATGGTGAGGCTCGGCTGTTCACCATTGATGACATTGCCAAGCTTACAGTGGGGCTAGTGCTTAGTTAAGTTTGCTAGATGATCTACTGAGGTTGCTGTGAGCCAGAGAGGGAACCAGTTAGGCCAAAATCACTGCTCACAATAGTGTTTAGGATTTGATTGATTTGCATCAGCAAGGTGTTTGATGAAATGGCCGCAAGAACTCAAGTTTTGAATTTTGAAAATATTTTTGGTGGGTGTGCTAGGTAGGTGCTGGTGAGTCTGTGGATGATTGGGTTTTGAAAGTTGAGCTTGTTTGAGTGGTTTTTTAAAAAGTGGGATCTTCCCATATGATATAGATTCAATTTTGAACTGTCATTTAAACTATGCATTCAAAAAAATTTGGATGATCACAAGGTGGGTCTTGGTACTTTGTTATGAGTACTATCAAGGGGTGCAAAGATCCAAAAGTTTCTGTTAAGTTTTGAAAGTTAGAGACAGCCAAAGTAGGCATGGGAGTAAATTTGGCCAAAATGACCATTCCCTTATTTTGTTTGTTTTGATTTATTTGTCTTTGGGAAAAGCGTGGGGATTGTTTAGATGATATCTATTTCACCTAAGAATCCCTTTACAAGCAAAGAAACACACAAGCAAGGCAATTCAAAAGAATTCAAATTGGAATGCATACACACATGCATGCTTTCATATTTTTATTTAGAAAAGTTTTTGTTAACCCTATTTTTGATGATTAGAGTTTGATGATCCAAGTTTAGTATTTTTGGGATGTTACAAACCTTCCCCCCTTAAACAAAATCTCGTCCCGAGATTTGAAAAAGGACGAAGAAGATTACCTAGGATTTGAAGAGATCGGGAAACTCCGTCCTGATGTGATCTTCGCGCTCCCAGGTAGCTTCTTCTTCTGTGTGGTTGCTCCACTGAATCTTGAGAAACTTGATGCTTCGGGTTCGGTTTGTTCTGAAAGATTCTTCCAAAATACGGATGGGTACTTCGGGATAGGTTAGGTCATCGTTGATCTCTATGGTCCGCTGATCGATGTTCTTGAACACTTCCGTCTTCTCTGGAACTTCGAGGCACTTGCGAAGTAATGATATATGGAACACATTGTGCACGGCTGACATCTCTTCGGGTAGTTCCAATTGATACGACACTTCTCCTCGACGGTTTAGAATCTTGAAGGGTCCGATATATCTGGGGGCTAACTTTCCTTTGAGTTGGAAATGATGCATTCCCTTCAATGGAGACACCTTCAGATATACAAAATCTCCTATGTTGAAGGCGAGGCCTCGACGTCTCTTATCGGCGTAACTCTTCTGTCTGGACTGGGCTATCTTGAGGTGCTCATGAATCTTGTGAACCTTCTCTTCTGCTTCTCGTGGGATGTCGGGTCCAAAAATCTGACTCTCTCCTACTTCTGACTAGTTCTAAGGGGTGCGACACTTCCTTCCGTACATGAATTCAAATGGGGCCATTTGCAAACTGGCTTGATAACTGTTGTTGTATGAAAATTCTGCAAACGGCAGAGAGTCTTCCCACTTAGATCCATATTCTAACACACAGGATCTCAGCATATCTTCGAGTATTTGATTTACTCGCTCCGTTTGTCCACCGTCTGCTAGATCTAAAGAACCTACACCGGAGATCAAAGTTGGGCCACCGAGAGGGAGCAGCGGTAGTCCGACTCTCGCAGTCTGCCAGCGCTAGCTCACTGCTAGCTCGTGCAGTTGATATTGATTTCTCCCTGATCCTTCGCCACCTCATCGATCGGGAGCATCCTGGCGGCGACGCCCATACCCAGCATTACCGACCTGCTTCCAATTTTTTGGGCGACGTTCTGGTGAGTGGTGCCAGATGTCGACGTCTAGGTTCTAGACGCCGCAACACATCAATATTTTGTACGACATCAGCCATGGCTATCTACTTCACTCCAGATGTAGCCTTCAGGATAGAAGATACACTTTAATCAAATCCATAGGTGTCTGCTCGCTGAACTGATTGGCTGCCCTCCCGGCAAGCCTCTTCCCATGGTCCAACTATCGTCGGGAAATGCATTGCACGCATGGTAAAACTAGCTAGCATGATCATCTAGCCGTGATTTCACTGGTGGAAAAAGGGTCTCCCGTTTTAGCAGTCCCGGTCCCAAAACCGGGACTAGAGCCCCTCCCCCTCTAGTCCCGACTCGCTACGCCCGCGACTGATAACAGCCACATGGTTGTTTCAGCGCCGCGGGGGGCGGAAACCCTATAGTCCCGGGCCGTAACACCACCCGTGACTATACGGTTTCCTGCCGCGGTAGAGAATTGTGTGTTTCTCTGCCGTGACAAAGATTGTGTATTTCCTTTTTTTTTGCCATTTTGTTCCTTTTTTGTTTTGTGTTTCACTATAATTTCAAACATATATTTCAGTATACATATTCTACGCTAGTACATATACATTACACGTTGATGCATCTATATAATTAATCGATCCCTTGCAAGCATACATTGATGATATATATATCAAAAGGAAGAAATGTTTTGAAATTACATGGTCATTGATGATATATATATATCATATCAACTACATGGAGATCACTAAGGCAAATCGAGTTCCACGTCATCCGCATAATGCTCTCCAAGTACATCAAGGACCTCCTTCATCATAAATCCCGCCAGCTCCTCTTGAATTGCTCTTATGCGCTGGTCTGGCTCTAGTTTCTCCCGCAAACCATAAATATAATGTGAGTCAACTTACCGCGCACTGGTCAACTCACGAATGTACTCGCAGACGTAGTATCCATATAAATGAGTTTCCGGTGGCTGCTGTAAACTCTTCATCATTTTATAAGTTAGCTCCTCTTTGAATGGACCTGGTATTTTCTGTCTGAACCGTGTTCAACACCTGCTCGGCAAAGAAAATGAACAAAGGAGTTATTAGTTACTTGATATCAGGAAATGAACGAAAGAGGCCGATATAATACGATAATGATTGAAATTACTTATGGAGCATTGTTTTCATGTCGCTCCACTGTTCTTGGTCCCAACTTAATGAGTCGTGGACTTCAACTAGGGACTTGTCAACTTGAATGTTTAGCAAAATTCAGTGGAATCTGCGGACGTTTACATAAGCATACATGCATAGCTCATCGAGTAAGCAAAAATAAAATGTGTACAAAATAGAAACACTCACTTGAAGTTATAAGGAAATAGTATTTCCTTAACAAATTATTCTCGGTTAAGAACCTACACAGGTCTTTCTCCACGTCCTTGGGGTGATTCTTTAATGTATATTCATTAACGATATATGGGTCAATGAACCCAACGTCATATCTTCTAGCTCTTTTGCATTCAAGCATCTTCATTCTACAGAATAAAATATCACACCAAAGGATATATAGTTAGGATAATATATTAAATGCGATAAACGAGCTGAGCTACAAACTTAATTATAGAAATAAATCACTTATAGACAGTAGCAACCAATGATAGGTTTATCGAGGGCATGTTGGTTGTATAACTGAAACAGTTCAGTCATTTAAACATGTATCGAGTATGGTTTGTGAAAGGATAGAGATGTCACCTAGAGGGGGTGAATAGGCAATTTCAAAACTATTACAGTTTTGGCTTGATAGAATGTGGGATTAAACTAACGTTTATTTTACAAGCACAAAACCTAAATACACTATGCTCAACTAAGTGCACCAACAACAAGTTAAGCTAAGAAATATAGCACAAGATAAATATACCACAAGTGATAAACAAGATATAAATACTTCAAGCTCGATGGCTATCACAAGGAAAGTAAGCTCGGGTATAGAGATAACCGAGGCACGCGGAGACGAAGATGTATTCCCGTGTTCCCTTACAAGTAAGGTACGTCACGTTGGAGAGGTGTGGGATTCCACGAAGGATTTCCCAACGCCACAAAGGCTCATCTTCTTCTCCGAGTCTATCCCATGAAGGAATAGGCCCTTTACTTATGGCTAGCTTTTCCTCCACTCCGGAGATGGCAAGCTCCACAACCACTTCACAAGCTCCACGAAGGAGAAGCCCAGGTCTCTTCACAATCTTCCACGAAGAGGACACCGCGACACCAACCGCCAAGCCAACTAGGAGGTCACCCTCCAAGAGTAACAAGCTCACGGTCTCTCACTCGAATAAATCGTAATGGAGAGCTCAATACTTATGCAAGAATGCAAAGCAAGAACACCAAGGGTGCTCAAATCCTTCACTCTCAAATTCCACCAAAGCAGCATGTGCTAGGGAGAAATTAGAGAGGAAGAACAATGGTGGAAGTTAACAAATGACTCCAAGATCTAGATCTAATGGGTTCCCCTCACTTAGAGCAGGAATTGGTTGGTAGGGATTGTAGATCTAGACCTCCTTCCAAAGCCCTCAAAAAGATGCAAGAATCATAGGAGGGAAGGGGGAGGAAGCAAGCTCAAGAGGTTCAACAATGGAGGTCAATTTCGTGGTCAAGAATCCTTAAAAACATTGGGGGAAGAACCCCCTTTTATAGGGGAAAGCAAATATGGCCGTTAGGAGAAAGCTATGCGAAACCGGTTGAAAGTTCGGTTGGATCGGCTCCAGAACCGGATGGTCCGGTTCTCAGCCCGGAAAACCGGACTCTAACCAGGTTTGGTTGCTGACCCCAGCCTCGGTTCGATTCGGCATAACAAAACCGAAAATCCCGGTTTAAGATCCGGTTTTCCGGTCCTAGCACCAGACCACCCGGTCTGGGAGCCGGTTGAACCGAATCCACAACTGGGATGAAACAGGCTTCACGAAAAATGCAATAACTTTTGCATCCGGACTCCGATTTCGATGATCTTGTGCTTGTTTTGATGAGGACAACAAGCTATACAAGATTTTGCGGAAAAACATCATAGCCCAACAACGGAGGATAGAACCAAATTAAGAAAGGTAATAAGCCTCACTAAATAAGAACCGATAAAACCTTCAAATTCGAAAACGCCATAGAAGATGTATACGAATTCCGTTTTCGATGAACTTGGGCATGTTTAAGAGCTAGAAACAATCTCAAGAACCTAACATGGAGAAACACCAATAAGCAACAAAATAAGAAGATGCAAAGTATGCAAAGGATTGAGCTCCCTATGATGATGTGATCAAGTTACACAACCGAAAGCCCCTCTTGATAGTGCGGCTATCTATCCTATAACCCGGTATCCCAACAACCACCTTGAGACAGGTAAAAGGAAAAGCTAGCAAGGCCATACCTTTGCCTTGCGCATCCTTCTTGATCTTGATGACAACGCTTCAAGCTCCACCCAAGCCAGAATGCAACGATTGATCATTGTTGCTTCGTGAAGATTCCTAATTTGCTCCCACATACACCACTATGGGATAGCTTCATTAATACATGTCTTCCATGTCCATTATCACCAATATGGATGGCAAGCTTCAAGCAAATGATCTTCTCGAGATGCTTATCTTGAACTTGCCCTTCTCAACCTTGATGACGATCACCACTTGATGTCATCCTCTCATGGGCTATATAATATCTTCATTTTTTGAAGCATGCCCATGGAAAGATACCTGTACCATATATAAAACACAAAGGCACAAATATAATGGTTAGTTCATGATGCATAATTGACAAGGCTTACCATACCACAAGACCATGTGGTACATTCTTTATGCTTCATGTGTTGACCAACTTGAAATCACTCTTCACTCTTTGTATTATTCAACCAAGTATCTTCTCGTGCTCCATCTTAATATCTTGAGGTACATAAGGAACTCTTCATTTGATTACATGCTCTAAATCTTAGTCAACCATAGCTCAACTAATGAGGCTATCATGACACCGACTTAGATCCATATCTTGAATTCTTCTATTGAGATCACACTCTCAAGATCTTGATCATATCATATTCTTCTCTTCAACTCAATGATTTTGATGCCAATACTCAAGGTCAAGGTATATCTTTATCTTCATGGCATCCATACTTGAATCCAACACATGGACTATAAGCATGACCTATGGAACATTCCTTCATATAAAACTCAGTGAAAACATTAGTCCATAGGGATTGTCATTAATCACCAAAACCACACATAGGGGCAATTACCCTTTCAATCTCCCCCATTTTGGTAATTGATGACAATCACAACAAGAGGGTTTATGAATATTAGAAACAAGTACGCAGCTTATCCGAGAATAAATTGTATACAAGAGGTTGTATTTGATATGGTTAAGTAACACAAAAATACTATCCCATATCAAAACCGATTCTACTCACATAAACTACAACTAATGAAGGAGATGTGAGTAGAACCAACATATATAGAGCAAACTCCCCCACAATATATGCACGTGTGATGATCTTGAATTTCATTGCATACATTGTCAAGCATAACCTTTGGGAGAGTTTTCACTATATATACAACCATGCAAAACATAATAAATATGAAATGCATGAAATTTAAACACTTAAGAACAAACCAATCTTAAGTAGAAAACCATTTCCCTTAAAACCCTCTAAACTTCTCCCCCATTGACAACAAGTGCCAAAATGGATAACAAGGTTAGAAGGAACTTCAACGGATGAAGCAAGCAATCAAAAGATCCAAATAATCAAATGGAAAAATAGTGATCTAAGTGAAATAAGGAAGCTTCCCAAGGTTTGTGCATAAATTAGTTGTTTCATTTGAATACAATATGCACAAACATGGAATCCTCACTCCCTCTATATTATTTAGAACACAACCAAGATACAAGGATTAGATATAAACCAATACACTTGTCAAGACAAGATTAAGTCCAAGAGAAACCAAATATGAGATATGAGTGCGTGAAGATGCAATAAAAGTAAACCAAGCACTCATAAATCAAGACCTTACCAATACCATTAAAAATCAAGAGGATAAGAGTGATGGTCAGAAAAGAGCGAGCATATCAAGGCGAGAGATAAACACTCTCGTGTATATAAGTTTCTAAGGGGAAAACATGAGAATAATCCACAAAGAAACATCCACACATAAGAGGTTAATAAAAAGAATACATGATATCCAAGTGGAAGTCATAAGATATACCAAAGAGGATATTTTGCTTCAGTGCATATATAGCCCATGGCTCTATTTTATCTTATGGTATATCAGTGAACTTCACCAAAGAAAAAGAAAAAAATCTAAAAACCATCACAACTAACACTAAGGGAACTAATGCTAGTTGGGATACTTTGAGAAAGACAACAAGTATCAAAAGGAATGATTCAATGCAATTTCAACAATATTGCACATGAGAGTACCTTGAGGAGTTGACATGCAATAAATTGCTAGAAGGCATATTTGGAATTGGTGAATCATGAACATGATTTTATATACTGTCAACACCCGGATTTTTAATCCCAGATGCCTATTATGCCATACATCGCAATCCCAGGATTACCATTTTTGCGAGACATAACAGAATTGGATACCATAGTACATCATCCATTACAAACCATACATAAGGTCTTACACAAATAAGGATCTCATGATCCAGTTATTAATACAACTCAAGCAGCGGAAATACGTAATAATAACGGTAGTGTAGGCGAAGCTCCATCTTCGGGGTCATAGGCAATGCTGACGATGGGAGATGATCCTAGTTGTCGTAACCTTCATAGGGTCCTTCATCCTGGTACTCTTCTTCATAGTCTGGCCACGGGAATAGCCAGGGACAAAGCCATGAGTACTCTTTAAGTACTCGCAAACTAATACTAACAAGTGAAGGGGGTTTTTGTAATAGGACACTAAGCTCTAGGGTTGTTTTGCAAAAAATCTAGATTTACCTCTACTAAGTTCAGAAGCAAAGAAAGCTAGTTGAAATTTTATAACCCTAAGTGGGAACTTGAATTTCATGTCACAACTCTGTTGTGGTCAAGTCAAAGCCTCAATTCATTTCATAAGTCATTTTGAAAACATCTGACGGGGGAACAGATGGCCATCTAAAGCTGTCCATAACATGACGCGGCTATTCGAATAGTTTGACACTCTGCAGAGATTGTACACTTTCACCACAACATTCGATACATCCGTCAGGAACAAATCCTGAATTCACCATACTCAGTATGCGGATAATCAATCCTAACCTTTCAATTACACGCCCTAGTATACGCACCTCTCCTGTGAGTTTGGCCTTCCAACCATGACCAACTGTCATCTTGGGTACTACACAGGTGGACAATCTTCACAAGGTAGCTTTAGCTCAGACCTTGGCCGTGAGGGAACCCATACTAAGGTATATAAATTTCCAGTCAATCCCTACCCAATTTTCGGGTATTGTGGTTGTACGGTAAAATTGGAATGGTATCGCATCCAGACAACCATCAGTTTTATAAAGGGCTAAGGCTCATGCCTCAACATTTTCATCATCAAAATCATCTGGTGTTCGAGAACACATGTCAAAACATCTCAGTAGAATGACTCATCATTCAAATGTTTTCATAACCATTTTCCACCAAGTATTTCCATCTAAAGTTGATCAAGTTTTATGCTTAGCACTAGCATCTACAAGTGGGGGTGAGTACTAAATGAGGGGTGGTAAACAGGTGGAGTTTTAACTAAGTACCATCTCATGCCTTGGGATGACATCAAGATTATCTAGCTTAGGCCAAATTTAATGCTCTTTATGCAACCTTCAGTTATCCTTCTAGAACTTACAAGTCACTTAAGTAAACTCTAAGAAAAGCTTTAATAAAGAAAATAAAGTAGAAATCTTGCAAGTAAAACTAGGATTGGGTTATCAAGTGGGTATGATCACATATGCTTAAGGCATATTGTTGGCATGGTAACAAGCAAGTATTAGCTTGCATAAGTAAGGTATCTTGCAAGTGTTATCTTGCTCAATCAACTAGTAGTATTAGGCTTGCCTTGTGCAGAGTAGTGGTTGAAGTTCTCCTCGGCTTCTTCCTCGTAGTATCCTCCTTCCTCCTCGTATCCTTGGTCGGTACTAGCGTCTATGAATAAATACGAGGTACACAATCACCAAACAATACTTAACTATTTTCAATCATCACACAAAGGTGTTCTATAGATGATATAGCATCATCACTAACATTACAAGATTAAAGCATTTGTCTTATTTATTTTATTTTTAGAAAAGTAATTCCTACTCATTGAAAAACTACTTAAGATTTAATATTCTTCAACTCAAACATGGGATCATGTTGACACATGTCATCACCACATATTTCATTGCCTAAGAATGTGATTTAAAGTGGTGTCACAATTTAATAAGATTTAACCTTTTATTTTAAAAAAATAAAGTGACTAGAAATGCCTATGTGGCATTCTTTTATTACTTGGACATTATTTCTGTAAGTAAACCCATATATTTTTATATATTCTGAAATGTATGATCAAATGTGATTTTTGGGAGTTGGAATCAACTCAAAAGCTATTATGGTTTAAATTTGAAAAATGTTGGAATGCAGAAAAGCTTCTGACTTGATATTTTTACCAAGGTTGATCTAGAGATCCAAATGATTTGAATCCAACGGGCTTGGATTAAGCATTTCAATATCTTTCTAACCAAATTGGTTTCATGAAATTTGGTTCACTGAATCGAGCTGGGTTGATTTTTGAAACTAGGTACAGAACTGAGTTTGAATTAAAATAGAAAAAACTAAATTCAAACGAGTGGGCTGCGCAGAAAGGTTTAATGGGCTGACCCAGTGTCACTCCGCAGCGCGGGACGCAACTGACAGGGGGGTTCCACCAGTCAGTGGCTCATAACACGCGAAGCGGTACGGGGCGATATCGGCCGCACGATCTAAGTCTAATCGAACGACTATGGCTCATCGTCCACGTCGGGCAGCGCCGGCGAGACAGAACCCTAACGCGGCAGGTGGGGGTCGTGGGAGGCTCGCCGAGGCTCAGGATAGGGTCGGCGATGGGGGCAAATGACAAAGTCGACGACGACGATTCTCCTAGCACCGGCAGCTCCTCCTGGGGCGGCTCCAATCGATGACTTCCTTCTTCTCCAGCAGCAGCGGGCTCCGGTGAAATTCCGGCGGTGCGCTGCTCGCCTTGCTCCGGGAGTGAGGTGGGGTGGTTATGGGTGAGAGGGGAGTGGAATGGTGTGAAGAATTCGAGCGGGGGAGGCCTCTATTTATAGTAGCAAGAGGGGACCGACGGGCGCGAGCTGAGCTCGTCATGGTCGACGGCACAGAGGGCTATTAGCGTGGGCGATGGTAGGGGCGGTGTTGTGCTCCCTGGAGAAGCTCATCGGCGTGGTGGAGAGGCGTGGGGTGGTGTTGATCGGTCGGAATGCTTCGGCGCTCTGAGCGTGCCCGACGGGGGTTTTGATGGCGCACAGCGCGCGTGGTCCGCGCGACGGCGAACGGGCGTGTCTACGGGGTTGATTGGGTGGTGGTGATCACGCGTGCACGCGGCGAGGGCGGCGCGCGGTCTGTGGGCGTGTGTCGAGGGTGGCGCACTGGCGCGCTCTCGGCATGCTCACAGAGGGGCTTGGCATGGCTTGGGCGTGTGGTCCAGTGGCTGGCATTGCTCGAGGTTGGGACAGGGAGTGGTGGTGGGATGCTGGCTAGCTCCCAGACAAGGTTGGCGAGGCTAGTGTGGCCTCTAGCTCGCCGGCGACAACGGGGTGGCAAGTTTGCTCTCGGCCTGCTCACCATTGATGGCTAGGCTTGCTACAGTGATGCTAAGGATAGTTAGAGGAGCTAGATGATCTACTAAGGGTGCTGTGAGCTAGAGAGGGAACCAGTTAGTCCCAAAACACTATTAAAACAGTGAATTTGATTTGGTTTAAATTTGTCTGCCAAGTGTTTGATGAAATGGCCGCAAGAACTTAAGTTTTGAATTTTGAAAAGATTTTTGGTGGGTGTGCTAGGCAAGTGTTGGGGATTCTGTGGGTGCTTGGTTTTTGAAAATTGAGCTGGTTTGAGTGGTTTTTGAAAAAGTGAGATCTTCCCATATGAAATAGATTCAATTTTAAACTGTCATTTAAACTAAGCTTTTAAATGTTTTTGCATGATCACAAAGTGGGCTTTGGTACCTTGTTATGAGTACTATCAAGGGGTGCAAAGATCCATACAAGTTTCTGTTAAGTTCTAAAAGTTAGAGATAGCCAAAGTAGGCATGGGAGTTAATTTGGCCAAAGTGACCATTCACTTAATTTGTTTGTTTTGATTTGCTTGTCTTTGGGAAAAGTGTGGGGATTGTTTAGATGATGTTTATTTCACCTAAGAATCATTTTACAAGCAAAGAAACACAGAACCAAGGCAATTCAAAAAGAATCCAAATTTTAATACACACATATGAATGTCTTTATGTTTTTAATTGGAAAAGTTTTTGTTAACCCTAATTTTGATGATTAGAGTTTGATGATCCAAGTTTAATATTTTTGGGATGTTACATATACTCCCCATTATATGCATCATCTCAAATTACTCACATAAGCAATAAGGATACAGAAGTCTTTCAAAGATAATTGCAAGAATCGAACATATACAAACAAATAAATTCATGCCAAGATGCAACCTACAAGAGATTGGATGGAAGAGTAGTATGCATGAATAAGATACTTGTTACCGAGATAGCAATGGCATGATGTAGTATATAAGAATTTTTAGATCATCCTAGCTTGGCTCCAATTATCATGTGGTGACAACACTTTCCTTATAGACGAGACAAGCATCCATTGCATATTCAATGTACCTAAAACAACATTCAAGTACATCTTGGTCCCCAAACTTATTGGGTCCAAAGTTGTTAGAATAACCACAACACATAGGATACACTCAATAAAAATATGTGCATATTTAGAGATGAAATTTGAATTTCATACACATCTTAGCCATTTAAGGATTTGATGGAGTATACCCTATATATTGGATCAAAGAAAGCAAAACATGACATAAGATATACATTTATTAAACATGCATGCGCGAGACTTTCAAGATCCAACGAAGATATACTTTTGACAAATCACCAAAATATTCAAGAAGGCATACAAGGTGTGACAAAACACATTTGTTGTCTCAAAGAATCAAATCAACACAAGATTTGTTCAACAAAGTTCAACAAATGAACTGAGCAAAAACCATTAAGCATGAAAGATGAAATAAAAACACAAATGCTCAAAGATTTATCTCATTCAAGAAAATAAAATAGAGAATAAAGAATGAGATAACAAACTCCCAAAAGAGCAAGGTTTCAACAAATAAACCAAATCCTTAACACTTTTCACAATGGCATAAGGTTCCGAGAAGAAAAGGCTTGTCTTCCACTAAAACACATTCGATAATAATCAAAAACATCATCAAAGAGATGTTCAAAAGCCAAGGAAGACAATGGGATCCACACCAAAGTTTTGGAAGGAAAATAAGGCAATAAGAGGTTAACTCCAAAGTGAAGATGATCCACAAATGCTACCACACACAAGTATATCAATTGTAGAAGACAATGAGTGTATTGGAATAGATTTCCGGTGGTATATTGCACAGATATTAAAGATAAATCTTCACAATAAAAAGCATAGGATAGAAATAAAAAGATTAAGCACTATGCAAAGATAGAGATTCTTGATAGCTTCAACTAGTCACACAATCATGGAAAGCAATGATTAGAATAACTTGAAGCAAATGGTATCCCAAATAAGATATAGAGATATGTATTTGAGAAAGACCGCACCAAGAATTTCTTACTCAAACAAACCAAAAAGACGAGCAATAAAAGCTTCTAACAAAAATAGGACCTTGTTTGATCCAACATGCCACCTATAAACAAGATAATCAACAATATCAACTCTAAGTGGCACTACCTCATATGTTCACATTTCCTAGGATTATGATATGCAAAATAAGCATATTACTCCCCCATAATGTGATATTCATTTTTTATAAGAGGCAAAACAACCTTGACTAGAGATAATTAATGGACATTTAGAATTTGAATTTCTCACGAGTATGATACACCACATAGTGAATAGATAAGCTTGCAATATCAATACTAAGTGGTAGTACTCATGTACACATATTTTAAGGTTTGAGAGATGCGCGAGGCATGTCACTCCCCCAAAATGGGATGTTCCATTAACCACTCTAAAAGAGCCGAATAAGATACCATCAAGATGCATTAGAGGCTCAAAATAAAACACACGAGTAAATGATGTGCCAAACACCTAGACATACTCGAATACACAAAATAATCAAGCATGAGGCACACCAAATACAAACACATACTTGGTACAAAACCAAAACATGTAAAGGGTAAAGTAACTTAAAATATAAATGAGTTAAGTACAAGTTACCGTGAAGAGGCACATTGGATATAAGATAGGGAAATGATAATCCTTATAACTTGGCTTGATCAAATATAATATATTAAGATCCCTTATTTCTTCAAGAGTTATCCAAGTCTACAATGCCCTCCACAAACACCTATTGATCAAGTTTGAGCTTGGTGGTCCCCAACCAAGTTGGGTCCTAAGAGGTTAGTCACAATAGGCTTGGCAACCCAAATGGTTCTTTTCTTGACACCACTCTGAGTTCCAACAAACTTGGCAAACACATTGCCATACTTATCCTTCCTAAGATAATAATCATCATCAACAATGATAGGGTTAGATAAGGTACCATTTGAACATGAAGAGGCAAAGTGCCCCTTCACACGATATATGTAGCAACAAGTGCTCCCCTTTCTCTTCTTCATTGATTTCTTGGCTTGGGGAGCATTATCTTGATTCTTATTTGGAAGTGGCCTAACTTAAACTTGGGCTTGACCTTGAATTTGTGACCGCTTCCCTTGTTGCTTCTCACTCAAGTGCTTTTTATTCAATGGACAAGATCTTACATGATGTCCTTCAAACTTGCACTTGAAGCAAATAATCTTGGCCAAATTCTTGACTTGGTCTTGGCCCTTCTTATTGTTGTTCTTGGACTTGTTCTTTTTATTGGAGTTGAATCCAAGTCCACTTTTATCATTAGGGGATTTTTGCACACTCAAGATATTATCAAGTGTGGATTTCCCTTCATGAATCTTTTCCAAGTCATTACTTAAGGAGGTGACTTGGGCCTTGAGCTCTTTTATTTCCTCTATATGGTTAGTAGAAATACAAGTACTAGAGGAAGTAGAAGCTTCATTGTTAGAGCAACAAGGCAAATCAATTAATCCAACACAAGTTTTATCAATAGTATGGCTAGAAGGATTACTAGGACTAGCACATGGCAAAATAGCATTTTGAGTAGAAGTTGTGCTAATGTCCAAAAGAGGCTCATAAGATGTTATATTAGTAATACTTGCCTCACAAGCTAACTTTAGCCCATCATGGGAAATTAGAAGATCATTATGAGAGCTCGAGAGCTTTTCATGACTTTCTTCCAATTTCCTATACTTGCTAGTTAGCGACTCAAGTTGAGCCCTGAGCTCAACATTCTCCTTTAGGGTAGATGCTTCACAAGAAGTAGAGTTAGTAGCACAATTATCATTAATGGAATTTTCCTTTTCAAGCTCATAAGATTCAATTTTTTGTGTGAGGAGACTATTAGTGTTCTTCTCCAAGCTCTTGCTTAAGGAGATTGAATCTCCGACTCTCATCATCAAGTTGGGAATCCAACTCCTCTATGGTTCCCATTTGTTTAGTTATGGTGTCCATAACGTGTTTGAGATAAGTAACAGCCTTATTATTACCACGAAGAGAGGTACACAAAAAATTCAACTCAAGCAAGAGAGCACTAGTATCCTCATCAATGTCATCATCACTATCATCATTATCATTGCTATTATATTTAGACAACATATTGGGATCCAAAGTAGGAGATACCTTTGATCCTCTTGCCATAAGGCACATGTGAGAACGGGAGGATTAAGATGAGGTGTGACATCCCAAAAATCCTGATTTCAAAGGTTGCATATCATTCATGCATTCATAATCATTTTAGGATCATTTTCAAATGAGATTTCAAAAACAGAAGCATTTGCTGTCTGTTATTTTATGTATACAAGGAAATGGCCTTATTGCTACTCTCTAATATGAGAATACTTGTTTTAACCAGAAAATATTTGAACATAAGTTTGAGTGATGTTTCTAAGGCTTGGTCAAAGTTTTCAAAACAAATTATGAATTCAAAACCATTCTCATGTCTTATTTAAATAAATAATAAAGGCAAGGTTTATTTTAAATATCAATGGGCCATTGTAAATTTGAGTGAACAGCAATACTTTATACATAAATATGTACATGTTTCACTTTACAAAAATCCAGAAAGTGTTTGAATTCAAACTCTTTTAAAATCATTTGAAAAGGATTCCTGGAAAATCAAACAGAAAAAGAAAAAGGGAAAAGAAAAGGGCCGGCGCCACTTATTCGCCCAAGAATAAATGCAAATTTCACCCGGGTTTTTCCTCTCCTCTGCTTTCACCTCGGCCACACCCTCGCACCACTAGGCCCCAGCCACGCCACCTCTTCATCCCGATCTGCCATGACCAGCTCCATGGCCGTTTCTTCCCGACGATCTTGCGCTTGATTACGCGTTATTGCGGGCGTAATTCCTCATCCTCGCTTGGCTACTTAAACCCCTCCCCACTCCACTCCTTTCCCCTTACTCACCAACCACAGAACGCCGCTAGGCTGCCCACAATCGAGCTTGCGCCGCCGCTGTACCGAGCATCTCCGGCAGTGAATTCCGGTGAGCACTCCCCACCCCTTGCCTCCTAGTCTTGCCAGTATGATCACTGCAACCTTGCGCATCTTTTAACACCACTGGTGTGTGCTAGGACCACCCAGAACCCCGCCAACATCAACGACTGCATGTGCCTGACGAAGCCATCAACTCCGACGAGCTCGCACGGTAAATCCAGCCTTCCCCTCCCTCTCTGGTTCATGCTCACACACTCGCCAGACTCGTGCGCATCTAACAGCATCACTATTTTGCCTTAGCACGCACCGTAGCTCCACCAACGTCGACGCCCGAGCCCGCCCGTCGTCAGTAGCATCCACGGCGAGCAATCCCCGTCGACCTCGAGCGCCCCTTCGCCAACCAAGCACACTTTGAGCATCAGCAGCGCACGGCAAACTCGGTGAGCTATTCCTCCCTCTTCTGCGCTTCCTGTATCGTCGGCACCATCCACGTCTGACCGCGCCACCGCTAGCCACCATCGCGCGTCGCCCATCTTTGGCCAAATGCCTGTGCGCCGTTAGATCTGGATCTAGCGAGTAGGATAGATTCACTTAAATCGAACCGGTACGCTCATCTGTGCCGCTCGATCCACTTTAAATCCAACGCTCCATAGAGCTCAATCCGCACGAAACGGTATCGGCCAGTTAGGTTAAGACACGTGGCTCAGGATTTGTTTTAAAAACAGAATTGAAACTATTAGATGTTCAAACTTGCAAAATTCATAACTTTTGATCCACACGTCCAAATTTTGCAAATTTTATATCATTGGAATCAGCATAAATAGTACTTTCCAAACATTCACTTTGTTTAATGAATTGTTTCTGTAAACTTAGTTGTTTTTGCAGAGAAATTCGTAGGCTTATTTTGTGTATAAAAATTAATTGGAAAATGTTTTAAAGGCCAAATAAAGTTTATTTGATGTATAAATGTTTAGTTTATTGACTAGTAATGTTTTAATATATTGTTTGGCTTAGAAAATAATCACATGGCATTTGCATGCATTCATGTATTTTTGCTTTTTTTATATGTGAATTTGGTGCTATCATTTTATGTGTAGATTTTGGTGCTAGTGGTGATTGTGACTGTGAGGATTGTTGTTACTTCCCCAACTAACAAGGCAAGTGGTGCTTCATACTTTTGTCCCAATATTTTGACTTTGCATTAGAAATATTTTGTATAGGGCTTGGATGATAAATTTTACTAAGTATCTATATGCTATGCTTGGGAAACCCTAGTAGTTGTAGAATTGTTAGAATTTCCTCTAAGTTAAGATACTTGCTACTACCATGCTTAGCCTAGCTAGTAGCAACCAAGGGTGGAATATATTCATGCTATGGAAAAATTATTGCTAAGTCTTTGACTTATGTTTTTGCTTAATAAACAACTAAGTGAATGAAACACCTGGGTGGAATGGTAATTGCTTGGTGGTTTTTGGTTGAGTGGTTACACAAGGCCCATTTCTATGGTTTACCTTATGTATCACACTTGTGGATTTCCACCCAGGAACAAAGGGATTTGAGATGCCAAATGTTAAGAAGCTTCTAGTGCAGCCACATGGCATTATGGGCTCTGCCTGGATCATATAGGTTGCAATAACTTAGCCAAATGGACAGTTGGTGGTAGGGGATGATAGGTTTGGAGTGCGTCCATTTTGGTCTAAGGGAAGGCTTCTGAAAGGTCCTGTCTTGGTGAAAATCAAGTCTTGTGGGGAAAGTGCACCACCTCTGCAGAAGGAAGAAACTAAGTACTTAGTCGTGTCCCCGATAATGGACAATTTGAGCATCAAGACATGGAAGCTATCAAGAATCTCCTCATCCCAATTTCTAAGTTAAAACTTGTGGTTGAATAAGGGTGAAGGTTCACCAATTTCTATTGGTGGTTCCTTGGGAGTTTTTGCCAAATAAAAACTTAGTGTTTTTAAAATGATAGGTAAAACCTATTTTGAGCAAAGCAAGCCTAAGATACACTCAGAAAAATTCATGTATAAGCTAGATACTATTATTCTACTAAGGTATCACTTGCCAATACTATTCTAATGTATTGAGCCACTATGGATGTAACTTGTGATGTTGCAGGTTAATCTGATGAGGATTAGGGTTATGAGTCTACACTCAACATGCTTGCCTGTGGCACATGAAGATGAAGACTTTTATTTATATTGTTATGATAAACTCTTGTATTAGCCTATGGCTATGGAGTTGTAAAAGACTATGTTATCTCTGGAATGACGATGTAATAATGACCTTTGTTTCTGTGTACTTCATCTTAAACTGTGGATGCTAGCAATTGATCCAGGGACTAGCATTGCAATCACGGGGGCCTTCACCTTTATAAAGGTGGGGTCTTACATGAGGATATTCTTGAATCTTCATTCATGATCATGTCTTGCTCCATAGAATGTTTTATTTCCTCTACATTGTTAGATAAACAACTAGAGGAAATGGAAGCATTTTGTTCATGGGAATAAGGCAAATCAAGCATATCATCTACAATAGTACTCAAATAATTTCTAGAAGATATTCAAGGACTAGCAACACAAGGGGATATAGCATCATTGTTGCAAGAAGTGCTTAAGTCCAAACTCTCTACACCATTATCATTTATAGAACGAGAATAGTTGGTGTAAAGAGAAACACTACCATCATCACATATGATTTTTCCACTCACCATGACATTACCTTGTGACTTGTCGCACGTAAGTGAAGTGGGAAGAACTGAAATCTCATCGCGGCCGGAGGTGGAAGCAACTTGGAGCTCTTCATGATGTGAGGGAGAAGAGAGATCCTTGGAGATACCACCGACCCTTTGAGAAATGTACCCACCAAATATTTCTTTAAACTTGGTCCACATCTCATGAGATGACTTGCGCTTTACAATCGTCAAGAACAAATTAACTATGGGGCTCAAAGAGAAAATAAGCTCATTAGATACTTGAGCTTAGAGATGTAGATTTTTCTCATCCTTTAGAGATAGATTTTGAGGATTCATCGGAGGATAAAAACCTACATCTAGAAATTTCTCAATATTTGGACACAAGGTCCGAAGATTACAAAGCAAGCAATTTCTTCACAAAGCATAATTTGTTCCATCAAACATAATTGTGTCATTGTGCACTATACTACTAGCCGACATATTTACACTCTAGGCGGTTAAGCCTAAACAAGGAGAGACCTTGCTCTGATACCAATTGAAAGGATAGAGATGTCGCCTAGAGGGGGGTGAATAGGCAATTTCAAAACTATTACAGTTTTGGCTTGATAGAATGTGGAATTAAACTAACGTTTATTTTAAAAGCACAAAACCTAAATACACTAGGCTCAACTAAGTGCACCAAAAACAAGTTAAGCTAAGAAAGATAGCACAAGATAAATATACCACAAGCGATAAACAAGATATAAATACTTCAAGCTCGATGGCAATCACAAGGAAAGTAAGCTCGTGTATAGAGATAACCGAGGCACACGGAGACGAAGATGTATTCCCGTGTTCCCTTACAAGTAAGGTACGCCACGTTGGAGAGGTGTGGGATTCCACGAATAATTTCCCAACGCCATGAAGGCTCACCTTCTTCTCCGAGTCTATCCCACGAAGGAATAGGACCTTTCCTTATGGCTATCTTTTCCTCCACTCCAGAGATGGCAAGCTCCACAACCACTTCACAAGATCCACGAAGTAGAAGCCCGGGTCTTTTCACAATCTTCCACGAAGAGGACACCGCGGCACCAACCGCCAAGCCAACTAGGAGGTCACCCTCCAAGAGTAACAAGCTCACGGTCTCTCACTCGAACAAATCGTAATGGAGAGCTCAACACTTATGCAAGAATGCAAAGCAAGAACACCAAGGATGCTCAAATCCTTCACTCTCAAATCCCAACAAAGCAACAAGTGCTAGGGACGAATTAGAGAGGAAGAACGATGGTGGAGGTCAAGAAATGACTCCAAGATCTAGATCCAATGGGTTCCCCTCACTTAGAGGAGGAATTGGTTGGTGGGGATTGTAGATCTATATCTCCTCTTCCAAAGCCCTCAAAAAGATGCAAGAATCATAGGAGGGAAGGGGGAGGAAGCAAGCTCAAGAGGTTCAACAATGGAGGTCAATTTCATGGTCAAGAACCCTTAGAAACGTTGGGGGAAGAACCCCCTTTTATAGGGGAAAGCAAATATGTCCGTTAGGAGAAAACTATGCGAATCCGGTTGAAAGTTCGGTTGGACCGACTCCAGAACTGGATGGTCCGGTCTCAGCCCAGAAAACCAGACTCCAACCAGGTTTGGTTACTGACCCCAGCCTCGGTTAGATTCAGAGTAACAAAACCAAAAATCCCGGTTTAAGATCCGGTTTTCCGGTCCTGGCACCAGACCATCCGTTCTGGGAGCCGGTTGAACCGAATCCACAACTAGGATGAAACAGGCTTCACGAAAAACGCAATAACTTTTGCATCCGGACTCCAATTTCGATGATATTGGGCTTGTTTTGACGAGGACAACAAGCTATACAAGATTGTGCAGATAAACATCATAGCCCAACAAAGTAGGATAGAACCAAATGAAGAAAGGTAATAAGCCTCCCTAAATAAGAACCGATAAAACCTTCAAACTCGAAAACGCCATAGAAGATGCATACGAATTCCGTTTTCGATGAACTTGGGCTTGTTGAAGAGCTAGCAACAATATCAAGAACCTCACATGGAGAAACACCAAGAACCAACAAAATAGGAAGATGCAAAGTATGCAAATGATTGAGCTCCCTATGACGATGTGATCAAGTTACACAACCGAAAGCCCCTCTTGATAGTGCGGCTATCTATCCTATAACCCGGTCTCCCAACAACCACCTTGAGACCGGTAAAAGGAAAACCTAGCAAGGCCATACCTTCGCCTTGCGCATCCTGCTTGATCTTGATGACAACGCTTCAAGCTCCACCCAAGCCAGAATGCAACACTTGATCATTGTTGCTTCGTGAAGACTCCTAATTTGCTCCCACATACACCACTATGAGATAGCTTCATTAATACATGTCTTCACATGTACATTATCACCAATATGGATGGCAAGCTTGAAGCAAATGATCTTCTCGAGATGCTTATCTTGAACTTGCCCTTCTCAACCGTGATGACGATCACCACTTGATGTCATCCTCTCATGGGCTATATAATATCTTCATTTTTTGAAGCATGCCCATGGAAAGATACCTGTACCATATAGAAAACTCAAATGCACATATATAATGGGTTAGTTCATTATGCATAATTGACAAGGCTTACCATACCACAAGACCATGTTGTACATTCTTTATGCTTCATGTGTTGACCAACTTGAAATCACTCTTCACTCTTTGTATTGGTCAACCAAGTATCTTCTCGTGCTCCATATTAATATCTTGAGGTACATAAGGAACTCTTCATTTGATTACATGCTCTAAATCTTAGTCAACCATAGCTCAACTAATGAGGCTATCATGACACCACTTAGAGCCATATCTTGAATTCTTCTATTGAGATCACACTCTCAAGATCTTGATCATATCATATTCTTCTCTTCAACTCGATGATTTTGATGCCAATACTCAAGGTCGAGGTATATCTTTATCTTCATGGCATCCATACTTGAATCCAACACATGGACTATAAGCATGACCTATGGAATATTCCTTCATATAAAACTCAGTGAAAACATTAGTCCACAAGGATTGTCATTAATCACCAAAACCACACATAGGGGCAATTACCCTTTCAGTTTGAAGTGATGCTCCTTTCTAACGTCCACCGGAACCCAATCTTTCTGATGCTTTTTTCCTGCTTGCGACATGTACCATTCGTGTAGATTTCGCATATGTGTGGATAGACGCGTGATCTCCTCATTACTGACTAGAGGCTCCCCCTGGACATACTTCCGTACTATCTGACCCACTGGCATATCTTCATAGCCTAAATATTGACCAAGAGACATATTTGCTTCGGTAGCAAGTACTTTGGCCTGCGATATAGTGATGCCCATTACTGCAGCATTAGTACGGGCTCTGGGGTCCATTATTTGCATGTCCATATCCATTTCAGCTCTGAAGGCCATGTCGAGGTCTGAAATGACTTTGAGCGGGGCGACCGATTGATTCTTCTGTGCTCCAAGCTGGGCAACTTGCTTCCCGCTTTTTGCACTTGAGCTTTTTTCTTCTTTGCTTGCTTAATAATCTCCCGGTCATAGTCTGATTCCAGATTCATCGATATCTGGGATGGTTGCTCAAGAAAGGACTTAGCCCACTTTTTTGGGTTTTTCATCATATACTGTCTTTAGCTCGGGCTTTTTAGGTGCACAATGCGCCTTAACTTGGGCAGCCACATCCGTGATAGTTTCCTCATCGGTCTTGTCATAAGGTCTCTTTGGAAGAGCCGACGGGATGTCGACTATCTTCACCGTTTGACCTTTGTTTGATGTGGGGGACGGGGGAGCGTCGACCTTCCATTTCTTCGACGAGGTAGTAGTATTGCACGGAGGTGGAGGCGGAGATCGAGTATTGCGTGGAGGCGGATATCGAGTTGATGCACTCGTGCTGCGGCGATCGTCAGCGGGGCAGGGTGGACTTGGAGGTTGACAATAATCAGGTTGGGGTGGACTTGGAGATTGATGATATTCAATGCGGGGTGGACTTGGATTCCTCGGAGTCGGTGGCCTTGGCGCCGAGCCTGGAAACTTAATGTACTTCTTCTTCCATAGAATGATGTTGCACTTGACATCTCCTAGTTTCGTAAGGCCTCCAGGCATAGCGATGTCAATCTCTAGGTCCGCAAAATCCTCCACTATGTCATCCACTGAGCATAGCCAGGTGGAATCGGAAGTGAATGATGGAGTGCTCCAGGTAGACAAGGTAAAGCAGTGATGATCGCCACCTTGAAGGACAGGTTGTTCATTGGCTGATGTAGCTCACATTGTGCCATATCTCTGACATCATCCACGGGGTAGCGAGGAGCCGGTGAATCATACAGTAGTGCTTGATCATCAGCCCGGACCTCTGTGGAAGCCACGCTGCTTCTCCGCTGGCTAAGATCAAATGCAGGATCATCAGCCTGCGGGTGAGTTGACGACGGTGGCCTTTGGCTAATTTCTTGCATGAGGTTCTTTAGATCAGCTAGGTCCTGCTCTACCTTGGAGATCCGATCTGCTTCCCGGTCCTTCTTTTTTCTGACAGCTTCTGTAACTGGCATCATACTGAGGAAACCCTTTCTTCCATGAGACATGGGCGCCTTTGCCTCGTGTTCGTCCACCCTTTTCAGGATTCCCTAGGGCGCGTGTCAGCTCGTCATTCTCTCTCTCGGGATGGAACAATCCCAATTGAGCATCGTTCATTGCTTGAACAAGGTCTTTGGAGGGTTTTAGAATTTTTTTCATGAAATAATGTCTTCCCTGTTTCTGGGTCCAACGATCCCCCGTGCCCCTACCACCAATGCTTTGACCTATCGGGCCATCCATCTGTACCAGGAGTGACGCCTCTAGCCCTCATATCCTTCTCCATAGTTTCCCACCTAGGGACGACACTCTTGTAGCCACCTGTCCCCATTTTATGATGGTATTTCTTTTGGGCAGCATTTAACGCATTCTTTGCCGAATTTGCCTTTGCTTTATCAGATTGCTTGTAGTTTACAAAATCGGGCCACTATTCTCTCAACTTCTCGTTTGCTCCTTTGAAGTCTGGAGTTTTCTTTTTCGCGACATATTTCGCGTATAAACTTTTCTTGTGGTTTCGGTACAGTTCGGCCATCTTGCTCAGAGCCCACTCCTTGACTTTCGCTCTATTTTCAATCCCACCTGGCCTTGGGGTAATACCATCTGCCTCAAATTCTTTATACTCTGGAGGTAGTATGAAATGTGCTATGAGCTTCTGCCAAAGGTCATCTTTGGCATCATCGGTGACATAGCTGTTGGATACTTCACCGGGTTTCTTTAACTTATTCCATTCTTGGATGGTGATCGGCAGGTTATCCCTAACAAGCACCTCGCATTGATTTGTAAACATCCTCCGGTGCTTCTCTAGAGCAATCGGTTCACCATCATCATTTATTTCTTCGATGGTGAACCTTTGATTACCATCCAAATTTTTGTTGGGCCCTCGTTTCGTTCGAGCTGTCGATTGGTTCGATCCGGTGGGCTAAAATAAGAAGAGAGAGTGATTAATATATATATTGATATATCTAGATCAATTAATGAATAGAGGTAACATGAGGCTTTATATATATATGTACCTTGTTGGATCCTGTCGAGGGGCCATCATTATTGTTGTTATTTGTTTGTCCTTCGTCCATCCGGTCTTCCCCTTGGTACATCAGGTTTTCCTCTAGTCCATCATCGGATGGATTCAGATATGAGGATATCTCTTCCTCAAGCAAAATATCTTTACCGGTAGTAATATTAAGAGGAATTTCACCTCTTATCATGCCCTGAAGAAAACCTTCACCAATGCGACCAGGATCATCGGATGGATCCATGACTTAACTATAACAGAAAGAGAGTTAAACAGGTTAGAAAAAATTTAATAATATACTATACTAACAATATACTGCTAACAATAACTAATAATATAATATTATCACAAAATGTGATATTTACTAAAACAATAACTAATAATAGCATTTATATATTAATAATAACTAAAAACAATTAATATTCCTAATAAACCTAATAAACAATTATATATTCCTAAAAAATAATTATATAAACAATTATATATTCCTCAAAAACAACTAAAAACAATTATATATTCCTAAAAAATTATATATTCCAAAAAACAACTAAAAACAATTATATAAACAATTATATATTCCTAAAAAAACAACTAAAAACAATTATATATTCCTAAAAAACAACTAAAAACAATTACATAAACAATTATATATTCCTAAAAACAACTAAAAACAATTATATAAACAATTATATATTCCTAAAAAAACAATACCCCTCCTCCTATACGTACTAATTAACCGACGATGGCGATGACAAGAAGAAGATTGGCACGCTGCAAGATGGCAAATGCGGCGCCATGGCGTAAATGGTACGGGCGTGGCGGCCAGAGATGAGGGCGGCGGCGTGGTGGAATCGGGCAGCACCTCCCCTGTGTCGTCGTTGTTCTCGAACTCGTCGTTTGTTCGTCTCCACCTCGTCGATTTCGCCAAGTGCTGGGTGGGGGAGGCCAGGGGCGGGAGCGGTGTACTTATACCCACCCTTTAGTCCCGGGCTAAGCCACCGCCCGCGACTAGAGGGTCTCTAGTCCTGGGCCGTGGCTTAACCCGTGACTAAAGACTACCTTTAGTCATGGGTTAAGCCACGCCTGACTAGAGGGTTTTTTCTACCTTGTTTTGCCACACAGGCACCCTCTAGTCCCGGGTCCAGCCACGACCGCGACTAATGTAGTTTTGTAAATTTTCTTTTATTTAATTCAAATCAAATATAAACTTTAGAAAATCATATCTCCTATTATAAAAATCCAAATAAAACAAATAATATGTATTATTATCAGAAAAATATAAAGAATCTTAATATAATATCCATACATCTGTTTGCATCATTTATAAATTATGTCATTTGTAAATTTTCTTTTATTTAATTCAAATCAAATATAAACTTTAGAAAATCATATCTCCTATTATAAAAATGCAAATAAAACAAATAATATGTCTATTATTATCAGAAAAATATAAAGAATCTTAATATAATATCCATACATCTGTTTGCATCATTTATAAATTATGTCATTTGTAAATTTTATTTTATTTATTTCAAATCAAATATAAACTTTGGAAAATCATATCTCCTATTATCAAAATCCAAATAAAACAAATAATATGTATATTATTATCAGAAAAATATAAAGAATCTTAATATAATATACATACATCTGTTTGCATCATTTATAAATTATGTCATTTGTAAATTTTCTTTTTTAATTCAAATCAAATATAAAACTTTGGAAAATCATATCTCCTATTGTAAAAATCCAAATAAAAAATAATATGTCTATTATTATCAAAAAAATATAAATAATCTTAATATAATATCCATACATCTGTTTGCATCATTTATAAATTATGTCTTTTCTTTTTTTAATTCAAATCAAATATAAAACTTTGCGCCTTCCAGAGGGTATATGCCATGGCTGGGCTGAGGATCCCTGAGTGGCAGTGACGATGATGATGATATGATGAAGAAGACCCTCAAGCTGCATACTATAGGACTAGACATGATTATGACTAAAGGGGCGCTTTTAGTCCCGAGTGTTAGCTAGTCCCGGCTTGTCCCGGTTTTTAATATTAATAAATGTCTTGAGTTCGCTTCTATTTATGAAGATGTTGTTGTATTCTTGTGAGTTCGCCAGTGATCAAATGCTTTTTTTCACCGCCTACAACAATCAAAATGAAGTAGTATTGAAACCAATAAATGTATTGAAACTAATACATCTTGCCTATAAATAGTCTATAAATGCCTATAAATAGAGCAACTTATAAATAGAGAAAGGGCGGGTATGCCGGATCGAGCAGCCTATAAATAGAGGAAAAGGCCTATAAATAGAGGGAAATGTCTATAAAGAGAGGGTTCATCTTTAGTCCCGTTAGTGTCTCCAACCGAGACTAAGGTTCATCAGTCCCGCTGGAGAAACCAACCATGATCAAGGATTACGCGACTGCCCAGGCAAAGACTAATAATAGGTGAGTGTACATTATGTCGTTGTACCTTTGTCCCTGATGGTGTCACCAACCGGGACTAAAGATGAACTTAGTCCCTTGGAGACACCAACCGGACAAAACATGAGTCAAGACTAATAATAGGGGTGAGTGTCATATTATGTCGTGAGTCGACATATGCCGAGATGCTTGTACTATAAATAGGCATCCTTGTGAGTCCAGTCCTCCATCTAGTTTGAGGCATCTCCAAGATGCATGGTTCAAGAGTAGGGACACCACTATGGTTGCTTGAGGAGATGCCGAGGAGCCTAGTCCTCGGCATCTCCAACAAATAGTCATAGAGGCACTCCCTAATATGTGAAATTAGTTAGCTCCAGATTGATCTAGTTAGAGAATTACAAGCTGCAAGATGGTTTTCGAGAGGACACCACGCCGGGCCTGTGGAGATGCCGGAGCCCGGGCCTCCTCGCATTCCAAGAAATGGGTCATAGAGGCACTCCTAATATGTGAAATTAGTTAGCTTCCTGTGCGTATTGATCTAGTTAGAGAAGTTACAAGTCGCAAGATGGTGTAGAGTTGTGGACACCACTACACCAGTTGGGGAGATGCCGAGCCAGATCCTCCCAAGATCTCCAAGAAACTGGGTCATAGAGGCACTCCCTAATATGTGACCACACGCTGTTTGGAGATCGATCTTAATGGTAAGTACGAATCAGGACTAAAGGCCCCCCTTTAGTCTCGGTCCAGCCACAAAACGGGACTAACACACTCAAGATGGTTTGCAGACAACACTATAAAAATGGACACATGGAGCATCTTCACTCATAAAATGTTACAATTATTACATATCATTTCTTCGCGTGTGTTCCTTTATGATCCCGCCGTATCCATGGAGCATCTTCATTCATTAACATGATGTTTGGGTCATCCTTCACTTTGAAGGGCGGAATTTCATGAAACTTATCACAATATTCTGACATGTCTGTCTTGTCCTCCACTCCCACGATGTTTCTTTTTCCTGAAAAAACTATGTGGCGCTTTGGCTCATCGTCTGATGTATTCTTTTTCTTATTTTTTCTTTTTATAGGTTTGGTAGACATGTCCTTCACATAGAAAACCTGAGCCACATCATTGGCTAGGACGAATGGTTCGTTTAAGTACCCAAGATTGTTGAGATCCAACGATATTATTCCGTATTTCTTGTCTACCTCAACCTCTCCTCCTGTCAGCTTGACCCATTTGCACCGAAACAAGGGGACCTTAAAAATAGGTCCATAGTCAAGTTCCCATATCTCCTATATGTAACCATAATATGTGGTCTTTGGCCCATTGTTGTCTGTTGCATCAAATAGGACACCACTGTTTTGGTTGGTGCTCTTTTTATCTTGGGCGATCGTGTAAAATGTATACCCATTTATCTCGTACCCTTGGAAATTCGATATAGTCGAAGATGGTGACTTAGACAACAAGTATAGCTGATCTCCAAGAGTGTTGTTTTTTATGAGATGTTGCAACCAACCGCCAAAACTCTTCATGTGTTCATATCTAATCCAAGAGTCATGCTTTCCAGGGTTGTTGGAGCGTAATATTTTCTTGTGTTCCTCGATATATGGGGCTGCCAAGATAGAATTCTGTAGAACTATGTAATGTGCTTCGGTGTAAGAATGTTCGTCCCTACATATTATTGATTTCATTCCTAGAGTACCCTTTCCACTCAGTCTCCCCTTATACCGCGATTGAGGAAGACCAATCGGCCTAAGGTCAGGAACGAAGTCAACACAAAACTCAATGACCTCCTCTGTTCCATAGCCCTTGGAGATGCTTCCTTCTGTCCTAGCACGGTTACGGACATATTTCTTTAAGATTCCCATGAACCTCTCAAAGGGAAACATATTATGTAGAAATACAGGACCGAGAATGGAAATCTCTTCGACTAGGTGAACTAGCAAAAGGCCATAATATTGAAGAAGGATGGTGGGAACACCAACTCAAACCGACAAGACATTGGATCACATCATTCAGAATCGTGGTAGATCTTTAGGATTGATTATCTTCTGAGAGATTGCATTGAGAAATGCACATAGCTTCACAATGGGTACTCGAACATTATCTGGTAGAAGCCCCCTCAATGCAATCGGAAGCATTTGCGTCATAATCACGTGGCAGTCATGAGACTTTAGGTTTTGGAACTTTTTTTCTACCATATTTATTATTCCCTTTATATTCTACGAGAAGCCAGACTGGACCTTAATACTGCTCAGGCATTCAAAAAATATTTCCTTCTCTTGTTTGGTAAGAGCGTAGCTGGCGTGACCTTGAAACCATTCTGGATGCAGGCCATATGGGTCTTTCATATGTTGATGGTCCTTTCGTGCTTCCGGTGTATCTTTTGTCTTCCCATACATGCCCAAGAAGCCTAGCAGGTTCACGCAAAGATTCTTCGTCACATGCATCACATCGATTGCAGAGCGGACCTCTAAGAATTTCCAATATGGTAGCTTCCAAAATATGGATTTCTTCTTCCACATGGGTGCGTGTCCTCAGGACCCTTTCCAAAGGTTACTATTTGATTCAAATCTTTGACCATATCAAATATATCAACACCATTACGCTCATTAGGCTTCTTCTGGTGACATGCCAGACCGTTGAAATGCTTGCCTTTCTTTCTCAAGGGATGCTTGGCCAAAAGAAATCGACGATGCTCATTGTACACATTCTTCTTACAATGTTCCAAATATATACTTTTAGTCTCATCTAAACAGTGTGTGCATGCATTGTATCCCTTGTTTGACTGTCCTGAAAGGTTACTAAGAGTAGGCCAATCATTGATTGTTACGAAAAGCAATGCTCGGAGGTCAAATTCTTCCTGCTTATGCTCATCCCACACGCGTATGCCGGGTTCATAACACAACTATAAAATTTCTTCAACTAATGGCCTTAGGTACACATCAATGTCGTTTCCGGGTTGCTTCGGACCTTGGATCAACACTGGCATCATAATGAACTTCCGCTTCATGCACAACCAAGGAGGAAGGTTATAGATGCATAGAGTCACGGGTCAGGTGTTGTGACTGGAGCTCTGCTCCCCAAAAGGATTCATGCCATCTATACTTAGACCAAACCTTAGACTCCTTGCATCATCTGCAAAGTTCGGGTACTTTCTATCGATTTTTCTCCATTGCGACCCATCAGCAGGGTATCTGAACATCCCGTCTGACTTACGTTCCTCTTTATGTCATCACAACAACTTGGCGTGCTCTTTATTTCTGAATAAGCGTTTCAACCGTGGTATTATAGGAGCACACCACATCACCTTGGCAAGAACCCTCTTCCTGGGGGCTCGCCCTCAATGTCACCAGGGTCATCTCGTCTGATCTTATACCGAAGTGAAGTGCATACCGGGCATGCATCCAAATTCTCGTACTCCTCACCGCGGTAGAGGATGCAGTCATTAGAGCATACATGTATCTTCTGAACCTCTAAACCTAGAGGGCAGACAACCTTCTTTGCTTCGTACGTAATGTCAGGCAATACGTTATCTTTTGTAAGCATATTCTTCATCATTTTCAGCAACTTTTTAAATAAGGAGTTAGGTATAGCACACTCAGCCCTCCATCACACCAATTTCAGTGTGCTGCCCAGCTTTTTTAGACCATTTTCGCAATTTGGGTACAATAACTTTTTGTGATCCTCTAACATGTGATTGAACTTATTCCTCTCCTTTTCAGTTTCATAGTCTCTTCGTGCATCGGCAATGGTCCGACCAATATCATCAGCGGGTTCATCATGTGTTTCTTCTTCATCCTCCCCTTCAGCATCCCCATGGAAGTATCTCCGTACTTATAGAAACCATGATAGTTGTCATCCTCCTCCTCTTCTTCATTGTCTTCCATTATAACCCCTCTCTCTCCGTGCTTGGTCCAACAATTATAACTGGGCATAAAGCCGGACTTCAACAGGTGGCTGTGAAGGATTTTTGAGTCAGAGTAATCCTTCTAATTCCTACATCCACTACATGGAAAGAATACAAAACAATTGCGCTTGTTTGCATCAGCAACACGGATAAATTCATGCACGCCATTAATGAACTCGCCAGAGCGTCGGTCAGTAACGTACATCCATTTCCGGACCATATGCATTATAGTAAAATTATATCAAAAACATTACACAACATGATAAAATTATTACAAGTTATATTGAGAGCTTCTAGAGCATTAATTTTGAATTTTGAAAAATTTACATGCACCAATTTGTGAAGTGGAGAAAACAATTAACATGATAAATGTGAAGTTTTTTATTATTATTCTATCAGTGAAAACCTCATTCAATTCTAAACTCTGAAACTCTAAAATTACACATTTCAATTTTCAGTAACTATGTGCGTAATCAAAATTTGTTACACATATCAAAATCCTTCTACTTCTAGAGCATGCATGCATTGATCCATATCTCTATACTTCTAGAGCATTATAGAGCTAAAGTAGCAATAAGAGATGAAAGAATGAAGTTCTAACCTTTTAAAACTTTGGATTTAGGGGTTGCAAACTAAATCTTGACAAATCTTGAAAAAAATGGCATAAACTCGCTTGCTTCTTTGAGTAAAATGGCCACCATATGATTTAGGGCAGATGAACAGGAAACATAATATATACTGGTGAACCACTAGTCCCAGGCCATAATACGACCCGGGACTAATAGTCCACGAAAAGACCAAACTGCGCCGGAGTTATTAGTCCCAGCGTATTTAACCGTGACTAGAGATCCGTCCGTCCGAACTAGTGTCTACGGCCATTTCTAGTCGTTAGATGCCTTACGGCCCGATACTAGTGCTAGCACTAGCTGCGGGCCTTGACAGACCGGGACTGCTGGTTTTTTTCACATCGAACCGAAGACCGTTTTTTTAGTAATATTTACTTTACACACTACTTCATATGTTTGCATGCTCACATTTGGTTTTATCTCATCACATTCACACGGGCGTTCTGGCGTTCTGTTCAGAAATTAAGTCTCTATTCTCTGTTTAGTCCTACCCTCTATGATTTAAAGGCGTGTGTTAATACACTTGCAAACAGTAAAAACATATACTCTTCCGTCTTAAAAATTATATATCACATTTGTTAAAATTTAGACGTATCTATATATTAAAACATGTCTAGATTTATGTAAATTTTGATAAATCTGTGACATCATTTTTGGACGAAGAAAGTACTTTTTTTAGATAATGAACCCTCAAGATATTAAACTTTTAATACTTCCTTCGGCCCGAATTAACGACCGTACTGGTCATTTTGCAAAAACATCCCCAGACACCCCACCGCTCTTCTTCCTCCTTGGTCCAATCCCTCACCTTGCTCACACACCGCCTTCACCCTCCGGCCCACGCCGCCGCACACCACCATGACCCACCCCACTGCACCCCTTCCCCACACCCCCCCGCCCGGCCATGCTGTTGCTTCCCTGTTGCCGCCTAGCTCCTCCGCTCATGCCTACTCGAAGACACGGACACCCAAGGTCGAAGTTTTCTGTGTAATACACCACCGCCGCCTTGCTTCCCCGTGCCACCGGCGCTGGATCTGTGAGCAGAGCTACTTGATGTGCTCTCTGACGGCGAGGAGAAGCCCCAGGTCCCCATCCTCGTTCTCACCTACATGGCGGGCCAGGGGAGTGCGCTATGTTGTATGCCGGCCACCATCACGTTCAGCTGCAGCTCCACATCTCCTCCGGCGACCCCGTCCGTGATGAACTCGCATCCATCTGCCCTCAGGTGAGAATCTCTGTTTCCCCTATTCTTGAAACAGACTGAGAAACAGTCAAGCATGAATAATAACAGTCAACGAATCCAAATTTACCAATCGATTTAAGTCAAGCATGGACTGGTGGTACTCTCCTTCAGGTCCAGAGCATGTTATCACTGGAGAAATCTCAACATGTTTGTTCATGGAGTAGCTATACTGTAAATCGACTTGAGTAGCTATACTGTAATTACAGAATGAGGCAAATTCAACTGTATATTCTGTAGAGAAGAAATGCATTCTGTAAATTCAAGAGTATTGGCTTGTTTCTTTGTAGAGTATGAGAGGCAAAAACAATAGCTAGAGGATAGCCTGAATCAAGATTTTGCATGTAGATCAGTAGTTGAGTTGATGGATCTGATTGTTTAACGTGACACTAGCTGCTCCTTCTAATTAAGTACTGATATGTTTACACACAAAAACAAGGTGGATCTGATTGTTGATTTAATCTACACTTGTTCAGTAGTATCCATTTTGCTTTATTTGCTTACGCATGATTTAGTTTAGTGGCATATGTAATTCTACATGGTCATCTACCATTCTAATTGTCTATTTCATGTTTCTCTGCAGCTAAGCAAGTTTTTCTACAGGCAGTAGTATTCATTTGACAAGGACTTGATTCAAGCTACATGAACACCCCGCGCTGCATATTTGATTTGACAATTGTCGTGGCTGAAAATTTTGCCTGGACAAAAGAAGTTCGACCATTATTCCAGAAAAATAACCTTCCTGAACACCATATTTTAAGGTATGTTTGTAGTATCTTTTCTTGCAATTAGAACTTCCTGGATAATTGATGCCTAGCATTTCATCATAATACTAAATATTTTCTATGATCTATTATGTTGATCTTGTTATACTGATTTAGTTGCCAGGTGGGCTTTGTCCCCTGTAGGCCTTTTCAAACATATAATTCAGTTGGATCCCTTATTCATTTGTGTGCATATCTTAATGTTTATTTGTTTGCGAGTAGTCGATAGTATAATGAACCTTTGGGTTTAGGATGAAAAAATTGAAATATTTCTAGCATGACCATCTGAACAAATTATGGAGTACTATCATGTTGCTTGTTAGCGGATACTTCCAACCGAAAGAATAAAGTTGGTTTGTTCATACTGCTGCCTTATTTGTTTAACTGCACATGAGGTCGATCCAACGAGGTGTTGAACATTAGCAACATCATGTGTTGGAGCCTTTAGCATTATTTGCTCCTACAGCTGAAGAAGTGGTAAAGTTTGTCCTATTATTTCTAAATTAGGATAATCTTACTATTATATATAGTAATATGGTAAATCTAGCCTCGGATCGATCGGCAAATGTTAAAACTTGGCGAACCACAAGTACCGCATGCATGCACCAATAGCTGACATCAGCATTTAATGCAGAAAACCGAATATTTAAAAAGTTTTGTAGCGTAAATTGTTTATCCGATTAAAAATTTGTTTTCACTGTTGGTCTAGTCGCGACGAGATCTTCGTAACTAAACTCCATGTTGATATTTTTTTAAATCAGTCCAGAAAGTTATCAATCCCTAACACGTGAGTTATCCATGTGATAATGTGTAAGTTATCACCCTGTAACATATAAGTTATCCACCATATAAATGAATTAGATGGAGACGCTCTAGTATTTCTCATGTGTGTAATTTTTATATTTTTTTGTCTCATCAAATCTATGTATTTTAGTTTAGTTAATTAAATGTGTGCTATGAGCTAGTTTAATTGAGACGCATCGACAAACTATGAGACTCAGTACCCTAACACTCTTCGAGGATTCATTACCCATACGCCTCAGTAGCGGCGACGGACAATGAAACTGAACCGTTAGACTATTAGTTGTGTGTTATGTTGTTCACTATAACTTAGTGTGGTGGGTGGGATGGGGCATAAGTCCCTATTTATATTATCGTATAGAAAATAAGTTTAGATCTAAATATGCTTGATCTTCGACACGGTAGCCTTTCAAAGTTGAGTCGTCATACGTCACGAAAGTAGCGATAGACGACGAAGCCGGGATGCTAGAATAATTTTTATATTCTATCTATTGGTAAATTTTTATAGTGATGGATAACTTACATATTATTGGGTGGGTAAGTTACATGTTGAAGCCTAGATAACTCTTGTATTACTGATGGATAACTTTTTTAAACATGTGAGTTATTCATGTCATAGTTGTAATCTATTCACACTGTAACATATAAGTTATCCATTATATAAACGGGTTAGATGGAGTCATTTCTCATGTGGATATTTATATTTTTTTGCCTCATGAAATATCGATTAACCCATGTATTTTACTTTACTTAATTAAATGTGAGCTATGAGCTAATTTAATTGGGACGTAGTAGTCTAGGTGTTATTAGGGTAATAAGACTTTGTCGCCCATACGCCGTGAAAGAGCGGCAACTTGCGATAAAACCGAGCCGCTAGAAAAACTTTTGTATTCTACCTGTGAGTAAATTTTTGTAGTGGATAACTTACATGTTATTGAACGGGTAACTTAAATGTTGAAGTCTGATAACTCACGTGTTAGTGTTATAGGCGGATAACTTTTAGGTCTCAAAAAAAGTCGTCAAAACATATCAATATGGGATCTAGTTTCAAAGATCTCGTCAGGACTAGTCCAACAGTAAAAACGAATCTTAAATCTGATAAACGGTTTAACCTACAAAACATTTTAAATTTCAGATTTTTAAATTTAAAAACAATACGTGAGCATGTGTTGTCGTTTTTGTGTTTAGGAACTAAGCAAATTTTAATTACTACTGGGCTAACCACATGCACGAGCCGTGCTCATTTTTTTGGCCGTATGCATCACGGCTTGCATGGTGGCCTGTCGGGAAGAATTGTCTGATCCGCTGAAATTGAAATTTTATAGAATGTCCGCCAGGTAGCAGACTCCTAGTAATATGTAGGATCTTTATATCTCACAGTTCTTGTTATATTCGTAGACCGTTTTAAAAGCAATTAACAAAGGGGAGTCATAAACAGTGGTGTCTATTAGGTTTTCAAACGTTCTGTTGAGAAAATTAATCGTGATGGAGTGACTCTAAAAGCATCTAAATTAGGTTTGCTAATTTTTTTGCTCATCATATTTGGGTTTCGCAACCGCAGTTAAGAACATGACCTTGCCAATATTGTTCTTGTTTCGAACGGTGCGCAAGGGATCTTCTTCTTCTGGGAGTAGGTAATATGTTATGTTCCTCTTTGTCATATCAAACCATTTTTCATCGATATATATTATGTTCTCCATAATTTTGAACGAAGGCATTGCTTTTGTTATTGTTGCTTCATCAATTATTGAAATGCAAAATTTAAGCCTTTTGATATTGTTTTCTGCTGACTGAAATGGCTTAAGACTGCTTGTGTGGCGCCTTAAGTCGCCCCATGTTAACCTTCTCTGCAGTGTACTGTAAGGAACATCTAGAGACCTGGCCATCGCCCTTAGTGTACCCCTTTTATTGAGTTCAACCAGAGGCACCCTTTTTGTTAGATGAAATTTTTTCCTCTTTCGACCACAATTGCTTTTCCTTTTATTTGAAAAATGAACTTCTTATTCCTGTTTCTCCATTTCTAGTGTCTGTTTCCAGATCTTTACAATGGTTCTAAGACATACTTTCAAAAGTTGGACAACAAGTTCTTTATCGGCCTTCTCAACTGGTCTATGTTTGCTAAGTGCTTTCAAAGCAATATATGCCATAAATTTGTCCTTCTCTAGCATATTTATATGTTGTCGTTGGGCAACAGTTTCTTCTTTGGGTATCTGCTCTGGCTGTGCAACAGTTTCTTCTTCTTCTTCTAGTATGAAGTTGACATCCTCCTCTTCCTCTTCTAGTCTAATATTGAGATCAAGATCCATCCTCCTAAGATCATCTACGAGTATGAGGTTGACATCCTCGTCTTCCTCTTCTAGTCTAACATTGAGATCAAGATCCATCCCTCTATCCTCCTCTGGAAAAATGTGCGACTTGTGACGGGCAGTAGCTTCGGACGCTCAAGGATCTTCCTGCCTCATGTACCTGCATGAATGAGCAACATATCTATGAGTTCATCCAAGAACAAGGTAATCTATGAACATTCCTTGCATCCAAGTTTAATTATCTATCCCTGCAACTAGAAAAGAACAAGGTATTTTGACCAAATATTCAGCTAAATGGAAAATATTCTTTAATTACTCCCCTATCACTTTTGAAATGCATTTTCTTCCTCTATCAGTTTTCTGAACCTGATACTCTGTGCCTGAAACAGAAACATGCCTCTCAACCAACTTAGTTATGACTAGTGTCTTAGATTCACCTCTTTCTGAACCTTGTGCTAATCTTGATTACTCCTTGTTGTAGCTACTGGACATAACATACATGTACATGGCATACTATTACTTGTTTATTGTAGCTGTGCTAATCTGATATAACATACATGCCATACTATTATTTGTTGTAGCTACTGGACATATTACTCATGCATGTCCTGGAGGAGGTTACTTCTACTGTCTATATTTTCTTATTTGCTACAGCCTATTTATGTTGAATGAGGATAAACAGGACCAATGTAGAATAAGGGTTAAGACAATTTGAATTTGTTTCCCGCAATACTATTGAACCTAATTGAAAGGAACAGATAGAGTTAGTTTGAATGATTGAAAGGAACAGATAGTTACTGGCCTGGCGTTTTTGCCGTTCTTGATAAGCATCTGGTTTGCAATGTGGCAACACAAGATAAGATTACCATTTTTTGGCACTAGATTGTCACTTTGTTGTTTTGGCCATTCTTGATAAGCATCTGCTAGGAATACATACATTTTCCTGAAAGCATACGCAAACTTACCAATTTCCAGTATCTACATAGGCAAGGGTGAGCGCTTGCTGGAGCCGCAGGGAGGAGGCCGCGGCGACGGTTGAAGGCCGGAGGAGCTCGACGCGGTCCTTGTTGTTTAGGTCGTCCAGCAGTGCGAAGGAGCTCCACCTCCCCCGAGATTGCTGGGAGGAGGCCGCGGGGAGGATGGAGCCGCATGGAGGAGCCGTAGGGAGGAGCTCCACCTCCCCCGAGATTGATGTTGAGGTCGTCCAGTTGTGCGGATGGAGTCGCAGGGAGGAGGCTAGAGGACGACGGACCTGGACCGGCGTGCGGGCACCGGTGATAGCGGTAGGGGCCGATGATCGCGCTCTCGCGGCTGATTGTGGGGATCATGGGGTGGCAGTGATTGCGGGATCCCAGGGATCACGGGGCGGCGTGGATCGTTGGCGCCGGGATCGCGGGGCTGAGGTGATTGCAGGGTTGGGATTACACTGATTTGCAACGATTTGGAGATAGTTTAGAGTTTTTTGTAAATACTGCTCCCGTGAACAATAAAACGGGTTGGAGGGAGTACATACATTGAGGTTAATATAACTCAATGCCAAACTATGATTCACGATTATCTTATTTGCACTTCACGAAAATACAATTTTTTGGAAACACTATAACAAATAATAATGGGTTAATTGGATCTATGCCACTCCAATTTTCACCACTTGGAGATATGCCATTACAAAAACTGGACTTGGAGATGTGCCACTCTAACTCCACCATACTTCTATCGATGCCATTCTAGTCATTACCAAACCATATACAGCTAATATACTTCCAAAATACCGTACTTCGAAACGCAGCTACGTCCAAGGTCCTGCACAATGTCTCCCTTCGTCAACCTCTCGTTCCCCACATTTTAAGAAAAAAAATCCCAATCCAGCTTCTCCTGTTGCGAGCTCCGCTCCTGCTCATCAGCAGGCCGCCGGCACCAAGATTCACCGCGAGCCCCCCCGCCGGCCTAGCCCAGCAAAACCATCGCACAGGCGCGCCTGAAACTTCCCGATCTACCCGCACCACAGCCCCGATTTGACGCCTCTATTGCTCCGTTCCACCGCACGATCTCCTGCAGCTTGCCAATTCCCCTCGCCTCTGGTGCCCCGCTCCCATGGTGCCATCGGCCGTAGCCCACCGCCTCGGAGCCCGTCCTCTGACCTCCATAGTACACCGGGTCAGGACTACCAGCGCCCGCCTAGGGAGTACACCACACTGAAGAATCTCCCAACGCGCGTCTCCTCAAGCTGCAGGTTCCTCGATTGCCCATCTCACGGCCAAGAGGAGGAAGTCAGGTTGCCCCTGTAGCTGCGTAGACCTTCTGCAGCTGATGGACCCCATCGAATCGATACGAGATGAGGCTCCTATACACCAGTGCATGTCTGCTATACGTATACTACTTGGGTATGTACTAGTAGTGCATGTCTAGCTAGCTGTAGCTCACGATTTATCATGTACTAGTATGCGACCGAAATACATGTATTTTTTAACTGTTATTCTCTTTAAGTGGAGAAAATGGCATTGAGAGAGGTATAGAGAAGTTGGAGTGGCATATCTCCAAGTTCGGTTTTTGTAATGGCATATCTTCAAGTGGTGAAAATTAGAGTGGCATAGATCCAATTAACCCAATAATATAAGAGTAAATATCTTCTTTGGCACGCAGAGCCTGAAACGAACCGGATGACTAAATTCTAACGCCACACACCACCTAAGATTCAACGCACGTCGTTAACAAACATTGGTAACTTAGATCTCCAAAAACAGGGACGGAGGGGAGTACACCTTTCCTCCGGACTCGAATCTGAGAAACATGCATCAGAAGAATACAAGTGGATGAAATATTACAAGCAATAGCTTGGAAAAAAGATAAAGAGAATGTAGAACAAGAAACTTGCTCCATGGCTAAAAGAGTATTTGACAGAAAATGGGTAGCACAACTAATAAAAGGTACAAAGTACAAGATCACAACAGGAAAAAGGCAAGACAACTCATTGGATCCATTGAACTTACCGACAGCAAATCACAAAAGGTTGTACTAGGAGCACATTGAAATGTGGACAAACAGAACTCATGGGCTATATTGAAGTTTCTGAGTCACAGAATATTTAGGTCACTAGAACGAGAATCAATAAAAACATCCCATGACTTGGGTTTATAATACACATCGTATCTTCTAGGGAATTATACTGGCAACACTTCACAGGAAAATTAGTTCATTTGTGGACTCTGCGCCAACTCATTGGTAGTTCGGGTTGCCTGCTCCTTCCTTACTGTCGATTATAGCCACCTTGTGCACTGTTGTTGTAGCCGCCAGGATAGCCATAACCATCACGAGATGGTTCGTTGCCACCTTGGTATCCAGGATTGCTACCTGGGTGGGCTGGTCCAGGGCCGCTAGGCATGTTGGATCCTGGGTAAACTTGGTTACCTCTCTGATGCCCAGCAGGTCCACCTTGGTAGCCAGCTGGACCACCTTGCTGATAGTTAGGAGCACCGCTGGGCATGTAGCCGGACTGCTGGTTCGGCATGTTGGGTGTGCTGCCCGGTGTGTACCCTGTCTGCTGGTTCGGCATGTTGGGTGTGCTGCCCGGTGTGTACCCTGTCTGCTGGTTCGGCATTTGGGGCGCACCGCCCTGTGTGTACCCTGCCTGTGGGTTCTGCATTTGGGGGTTGTATGCTGACTGTGGGTTCTGCATTTGGGGTGAACGGCCTGGAATATATGCTGCCTGTGGGTTCTGCATTTGGGATTGATAATTTGATGGGCCACCTTGAGTATATGGTGGAGGTGGTGGTGGTGGAGGATTGTTGCCACGGTTCTGACCAGCCGGTGGCGGCGGAGGCATGATGCCCGGGTTCTGGCCAGGTGGAGGGCTGTTGAATCCCTGCTGCCCAGGAGGTGCATCTCTGTTCTGGAAGTTCTGCATGTTCTCCCTTCTCCTCTCAAAGTTCCTTGACCTGTCAAAGTTGCGGGGCCTATCATTGCGCCGAGATCTTTCATTGGCACGGGCATTGTTCCTGACCCACTCCTCATGATATTTAGGATCATAAGGAACAGCTTCCCCATTAATAAAAGGTTCACCTGAAACAGAAGGTGTAAAGTATCAAATGCTTGTAGATTTGTTCACCAATTCCTGTCACATGATTTCAACAATAATAAGAAAAGCACAAACTCAACCGATTAAAATTAGTTCTCACACAGGTGCACATAAAAAAGAACAGTTTCATCCCAAACATTATCTGGTGTTGCTTAGCACTTGTGCATTCTACATAATGTGTTAAAAACCTAACTACAATGCAAGAAACTAACATCTGCTTGTCAGGTCTATCAGGTTAGAAACGACACGTTTCTAATTTTTCTGGACAATGCAGAAAACACATGGAAATGCGGAAAAATTAATCTGAGAGGACGGAATGTTCTCTAAGCCTACTTTATATTCCCCTTAAATACAATAATATACATGTCCCTAATAATCACATTCAGACATCATAGAGAAGATCATGGTCATGTAACTGACATGTACATTTCGTGAAAAAAGTAGGATTCAGATACATTAATACATCTTAACACTGGGTCTGTTAATCATTGGCTCCAACCCATCTTTTATCATTTGAAACAATTAACCCTGCAGATCTGAATTGAACAATTTAAAGGTACCATGATAATTATACTGAGCTCAGAGGAGACGACAAACCACATAATGGCATAGAGGAAAACAAAAAAGATCAAGGTAATGACCCTTGAGTAATCAGAAGGTTACCTCCATAATCCTTATTTTTTACATCCAGGTATGAATCAGGGAGAACCCAGCGGACTTTGGGCAACTCTGTGAATGATAAGAGGCGTAAGATTCAAGCAGTAATATTTCAAATTGCGTATATTCTACACTGGAACTGTGGAACATCCTCAAGGTTGCTTCATAAAGTACTAATACCTTTAAGTTTAAAGGAGAGTTCTTCAGATACAAGAGCACCAAAAGCAAAGTAATGACGAGTTGACACAGAGTATATCTTCTGCCTAGCTTCTTCCTCACTGGAACATTAAAAACAAATGCCAAGGTAGATAAATTCGAACGTTAACCAATGGGAGCAACCAACATTGCATACCCAGCCAAAATATGATCATAAGGTTACAGATAGTATCTCACAAAAAACCGAGTTAAAATCTGAATAAAAGGTACTGCAACCCATATTTCAACCTATAACCAAATAAGAAAGCACAAATATTGCACGAAGTGAAATGAAGACTAACAGCCTCATCAAATAGAACAAAATAATCAACGCACTGAAAGATCAATTCCAATTTCCAAATCACACTAGAGTAATAAGTTAAGTAACCGGCCATACTCCCAACATTACTTATGCTAGTAATAAAAACTGCCTGGCTAGCAGAACACATACATACACAGCAGCAAAGAAACCTCAATATCTAATAGAAATTTGCATTTGAAATGAACCCGGTATATGCTTTATAATCAAATTACTGATTCCTAGACCTAATTCAGGTCCAAACAATAATCTGTGGAACTCTAAAATTCACTTCAAATAAACATTAGCGGGCCATCAGAGCACCGCCAGTCAAAATGAACCAGGATCTACAAAGCAAGAGCATGCTATGCATCACATTCATGAGCCCCATCACCAAATTAACACGGCAAACATGATTTAACATGCGAGAAAAGGTTCCGGCAATACCTTCCGACGACCTGGGCGAGGGTCTTGATATAGCTGTCGATGATCTCGTCGCGCATGATATCGGGGTTGGAGGCGTCGCCTGGGGGCGGTTCCATGACAACAAGCCAGTGCTCGAAGTCGCACCCATCGAGGAGGATCGTCTCCTTGGGCGGCCGGTTGCTCCAGTTGGGCGAGGAGTCCCGCAGCGAGGACGACGACGGCTGCGTCGCGAAGCACCTCACGGCCCCGCGCGCCGCCGCCGGGATGGGCGAGGCCGCCGCCGGGAGGAGGGTCGCGACGGCGGCGAGGGGGCGGAGGAGTAAGCGGGAGGCCGCCGCCGGGAGCGGCGATAGACGAGAGAGGAAGACGGCGCGCGACGCCATCGCCATGGGGGGTAAAAACCCTAGGATGCGGGGAGGAGATGTGGACGAGACGGAGGAGAGAGAGAAGAGATAAGGGTTTAAGCCGCAACAGCGAGATCTGTTATAGAGGAATGGTTCTGGTTTCGGCAGCCGAATAATCTGGAGAATGAGAGAACAAGCCTTGATATGGGCCTGGGCCTGGGAGTGGGCTTTGCTTATCTAACCGTAAACCACTTTTATCTGATCCTTTTTCTTCCCCTAAAATCTGATCCTTTTTCTTCTCATTTTTTCTTCTCTATATTTGTATTTTCCAAAAAAAAAATCAGAAAGTCATGGGAAGATCGTATATTTACCAAGAGCAACAGAGGCCATGCGCAAGGACCAGGCAAGGTCCGGCCAAGCAGCCTACACTTCGATTCGTTTTGTTTTTGCCTGTGGAATGCGACTGGAGAAGTGTAGGGTCTCAAAAGGTGCCTCAAACAACGTTGTCAGACACGATTTGGGGCTTCGGAGTAGCATCTCCACACACAAGATTGGGCAATTGGGCACCATGCTCTCAGCTTGTCACCGTGTTATTTATTGTTTGTGTTATGTTTATATAGTTCCTTCGTTTAAAAATAATTGATTTGAATTTGTCTAAATTCAAATGTATCTATACATTTATACATTAAAATGCGTTAGATACATTCGAACCTAGACAAACTAAAATCAGTTATTTCTGAACGGATGGAGTATTAAATAATGTCTAGATATATTCAAGTTTAGACAAATCCGTGATATCTTTTTCAGGACGAAGGAAGTATATTTCCCTCTCGCCCAAACTTATGAAATTGAAAACACAAAGACCACCAGGATTGTCCGATGCTCCTTTATTATTCCAAACCGAAGGGGTATCGGCTAATCTTAATCGTTCTTGTGTTTGCAATTTCATAATTTTAGAGGAGAGGAGGTACACCGAAGCAAAAACCCCTTGACCGTTCGTTGTGGAGTTCGGGGTGCGGCCAATAGTGGCGATGACAATAGTCATGCTCCAGCTTCGCCAAAGATGCGTTTTATTTTTTCTCTTCTCTTTCATTCGGATTTTTGCCTCTCGCCAAAACGAAAGGATGGCTTCTCATCTTGGACTACCAAGTGGGGAGGGCATATTTTGTGATGGTTTAATAAGTATTGATTTATGTTGTACTTCCTCCATTCAGAAATACGAGTATAAGATATTTTAGCTTTGTAATTGTATGTATCTAGACGTCTTTTAGTGTATAGGTTCACTCCAAACCTCTACGAACCTATACGCTAAAAGCAGTCTAGATACTTCGACTCATAAAGCTAAAACGTCTTATATTTTTAAACGGAGAGAATATTTGACTTGTTTGTCCTTAAAATTGGTTAAAATTCACAAAAATTGGCCTTAAAAAAACTAATACGCAACATATTTTGGCATGGTGAGAGTATTCATCGATGAAGAGTAATCTTAAGGTCGCGGGTGCCTTTGTGTACTTTTCAAACGACACCTTAGATTGGAGGGGCTGTATTTTTGAGTAGGCAGTCTTGCTTGTGCTTGGTTGGGCTATCCTTCTACTTTGAACAAAACTGTTCTAGAAATATTTCTCACCCAATCATGGTATTCATACAAGCAAATTGGAGATATGTTAGTTATCCTATAGCACACACACCATGAGAAGATAAAATGAATCGATTAATTGATTCAATCACAATGTTCTTGCTAGATTCATATGCTCAACTTCGATAGAAACAAGACATCAAGTAAAGAGATCGAAGAATCAAATGACAGTAGGTTCACAAGTAACATAGCCACACATGCTGTCATGATGGTGGCACGGCAGATGCCATGGATAGGCTAAAGATGGGGCCAATGTGCACTAATGGGATCCAGGAAGGGATGATGTAGTGGTTTTTACACACGAAGAGCACAATCTTGATCTTTACTTTAATCAACAATGGTTACACTTGCTCCTTGAGCTATATCAGAGAGAGGAGGAAGGAGCTCTCTAGAAATCTCTAAGTGTCAAATGAACTGATCCCCCTCTAGGAGGCCCTGGCTCACCTTATACATGGGTGTCCAGGTTACATTAGGGTTGATGTGAACAACATATTCCTAGAATATGCTTATTCTAAAGAGGCAATTCGGTGCCTCCATTTCTCTGTCGACCTTCTATTGACGACAATAACCCAGAGCCCACGACATGTGAATGTTGGGCTATGGGACTGTCACCTCCGTGACATTTCTTCTGCCCTTATGTCCCTCTGACCCTTGTCTATAGCGCTTGACACTGTACAAATTCCTGAGAGAGAGACAAGTCGTTGTGTTGACTTTGGGGCTTGCTCTTTCCTTCTCGAGCAAGCCTCCTCGTGACCCGGCCTCGTACAAGATGATTCGGCCAATCCCGTACCTACAGATAGATATCATGATAGACACTATGCCAACATACCATATATGTCGGCCGAATCAAGCCTTGATTGTTCAACTCAGGGTGACCCGGTCCTTATTCGGCCGACCCTTATATAACTTGGTCGGGTCATTTTTTGAACCGATTAATACCTCGGTGGGCTTTGTTCTTTTACCTTAGCTTGACCCTACCTGGGTTCATCCCCCAACATTAGTCCCCGAAGCTGGTGCGGTCTTGACGACTTTAGTCGGCAAGGCCAAAGCAGGTTCATGTTTATTCGGAATCGATATCCGCATTGCCAACTTATCTTTCAGTCGATTCATTTTCGAGATGTATCTCGACTATAACATTGTTGATCTTCCGACTCATTCTGGCTTCTTCCGAGATAAGTCTCGAATTGTCTAGTCATTTTATTCCATCCAGGTTATTTCCCTTAGCCTCTCTCGTAAGCTTCATCATATGTGTCATTAATCATCGCGCTTTGCCTTATTTTTTGGGATGCTACAGTACTTACAGACACATGGGCAGTTATCTCTGGGAGCGGTCAAGTCTTGCAATGTCTCTTCGATTACTGTGACGATCATTGCGGGCGGATCTTTGCCTATGCCGTGCAACCGCTTGTGTGGTTCCACCCCATGATCGCCACCGCGAAATACACGTGTATACACGGGCAACAACCGCACGCACGATCCCACGACAGTTTGTGGTCTGGGTTGATAAATAGGGGAGCAGGGTGAAACCCTCGTTCACTTTCCCCCGCTCCTAGCTCACTCCTCTTCCTCTCAGCGTCGCCGTTGTAGATCTCCTCCCCTGCGACCGTGCCGCTCATTCATTGTGCTAGGTCACCACGCAACGCGCCTACATCGAGCTTTTCCTCCGCCCCAGCTATACTCCGCCGCTTGCGATCGTGCTCCTCCTCCCCAGCGATGGGTCCTTGGAAGTCACGCCCTCTCCTCGCTGTCGCGAGCAGCTTTTCTTCCTCTGGTTCCTCCGACGAGCTCATGGCTAGCTCGCAGAGCGTCGCGCCGCCGGCGGAAACGAAGGAGACTCCACTACGCCCGAGCGAGGCTCCTAGCAAGGGTCCAAGGTGACCCAGAAAGAGATCGATTGGCTCATTCGGACGCGCCGAATCCCGTCTAGGGTCTCTTGCCGTTTACCTGGCAAAGATCTTGCCCCGATCACGAAACCGGGTGAGTTTGTCGTCTTTATCTCCCATTTCGCCCAACGTTTCGGTCTTCCTCTTAACAACTTTGCTATAAAGTTCTTAGAGAAATTTGGCCTTCAGCTCCACCATCTTTCTGCTAACGCCATAGCCTCATTATTTTCTTTTATCTCGGCCACCGAAGGATACTTCGGCCTTTGGCCCTCCGTTGACCTATGGGCCAAGTTCTTCCAAATCCGAGCTAATGTAGTGCCGAATAAGGACTTGCGCCCCCATGAAAAATCTCTTACCCAATGTGGTGCGGCCTCCATTACACCCTGGAAGGGTTCTGTCTTCCCCCGAGTAACAGGTCTTGAATCATGCAAGAAGTGGAACAAATCGTTCTTTTATGTAAAGAACAACACCAAAGAGGAAAAAATTCGGCTGCCGGCCTTCTCTATCGACATTTCCGCCTTAACGAATTGGGACTTGGACCCGAATAAAAGCAACGAGTTTGTCTAGTCCTTCGAGAAGAGGCTCAAGACGCTGCTTCTGGATGGATTATGTGCGGATGACATATTGGCCACTTTTATTGGTAGCCGGGTCAGTCCTCTTCAAGAGCGCACTCACAAAATCTGTCATATGAGTGGCCGACTTGACCCTAACTGGGTTTTGATGGTAGAACTTGATGAGGATCAGATTCGGAAATGCGTCAAGGCCATATTTAAGACGGACATGACTGAGGACTGGTTGTGGGGCATGAAGCCCTTCACCCGTGAGAACCCTCCACCTCAGGTAATTTGCGGCCGAATTGTATATCCCGGATTATATATTTTATCTCGGCTCTTACATAACTTCTTTTTGTGCTCTTTTCCTTAGGAACTTCTCGAGAAATCTTCCGAGGAAGGCAAAAGCCTTGCACTTATGTTGGGCAAGGATCGGGAAACTTCAGATGAAGGCGAGCAGGATTCTGAGGAGTTTCTGCCCAAACCTGACTCGGCTCCCAGCCGTTCTCCGGGTAAGGCTTCAGTTCATAAAGAGCAGCCTGATGATGATGATTCGGATAGCTATGAGATCCTCGATGTATTTTATCTGGATCCTACGCGTATCCAGTTCCTTGTTCTCCAGTTGACCCGGCTAGGCAGGTCTATGACGTGCCTCCCGTTGTTGTGGAAGGTCAAGGTCCAGTGAGGAAACGCGCGGCGACCTCGGATCCTCCAGCAGCCGAGCCTCGCAAGAAACGAGTCAAGGTGCCCGCCAAGAGGGCTCCCAGGCCTGAAGTGCCATCAGTTGTTTCCTCATAAGTTTCCTTATCTGAATCAACCTTGTATTTATTGTTTCTCTCTTTCTTTACATGTCTTAATTTTTTAACTGTTTTACTTCGGCAGTGATCCGCTGGACATCCCTCGAAGTGCTTCTAGCATTGCGTCTCCTATTGCCAGGCCCTCTTCTTCCCCGTCCCACGACGACATCCGGGCTTCAAGACTTGTCCGAGGTGGCTCTCCTCCTATGTCGAATGGCGGTTTATCTCGGCATGAGGAGTGAAATGTCGACGACAGTGGTGGTGATGCTTCTGTGGATACGGCCATGCCGGATCAACCATCTGATTCAGATGCGCCCACTAAGACCACTGAGGACCGTGGTGCTGGCCCAACTCCTGCTGAGGTACTTGCTACCTCGGCCTTTTCTCAAGTTCAAGCTCCTTCGCAAGAAGTGCCTCCTCTAAGCCTTAGCAAACAAAAAACTACGGTGCTTGCAGCATCCAAGGCCTCCAAGCCTTAGCAACAAGATCACTCCAAGTTAGAATCTGCTTCGCCGACTCCCTCACCCTCTCCTGTTGATGTCAGCCAGCCGAATCTCAGGCTGATCCGGCTGCTCAGAAGAAGAAAGGTGAGACTATGACCAATCCGCCTCAGAAGAAAACCAGTCCAACTGCTTCGTAGCTCTCTGTTGTTAACATGCTCAAGAAGGGAGCTCCTTCCTCTTCCTCTGCATCGGGTGCTGGCAAGCAGATGGTACTTCATAAGACCCCAGCAGCCAAGCTAGCGGACAAGGAGGCCAGGGCAAAGAAAGGAAAGATAGAGATGCAAACTCCTAGTGGCGAGAACCTCGGCTCCCTTGACAGATATGCACAAAGCTAGAATGATGCTGACTACGCCAAAGTCAACTCTAAAGTAAATCCTACGCCCAAGAGCTTTGTCCCAGCCGAGATTAGCGGCAAAATGCATCTTGCTAGCCGGGTGATCGTGGAAGTTGACCACATGATGGAGGTAAACACTCCGACTCATCTTTTACTTTTTTGCACCATGTGATCGTCTAACCATTAGTCCCCGAGCCTCCGGGGGAGTGATTTATCACTCGGCCGGATGCTCTCTTAGGCTATTAGATAGTGAAGCCGGGGCACCATACCGAATTATTCTTACTTAGGCCAAACTTGTGTTATCCTCGAAAAAGCTTCGAATATCCATCTACCTAAATCCAGATCAAGTTATACTTGGTTCGGATCTTTGGGTCTAGATTCGAATATCTAGCCACCTAGATCTGGATCAAGTCTTACTTGGTTCGGATCTTTAGGTTTAGCTTCGAATATCCATGCTACTGACCTCTTTATATTTTTTGCTTTTCCAGATTGCCCACAGCCGATGCACTGCCGAATCCCAGGAACTGCTCTTCTCCCATATGCGTCTTTGTACAAAGTATAACAAGCTGCTTCCAATAGCAAATAAAACGGGTTTGCACTTTGCATGCTTTACCTCGGTTATTTTTGTTATCCGGCTCACCAAACTAATTTCCGACTTACCCTTCTATAAGACGCTATAGATAAGCAGAACAACTACCTGAAGGACAAGATCGACCGTCTTGAAGGTAATCCGGTGTTGTACATCTTATTTTGTTGCATTGTACTCCTTGGCACTTTCCTTATAAGTTTTGTCTCAGCCCAGCCGAACTACAAGCCCTTGCAGAAAATTACCAAGATTGTGTTTCCATGCCTGATCTTATGGTACATTTTCTCGAACAAGCGGGAGAACATGCCTCTCAGCCGAAATACAAGGACGACAAGATAGCTTAGCTTCGTGCTGAGAATGAAACCCTGAAGAAAACTCATGAGGCTAAGCTATCAAAGGTCGACCAAGAATTCTACAAGGAGAAAAGCCGACTGACTCTTCAGCTAGAAAAGGATCAGGAACTTATCTCCACGGCCGAGGCGACAACTGAGTCAGCCAAGCTCGAACTTGAGAGGCTAACCAAGAAACATGTCGGCTGGCCGTCCAACCTTACCAAGATAACCTCGGTCTTGCACCATAAGTTCCTTTGCTGTTTTCTCATTCCTTATCCGACATTGCCTGCCTTCCTTTACCGAATCCTTTTTGCTCGTATCCAGGCAACTTTCCGGAGTGCAAAGTTCGGAGCGCCAAAACTATGATTAGTGCTCGGGCATGTCGTGGTGAGACCAATGACCTGGAGCATCATTTTAGCATTAAGGATTTCTTGGTTAGCTTGGGCTCCTACATGAAGCCAATGAGATCATTCGGCGTTGATCTGATGGATGCAGCTATCCGGGTCTTCAATGTCATGTGGCCAACAGAGGAGAGCCCCACGCACATCGAAGTGCTAGCCGAGAGACTCATGGATTGCGAGACTCAGCTCAACCTCTAGAAGGAATTCACCGCACGAGCCAGTGTCATGTCACATCCCAAAATTTTCCAAATTTTGAAATGTGAAAAAATAATTAAACAAAATAAATAATTGTTGAAATTTAGGGTAAAAATAAACTTTTTGCTTCTAAATAGAAACACCAAAACCCTTCTTGAACAAATTTGAATAAAATGGAATCCAACAAATTTCAATCAAGTGAATTGCATTCATCAATGAATGTATCTTTAAATTTAAACACTTGGGAAAAAAAACCAAAACCCTAAAACCCTAATGAAAGAAAATAATTTCCAAGATCTCTCTCTAAGACTATGGATTTGATCCATATAAAAATCTAGCAACAAACATTTATAAATGATCAAAAAGGATAAATAAAAATATTATAAAACCATAGAAATTGGTTTCATTCAATTTGGAACCATGGATAAAACTTATGAATATAATAAGTTAAAAGGGAAATAATTTCCAAAGCTAATAAAAGCTCCTATCTAAAATCCATACCAAATTGAGAGCAAAGTAATCCCAAAAGGATTTAAAAAGATAAACAAATATTAAATAAAATCATACAAATTGAAATCACCAATTTTGGATCTATAAATAAAAATATATGGATTTTATAAGATAAAGAAAGAAAGAAATAAGGAATATTTAAAAGCCAAATTAAATCTTGGCGAAATCCATAAAAAATGGAAGATATTAAATAATAAAAATAAATAAAAGATTATTTAAATAAAACTATATGGGCTTTGAACCATATTCAATTTTATTTAAATAAAGACAAATTGCCAAATAAATAATAAAACCCAAGAAAATTATTTGGAAGACAAATTGGAACTTGAGTTAAATCCATAAGCAAATGGAATAAAGATAATCCAAATCCAAATAAAATAAAAGGATAAAGAATATTCAAATAAAAGCATATGGGATTAAACCATATTCAAATTATATTTAATGGAGACAAAACCCCTATTATAAATGATCAATTAAATCAGGGGGAAAATAATGGAATTTGCCCAAGTGGAATAAAAGTTACTTAATTAACTTAAAAGGAATAAAAGAATTATTTGAATAAAATTTATATGGGTTTAAAACCATATTAGATTTTATTTGAATAAAGACAAATGTTCAATTTAAATGAATATTAAATCATAATAAAATATATTATTTACACTAATGAATAAATAAAACCTACTGAAAAAGGTTTGGCAAAAAAATTGGAATTCAAATAGAAGTTTGAAAACATATAAAAACCTTATTTAAATAAAGATAAGTGTCTATTTTAAATAAATATTTAAACATAGAGAATATAAGAAAATATTCAAAAATGGACTTTAAATACATTAATAAACAGTATTAAAAGCTACTGAAAGTTTAGAAGAGATTTGATAAAAATCTGAAATCAATTTGAGTTTGAAAACATTTAAATAAAATCAAAACAGAAATTAGAAAAGGAAAAAGAAAAAGGAAACATAATAAAAAAAGAAAGAACCAGCCCAACAGAACCAGTCCAACCAGCCCAACGCAGCCCACCTCTCTCCCCTTCCATGAATCATTTTTCTCACCCGCGAACACACCCGCGCAGTCACTGATTCTGCGACCCCACGTGCAACCCTCCACCTCGCTGACTCCGTGACCCCACCATCGCCCTAGCATCGTCTTCAACCTCCACTGACCCCGCCCTCACCTCGTTGCCGTTTTCTGCTCATGGTTAATCCGCTTCAATTCGCATCAATGACGACTTTAATCTCTCCAGAGACCACGCCCTACTAAACGCATGTCTTCCCTCTCCATTTCCCCTCACTTGCTCCTCCCTCTCTGCCTCTAGGCTGCCTCGAATTGTGCTTGCGCCACCACTGCCCCCGACGAGGTTATCGATGAATTCCGGCGACACCCGACCCCGTCCTACCTCCTAGCTCACCTGAACTTGACCAGCAGCCTCATACGCATCTCCTAGTACCTCCTACTCGAGCTTGGCATCGTCATCGCCCGAGCGCCACCGCGGACTGCTCCAACTCCGGTGATGCCCCTGGTAGATTCTGACCTCCCCTTTCCCTCTCATTGATACGCGTAAGTTCACCGATCCCGTGCGCAATTAACGCCACTTTCTGTTTGCCTTAGCTTGGACCGTAACGTCGCCTCCATCAACGGCAGTGCGTACCCGCCGCCAGTAGGAACTTCGGCGAGCAATCCCCGACGCCACCGTGCGCCCCTGTCCCTGCGGCGACCACGTCGAGAATCAGTGCATCCCTACAAGTCTGGTAATACTCTCCTCCCTCTCCCTCGCTTCCTGCTTTAGCCAGACCATCGCAGCCCGAGCGCGCCGCCGCTCACCTCGCGCCAACGCCGCCCATCTGTGGTTACATGCTAGGAGCCGTTGGATGAAGATCTGATGGACACGATAGATTCACTTAAACGAAGGGGTATGCTGGATCAACACTGCACGATCCCACTTAAATCCTACGGTCTACATCAATCGATCCACACGAACCGTTTTCAGCCAATATAAACGTGACGCGTGGCCAGCCTTTTCTTTTAAAAACAGAAACTTGTCTATTAGTAGTTTGATTTTGTAAAATTCATAACTATTAATCTACATGTCCAAAATTTACAAATTTTATATCATTGGATTCAGAAAAATAAAACCTTTGCAACCATGCCCTTACTTTAGTATTTTGCTTCTATAAAATTGGTTGTTTTTGCAGAAACATATTTAGTCTTATTTTGTGTATAAAATTTATTCTAAAAATGTTTTTAGGGTAAAATCTTTTGTAAATGGTTTGTTTTGAACCTACTGACCATAAAAACCAACCTCTAGATTTAAAAGTATATTTGGTGGCACCAAGGAATTATTCCTTGAATAAAAGCGTTTCTAGTAAAACAAAAATTGTTGATTATGTTTTAAAAATAAATTTTGAGTAAAACCGTTTGCAAATGGTTTATTTTAAACTCTCTGACCCTAAACACTAAGTTTTGGATTTTAAAATGTATTTGATTAACCCTAGAAAATTATTACTTTGTTTAAAGGCATTTCTAGTAAAATAAAATTATTGCTTTGATTTAAAAATGGTTTTGAGCGAAACCTTTTGAAAATGGATTTGTTTTAAACACTTTGACCTAAAAACACTAACATTTGTGTTCAAAAATATATTTGACAAACACTAGAAATTATTACTTTGATTTAAATTATTTCTAGCAAAACAAAAATGATTTAAATGGACATTTTCACTAACTTGATTTTAAATGGTTTTACCACTTTTATAAATGACCAATATGTGTTTAAAATGTTTATAGCCTATTATAAACCACTATTCCAAATAAAACAATCGTTTGCATGCTTGCATGCATTGTATTGTTTTTCTCATTTTATGTGATGAATTGTTTGAATGCTAGTTTGAATTTGTGCCTTGATTGAATTGTAGTGAACTTTGAAGAGTGTGTCAATTGCAAGATCAAGGAGTGAACCTATATTCTCTACTAAAAAGGCAAGTGTTGCTTCATACTTTTGTCCCATTATTTTCACTATGCATTAGTGATATTTTGAGTAGGACTTGCATGGAATTTTCTAAGTATAAACTATGCCTTGGGAAATCCTAGTATATGATGCCTTAGTAGATATTACCTTAGTTAAGATTCCTACTACTATCATGCTTATCCTAGCTAGTAGAAAACAAGGGTGGATTATATTCATGCTATGGAAATTTTGCTAAGTATTTTGACTTAAGTGTTGGTTTAACAAAACTACTAAGTGAATGAATCACCTGGGTGGAATGGTGTGAATGGATTTATGTTGAGTGGTTACACAGGGCCAGTAAACTGGTGAATACTTGTGTATCTCACTTGTGGAAAGCCATCCAGGAACAAAGAGATTTGAGATGTCAAATGTTGAGAAGCTTCAAGTGCAGCCACATGGCATGGGCTCTTTGATCATATAGGTTCAATAACTTAGATGGATAGTTGGTGGTATGATACATTTGTACAACTTGTCCATTTTTTCCTTAACTTTTTGTTTTTATACATCTTTTCAACTTGATGGACAAAGACTTCAACAAGAGCAAAGACCAAGTCTTTAGCCAGACCACCGCAGCCCGACCAAGTCTTGAGTATTATTTCTTGTCTCACTTGTAGTCCTTAGTGATGTCCAAGTTCAAATCCTTGGTGAAACTGAAGTTGAAGTCATTGGTGATGTTGAAGTTTTATCCATCAAGTAGAAGAGGGAGAGATGTAGAATCAAAACAAAAAGGTTGAGGAAAGAATTTACAAGATTGTTTGTAAATAAGTTTGGAACAAATACAACTCCTATTTTTCTAAGGGGTTTTGTCCAATCCTAGGGTTACAATCCTACAGGCAACACCGTGCTCTGATACCATCTGTAGAGGTCCCAATCTGATAAGGTAAGGGTCCATGTGTTTACAATGCTAGTCCCTGGATCAAATATCTAGCATCCACAGTTTAAGATGTAATATCAAGAAACAAAGGTCATAATACAACTTTATAACCAGGAATAAAATAAGTCATTACATCTTACATAGATCATTTGGCTATCTCATTACAATGCAGCAGATATAACTATGTAGCATGTAGTCCTTCATCTTCAAAGTGCCACAGGCAATCATGTTGGTTGTAGACTTGTAATCCTATTCAACACATTTCACTAACATCAAACAAACCTGCAACATAATAAGTTACAGCCACAAGGGTCGATACATTTGAATTATATTGGCAAGTGATATTATGGTACAATAGTGGTATCTATCATGTATATGCATTTGGCTAAGTGGAGCTTAGGCTTGCTTTGTTCAAAATATATTTTCCTTATTAGTTGAAAACACTAAGTTTTTGTTTGTCAAAATCACCCAAGGAATCTACCAATTGAAAATTGGAATCCTTTAACCCTTGTTCAACCACAAGCTTTTAACTTAGAAATTGGGATGAGGAGATCCTTGATTGCTTCAATGTCTTGATGATCAAATTGTCCATTGTCGGGGACACAACTAAGTACTTAGATTTTTCCTTCTCGAGAGGTGGTGCACTTTTCCCACAAGAATCGACATGCATCGAGACAAGATCTTTTATAAGCCTTCCCTTAGACCAAATGGACGTGTTCCATCCTATCACCCCTACCACCTTCTGTCCATCTGGGTAAGTTATTGCAACCTATATGATCCAGGCAGAGCCCATATGCCATGTGGATGCACTAGAAGCTTCTCAATATTTGACATCTCAAATCTCTTTGTTCCTGGGTGGATTTCCACAAGTGAGATACACCAGGTATGACCCCTGGGTAACCACTCAACACAATCCATTCTTTCCATTCCACCCAGGTGATTCATTCACTTAGTTGGTTTATTAAGCAAAAACATAAGTCAAAAGACTTAGCAAATTTTCCATAGCATGTATATAAACCACCCTTGTTTTCTACTAGCTAGGCTAAGCATACTAGTAGAAAGAATCTTAACTTAGGGAAAATTCTACTAAGGCATCATCTACTAGGATTTCCCAAGGCATAACATATATATACTTAGTAAAAATTCCATGCAAGTCATACTCAAAATGTCACATCCCAAAATTTTCCATATTTTGAAATGTGAAAAAAATAAATAAATAAAATAAAATTATGTTGAAATTTAGGGTGAGAAGTAACTTTTTGAATCCAATTGGAAACATCAAAACCTATTTTGATCAAATAAAATCCTAAAGGGATTTAAAAAGATAAACAATTAATAAATAAAGTTATAATAGTTGGAATCACTATTTTTGGATCTTTAAATAGAAAGATATGGTTTTTATAAAGCAAAGGTAGAATTATAAATAAGGTTATTTTAAAGAGCCAAATTAATCTTGGCCAAGTTTGTAAAATAAAATATTCATGTTTGATAAAAGAGTAAAGGTTTAATTAAATAAAATAATAAGGATTTATTAATATCCAATTTTATTTAAGTAAAGGCTTTTCCATTTTAAATAAACACTAAAACTTGTTAAAGTATTTTAAATAATAATTCCAAGTGTTTTATATTTTCAAATAAAACCTACTGAAAAGGTTTTGGTATTATTTAGATTTCAAATAGAGTTTTTAAATAAATTAAATCCTATTTGAATTAAAGACTAAGGACTATTTATTTAATCATTAATAGATCCTAAAAGAATAAAAAAAATTATTTTATTTTAGACTTTGAAATGTGTTGTTAAACAGAATTAAAATCAATACAAAGTTTGGTGGTGGTTTGAATTGATTTGTTGTTTGAATTATTTGAATGAAAATCAAATCAGGAATTCAAAACAGAAAAGGAAAAACATTTGGTATAAAAAAATGAAACAAAGCAGCCCACTGCCAAGAGGCCCAGCAAGCCCAACTCGTAGCCCACCTACACCCCCTCTGCCGAATCGTTTTCTTTCACTCAACCTCGCACCCACCCAGTCACTGACGCAGAGGCCCCACTCTTTCTCTCCCTCTCTCGCAGACAACTAGGCCCCACGCCACCTCATCGTCGTCTTCAACCCTGCGACCACGCCCCGTCGCTGTTGCTGCCTTGATTGCGGCGATCAATTCGTGTTATTGCAGCCATCACTCCCCCTGTAACCACGCGTACTTAATCGCCCCTGTCTCCTCTACCTTTCCCCTCGCTTGCCTCTCCCTCACTGCCCCTAGGCTGAGTGAATTTCGAGCTCGACCACCTCTGTCTCCGACGATGTTTCCGGCCAATTCCGGCGAACCGCAACCGCCACTTGCCTCCCACTGCATGCAGCCTTGTTCCCCATCGCTTGGCGCATCTTCCAGTGCCAGCTGCTTGGCCGCGCCCGCTCCAGAACATCGACAACCACAACGCCACTCGCCACCGCCGTCTGTCTCGTCTCCGTCGAGCTTCCTAGGTGAACTCCGACCGCCCCGAGCCCTCCCGATGATGCTCCTGTACTCCCCACGCTCGCCTGCGTCTAACCATACCTTTATTTTGCCTCGGCACGACCTGCAGCCTCGCCCCCATCGTCAAACAGAGCCGCCCGATGCCGCTGCAAGCTCCGACGAGCAATCGTCGCCTCTTCGGTGCGCCCCTCGACTAGCAGACAGTACCTCGAGCTTCGCCAAACCTCTGCGAGCACGGTGAGCACCCCCGTTAGCCCTCTTGCTCCCTGCATCGTCGGCAAGCACACCGCCAGAGCGTGCGCCGCCGTCCGCTGCCGCCAGCGCCGCCAGATCTTGGTCGAAGCAGCTGTGTCCGTTGGATCTCGATCTGATGGTTGAGATTAGAATTAGACGAAGGAGTATGAGTTGATCAGTGCCGCTCGATCTTAGTTAAATCCAACGGTTCGCAGAGGCTGATCCGCACGAAGCGGTACCGTCCAATAGAAACATGCCACGTGGACATGGTTTGGTTTAAAAACAGAAAATAGAATCTATTAGATATGCAAACTTGTAAAATTCATAACTTTAGTTCTACACGTCCAAATTTTGCAAATTTAATATCAATGGAATCAGAAAGACAAATCCTACCCAACTATGCACTTTGTTTAATGTTTTGCTTCTGGAAAATTGGTTGAATTTGCAGAAACTTGTGTAGGATTATTTTGAATATAAAAATTGTTCTAGATATATTTTTGAGATGAAATCTTTGCAAAATGGTTTGTTTTGAACCTACTGACCTTAGGAACCAACTTATGGATTTAAAAATGTATTTTGTGAAGTTAAGGAATAAATAATTGAATTAGCTCATTTCTAGTCAAATAAAAATATTGATTATGATTTAGAAATGATTTTTGAGTGAAATCTTTGGGAAATGATTTGATTTAAACCTTCTGACCCTAAACACCAAGTTTTGTGAATTAAAAACTTATTTGATGAACCATATAAAATCATTACTTTACTAAAAGATATTTTCAACTACATAAAATATCACCTTATCATAATATTTGGTTTATGAGATGAAACCATTTGCAAATGGTTTTACCACTTTGGTAAATGTCCACTTTGAACTTTATAATGTTTAGAGCCTAGTAGAAACCACATTTGCAAATAAAACTATCTTTTGCATGCTTGCATGCATGACCTTGTTTTTGTTATTTTATGTGTGAGAAATGGTTTGAATGCTAGTTGAATTTGTGTTTGATTGATTGAATTGTAGTGGAATTAGAAGAGTGTGATATTTGCAAGATCAAGAAGTGAACCAACATTCTCTACTAAAAGGAAAGTGACACTATCATCCAAGTCCTACTACTTTCATTACACTTAGTGGATTTTTGTAACATGCATGGAAAGGACTACTATATTTTATGCTATGCTAAATCCTAATAGGACACCCTTATGTATTCCTTAGTGAAAACATTGTAGTTGTAGTATGCTTAGCCCTGATATATATTTGGGATGGGATACCTGATATGATTATATGAAGAGTTGAAAAGATATATGTTTTATATAATAAAACAAGTACTCAATGAACCACCTGGGTGGACAAGGATACTCAAGTTTTGGACAAGGTGGCAACAAAGAGAACCATGTTTAGATGGCTATCTTTTTGGATGTGCACTAGAAGAAAACTACCCAGGAACTTAGAGATTGAACATGTTTCTCGTACAGTGGCTTCCATGTACAGCCACATGCTAAATGGGCTCTGGCTTAGTCAACTACATAGTGGAAGACTCATGCATTGGCATCTTCAGGTTAACTAGAATTATTTATGGGAAATTTATCCCTACATTGTTGCCTGGTAGACAAGCTAGCATTATGTATTGAGAGGACTTCTATGGAAAGACTTTGTCACATTCTCGATCTGCCAGTACTCCATCTTGGTGAGTACTTATCCAGCGGCCGCTGGTGGCATCAAGATGAGACTGTGTCATGTGGGTAAAGTGTACAACTTATGTAGAAGATCAAAATTCTAAGTACTTAGTCGTGTCCCCGGTTATGGACAACTCTGAGCAACTAAGGCCTGAAGCTATGGAAGATCTCGACATTCCAATTTCACAAAGTTAAAACTTGATGGTGACAACAAGGGATTTGAAGCACTTGGAGTTTTCCAAGAAGTTCAGAAAGATTTGACAAAAGATCAAAAACTATTTTGAAAAGATAGGATAAAACTATATTGCTTTCTGCAAAAGAGCCTAAACCCTACTTAGCCAAATATACATGTAATGATAGGATCCTCTATTTCTACATAGTAGTGAAACTTGCCAATACAATTCAAATGTATTGACCCTTGTGGCTGCAACTTATTATGTTGCAGGTTTGTTTGATGTTAGAGAAGTGTGTTGAATAGGATTACAAGTCTACAACCAACATGATTGCCTGTGGCACTTTGAAGATGAAGGACCCCATGCTATTGCTATATTTAGCTGCATTGTATTGAGATAGCCAAATGAGCTATGTAAGATGTAATAGTTTATTTTATTCCTAGTTATAAAGTTTTATTATGACCTTTGTATCTTGATATTACATCTTATCTGTGGATGCTAGCTATTGATCCAGGGACTAGCATTGCAATCACATGGATCCTTACCTTTATAAAGGAAGGGATCTTACAGATGGTATCAGAGCACTGTGTTGCCTGTAGGATTGTAACCCTAGGATTGGACACAACCCCTTAGAAAAACAGGAGTTGTATTTGTTCCAAAAACTTATTTACAAACAATCTTGTAAACTCTTTCCTCAACCTTTTTTGGTTTTGATTCTATATCTCTTCCTTTTCAACTTGATGGACAAATCCTTCACCATGACCAATGACTTCAACTTTATCTTCACCAAGGACTTCAACTTAGACATCACTAACGTCCAAATTTGACAAATTTATATCATTGGAATCAGGAGAGAAAAACCTTTCCATTTATGCAATGTGTTTAATGTTTTGCCTCTGTAAAAATGGTTGTTTTTACAGAAACATTTGTAGGTATATTTTGTTTATAGAAATTATTTGAAAAATGTTTTGTGGTTGAAACAAAGTTTATTTGGCATGTTTTGAACTTGTTTATGATTTAGTACTTTGCACTTGTCTTGTTTGGTGTAGAAAATCATCACATGGCATTTTGCATGCAATCATATATTTTTGTTTGTATATATTTTGTATGTGATTTGGTGCCATTATTTTATGTGTAGATTTTGGTGCAAATAGTGATTGTGATTGTGAGGATTGTTGCTACTCCCCAAACTACCAAGGCAAGTGGTGCTTCATGAATTTATTCCTATGTTTTTCAACTATGCACTAGAAATATTTTGCTAGACCTGCATGAATATTTTGATATGTATATGCTATGCTTGGGAAATCCTAGTAGTTGTAGAATTGCTAGAAATTTCTAAGATAAGATGCTTATCAATGCCATGCTTAGCCTAGCTAGTAGCAACCAAGGGTGGTTATATATTCATGCTATGATAAAATATTTCTAAGTCTTTGGACTTGTATTTTTACTTAATAAAACAACTAAGTGAATGAATCACCTAGGTGGAATGGAAAGAATGGTTTGTGTTGAGTGGTTACACAAGGCCCATTTCTATGGTTTACCTTGTGTATCTCACTTGTGGAAAGCCACCCAGGAACAAAGGGATTTGAGATGCCAAGTGTTAAGAAGCTTCTAGTGCAGCCACATGGCATTATGGGCTCTGCCTGGATCATATAGGTTGCAATAACTTAGCCATTTGGACAGTTGGTGGTAGTGGGATGATAGGTTGGAGCGCGTCCATTTGGTCTAAGGGAAGGCTTCTGAAAGGTCCTATCTTGGTGAAAATCAAGTCTTGTGGGGAAAGTGCACAACCTCTGCAGATGGAAGAATCTAAGTACTTAGCCATGTCCCTGGTATTGGACAACTTGAGCATCAAGACATGGAAGCTATCAAGAATCTCCTCATCCCAATTTCCAAGTAAAAGCTTGTTGTTGAACCAGGGTGAAGGAACACTAATTTCTATTGGTGTTTCCTTGGGAAAGTTTTGACAAAGAAAAACTTAGAGTTTTCAACTGATAGGTAAAACCTATTTTGAGCAAGCAAGCCTAAGCTACACTTAGCCAAAATGCATATAGTATCTAGACTACTAAACTTTACTAAGGTATCACTTGCCAATACTATTCCAATGTATTGACCCACTGTGGCTGTAACTTGTGATGTTGCAGGTTATTCTGATGATGATTAGGGGTTATGAGTCTACACTCAACATGCTTGCCTATGGCACATGAAGATGAAGACTTATTTACCTTATTATATATTTGAACTATTATATTAGGCCTGTGGCCATGGAGTTTGTAGAAGACTATGTTTGTCTCTGGAATGATATGTAATAATGACCTTTGTTTCTGTGTACTTCATCTTAAACTGTGGATGCTAGCATTGACCAGGGACTAGCATTGCAGTCACAGGGATCCTTTCCTTTATAGAGGGAGGGACCTTACAGATGTATCAATGGTAAAGATTGGATAGGGGTCATTAGTTCACTAGAGGTGTTCTCCTTGAGATAAACAACATAACATGCTGGGTAAGAAAATTACAGCGGGGCAATTGACATAATAGAGCAAGGCATAACAATGCAATACTAGACATTCATGATCCTATGAGATTTGATTGGGCAATACAACAAGATACAAAGACTGCCATCCAACTGCATCTATGACTAGTAATCCACCTTCAGGTTATCATCCGAACCCCCTCCAGTATTAAGTTGCAAGCAACGGATAACTGTTTTAAGCAAAGTGTGTAAGGTAAACAATCCACTTGTTCCATGAACAAGAGATTGTTGTTAGCAACACCACATCTACAACCTTAGAGATTTCTGTCACTTCCCCAGATTAAATAGAGACATGAACCCACTATCGAGCATAAATACTCCCTCTTGGAGTCACTAGCATCTACTTGGCCAAGATAGCTACTTGAAACAGAGAGCATGCAAGATCTCAAACAACACAAACATGATAGAATCAATAAGATAGAATCATTAACCAATCTGACATAGTAATCTCAATATCCATCGGATCCCCGCAAACACAACATGCATGATTACAAATAGATGATCTTGATCATGAACAAAGCTCACAAGATCTAAACATGGTAGCACAAAGGAGGAGAAACAACCATCTAACTACTACATGGAGCGATAGTCCAAGGTGGAACTACTCATGCATCATACCAGAGGATGGCATGGTGACGAAGAAGGCCTCCGGGATTATCTCTCCCCTCCGGCAGGGTGTTGGGAAGAGCTTAAGATCCCCTCGATCTAGGGACAATGGTGGCGGCGGCTATAGACTGTTTCGTGGAAGATTGATCGGGTCCTTAGGGTTTTGGTATCGGGGGCTTCTTATAGGCGAAGAGGAAGGCCGAGGGGGTGCCCGAGGCGGCTGCACCCCCCAAGCGTGGGCCAGGACCGACCGCGTGGCCAGGGGTGTGGCCCCCTCGAGGCCCTTCTTCGTCTCGTCTTCTGGCTCCATGTTCTCCATGGTAAAATATTGACTTTGTCTTTTGTCCTGTCCAATTCTGAGAATATTGATTTTCTGCCTTTTCTGGAACAAAAAACAGAAGAAAATAGGCAACTGGCACTGTGACATCTTGTTAATAGGTTAGTCCTAGAAAACATATACAAATACCTCAAAGTGTAGACAAAGAAAAGCAAAGTAGAGACTAAACAACCATGGAACATCAAAAATTATAGATACGTTTTTAACGTATCAAGCATCCCCAAGCTTAACTCCTGCTCGTCCTCGAGTAGGTAAGTGATAAAAAGAATAATTTTTGAGGTGACATGCACCATCAAAATCAAGATCAAACCATTTTCAAGCATTGAAATCTGGTATCAAAGTACTCTAAACATGAGCATGAAAGATGTAGTTATAACAATAAGACAAAGTAACTATGCTTGCAACATGAAAGGTTAAAAACAAAGATCATGAATAACAATGCATTGAGAGAAGTTTGTTTGTTTCACATATATAAAACATAACATAGTGGCATTCAGCTTGTACCTCATGGAGTAGCAATAATTGCATAGGACACCTTCAAAGTTCATAAGGGTGACTAGATACAAATAGTTCATGAGAAAGTAATATCAACAAGATGAATCAATCAATAAGTTTTGGGACAATGCACATAGAACTAAGAATGGCAACTTTGCTCTCTTAATTGGTGCCTAAGGATAGAAGGTGGAGACTCAATATAATGGTGGAAGAAAGGCCCTTCATAAAGGGAAGCAGGGATTTCAAGTCTCATAAAGAGCTTCCAAAAATTATGGTACTTGTTAGCTTTCAACTCTCATTTCCCCTATCATAAGAATCTTGAAGTGATTAAGGTTAAAGTGAACAAACTATGGAGTATATGCTTGACAAAGTATAAGTTGGTAATCTCATGTCCCTTGAGTACGAGGGACGCTCCTCATGCTACTCAACTTTAGTCATCGGTAAGTTCTTGTCATAGTAAGTATATGTGTATCATAGAGAACCGCCAACGGGGTACCCCTTACACATGATACATGAGCTATACCATAATCAAAATTACAAGGCAAGCAGACAATGAGCATCTCAGCAATCTTCTTATTTACCATGGGAAAAATGGTGCTTTTTTTCTCTCTCTCCTCTTTTCAATATGTCTTTTTTTTCTCAATCTCTATCTCTTTTTATAAGAAGAATGCTTCATAGATTGCTCACTATGGTGATGCTGCAAGTTTCCACCATGATTAGTCATGGATTAGGCTAGCGGCCCAGGCGTTTCTCTAACACACATACATAACTCCATGGACTTACAAGCTCCCCTTTTATTTCACACCGACGACATCCGCAATCAAAAGAGCATGATATCAACTGTGTACAATGTACAAGTGCAATGTTAAAAGCGTTCCCCATGACAGCATGGTTCTACTAATTCCAACGTATAAGTGCAAGCATATACAACATAGATGACACAATGGTTCAAGTTTATTTAGGGGCAAGAAAAGTAAAGTGTGCCATCAAGTTTGTGAGAGCTTTAACCACTAAGTTTCACATAACAAGTTTAATTTGGAAGATAGATAAAACAAGAATATACTTGGAATGGTGTAACACACCATGCATAGGAATTTATAGTGGACACTTTGGAATAACTTGGTTTCTTGGGAGTTGGATGCATGAGTAGAGCTTACTCATACAAGTGGAGGCTAGCAAAATACTGGGAGCGACCAACTAAGAGAGCAATAATGGCCATAATCATGTAGAGCGACAAAACATTACTAATCAAAGCATAAAGTGGTACCACAAGTCAAAAACTAAATGATCATAGAGGCTAAGGTGACTTGTGCATAGTCATAACATGGTGTGAGCATGTGCCAAGTCAACCCAAACAAAGCATCAAAGGAGAATACCACAATACTATGCTTTTGTATGCTAAAACAACGCATGATTCTTTCAAGTCACATTAAGCAATTCTAATTGTTTGGAACAAGTCATGTTACAACAATAATCACTAAGCATAAGGTCAAAACAACATCTAGCATGACATGATAAAGTCTAAATCACAGTCAAAGCAAGCTCCTCTTGTACTACTAAAGCAAGAACTTCCTACTCCTTTCCAACACCAATCATGTAACATCCCAAAAATACTAAACTTGGATCATCAAACTCTAATCATCAAAATTAGGGTTAACAAAAACTTTTCAAATTAAAAATATGAAAGCATGCATATGTGTATGCATTACCAATTTGGATTCTTTTGAATTGCCATGCCTGTGTGTTTCTTTGCTTGTAAAAGGATTCTTAGGTGAAATAAAAATCATCTAAACAATCAACAAACTTTTCCCAAAGACAAACAAATCAAAACAAACAAATTAAATGAATGGTCACTTTGGCCAAATTAACTCCCATGCCTACTTTGGCTATCTCTAACTTTCAGAAATTAACAGAAACTTGTTTGGATCTTTGCACCCCTTGATATTACTCATAACAAAGTACCAAGGACCACTTTGTGATCAACCAAAAACATTTGAATGCATAGTTTAAAGGACAGTTTAAAATTGAATCTATATCATATGGGAAGATCCCACTTTTGCAAAAACCACTCAAACAAGATCAACTTTCAAAACCCAAGCATCCACAGATTCACCAGCACATGCCTAGCACACCCACCAAAAATATTTTCAAAATTCAAAACTTGAATTCATGCGGCCATTTCATCAAACACCTTGCAGATTCAAATCAAACAAAATCAAAACACTATAGTGTGCAGTGATTCTGGCCTAACTTGTTCCCTCTTTGGGCACCACTAGCCTTAGTAGATCATCTAACAACCCTAACTAATCCCTAGCACCACTGTAAACTTGCCAATGTCATCAATGGTGAACAGGCCGAGAGCACCATGTCACCCCAGTGTGGACATCAGGCTAGGAGAAGAACTAGCCATGCCAACCTTGTCTGGGAGGTATCCCATGCCTCACCGCCCCCTCTCGACCAGCCTTGCCTCACGGACAGCAACCAGAACCGCCAGGAACGTCGCGCCCGTGCCGCTGTCGACCATGCCGACCCGCGCCGCAGAGCAAGCACCGTTCCCACGCAACCCGACCACCTCGAGCCCTCGCTGCCCGCCAGCATGCTCCCCACCGTCCCAGGAGACCGCCAGACATGCCCATTTCACCGCCCGTACCCCGCAGCCACCGCTCGCCGCAGAGTTCGCCGCCTCTGCCTCGCAGAGCATCGAGCGTTCCCGACCGTTTTCCACCGCCCCTACAAGCGCATTTAAACCTTAGAGCATCGCCAGGAGACCACCGATCGATCGCCACCCTCAGCCATGCCTCTAGCTGCCCGTAGCCATGTCGCCACCGTCGCCTGCCCATCCCGTTCGGTCTCGCCATCGAGCCTATAAAAGGAGGCTCCCCCGCTCGAATTCTTCACACCATTCCACTCCTCTCTCACCCAGAACCACCCCACCTCAGTCCCGGAGCAAGGCGAGCAGCGCATCACCGGAATTGCGCCGGAGCAGGCCGCCTCTAGAGAAGAAGGGCACCGTCGATTTTGTCCACCCCAGGAGAAGCTGCCGGTACCAGGAGGTTCGCCGTCGTCGACTTCGTCGGTCGCCCGCATCGCCAACCTTCGCCTGAGCCCCGGTGAGCCTCCCACGACCCCCACCTGCTGCGTTAGGGTTCTGTCTCGCCAGCGCTGCCCGACGTGGATGATGAACTAGAGCCGTTAGATTAGAACAAGATCCCATAGTCCACGTTGCCCCGTACCGTTCGCACCCCCCGTCTCACTGACGCGTGGGGACAACCACTTAACCAGCCCGTGTAAGCGATGTGCATAGCAGGCCGGCCCATTATCGTATCCCGCGCAACCCAGCCGTTTGAATTTAGAATTTTCTATTTTCATTCAAACAGAGTTCTGTGCCTAGTTTGAAAAATCAACCCAGCTCGATTCAGTGAACCAAATTGAATGAAACCAATTTTGTTAGAAAGGTCTTAAAATGCTTAATCTAGGCCCATTGGATTCAAATCATTTGGATCTGTAGATCAACCTTGGTAAAAATAACAAGGCAGAGGCTTTTCTGCATCCAAACATTTTTTAAATTTAAACCATAATAGCTTTTGAGTTGATTCCAACTCTCAAAAATCACATTTGATCATACCTTTCAGAATATATAAAAATATATGGGTTTACTTACAAAAATAATGTTCAATTAATAAAAGAAGGCCATATAGGCATTTCTAGTCACTTTTTTTTATTTAAAATAAAAGGGTTAAACCTTATTAAATTGTGACACCACTTTAAATCACATTCCCATGTACTGAAATATGTGGTGATGACATGTGTCAACATGATCCCATGTTTGGTTTGGAGAATATTAAATCTTAAGTAGTTTGTCAATGAGTAGAAATTACTTTTCTAAAAATAAAATCATTAAGTCAAATGCTTTAGTCTTGTAATGTTAGTGATGATGCTAGATCATCTATAGAACCCCTTTGTGCGATGATTGAAAGTAGTTAAGTTTTGTTTGGTGATTGTGTACCTCGTATTTATTTATAGAAAAGGATACGAGGAGGAAGAAGGATACTACGAAGAAGAAGCCGAGGAGAACTTCAACCACTGCTCTGCACAAGGCAAGCCTAATACTACTAGTTGATTTAGCAAGCTAACACTTGCAAGATACTCTACTTTAGCAAGCCCATACTTGCAAGCTATTAACTTAGCAAGCTTATACTAAGACTGATGCAAGCAAATACTTGCTTGTTACCATGCCAACTAGATCCCTTAAGCATATGTGATCATACCCACTTGATAACCCACTCCTAGTTTTACTTGCAAGCTTTCTACTTTATTTTTGTATCAAAGCTTTTTCTTAGAGTTTATTTAAGTGACTTGTAGATTCTAGGAGGTTAACTGAAGGTTGCATAAAGAGCATAAAATTTGGCCTAAGCTAGATAATCTTGATGTCATCCTAAGGCATGAGATGGAACTTAGTTAAAACTCCACTAGTTTATCACCCCTCATTAGTACTGTCATGGTGGTGGCACGGCAGATGCCATGGGTAGGCTTAAGTTGGGGGGCGAATGGGTGCTTGTGGTCACCGGGGAGGGAGTGCACGATCGAGCCATGCACGAAGAACAAGAAGAACTCTCCACACTTGACAATTTGATTGATACCCCAAAGATTACAAGTGCTCCTTGAGCTGTATTGGCTTGAGTACGCAGCACCTGTTCTCTACTTGGTCCAACCTCCTTCTACTACTGCTATGCCCTCCCTTATATAGGCAGTGCTAGCTAGCTAATACCCCTTTGGGTTCTAGGGTTTACTGTTCGGGTCTTGGTCCCTATAATATGGGCCGGGTTATGGGCTTGCCCTAAGCCCATAGGCCCGGTCCATAAAGCTTGACAGCTAACGATCTTCTGGTACGCTGCTTCTTGTTCTTTTTGGCATCACGCAGTTACTTTGTACGTCAGCGCTTGCTTTGGGCGTCACCCGACTCCTTTTGTGTCACCTGGCGTCGCCCTTCTCTTTTGACCATGCTTTACCATGGTCCTTCCCGAACCTTACTCGGAAAGGTGCTACGCGTCCTTCCTAACTTGGCCCTTCCTCGGTTGACTCGACTCGTTGGTACCTGCAAGGGTTACAACTTTGTCCTATACGGGCCAAGATAGTATATATCTCGGCTTTCTTGCTTATCTTACCCGGCTGTTATTACCCGGCCTGGTTCATTTTTCACTCGGAGCCAACCCAGCTACGCTATGTTCCCCTCTCATGACCCTACCGAGGGTTATCCCCCCGACATTAGTCCCCGAAGCTGGTGAGGTCTAGCAGTTCAAGCTGTTAGGCGTCTCCAGGTTCCTTTTGTATGAATGGAACTTAGTTTTTGTCTTTTATCTACCTCAGTTTTGCATCTTGCTGGGTTAGTCTTACAATTTTGGGTCAATTCTTCGACCTCTTGGCTCATTCTTGCCTCGAGCCGAGTTATTTTGGCCAATTCCGGGTCATTTTCGGCGCGCTTTAGTCACTGACAACCAGTAATCATGATTACTTGCCTCAATTTTTGTTCCAAGTTCTGGCGGCACAGTGACGGCTGCGTAGTTATTCCCCGTCACTGTGGCAGTCCCATCGGTCTGTGCCTCTTGTCCTTCCAGCCGTGACGTGGCACTGGATTTTTCGTGTATCTTTGGCTACGTGGCGCTCGCTGACTGGCTCACCCGGCAGGGTACACGGCCACACGCTGGCCGCACGACACAGTTAGATACCACTACGGGGTTTTTTACTGCCCTTAAGTAGGGGTTGGGGGTTTCCACTTCCCCCACACCCGTTCAGTTTCCTTAGCCTTTCTTCTTCCTCGCGCCTGCAAGATTGAACTTCCTCCTTTGCGGTTGCTTCTCCTTCTTGCTCCAGTGCTGCGATTGCCCCTGCCCTCTTTCGATTTCAGCACGGGTCCTCGTTGCTCCAAGCCCCTCCTTTCCGTGGAGGAGACAGACTCCGACGATCCCATGGATGCTCGTGATGGCGCTGATGGTGCTGAGGAACAGGAGGTTCCCTCCAGCGAGCGCAGTGGTTGGGAAGGCTCTAAGGTCTCCACCGAAGAGGTGGAGTGGCTCCGCTCCACCAGACGCATTCCACTGCAACTGGATTGCCGTCTCCCCGCCGGTGAGATTTCCCCCACCCCTCAAGCTGGCGAGCGGGTGGTTTTTCTTTCACACTTTGAACGTGGTTTTGCTCTTCTTGTGAGCACTTTATTTTCCTCGTTTCTTTCTACCTTCCATCTGCAGACCCACCATCTTCCTGCCAACGCAATTGGCTCTCTCTCTTGTTTCATCTCTTCCTGCGAGGCCTATATTGGAATTTGGCCTACAGTTCTTTTGTGGGCCAAGTATTTTCGCTTCAAAGTCCAGGTTGTCCCCTAGCCTGGTGCTCCTCGATCCGAGAAAAGGCCGACCCGGTGTGGTGCTGCTAGCATCACCCCCAGGAGAGATTCTATCTTTCCTCGGGTTACCGGCATTGACTCTTGCAAGAAGTGGCATAGAACCTTTTTGTATGTCAAAAACAGCAGGTCCACCGATAACATCCGGCTCCCCCCTTTCTCAGACGAGGTCCCCGACAAGAAGCACTGGCAACTCGACCCGTGCGACCAAGACGCTGCGGTTAACGAGGCAAACGCTATCCTAGAAAGGTTGCTGTCATCGGATGAGAATTTTCATCTCGCCGACTTTGACCTCATGTGCACCTTCATCTCACGCCGGGTAAGTCCCATCCAAGCCAGGAGCCACAAGATGTGCTTCATGAGCGGGTCTCATGATCCCACTCGACATTCCACCAAGGAGCTCACCCATGACTCCATAGCCCGCCGAGTAAGCTCAATATTTAAACTCAACTTGGCGGATGACTGGGCCTGGAGTTGCCCTCCATTTAGCCGGGTCAGGCCTGTCCCCTGGGTAAGTTTCCGGATTACTTTCTCGCCGAGTAGGCTTTAGCTCTTTTTCCACTCTTAGCTTAGTTTTTAGTCTCTCATTCTGTTTGTCTTTCACAGAATCTCCTTCACCAGGTTGATGACAGTACTGTCCCTCCTGCTGGTTATCATGGGGACCCTCTGACTCGGATGAGGTCGAGTATGACCTGGAGTGCTACATGCCGATCCCGCACACTACAGCCGCTCCTGCTTCGGGTAAGAGTCAATCTCGCAATCCCTTACAAGACTGGTCTGACGATGATGAGGATGATGATTGTACAATTTTGAAGGTATATGCCTTGTGAGCTTAACCTTTTTGCTTATCCGAGTAAGCCCGTTATTTACTTTTGCAGCTGGCCAGGTACATGAGATCCCTCCTCTCGCCGTGGGTGGAGTTAGAAAGATTCCCGTTGCTAAGCTGAAGCGACGCGGAACCTCCTCCAGCACCCAGCCGACTAAGAAGAACAAGCCCAGTCCGGCAGCTCCTGCTGCCTCTACTGCCGCCAGCCTGGGTGAGACTCGTCAAGCTGCTGGGCGCCGAGTCACACGCCGAGTAGCCCGCGACCCGGTCATTACCGGGTAAGTTTCGCACCTTGCCTTTTCTGTTCTTTCCTTTCTCATCGCTGCTGTTCTCTTATATATGTCTTGTTATTTTCAGTGTTGCACCTTTGACGGCGAGTCAGGCTGCTTCTAGCATTGTCTCGCCGCTTAGGCCTGCACCTCCTCCAGCTGACCCGGCGGCGCCGAGTCCCGTCCGGGTTGAGGCTAGCACTGCTAAGGCTCACGCTTCTCAGTGTCAGTCAGACCCGGTGGGTCATCCGGCTAGCGCTCCTGGCGCTGGCCAGGAAAATTTCCTGATCTTGGTGCCCACAAGTCTGGCGCCGAGAAACCCTCTGTCACCAGTTCCTCTGGCATCAGTCCTCAAGCTGACGTGAATGAACAACTTCCTGATCTTGGAGCCAGCAAAACTGCTGAGCCCAGTCAGGGGGCTCCAAGATCCTCTCCAAATCCTCCTGCTTGCTCTCCAGTTCTGTCAAAAACCAAGACCCAGCCTCAGGCTTCTGGTTCTACTCAGCCCTCTTCTGGCAAATCCACCTCTTCCAAGCAAGCAACTCTAGTTTGTGCTCCGGGTTCCGCTCCTCAGATTCGGCCTCCGACATCGGCGACAATGCTTGCTTCAACGGGTAAGGGGGACGAATCTACGTCTGCCGGGTCAGGTTATGGCTCCAGGGCTGTTACCCTCCATGCTTCTGCCGCTGCAACCCGTGCTACTATGGGAACCGCCCTGAAAACGGGTCGAGTTTTTACTCGGACACTCAGTGGCAAGAGCCTTGGTTCGGCTGAACCTTACGCTGTGGCATGGAATGCAAAGAAGTGACGGGAGGTCGACTGCGTCTTAGGAAGAAGTTGAAGCTGGGCCCCAAGGCTGTCTCTGACATGACCCAGTAGGCCATTTCTCTGATGGCCCACGCCGACGAAGTGAACGAGGTAAATTAGCTTCTTACTCTTTTGTACCATTGAGTATTTCCTTTACATATCACCTAGTCCCCGAGGTTACAGTCGAGTAAGAAACTTACTCGGCTGTAAGCTCTTCAATAGTCACTTATCCTTCAAATCCTTTACTCCAAGCTTGTATGTTAGGACTTCGATCCCTAGCCCTCGAGGTTACTGCTGAGTAACGAACTTACTTGGCTGTAAGCTCTTAAGCTCTTTTTATTCCTTCGTGCCAAACTCACGCTAGAGCTTCAATCCCTAGCCCTCGAGGTTACTGCCGAGTAACGAACTTACTCGGTTGTAAACTCTTAAGCTTTTTTATTCGGCAGGTCACCTGACTCGACTCTTTCTTTGTTATCTGTCTTCTTTGATTAGCTTACGCATAACGAGCGCACCAAGCTCTCGTCCTAGCGCATCGCAAGCTTGAACTTGCGTATGAGAAGCTGCAGACTGACACCTTCGGCCAAGGTAATACCTTTGCTTTTCCCTTTTCTGTTTTTGGTGTAATTCTCCTTGGTTCATCTTTTCATTTTTCCTCTCACTCTTGTCTCACAGCCACTGCTCAGTCCACCATCAATGAACTTCACTCGCAAATCAGCGAGGCCAAGAGTAAATTTCTTACCTCCCTAAGCCAATTGCTAAAACTTTTCTGTTGGTACTGACAAATATTTGTTCTGAATAAGCAGAGAAGCACCAAGCCGAACTCTAGAAGGAGCGAGATGAGGTGACTCGACTGAAGAAACTGATGGCCAAGACGGAGGAGAAACACTTGGCCGAGGTGAAAGGGCTGAAGGAGGAGCTTGCCAAGAAGAGCGAGCAGCAGGCTGCCAGTGCCGAGAAGACTAAGAAGTTGCTCGACGAGGCCAAATCATTGGTCGAGTCGACCAATATGAACCTCGACGCCCTTCAAGCCAAGACCAAGACTTGGCATAGCAAGCTCGCTGCCATCAACTTCTTTCTCTGTAGTGAGTTCTTACTCTTTACGCATTGTCCCAGTCCTGATGGATTTCTTCCATCTGCCCTTGCTATTTGCTAACTTTCTCTTTTTGCTTGTAGAGAACTTTCCCGAGGCCAACATGTTTGCCATCCGAGCCATGAAGAAAGTGAGAGCTGAGTCTGGTGCTCCTGCTGATGGCGAGGTGTCCATGGAGGAGCTGCTCACAGCGGTGTCTGAACGGGTTAAGACCCTAAGATCCTGCGGTGTGGACTTGCTCAAAGCGGCTATCCATGCGTTTCGCATGCTCTGGCCAGATGAAGACCCACCCGAACTCATCGAGACACTCGCCGACAGACTGCTCCTTACTGAAGACCGACTGGATCAATGGCGTGAGTCGGCCGGCCGGGCTGCAGCGGACAAGGCTCTCTCCTTCGTGCTTTCCTGGTACGAGGACATAAACCTTGATGATCTTGCTCGCATAAGGGGAGATGGCAAATGGTTGAACGACCCGGAGCTGATCAAGAGGCGCCAGGAGCGAGCTTATGCTATGATGGAGTACACCATGGTGCACGCTTGGTGTGAAGGGCCCAGCTTCCTCGACCTTGGCGATCCACTCGTCGAAGTTCCTGCTGAAGAAGATGGCGACAACGAGGCGACCGAGTCAGATGATCCAGATGACCCGGCCGCAGATGCCCCTCACCCAACCGATACTCCAAGCACTCCTGGTTCCAAGAATGCTCCTCCGAGTTCTCCTTCTCCTTAGGCTAACAAATACTTGAACTTTTATTAGATCCCCGGTATGCCGGGTACAGATGTAACGTACATTGCACTCAAAGTTTGATTATGTGCCTTTTGATAGGCTTTATATGTTTTGCGCTATGCTTTAAGTGCGATCACTCAAGGACAAGTCCCCGAGTTTCATTTTGCCGTGTCACCTTTCCTTGCCTTTGGCCCTTGTCTACCATTTTTCGGCGTTCGACATTAGGATCTCAAAGTACGAAGGATTTAGTTAGAGGATATGAAACTTGGATAACTTGGCCGAGATTACTCGACACATAGTATAACACAACCTACAGAGAGTTAGGCACAAACTAAAGCCGACTCGCGTTTCTCCCTTGTACTTATCCGGCGTTCGTGTTTACCCGTCTTAGATCTTTTTCTGTTGCTTGCCATGAAGCCGTGTTTTCGGACAACAGCATAGTCGAAGAGTTGATTTCTTCTGAGTAAACACTACTTGTTCCGAAATAAATTCCGGGTATCACGCCAGCCGACGTAAAATAATTGAAATGGAAAGCCTAAGGGCTAGTCCCCGAGTCAGTTTTTCGAATCATACCATTTTATTATTAGCACATAGCCGGCAAACACATCCGACATATGAGAGTTCGAGTGATACATGCACTGCTTCTCCTAAGTGTAGAAGGGATGAAGCAGTGCCACATTCCATGGCCTTTTGGTTTCATCTCCTGACCTCTCCGCCTTGTTCTTTTGCGCTTCACGAGCGTCTATGAGATAATAGGAATCATTATGCAATGCTTTGCTTACAATGAATGGACCTTCGCAAGGAGGCGATAATTTATGCATTCGGTACATGCTGCTAACCTTAGCACCATATCGCCTTCTCGGAAAACACGAGGTTGCACTTTCTGGCTATGGTAGCGTCGGAGATTTTGTTGATATATAGCAGATCTGGAAAATGCCAGTTCCCTTGCTTCTTCGAGTAAATCTACTCCATCTTCTCGGGACTCTTTCACCTTGGCTTCCGAGTATTGCCTTATCCTTGGCGAGTCATATTCTATGTCGGCAGGCAAAACTGCTTCAGCCCCATATACAAGGAAAAATGGCGCATAACCAGTTGATCGATTCGGAGTCGTTCTTAAGCTCCACAGTACTGAGGGTAGTTCCTCTATCCCACAACCAGGTGATCTCTGGAGTGGTTCCATTAAGCGGGGTTTTATCCCGGACAGAACTAAGCCATTAGCCCGTTCAACTTGTCCATTTGATTCTGGATGGGCGACTGACGCTATGTCGAGTCTTATTCGGTGTTTCCCACAGAAGCGAGCATAATCCCCTTCGGCAAAGTTTGTGCCATTGTCAGTGATCACACTGTGTGGGTAGCCATATCTGAGGATTATATCCCTTAGGAATGTGACAGCTGTTTTACCGTCCAATTTCTTGATTGGCTTCACTTCTATCCACTTGGTGAACTTATCGATCATGACCAAGATATGAGTCATACCTCCCCTTGCTGGTTTGAATGGTCCTACCATATCCAGGCACCACACTGCAAAGGGCCACGTGATTGGTATAGTCTTCAATTCTGACGCTGGCAAATGTGACTTGGACGCATAGTGTTGACAACCACTGCACTTTCCGACTAACTTTTGTTCTTGTGCCAATGCGCTTGGCCAGTAGAAACCATGTCGGAATGCCTTGGCTCCCAATGCTCTTGATGATGCATGGTGCCTGCACTCTCCTTGATGGATATCCAATAAAATCTCCTGGCCTTTCTCTGAACTGATACAACGCTGCAGTACACTTGTCACGCTTCGTTTGTATAGTTCCTTGTTGATTATGGTGTATGATTTTGCCCTTTGTGTTGTTTGCCTTGCCAACATTTCGTCACTCGGCAAGGTTCCATCCTTCAAATAACTGAATATTGGTTGTGCCAACGTTGGTATTAGTGGTTCCGGGTCTGCTTCAACATCAATGTCCATTGGTTCCGCCGAGATATGCTCTGCCGACATAACTTGAGGAGTCCCTGAGTGTGATTCGGCTACCCCTGAGGTGAATGGATCAGTCCCCAAGTGACTCGAACCTACCCCTGAGTCGATATCCATTGGCACTGCCTCTGATTCCTGACTCGCCGGGATGACCCTGATTGATTCGGACTCTGGTGACGGCTTGATCGATGGCTTCCTGAGATGTTCCAATGCTACCCCTGGTGGTATTGCTTGTCTAGACGATCCTAGCTTGGATAACACATCTGCTGCCTCATTTTCTGCTCTAGGAATGTGATGAAATTCGCAACCATCAAAATATCCCGAAATTTCTTTGCATGAAGCGATATAATGCCATGTTTGCGTCGGTCGTCCCAATGTCCAGACACTTGCTGAATCACCAAATCCGAATCGCCAAAACACATGATCCTTTTGATACCAATTTCCTTGGCTACTTTAATGCCATGGACGAGTGCTTCATACTCGGCAACATTGTTAGAAGCAACAAAATGAATCTGCAAGACATACCTCAGTTGATCCCTCTTTGGAGATGTGAGCACTATCCCGCGCCCAGACCCATTCTCGTCTTGGACCCGGTAAAATGCATTTTCCAGTAATTTGGATCTGGGAGCGGTGGCTCGTACTGCATCTCCATCCATTCTACAAAGAAATCTGCAATGGCTTGAGATTTTATTGCATCTCGCCTATCATATTGTAGAGTGTATGGTGCTAGTTCAATGGCCCATTTGGCTACTCGGCCACTGGCATCTTTGCTGCCCTATATATCCAAGATAAGTGCCTCGCATATTACCCGGATTGTGTGTTCTTAAAAATAATGTTTCAGCTTTTTTGCTGCCATATATACCCCATATGTCATCTTATGATAATGCGCGTAATTCTGTTTCGAGACAGAGAGCACTTCACTCAAGTAATATACTTGTCTTTGGACTGATTTGCCCCCTTCTTCACGTTCAACCACTATTACTGCAGTTACAACTCTGTTGGTTGCGGTGACATAGAGCAGCATTGGATCCTTGGATAGTGGTGATGCTAATATTGGTGTTGTTGCCAACATTTTCTTTAATTCATGGAAAGCGCTATCAGCTTGCTGTGTCCATTTGAATTTGTCTGATTTCTTCATCAGCTGATATAGTGGTAGTGCTTTTTCGCCTAGCCGACTAACAAACCTGCTCAATGAAGCCAGGCATCCAGTAAACTTCTGGACATCATTGAGGGTTTTTAGCAATTCCATTCTTTTGATTGCCCTGATCTTTGTCGGGTTAGCTTCAATTCCTCGACTGGATACAAGGAATCTGAGTAACTTTCCAGCCGGGACACCAAATGTGCATTTTCCGGGTTAAGTTTCATCCGGAATCTTCTCAAGTTTGCGAATGTTTGACGCAAGTCCTCAATTAGAGTATAACTTTGTTTGGCTTTTATTACCACGTCATCGACATATACTTGAACATTTTTGTCCAATTGATCTTGCAAGCATTTTTGCATGCATCTTTGATATGTTGCGCCTGCATTTCTCAATCCGAATGGCATGGTGCGATAGCAATAAGCCCCGTACGGGGTGATAAAAGTTGTCTTTATTTGATCATTTGGATTCAGTGGAATCTGATGAAATCCTGAATATGCATCCACAAATGACAACAACTCACACCCAGCCGTAGAATCTATGACTTGATCGATTCGAGGCAGAGGAAATGGATCTTTTGGACATGCCTTGTTGAGGTTCGTGTAATCAATACACATGCGCCATACCACTACCACGTTCGGGTCATCTTTCTTCTTCTCGACCAGGACTGGATTTGACAACCAATCCGAGTGCAACACTTCCATGATGAATCCAGCAGCTAAAAGTCTTGCAATCTCAGCTGCTATTACTTTCCTCCTATCTTCGGCGAAGCGGCGGAGGGGTTACTTCTCTGGCCATGCATCTGGTCTTACATGAAGAGAATGCTCAGCCAGCTCCCTCGGAACTCCTTGCAGATCTTGAGTGGACCATGCAAAGATGTCCCGATTCTCACGGAGGAAGCTGGTGAGCTCGCTTTCCTATTTATCTGTAAGGCCAGCCCCAATGGTTACTGTGCGCTCTGGGAAAGTTTCATCCACCTGCACCTTCTTGGTTTCTTTGGTAGCTTTAAATGACACATTGCCATGCGGGTTGGTGAGTGCCGGCATGGACATTTGTGCTGCTTTGGCCAATGCTGCCACCTCCAACATCTGACTTTTATCTTGTGCTATGACGAGTGACTCGGCCAATGAAGATTAGGCTGAGGCACACGCAATAGATCTTTTGTAATCTCCTTCAACTGTGATCACCCCACATGGGCCTGGCAGCTTCATCTTTAAGTATGCGATGTGAGGAATAGCCATGAACTTTTCCATAGCCGGCCTGCCGAGTAAGGCATGATATGAGCTGACCAAATCTACTACCTCAAACTCTATGGCTTCAGTGTGACAATTTTCTCTGTTGCCAAATAAGACGTCGACCCAGATCTTGCCAATTGGCTCACAGGACAATCCCGGCACAATCCTGTAGAAAATGGTCTTAGTCGGCTCCAGCATGTTCATGGTAATGCCTAACTTGAGCATAGTATCCTTGTACATGATGTTGATGCTACTGCCATCATCGATTAACACCTTTGAAAATTTCACGTTGATATCTGGGCCCATGAACGTTGGATCCAGAACCAGAGCGTATCCTCCTGGGGTTGGCATGATCTTGGGGTGATCCTTTATACTCCAAGTTATCGCTTGCTCAGACCAATGCATGTACTTGGGAATTGCCGACATCGTGGCATTCACTTCCATCATTCGTCGCTGCTGGCTCTTCTTGTCATTTGGCTCTATGACAAAGACAAAATAGCTCTGGTGATGTACTCTGTACTCATTTCTGGTTCCGTGGCCGATATGAGCATCGTCACCTCTTGGATTATGCACCTGGTGCATAGCTTCTCTTCTTTCCTGATTCTGATATCTCGGCTGCCTGTTTTCATATCTGTTATCTGCTTCTACTGCTTGAGCATTTCCTCCTGTAAGTGGTGGAGGGGGAGGTGGTGGAAGCTGCTTATTCGGCGAGTCCACTCTGTCTCCTTTCTGAAACTTACTCGGACTTGGCGTGTGAAACTTACACGGCTGATCCAGCATCATCTCATAGGTGTATTTTTGTCGGTCTTGATACTGTTTCCTCTGATCGTATGGCCTTTTGCCGTCATTCTTTGGCACCCATTGTTGTTGACCATTTTTCCTTTGATGCTGACTACTTCCAACATCCGGATGATCCTGGCTCACTGCTGCAACCTGAGCCGAACCATACCTGTAATCCGGCCTCTCGTCTCTTCTCTTGCTTCTGTATTCGGATCTCTCCTGGCGCCTTTGCGACCCGGCAGCGTCATAGATCTGAGTCTCAGTCATCCTGTCTGCTGACATGAGCAGCGACTGAGTCGGATCTCCTAATGCGTACGAGTCAGCGATTCTTATCGTCTCTGCTAGGCTTGCCGGCATATCTCTTTGTAACCTTTTCCACAACACACTCCCATGTCTACATCCTTGTGCAAACCATGCGATTGCTTGTGACTCGATTACCCCTTCACAAGAGTTACGCATCGTACACCACCTTGTGAGGAACTCCCTGTCTGTCTCATTCGGTCTTTGCTTGCACATCGCTAGTTGTTGTGGGCAATTCGGCCTCTTGTACGTGCTCGTGAAATTGCTCACGAAGGCGTCGTGAAAATCAATCTAACTGTTGATGCTTCCGGGTGGCAAATTATTCAACCATACCCGAGCTAGTCCTTCCAGCATCTGCGGTACGTAACATACTGCCCATCTCAAGTTTCCCTGTGCAATCTTCACAGCGGTTCCATAATCTATGAGCCAACCCTCTGGCTTTGTGCTTCCATCATATGTTTTTGTCCCTCTTGCCAGCTGGAAATTTGGCACCGGTGGCTCTTTCATGATCCTTGGGCCAAAACATGGTGGACCCTGTGGACCTTGTGATTCAATTATCTCTACCATTTTTATGCGGTCAAGCTTCAGCCTCGCATCATCCGGCTGAAGGTTCCTACCTCCGTATCTTGCTCCCATTGCTTGATATGCATGATCCGGCAGCTCATACCCGTCATTTACCATAGCCGAGTAACTATCATTATACTTATTCGCGTTCGGGTCAACTGGCTGTTGAACTGCTTTTCCCGCGCTCTGCAGTCTCCTTTCCGTCTGAGCTGGTGCGTTATTCGGAAATGGATTTCCTCCTCTTGCCGAGTGAGTTGCGCGCCGAGTATGAGGCACAAAATTTTGCCCTCCGTTGTCATTTCTCTGTCCAAATTTTTCCTGGTTTTCATTTTCTCGGGGATTATTTCTTTTTGCCCCTTGCGCATGCGCCGGGTTTCCCTGAACTACTGCCGGATCATAGGCGACCATCTGCTTGTTTCTTCCTGAATCCACACTTTTTTCTTTTCTCGGCCTGGGTGGCGCTCCTGGTGAGGATGCCATGTGCCCAGCCGATCTTGCCGAAACAGGAGTTTCCGAGTGAACCAGCTGTGATCTCCCTGCTATACCCGGATTTGCTCTGTAATATGCCTCATTCAGCATGCTGGCTGCTTTTACTAACTCATTGACCCGTTCTTGCTGCCTTTTCTTTGCTTCCCCCTCCAAGTGGGGTAATTCTGCCATCGCTACTTCTGCTGCTCGCAGATTAGCTACCGCTGTGTTGTATGTTGGGCGCATGGCTGTCTCATTGCTGTTCTCTGGTGTTATCTTTGATGTCGCATCTGCCAGCTCTTCGTTGAGGTTCCTTCCTTTCAATCTCGTTGCATCAAGCCGGGTCTTTGCGCCCTTGACTCGATTTGCCGAGTTAAGCTCTCGGATAGTGATATCCACATCCTACTGCAACTGTGCTAGCTCCTTTGCTTTTTCCAGGACTTTTATCCTGGTTTCTTCCAACTCGGCTTGCACACACGTCAGGTCAGTTGCTTGTGCCACTGGCTCTGCCAACTTGTCTATCGCTTCCTGTAGCTCCTTAGCTCTTTTGCTCCTAGCTATGTTCTTTGGTTTCTCCAGCGGCGCCTTTGCTGTTCTTGCGGCCCTTGGCGTTTCCTCATGATTTCCTCCCTCTGTGTTTTCATTTACCACTGGAACTACTGTGGGAGCTACGGGGTTTGGGGCAGTCATCATTACCTCCATAGAGACGAGTTGGAGTGGTTTCCCAGCGACTAGTGCTGTTGGGGGATCCGGCGCCAGGACGATGTGCTCAGGATATGCGCGCTCCATGCGCACCGCGACGTAGACCTGGTGCTCACCGAATTTCATGAAGCGACCGCCCCTAGGGAACGGCTTGGTCCCGAAGCAGCCTGCATGGTCGCTGACGAAGTTGAGCGCTCCAAACCTCTCGATGAGGCCAGAGTAGACGCGCTCGCCGGTCTTGGCGATGATGTTGCCCGTCCGGATGAAGACTCCATCAAGCACCTGCTTCTGCCCCACGGTGGGCGCCAACTATCGTGGTGGTGGCACGGCAGATGCCATGGGTAGGCTTAAGTTGGGGGCCGAATGGGTGCTTGTGGTCACCGGGGAGGGAGTGCACGGTCGAGCCATGCACGAAGAACAAGAAGAACTCTCCACACTTGACAATTTGATTGATACCCCAAAGATTACAAGTGCTCCTTGAGCTGTATTGGCTTGAGTACGCAGCACCTGTTCTCTACTTGGTCCAACCTCCTTCTACTACTGCTATGCCCTCCCTTATATAGGCAGTGCTATCTAGCTAATACCCCTTTGGGTTGTAGGGGTTACTGTTCGGGTCTTGGTCCCTATAATATGGGCCGGGTTATGGGCTTGCCCTAAGCCCATAGGCCCGGTCCATAAAGCTTGACAGCTAACGGTCTTCTGGTACGCTGCTTCTTGTTCTTTTTGGCGTCACGCAGTTACTTTGTACGTCAGCGCTTGCTTTGGGCGTCACCCGGCTCCTTTTGTGTCACCCGGCGTCGTCCTTCTCTTTTGACCATGCTTTACCATGGTCCTTCCAGAACCCTACTCGGAAAGGTGCCACGCGTCCTTCCTGACTCAGCCCTTCCTCGGTTGACTCGGCTCGTTGGTACCTGCAAGGGTTACAACTTTGTCCTATACGGGCCGAGATAGTATATATCTCGGCTTTCTTGCTTATCTTACCCGGCCGTTCTTACCCGGCCTGGTTCATTTTTCACTCGGAGCCAACCCAGCTGCGCTATGTTTCCCCTCTCATGACCCTACCGGGGGTTATCCCCCCGACAAGTACTCACTCCCACTTGTAGATGCTAGTGCTAAGCATAAAACTTGATCAACTTTAGATGGGAATACTTGGTGAAAATGGTTATGAAAACCTTAGAATGATGGGTCATTCTACTGAGATGTTTTGACATGTGTTTCCGAACACCAGATGATTTTGGTGATGAAAATGTTGAGGCATGAGCCTTAGCCCTTTATAAAACTGATGGTTGTCTGGATGTGATACCATTCCAATTTTACCGTACAACCACAATACCCGAAGATTGGGTAGGGCTTGACTAGAAACTTATATACCTTAGTATTGGTTCCCTCACGGCCAAGGTCTGAGCTGAGGCTACCTTGTGAAGATTGTCCACTTGTGCAGTACCCAAGATGACAGTTGGTCATGGTTGGGAGGCCGAACTCACAGGAGAGGTGCCTATACTAGGGCGTGTAATATTGAAAGGTTAGGATTGATTATCCGCATACTGAGTATGGTGAATTCAGGATTTGTTCCTGACTGATGTATCGAATTTTGTGGTGAAAGTGTACAATCTCTGTAGAGTGTCAAACTATTCGAATAGCCGCGTCATGATTATGGACGATTGGATGGCCATCTTTGTTCCCCGTCAGATGTTTTCAAAACGACTTGTGAAATGAATTGAGAACTTGACTTGACCACAACAGAGTTGTGACATGAGATACAAGTTCCCACTTAGGTGTTATAAAATTTGACTAGCTTTTCTTGCTTCTGAACTTAGTAGAGGTAAATCTGGCTTTTGCAAAACAACCATAGAGCTTAGTGTCCTATTACAAAAAAACCCTGCACCTGCTAGTATTAGTTTGTGAGTACTTAAAGAGTACTCATGGCTTTGTCCCTGGCTATTCCCATGGCCAGACTATGAAGAGGAGTACCAGGATGATGGACCCCAGGAAGGTTACGACAACTAGGATCATCTCCCATCGTCAGCATTGCCTGTGAACCCGAAGATGGACCTTCGCCTACACTATCGTTATTATTACGTATTCCGCTGCTTGATGTTGTATTAAGAACTGGATCATGAGATCCCTATTTGTGTAAGAACTTATGTATCGTTTGTAATGGATGATGTACTGTGGTATCCAATTCTGTTATGTCTCGCAAAAATGGTAATCCTGGGATTGCGATGTATGGCATAACAGGCATCTGGGATTAAAAATCCGGGTGTTGACAAGTTGGTATCAGAGCCATCCTGACCATAGGAGACCCTAGTTAGACTGGACGTTTGAATCAAAAACTTGGTTTCAAAACCAAAGGAAGCAAATATTTACAAAAACTTATTCCCATTCTTATCACCTTTATTCTTTCACGAAAATTCATGTTCCTCAAAAACTCTTGCAAAATACATAAAATTTGACACACTTGATCACTCTACTAACTTACTCATCCTATATTCTTATAGATGGACGTGAAGTACAACAAGTTTTATCAGTTGGGGAATGGAGGATACCTTATCTTTGAGAGGGATTTGGACCAGCTTTGAACTTACGAGCGTCCGCACTGAGTTCTTGAAGCTCAGCTCAATGATCAAGGAGGAGAAGATCTGCAGTGGCTAATTGTTGCAAGTATCCGAGGAAAGATTGAACCTCCCACTGCTGAGGGAATTCAGTTCACCTTAAGAGAGAACAACTGGCTCGATGGACTTGCCAGGGCCATGCAGGAAGCTCTTGCCCGTCTATGTGGGCAGAGTATCAACCAGATCAAGGGTACCCGCTTTGAGTTTTGTCCAAGGCATGATGCTAACGGACAACCACTGGAAGCCCCATACCACCCCGATCTTAAGACTCAGTTGTACAACCTTAGCTTCATGATGTATGATCGTCAGCAAGAATTGGACAATTGTCGTGACTACTCCAACCACAAGTCCACCATCATCAAGACGAAGGATCATACCATCGCCATGCTAGCAAAGGATCGCAAGTCTCTCCGCCGTCATCTCGACAAGAAGGAGCGCATCATTGCCCGTCTTCACCACTGTATCTCGGACTTGGAGGATACCATCCACGAGAGAGACATGCAGTTGGAGGAAAGGGAGAATGCCGGAGAGGATCTTCATGGAGACCCCTACTCCTATCTCAGCGATGATGATGATTTTCTGGAGGATCAGGCTATGGACTTCTTCATTGATGAGGATGATTTCGCGTTCATCGATGACGATGAGGATGATGAGGATGCCGACTACACCGACTCCGAGGAGTAGTAGCACTTGACCACTAGCGTAGTGAGTTGTATTCGGTCCCACTGTATCGTAGTTTCTAGAATGGTTCGTAAAACCATATGCTTTCCTTTGTTGTGGTGTGTGTTGTATCGTGTGCTATGAATGAATGAATGAAAAGCGTGTTGCTAGAAAATCTGAGTCAAACTTTAAAAACTTTTCAAAGTCCCTGAACCTTAGAAATTTCCCTCTTTTCTCATGATTTATCTCAATCTTCAGATGCCACGCGGAGGAAGTGGTTCATCCTTGGACCCGATGTTGCAGATCCTGCAAATGTTGGTTTCTGAGCGCGAAGCTGAAAGAGCCGAACGTCAAGCCAACCTAGCCACCTTCAGCAGATAGCTCAGCTGGCCCACAACAACCAAGGCCAAGGAAATCAGGACAACCATGGATCTAAGCTCAAGAATTTCCAGAATACCAACCCACCTATTTTCACTAAGTCGGAAGAGCCCCTAGATGCCGACGATTGGCTGCAAACCATGGAAAATAACCTAGAAGTCGCAGGAGTGGAAGCCAACGAGAAAGTTCTGTTCGCCACCCACTGTCTAGCCGGAGATGCCAGAGCATGGTGGAATAGTGTTTGTGCAATGACTGGAGGACAGATGATGACCTGGGAGGAATTCAAGGTCAAGTTCAGCAGAACCCATGTGCCACCGGGTTTGATCAAGAGAATGAGAGATGAGTTCAGAGAACTGAAGCAAGGACGGATGAACATAGTGGAATACCGTGACAAATTCTTGTCATTAGCTAGGTATGCCCCGTATGAGATCGACACTGAAGCCAAGAAGAAAGAGAGATTCCTGAATGGTCTGCACGATGAGATGCAGACTGTGTTAGTCAATATCCCCTTTGATGATATTGAAGCCCTTGTCGACTCTACCATCCAGATGGAAGGAAAGATCAACCAAGCCAATGAGAACCACAAGCGTCGCATGATGCATCATCCAGGAACCCATCAGACCCCAAAGTATCGCCCTAACCCATCTCTAGGATTTGCCCCGAGAACCAACAGACCCCCAATGAACCATCTGACCTATCCCAACCGTGGAAACCCTAGGACCGAAGGAAATCACAACAACCCCGGCAACTCTAGCAATTTCAACCGTGCACCACCCAAGTTCAACAACAACAATGCTGCCGCCAACACCAACACTGCCCCGAGGACTGGAAGCAATGTTGTGTCTGTTGCAGCAAAGGACAAGTCGCAAGTGACTTGTTATGACTGTGGAAATAAGGGTCACTACTCCAACGAGTGCCCCAACAAGAAGAATGCCACAGCCCCCAATGCAAATGCCCCAGCTCAGCAGCAGCATTGTGTTCAGCCAGGAAGAAGGTTTGCCCCAGGGAATTCGCTCAACCGCAACGGCCGTCTTTTTCTCATGCATGCTGAAGAAGCTCAGGAAGCACCAGACGTCGTACTGGGTATGTTTTCTGTTAATTCAGTACTTGCTCGAGTGTTGTTTGATTCTGGTGCATCGCACTCATTTGTCACCGAAGAATTTGCATGCACTAGTAAAATTCAACCAACCAAACTGAAGCATGTCATGATTGTTCAAATCCCCGGTTTAACCACCAAAGCTAGGCAAATTTGCAAAGCCGTCCCTATCCAAATCCATGGCATAGATTTTTATGCTAATATGATAGTACTCGGAACTAAAGGTTTGGAAGTAGTACTAGGAATGGATTGGATGTACAAACATAAAGGATTGATTGACTGTGCCAAGAAAGCCATAACCATGACTAGTACCGCTGGAATATCAGTCGAACATATATCTGAAACCTTACCTCGTCAATTCAAGTGCAACAAGAGTATAGCCCAACCTACCATTGACCAAGTCCGGATAGTCTGTGAATACCCCGATGTATTTCCAGATGTTTTTCCCGGTATGCCCCCAGATCGGGATATCGAGTTTATCATTGAACTAATCCCCGGAACAGGACACATAGCTCAGAGACCATATAGTATGGACCCGTTTGAACTAGTAGAACTGAAGAAGCAACTAGATGCCATGCTGGAAATTGGATTGATTCAACCAAGTGCGTCACCTTGGAGATCATCTGTTTTGTTCGTGGATAAGAAGGATGGAGGTAACCGTTTGTGTATGGATTATCGGAATTTTAATGATGTCACCATCAAGAACAAGTACCCTTTGCCCAAGATAGAAGACTTGTTTGATCAGTTGACCGGTGCCAAAGTGTTTTCTAAGATTGATCTTAGAACTGGCTATCATTAACTCAAGATTCACGCAGAGGATATTCCCAAGACTGCCTTTACCACCAGATATGGATTATACGAGTATACTGTCATGTCTTTTGGATTAACCAACGCCCCCGCTTATTTCATGAATCTCATGAATAAGATTTTTATGGACTTCCTAGATAAGTTTGTCGTTGTTTTCATCAATGACATTCTGATTTATTCCAAATCAGAAGAAGAACATGAGCTACACCTAAGGACCATTCTTGGAACCCTTAGGGAGCATCAGTTGTATGCCAAGTTTAGCAAATGTGAATTCTGGTTACAGGAGGTAGGATTCCTCAGTCACATTGTATAAGCCGGAGGAATTGCCGTTGACCCTGCAAAAGTAAAAGATGTAGAAGATTGGCAAGCCCCAACCACTCAAACCCAAGTTCGTGCATTTCTCGGATTGGCGGGATACTACCGCAAGTTCGTAGAAGGATTCTCGATTATCGCCAGACCCATGACCCAATTGCTGAAGAAGGACAAGAAGTTTGAATGGACGGACAAATGTGAAGCGAGTTTTCAAGAACTCAAGAGGAGATTGATTTCAGCCCCAATCTTAATCATGCTGGATATCACGAAGCCCTTCGACGTGTATTGTGATGCATCCAAGATCGGTCTCGGATGTGTGCTAATGCAAGAAGGCAAAGTTATATCTTATCTATCTCGGCAACTGAAACAACATGAGCAAAATTACCCAACCAATGACCTCGAACTCGCAGCCATAGTTCTAGCCCTGAAGACATGGAGGCATTACCTGATGGGAAATCGTTGTGAAATTTATTCGGATCACAAGAGCCTGAAGTATATATTCACTCAGAAGGATCTGAATATGAGGCAGAGAAGATGGATTGAGATAATCAAGGATTACGACCTGGACATTCACTATCACCCTGGTAAAGCCAATGTGGTAGCAGATGCCCTTAGCAGATTGCCGTGCCGCTTGAACTCCATGATGTTGAAGGAGCAACCAAGCCTGCACAAAAAGATGGAAGATTTCCGAATGGAATTAGTGAGTGAAGGATTTTTGGCTAGCATAGAACTTCAACCCACTTTGATCAGCCAGATCAAGGAGGCACAGAAAGGAAATGCTAGTATCGATGGAATCAAGCGTCGTATCGGTACAGGCAAAGTACCCGGATTCACCGAGGACGAAGAAGGAGTTCTGTGGTACAAAGGACGCCTTTGTGTACCTGCAGATTCTGAGTTGAAAGAAGTTATTCTGAAGGAAGCTCATGATACTCTTTATTCTATCCACCCCGGAGGAACTAAGATGTATCAAGATTTGAAAGAGCAATTTTGGTGGCATAAGATGAAGAGAGAAATTGGAAGTTATATCGCCAAGTGTGATATATGTCAGCGAGTCAAGGCAGGACATCAAAGACCCGCTGGATTGTTGCAACCATTGCAGATTCCGGAATGGAAATGGGATTCCGTTGGAATGGACTTTATCACCAGATTGCCTACTTCTAGTAGGGGAAATGACTCTATCTGGGTCATAGTGGACAGATTGTCCAAAGTCGCCCATTTCTTACCCATCAAGACCACATATCAGAGTTCGAAGCTAGCGGAGTTATACATCGCTAGAATCGTCAGTTTGCATGGAGTCCCCAAGAACATCATATCGGATCGAGGAACTTAGTTTACCTTGAGATTCTGGAAGAAAGTCCAAGAAGGTTTAGGAACCCGACTAGATTTTAGCACCGCGTATCACCCTCAGACCGATGGACAAACGGAGCGAGTAAATCAAATACTCGAAGACATGTTGAGAGCCTGTGTGTTAGAATATGGATCTAAGTGGGAAGACTGTCTACCATTTGCAGAATTTTCATACAACAACAGTTATCAAGCTAGTTTGCAAATGGCCCCATTTGAATTCATGTATGGAAGGAAATGTCGCACCCCTTTGAACTGGTCGGAAGTAGGAGAGAGTCAGATTTTCAGACCTGACATCCTATGAGAAGCAGAAGAGAGGGTTCACAAGATTCGTGAGCACCTCAAGACAGCCTAGTCCAGACAGAAGAGTTACGCTGACAAAAGACGTCGAGACCTCGCCTTTAACATCGGAGATTTTGTGTATCTGAAAGTGTCGCCATTGAAAGGAATGCAGCGTTTCCAACTCAAAGGAAAGTTAGCCCCTAGATATGTCGGACCCTTCAAGATTCTGAACCATCGAGGAGAAGTGTCGTATCAATTGGAACTGCCTGAAGAGATGTCAGCCATGCACAGTGTGTTCCATATCTCATTACTTCGCAAGTGCCTCGAAGTTCCAGAGAAGACCGAAGTGTTCAAGAATATCGATCATCGTACCATAGAGATCAACGATGATCTGACCTATCCTGAAGTGCCCATCCGTATTTTGGAAGAAGCCATCAAAACCACCAGAACTCGAAGCATCAAGTTTCTCAAAATTCAGTGGAGCGACCACACCGAAGAGGAAGCTACCTGGGAGCATGAAGATCACATCAGGACGGAGTTTCCCGATCTCTTCAAATCCTAGGTAATCTTTTTCGTCCTTTTTCAAATCTCGGGATGAGATTTTGTTTAAGGGGGGAAGGTTTGTAACATCCCAAAAATACTAAACTTGGATCATCAAACTCTAATCATCAAAATTAGGGTTAACAAAAACTTTTCAAATTAAAAATATGAAAGAATGCATATGTGTATGCATTACCAATTTGGATTCTTTTGAATTGCCATGCTTGTGTGTTTCTTTGCTTGTCATCGTAGCCACCGCTCGCCAAAGAGTTCGCCGCCTCTGCCTCATAGAGCATCGAGCATTTCCGACCGTTTGCCACCGCCCCTACAAGCACATTTAAACCTTAGAGCATCACCAGGAGACCACCGATCGATCGCCACCGTTGGCCATGCCTCTGTTGGAATTATGCCCTAGAGACAATAATAAAGATGTTATTATTATAATTCTTGTTCATGATAAAGTTTATATTCCATGCTAGAATTGTATTAAGCGGAAACATTAATACTTGTGTGGTTTGTGAACAACACCGTGTCCCTAGTACGCCTCTATGGACTAGCTCATTGATCAATGATGGTTAAGGTTTCCTAACCATAGACATGAGTTGTCAATTGATAATGAGATCATATCATTGGTAGAATGATATGGTGGACAGACCCAAACTAAGCAAAGCTATTAGATCGTTTCATCGTGTTCGTCTTTGCGAAGATTTTCTCATGTCAAATATTGTATTCCTTAGACCATGAGATAATACAACTCCCTGGTATCGGAAGAAAGCTTTGAGGTCATCAAACGTCATCCTATGAGAGGGTGATCATAAAGGTGTCTCTCAGGTGATCGGAAAGTATCTGTTGGGTTGTATGTATCGAGATGGGATTTGTCCCTCCCAAGTCGGAGAGATATACTTCAGGCCCACTCGGTAATCGATATCAACACCGCTTGCAAGCATGTGGTTAAGGAGTTAATCACAAAGTGATATCGGATTACGGAACGAGTAAAGTACTTGCTGTGAACGAGATTGAACTAGGTATGATGATACCGACGATCGAATCTCGGGTAAGTAAAATATCGCGAGACGAAGGGAATATATATATGGGATTGATTGAATCCTGGCATCGTGGTTCATCCGATATGATCATCGATGAATGTGTAGTCAATATGGGTGCCTGACCCACTGTTGATTATTGATAGAAGATCATGTGCATATTCTCGAACCGCAGGTCACACATAACGTGTCTCGGCGCTAGGATAGATTGGATATTTGGTTTATGAGTTTTTGTTGGTCTCGGATGGGATCCGGGACATCACGAGAGGTTCGGAATGGTCCGGAGAATAAGATTCATATAAGGCGTGCAGTTTTGGAGTTCGAATTGTTCCGGATTAATCGGTATTGTCGGAAGCTTTAGAACCTTCGGAAGGGGCCAACGTGGTCCCACCTTCCGGGAGGGGCATGGGCCTATGAGGGAGTGTCCTGGCGCATTGGGCCAGGGGCACAAGGCCCCATAGGGCCCAGCCGATCCTAGATAAGTTTACATCGTTTAAACTAGAGATAAGATAAGATAGGATTTCTAGATAAGGGAGAGTTTAAATTGTTTAAACTAGAGATAGGCTTGGAGGAGAGGCTAGGGCTGGCCCCCCTCTATAAATAGAGGGCTGGTGCGCCCCCCACACACACCTCCCTCCAAGCCCTAGTAGCCCTGCTGCCTTCCTCTCTCCCTCCCGACTGTTTGTGGAAGCCCTGCAGAAATTCTCCACCATATACACCACGCCGAGTGTTGTAGATCCAATCTATCTCTCCACCCTACTTGCTGATCCTAGGAAGGAGGAGGCGCCGAGGTGCTGCGTGTGCATCTCACGGAGGCACCGCCACTTGTGGTGCTAGATCGGATCGGATCGCGAGGAGGAGAAGCGACGACTACATCACCCACGTTAGGCGAACGTTCCGCGTCTTGAATGTTCAAGGGTATGAAGATCTAATCCAATCTCTCTCGTTGTTTGCATCTCCTAGATTAGATCTTGGCTTTCCCTGTCGCTTCCGTAGAAAATTTTGATTTACTATGCTGCGAAACCCTTGATGGTATCGAGCTAGATCTATGCGTAGATGTGATTCACGTAGAGAACGCAACATGGTTGTTGCGGCGTTGATGTTTTCTGTTGCAAGCCTCTTGTTTGTGTTCTTCTTATGGCGGCATAGTGAGATTGAAGCGGTCCAGGCCAACCTTACGCGACGTCGTTCATGAGACCGGCTCCGCACTTGCGTGTGGCTTGTTCCACATGCGGCTGGTGGATGTCGATTTCTCTCACTATAGTGATCATGGGATTAACACCGGAGTTTGGCAACCATAATATCACCGTTGTGGCTTTCCGTAGGTAAGAATCGTTCTTAGCATCTACTCCCATAAGCCACGTAAAACATGCAACAACAAAGTAGAGGCGTCTAACTTGTTTTTCCAGGGAGTGTTTTCCGTGATATGGTATGGCCCAAGATGTGATGTGTATATTGTATGCGATGATCATGTTTTGTAATGTTTCACGACTTGCATGTCGATGAGTACACAACGGCGAGCCATATGGTTGTCTTTATAATTGTGTATGACCTGCGAGTCAACTTCTTATACGCCATGTAATAGCTTTACTTTATCGCTAAGTAGTTAGCAATAGTTGTAGTTGCTATTCGTGGTGGAGGCAATCATGGTGGAGTGATGGAGATCATGCCGGAACGCACAAGATGGAGATCATTGCGCGAAGATTGGCTATACCATGTCACATAAAGTTATATGCATGTGATGTTTATCCTTTTATGTATCTTATTATGCTTAGATCGCGACGGTAGCATTATAAGATGATTCCTTACTTAAAGATCAAGATAAAAACTGTGTGCTCCCCAAGTATGCACCGTTGCGAAAGTTAAATCGTGTCCAAGCATCACGTGATGATCGGGTGCTATAGACTCTCGCTCACATACAACGGGTGCAAGCCAGTTTTGCACACGGAAATACTTGGGTCTAACTTGTGAGCCTAGCATGTACAGACATGGCCTCAGAACACAAGAACCGAAAGGTTAAGCATGAGTCATATGAATGATATGATCGACACTTCGTTGTCCACCATTGAAACCACATCTCTTCTCGTGATGATCGGATTAGGTGTGGTGAATTTGGATCGTGTTCACTAAACAACTTGAGGGATGTTGAATTTAGTGGGAGTTCATCTAGTAATTTGATTAAGTTGAACTATTTATCATGAACATAGTCTAAATTGTACTTACAAATCATAGATCACATGGCCAAGTCCAACTTCAACTTCAACGTTTTCTGAGAAAGAAAAGCTTAGAAACAATGGGTCTAACTTCACCAATGGTTCGCAATCTAAGAATCATTCATGGCGGTCAAAAGGACTATGTCCTTGGGAAAGCGTTAGGTGACCCCCCCTGCTGCAACTGCACCGGCTGATGAGAAAGCTGTCTATCAGTCGCGCAAAGATGATTATGGTGTGATTAAGAGCACCATGTTGTTTGCTATGGAACCGGAACTTCAAAATCGTTTTGAAAACTATCCCGGGCCCTTTGAGATTCTCGAAGATTTGAAAACTATGTTCCAGACTCAGGCCCGTTCTGAGAGATATGAGATCTCTAAGAAGTTCTTTAACTGCAAGATGGAGGAAGGGAGTTCCGTTAGTGAGCACGCCATAAAGATGTCGGGCTACACTCAACGCCTTGAGCAAGCTGGACGCAAGATTCGGAGGAGCTCAAGATTGACAGGTTCTGCAATCACTCCTCCGGCTACAAAAGTTTTGTAGTGAATCATAATCAGATTGGTTCCATCGATCACGAGCTCTTCGCGAAGTCAAGGCTGCGGAGGTGGACATCAAAAAGGATAATCATGTGTTGATGGTCAACAAACCCTCCTTTAAGAAAGGTAAGGGTGCAAAGAAGCCCTTCAAGAAAGGAGGCGGCAAGCGCATTGCCCCTACTGAGAAGAAGCTCAAGTCTGGCCCCAAGCCGGACACTGAGTGCTTCTATTGCAAGGACAAGGGTCCTTTGGGGCATCGTCCAAGTACTTAGCGGACAAGAAGGCTGGCACCATCAAAGGTATATTTGATATACATGTTATTGATGTTTTCCTTACTAGCCCTCGTTGTAGTGCACAGGTATTTGATCTGGTTCGGTTGCTAATATTTGTAACTCGAAGCAGAGCTACGGAATAGGCAATGACCTTGCGAGGGATGAGGTGACGATCTTGGCGTTGGCGGATCAAGAGTTGATGTGATGGCCGTCAAGACGCTCTCCTTAGTTTTACCTTCGAGATTAGTTTTAAACCTTAATAAATGTTATTATGTACTGCGTTGAGCATGAACATTATTTCTGGATCGTGTTTGTTGCAAGACGGTTATTCATTTAAATCGGAGAATAATGGTTGTTCTATTTATATGAGTAACATCTTTTATGGTCATGCACCTCTAGTGAGTGGTTTATTTCTTCTAAATCTCGAAAGGGATGAAACACACATCCATAACATTGAGGCTAAGAGATGCAAAGTAGATAGTGATAATACTACTTATTTGTGGCACTGTCGTCTAGGTCATATTGGTGTAAAGCGCATGAAGAAACTCCATTCTGATGGACTTTTGGAGTCTCTTGATTTTGAATCATTTGACACATGCGAACCATGCCTCATGGGCAAGATGATCAAAACCCCGTTCTCCGGTATGATGGAGCGAGCAACGGACTTGTTGGAAATCATACATACCGATGTATGCGGACCGATGAGTGTTTCGACGCGCGGTGAATATCGCTATTTTCTCACTTTTACCGATGACTTAAGTAGATATGGGTATATCTATTTAATGAAACATAAATCTGAAACGTTTGAAAAGTTTAAAGAATTTCAGAATGAAGTGGAGAACCATCATAACAAAAAGATTAAGTTTCTACGATCCGATCGTGGGGGCGAGTATCTGAGTTATGATTTTCTCACGCATCTTAAAGCAAGTGGAATCGTTTCACAACTCACGCCACCCGGAACACCACAGCGCAATGGTGTGTCTGAGCCTTGAATCGAACCCTATTAGATATGGTCCGATCGATGATGTCTCTTACTGATTTACCGTTATCATTTTGGGGTTATGCATTAGAAACCGCTGCATTCACTTTAAATAGGGCTCCATCTAAATCCGTTGAGACGACACCGTATGAACTGTGGTTTGGTACTAAACCTATGTTGTCGTTTCTTAAAGTTTGGGGATGCGAAGCTTACGTCAAGAAGTTGATGCCGGACAAGCTCGAACCCAAAGCGGAGAAATGCGTCTTCATAGGATACCCTAAGGAAACTATTGGGTATACCTTCTATCACAGAACCGAAGGCAAAGTGTTTGTCGCAAAGAACGGTTCCTTTCTTGAGAAGGAGTTTCTCTCGAAAGAAGTGAGTGGGAGGAAAGTAGAGCTAGACGAGGTTATTGAACCTTCTCTTGAATTGGAGAGTAGCGCAGCACCTGAAATTGTTCCGGTCACCGCACCAACAATAGAGGAAGCTAATGACAAGGATCATGAAGCTTGGACGATGTCATCGAACGTCGCAGGTCGACAAGGTCGCGCCCCTCCTGAGTGGTACGGCAACCCTGTCTTGACTGTCTTGTTAGTAGAAGACAGTGAACCTACGAACTATGAGGAAGCGATGATGAGCCCAGACTCTGAGAAATGGCTAGAAGCCATGAAATCCGAATTGGGATCCATGAGCGAAAACCAAGTATGGACTTTGGTGGACCCTCCTAGCGACCGAAAGGCCGTTGAGTGCAAATGGATTTTCAAGAAGAAAACGGACGCGGATGGTAATGTTACCGTCTATAAAGCACGGCTTGTTGCGAAAGGTTTTCGACAAGTTCAAGGTGTTGACTACGATGAGACTTTCTCTCCCGTAGCGATGTTTAAGTCCATTCGGATTTTATTAGCAATTGCTGCGTTTCATGATTATGAAATATGGCAGATGGATGTCAAGACTGCTTTCCTCAATGGCAACATTGATGAAGAGTTGTATATGATGCAACCCGAAGGTTTTGTCGATCCTAAGGATGCTGATAAAGTATGCAAACTTCAGCGTTGAATTTATGGACTGAAGCAAGCATCTCGGAGTTGGAATCTTTGTTTTGATCAAGTGATCAAGAGCTTTGGATTTGTACCAAATTGCTACGAAGCTTGCATCTACAAGAAAGTGAATGGGAGCTCGGTGACATTTCTGGTACTATATGTGGATGACATATTGATTATTGGAAATGACATCAACATGCTTAACGATGTGAAGAGTTATTTGAACAAGTGTTTTTCAATGAAAGACCTAGGTGAAGCTGCTTATATATTGGGCATCAAAATCTATAGAGATAGACAAAGACGCCTGATAGCTTTAAGCCAAAGTACATACCTAGACAAAGTTCTGAAAAGGTTCAGAATGGATAAGGCATTGAAAGGTTCAGTGCCTATGTTGTCAGGTAAGATATTGAGCAAGGCTCAGTGTCCAGCTACGGTAAATGATAGGGAAGCTATGAGCAAAGTGCCTTATGCCTCGGCCATAGGTTCCATCATGTATGCCATGCTGTGTACTAGACCGGATGTGTCCAATGCTCTTAGTTTGACGAGCAGATATCAAAGTGATCCAGGAGTGGAACACTGGACAGCCGTGAAGAACATCCTAAGGTACCTAAATAGGACTAAAGAAATGTTCTTAGTCTATGGGGTGATGAACATTGTCGTAAAAGGTTACGTCGATGCTAGTTTCGACAATCGACAAGGATGATTCTAAATCTCGAACGGGATACGTGTATATTTTGAATGGAGGAGCTGTGAGTCGAGAAGTCGCAAGCAAAGCGTGATCGCGGGATCTACGAGAAGCGGAATACATGGCTGCCGCGAAGGTCAAGTGAAGGAGTTTGGATCGAAACTTCATCATCGATCTTGGCGTGGTTCCAAGTGCATTGGACCCATGGAGATATAGTGTGACAACACTGGCGCCATAGCGCTCGCTAAGGAACCAAGATATCATCCAAAGACCAAGCATATCAACATAAGTTTCATATAATCCGAGATTATATAGCGGATGGAGATCTGAAGATCAGCAAAGTACATACAGATCTGAATGTCGCATCCATTGACTAAACCTCTTCCACGTGTAAAACATGATCGGCACCTCGATTGCCATGGGTGTGAGATTGTTGCCAAATGTGAACTAGATTATTGACTCTAGTGCAAGTGGGAGACTGTTGGAATTATGCCCTAGAGGCAATAATAAAGATGTTATTATTATAATTCTTGTTCATGATAAAGTTTATATTCCATGCTAGAATTGTATTAAGCGGAAACATTAATACTTGTGTGGTTTGTGAACAACACCGTGTCCCTAGTACGCCTCTATGGACTAGCTCATTGATCAATGATGGTTAAGGTTTCCTAACCATAGACATGAGTTGTCAATTGATAATGAGATCATATCATTGGGAGAATGATATGGTGGACAGACCCAAACTAAGCAAAGCTATTAGATCGTTTCATCGTGTTCGTCTTTGCGAAGATTTTCTCATGTCAAATATTGTATTCCTTAGACCATGAGATAATACAACTCAGTATCGGAAGAAAGCTTTGAGGTCATCAAACGTCATCCTATGAGAGGGTGATCATAAAGGTGTCTCTCAGGTGATCGGAAAGTATCTGTTGGGTTGTATGTATCGAGATGGGATTTGTCCCTCCCAAGTCAGAGAGATATACTCCGGGCCCACTCGGTAATCGATATCAACACCGCTTGCAAGCATGTGGTTAAGGTGTTAATCACAAAGTGATATCGGATTACGGAACGAGTAAAGTACTTGCTGTGAACGAGATTGAACTAGGTATGATGATACCGACGATCGAATCTCGGGTAAGTAAAATATCGCGAGACGAAGGGAATATATATATGGGATTGATTGAATCCTGGCATCGTGGTTCATCCGATATGATCATCGATGAATGTGTGGGAGTCAATATGTGTGCCTGCACTTTGTTGATTATTGATAGAAGATCATGTCTGCATATTCTCGAACCCGCAGGGTCACACACTTAACGTGTCTCGACACTAGGATAGATTGGATATTTGGTTTATGAGTTTTTGTTCGGAGTCTCGTATGGGATCCGGGACATCACGAGAGGTTCCGGAATGGTCCGGAGAATAAGATTCATATAAGGCAGTGCAGTTTTTGGAGTTCGGAATTGTTCCGGATTAATCGGTATTGTACCGGAAGCTTCTAGAACCTTCGGGAAGGGGGCCAACGTGGTCCCACCTTCCGGGAGGGGGCATGGGCCTATGAGGGAGTGTCCTGGCCGCATTGGGCCAGGGGCACAAGGCCCCATAGGGCCCAGCCGATCCTAGATAAGTTTAAATCGTTTAAACTAGAGATAAGATAAGATAGGATTTCTAGATAAGGGAGAGTTTAAATTGTTTAAACTAGAGATAGGCTTGGAGGAGAGGCTAGGGCTGGCCGCCCCCCTCTATAAATAGAGGGCTGGTGCGCCCCCCTCCCTACACACACCTCCCTCCAAGCCCTAGTAGCCCTGCTGCCTTCCTCTCTCCCTCCCGACTGTTTGTAGGCGAAGCCCTGCTGCAGAAATTCTCCACCATATACACCACGCCGTCGTGTTGTAGATCCAATCTATCTCTCCACCCTACTTGCTGATCCGAGGAAGGAGGAGACGTCGAGGTGCTGCACGTGTGCATCTCACGGAGGCACCGCCACTTGTGGTGCTAGATCGGATCGGACCGCGAGGAGGAGAAGCGAGTACGACTACATCACCCACGTTTAATGCTCGCCAGCGTGTCTTGAATCTTCAAGGGTATGAAGATCTAATCCAATCTCTCTCGTTGTTTGCATCTCCTAGATTAGATCTTGGCTTTCCTTCTGTTCGCTTCCGTAGAAAATTTTGATTTACTATGCTGCGAAACAGTTCAGCCTCTAGCTGCCCGTAGCCGTGTCGCCACCGTCGCCTGCCCATCGCGTTCGGTCTCGCCATCGAGCCTATAAAAGGAGGCCTCCCCTGCTCGAATTCTTCACACCATTCCACTCCTCTCTCACCCAGAACCACCCCACCTTAGTCCCGGAGTAAGGCGAGCAGCGCATCACCGGAATTGCGCTGGAGCAGGCCGCCTCTAGAGAAGAAGGGCGCCATCGATTTTGTCCACCCCAGGAGGAGCTGCCGGTACCAAGAGGTTCGCCGTCATCGACTTCATTGTTCGCCCGCATCGCCGACCTTCGCCTGAGCCCCGGTGAGCCTCCCACGACCCCCACCTGCCGCGTTAGGGTTCTGTCTCGCCGGCGTTGCCCGACGTGGACGATGAACTAGAGCCGTTAGATTAGAACAAGATCCCACGGTCCACGTTGCCCCGTACCGCTTCGCACCCCCCGTCTCACTGACGCGTGGGGACAACAACTTAACCAGCCCGCTTAAGCGCTGTGCATAGCAGGCCGGCCCATTATCGTCTCCCGCGCGACCCAGCCGTTTGAATTTAGATTTTTCTATTTTCATTCAAACACAGTTTTGTGCCTAGTTTCAAAAATCAACCCAGCTCGATTCAGTGAACCAAATTGAATGAAACCAATATTGTTAGAAAGGTCTTGAAATGCTTAATCCAAGCCCGTTGGATTCAAATCATTTGGATCTATAGATCAACCTTGGTAAGAATAACAAGGCAGAGGCTTTTCTGCATTCAAACATTTTTCAAATTTAAACCATAATAGCTTTTGAGTTGATTCCAACTCTCAAAAATCACATTTGATCATACCTTTCAGAATATATAAAAATATATGGGTTTACTATCACATCCCAAAATTTTCCAAATTTTGTAATGTGAAAAATAAATAAACAAAATAAATAATTGTTGAAATTTAGGGTGAAAAGAAACTTTTTTGTTTCTAAGTGGAAACTTAAAATCCCATCTTGAACAAACTTTGGTTAATGTTTGAATCCAACTAATTTCAAATCAAGTGAAATGCATTCATCAATGAATGTATCTTGAAATTTAAACACTTGGAAAAGTTAAACCAAAACCCTAAACCCTAATGGAATAAATCATTTCCAAGATCTCTCTAAGACTATGGATTTGTTCCATATAAATTTTTTTCAACAAACATTAGTAAATGATCAAGAATGACAAATAGAAACATTATAAAACCATAGAAGTTGGTTTCACTTAATTTGGAGCCATAGATAAAATCTTATGAATTTAATAAGATAAGGAAATTGAATTACCCAAAGCTAATAAAGCACCTATCTAAAAATCCATACCAAATGGTAAGCAATTAATCCTAAAGAGATTTAAAAGGATAAACAAATATTAAATAATATTTTACAAAATGGAATCACCAAGTTTTAGTCTTTAAATAAAAAGATATGGTCTTAAAAGACAAAGGAAGAAATAATAAATAAGGACTATTTGATAAGAGCTAAATTAAATCTTGGCCTAATCCATAAGCAAATGGAATGAATATAATCCAAATCCAAATAAAATAAAAGGATAAAGAATTTTTCCCAAATAAAATAATATGGTCCTAACCAAATTCTATTCTATTTGATTAAGACAAAATCACTATTAAGGATGATTAATTAAATCATGGGAAAATAATATTTAGAATTTACCCAAGTGGAATAAAAGTTATTTAATTAACTTAAATAGGATCAAAGAAATCAACTAAATAAATGGAATTAAACCCATATTTTAATTTCATTAGAATAAAGACAAATACCCAATTTAAATGATTAACAAATCATTGTTAAAAAAATATTCCAAATAATTCAAGATGAATTATTTGACACCCTAATAAATAAATAAAACATACTGATTAGGTTTGGTAAAAATATGGATTTCAAATAAAATTTTAAAACACATTAAAAACCTATTTGAAATAAAGACAAATGTCCATTTATAAAATAAATAAAGACCCTAAAAAGAATAAAAAAATTATTCTAAATTTGACTTTAGAGTATGTTAATAAACAGTATCAAAATCTACACATAGTTTGGAAGAAGTTTGAATTCAAATGAATGTTTGAAATGATTAAACAAAATCAAACAGAATAATAGAAATGGAAAAAGAATCAGAATAAAAAAATGAAAGAAGCCAGCCCAACCAGACTAGGCCCAGCTAGCCCAGTCCAGCCCACTCCCTCACTCCCCGAGCGAATCGTTTTTCACCCAGACCCACACCCGCATCGCCGCTGACTGCCGGGACCCACTCATCCTCTCTCTCTCTCGCTGACAACAACGCCCCACCCGTCAGGCTTCTTCCTCACCCACCGCGGCGACCACGCCTCCTCCCCAGACGTTTCTGTCACCGTTTCTTTGATTGAATTTGCGGTAATGACGCCATTTAACCGCCCCTGACCACGCCCCCTTAAACGCCTCCCTCTTCTCCCTCTTTCCCCTCTGTTTCCAGCTCCTCCCCGCCCCAGGCTGCCCCAAATTTTTGCTCCAGCTCTCACTGCCTCCGGCAAGCTCCGGAGAAGAATCCGGCGAGCTCGACCCTTCCCTTACCCCATACTGCACGCAGACTCACTCCTCATCAATGTGCGCATCTGCCCATAGCTCCAGCTTGCTCGCGTGCGCCCCGGGACGTCGCCTTCGACGACACCAACACGCCACCGCCTCCTGCTCGAACTCCGGCGACATCTCCTGGTGAGCCCAGACCACCCCGGACCCTCTCGTTGATGCTCTCGCACTCTCCTCTCTCGCACGCATATAACACTGCTCTCCGTTTGCCTTAGCGCGCCCGCAATCCTCGCCTCCGTCAAGACTAGTACGTGCCCGACGCCAGGCGAAACTCCGGCGAGAAATCACCGTCATACTCAAGCGCCCTTCACCAACCAAGGATACGACGAGCATCGGCAAGATCATGCGATTCTGGTGAGCCATTCCACTCCTCTTCTCCCCCCTATATCGTTGGCAACCTCGCTTGCCGAGCGCGCCGCCACCACTTGTGGCCTCCAGCGCCGCCCGTCTAAGGTCGTTGCGTCTAGACTGTTGGATGTTGATCTGTTGGCTTAGATAGAAAGTTAGCGAAACGGCATCTGTTGATCTAGTCCGTGCATTGTTAGTTAGATCCAACGGCCATAGCTGTGTGATCCACACGAACCGGTACCAGCCTATAGAAACACGCCACGTGGCCAGACTCTGGTTTTAAAAGCAGAATTTGATCTATTGGATATGTAAACTTGCAAAATTCATAACTTTCAATCCACACCTCCAAATTTTGCAAATTTTATATCAATGGAATCAGCAGACCAAGTACTATCCAACCATGCACTTTTTTTAATGAATTGCTTCTGGTAAAATGGTTGTTTTTTCAGAAACTTGTGTAGGCATAATTTGAATATAAAATTCATTCTAAAATTATTTTTCTGATAAAACCATTGGCAAATGGATTGTTTTGAACCTACTGACCATAGAAACCAACTTGTGGATTCAAAAACATATTTTGTGAGGCAAAAGAATAAATCTTTGATTTAGAACATTTCTAGTCAAATAAAAATAATGTTTATATGTTAAAAATGCTTTTGGAGGAAACCCTTTGGGAAATGTTTTGATTTAAACACTCTGACCCTAAACACCAAGTTTTAGAATTTAAAAATGTATTTTGATGAACCCTATAAATTATTACTTTGCTTAAAAGCATTTTCAACCACATAAAATAATGTTTTGGTTTAAAAAGGGTTTATAGGTAAAATCTTTTGCAAATGGTTTTGCCACTTTTATAAAATGACCAATAGGTGTCTTATAATGTTTATAACCTATTAGAAACCACTTTTCCAAATAAAACAATCTTTAGCATGCTTTCATGCATTGCTTTGTTTCTATTATTTTATGTGATGTTTGGCTGAATGGTAGATTGAATTTTTTGCTTGCTTGATTGAATTGTAGTGGAATTTGAAGAGTGTGATCATTGCAAGATCAAGGAGTGAACTTATATTCTCTACCAAAAAGGCAAATGATGCTTCATACTTTTGTCCCATTATTTTCACTATGCATTAGTGATATTTCTAAGTAGGACTTGCATGGAATTTTTGCTAAGTATAAACTATGCCATGGGCATTCCTAGCAGATGAAACCTTAGTAGAAATTTCCTAAGTTAAGAATCCTACTACTATCATAGTTAGCTTAGCTAGTAGAAAACAAGGGTGGATTATATTCATGCTATGGAATATTTCTAAGTCAAGGACTTGTGTTTTTGTTTAATAAAACAACTAAGTGAATGAAACACCTGGGTGGAATGGAAAGAATGGTTTGTGTTGAGTGGTTATGCAAGTCCAGTATGCTGGGGAAAACTTGGGCATCACCAAGTCCAGTATGCTGGGGAAAACTTGGTATCTCACTTGTGGAATGCCACCTAGGAACAAAGAGATTTGAGATGTCAAATGTTGAGAAGCTTCAAGTGCAACCACATGGAATTATGGGCTCTGCCTGGATCATATAGGTTGCAATAACTTAGCCAAATGGACAGTTGGTGGTAGGGGTTTGATAGGTTGGAGCGCGTCCATTCTGGTCTAAGGGAAGGCTTACGAAGATCTTGTCTTGGTGAAACCAAGTCTTGTGGGGAAAGTGCACCACCTCTACAGAGTGTAAAATCTAAGTACTTAGCCATGTCCCTGGCAAAGGACAATTTGAGCATCAAGACATGGAAGCTATGAAGAATCTCCTCATCCAAATTTCTAAGTTAAAAACTTGTGGTTGAACAAGGGTGAAGGTTCACCAATTTTCTATTGGTGGTTCCTTGGGTGATTTTGACAAACAAAAACTTAGTGTTTTCAAATGATAAGGAAAATCTATTTTGAGCAAAGCAAGACTAAGCTCCACTTAGCCAATTGCATATAGATGATAAACCCCACTATACTACCATAGTATCGCTTGCCAATACAATTCAAATGTATTGACCCTTGTGGCTGTAACTTATTACGTTGCAGGTTTGTTTGATGTTAGTGAAGTGTGTTGATTAGGATTACAAGTCTACAACCAACATGATTGCCTGTGGCACTTTGAAGATGAAGGACCCCATGCTATAGTTATTCTGCTGCATTGTAATGAGATAGCCAATTGAGCTATGTAAGATGTAATGAATTATTTTATTCCTGGTTATAAAGTTGTATTATGACCTTTGTTTCTTGATATTACATCTTAACTGTGGATGCTAGCTATTGATCTAGGGACTAACATTGTAAACACAGGGATCTCTACCTTATTAAAGGTTGGGACCTTTACAGATGGTATCAGAGCACTGTGTTGCCTGTAGGATTTGTAACCCTAGGATTGGACAAAACCCCATAGAAAAATAGGAGTTGTATTTGTTCCAAAACTTATTTACAAACAATCTTGTAAACTCTTTCCTCAACCTATTTGGTTTTGATTTTACATCTCTTCTATTTCAAACTTGATGGACAAAACCTCCCCATGGCCAAATACTTCAACTTTAGTTACACCAAGGACTTCAACTTGGATATCACTAAGGACTACAAGTGAGACAAGAAATATTGCTCAAGACTTGAAGACTAAGGAAACCCAACTCAAAAGGGACCATCATTACCTTTGAAGTTTTGTGACCAAGATACAAGAATTTCTCCAAAGATACAATGATCTTGCTCATGAAAAGTCAACTAAGAAGAATGGAAAGATCCCAAGTGAATCATATTGTTGGACCACCATATTTAGATTAAATCAAACACACCAACTTATGTGGTGTAGCAAAAATATTTTGTTGCCTAAAAATGTGCTTGAAACTTGTTGTTTGAGTGGAATGATTGTTTTTGATTGCTTGCACATTGCTTGTGTGAATTGTGTTGTGTGTGATTAGAATTATTTCCTTAGAAATGTTTTGCCTATTCTAATCCCAATCCAACCCAAACAGATGACTACCCCAGGAGACTCTGACATCAAGGATGGTGACAACAACAATAACAACCAAGAGATGCACATGAGAGAACTCATAGTAACCCAAACCCAGTTGAACCAAGTGACAACTTAGTTTTTAGCCAACAACAATGAGTTAGACCCAACCATGCAAAGGTTTTTCGAAACCCAAACCCAATTGATGCAAAAGGTGACAAATCAAATGATCAACATGGGAGACAACCCTTCCCAGAGGATTTGTGACAATAAGGATGTCAATGATGATATTCTAGAAGGAACCCAAGCTTGCAATGTTTGTGGAGACAAGGATCACACTTCCAAAGAGCATGAAGATCAATGCCCTAATTGTGAAGAGAAGCATCCAACTAATCAATGCCCCACATCCCAAGCTACTTGTTTCCTATGTGAAGGAAATAATCATGTCCCTATCCAATGCCCCACATATTCCATAGTTCAACAAAGGAAACAAGGTGGAGTGCATCAACAGATTGTAAACCCCCATGAGGGAACAACTTCTACCAAGAAGGGTGAAGACAAAGGAAAATCTCAGCTTGCACTTCCATGCAATATGACTCAATTTGATGGACCAAATAGGAAACATATGTATTATCCAAGGAAAAGATTAAGGAGACCAGGAGACTTTCCCACTTTGAGATAAGATATGAAGAGCATGAACTAGAAGAACTCCTAGCTTTGGAGAAACCCAAGAAGAAGAAAGACAAAAGCCAAGTGCAATGTTGCCATTGCAAAGAGATGGGACACTATGCCAATGAATGTCCTGAGAAGAAACAAAAATATAAGGAGATTAGCCAAGTGTGGTGCAATAACTGCAAAGAGCTAGGCCATTATGTATCAACTTGTCCACAGAAGATACGAGAAGAGCTCAATCTTGTCACATGTTACAATTGTGGTAACCAAGGACATTATGCAAGCAATTGTCCAGAAAAGATGAAGCACAAGATAAACAAGCCTATGAAGGATCTCAGCCTTGTCACATGTTTCAAGTGTGGAAACAAAGGACACTATGCAGATGTTTGCCCAGAGAAACTTCATCAAGACCCCAAGCAAGCCAAGATGAAGTCTAGTTGGAAATTTTTAAGGGTGGTAGTACCCTAGTTGCTTTGAGCCAACTTGTAACCCTATCCTTCCAAAATCTCGGGACGAGATTTCTTTTAAGGGTGGTAGCCTGTCACATCCCAAAATTTTCCAAATTTTGTAATGTGAATAATAAAGAAACAAAATAAATAATTGTTGAAATTTAGGGTGAAAAGAAACTTTTTTGTTTCTAAGTGGAAACTTAAAATCCCATCTTGAACAAACTTTGGTTAATGTTTGAATCCAACTAATTTCAAATCAAGTGAAATGCATTCATCAATGAATGTATCTTGAAATTTAAACACTTGGAAAAGTTAAACCAAAACCCTAAACCCTAATGGAATAAATCATTTCCAAGATCTCTCTAAGACTATGGATTTGTTCCATATAATTTTTTTCAACAAACATTAGTAAATGATCAAGAATGACAAATAGAAACATTATAAAACCATATAAGTTGGTTTCACTTAATTTGGAGCCATAGATAAAATCTTATGAATTTAAAGATAAGGAAATTGAATTACCCAAAGCTAATAAAGCACCTATCTAAAAATCCATACCAAATGGTAAGCAATTAATCCTAAAGAGATTTAAAAGGATAAACAAATATTAAATAAGATTTTACAAATTGGAATCACCAAGTTTTAGTCTTTAAATAAAAAGATATGGTCTTAAAAGACAAAGGAAGAAATAATAAATAAGGACTATTTGATAAGAGCTAAATTAAATCTTGGCCTAATCCATAAGCAAATGGAATGAATATAATCCAAATCCAAATAAAATAAAAGGATAAAGAATTTTCCCAAATAAAATAATATGGTCCTAACCAAATTCTATTCTATTTGATTAAGACAAAATCACTATTAAGGATGATTAATTAAATCATGGGAAAATAATATTTAGAATTTACCTAAGTAGAATAAAAGTTATTTAATTAACTTAAATAGGATCAAAGAAATCAAGTAAATAAATGGAATTAAACCCATATTTTAATTTCATTGGAATAAAGACAAATACCCAATTTAAATGATTAAAAAATCATTGTTAAAAAAATATTCCAAATAATTCAAGCTGAATTATTTGAAATGCTAATAAATAAATAAAACATACTGATTAGGTTTGGTAAAATTATGGATTTCAAATAAAATTTTAAAACACATTAAAAACTTATTTGAAATAAAGACAAATGTCCATTTATAAAATAAATAAAGACCCTAAAAAGAATAAAAAAATTATTCTAAATTTGACTTTAGAGTATGTTAATAAACAGTATCAAAATCTACACATAGTTTGGAAGAAGTTTGAATTCAAATGAATGTTTGAAATGATTAAACAAAATCAAAACAGAATAATAGAAATGGAAAAAGAAAAAGAATCAGAAAAAAAATGAAAGAAGCCAGCCCAACCAGACTAGGCCCAGCTAGCCCAGTCCAGCCCACTCCCTCACTCCCCGAGCGAATCGTTTTTCACCCAGACCCACACCCGCATCGCCGCTGACTGCCGGGACCCACTCATCCTCTCTCTCTCTCGCTGACAACAACGCCCCACCCGTCAGGCTTCTTCCTCACCCACCGCGGCGACCACGCCTCCTCCCCAGACGTTTCTGTCACCGTTTCTTTGATTGAATTTGCGGTAATGACGCCATTTAACCGCCCCTGACCACGCCCCCTTAAACGCCTCCCTCTTCTCCCTCTTTCCCCTCTGTTTCCAGCTCCTCCCCGCCCCAGGCTGCCCCAAATTTTTGCTCCAGCTCTCACTGCCTCCGGCAAGCTCCGGAGAAGAATCCGGCGAGCTCGACCCTTCCCTTACCCCATACTGCACGCAGACTCACTCCTCATCAATGTGCGCATCTGCCCATAGCTCCAGCTTGCTCGCGCGCGCCCCGGGACGTCGCCTTCGACGACACCAACACGCCACCGCCTCCTGCTCGAACTCCGGCGACATCTCCTGGTGAGCCCAGACCACCCCGGACCCTCTCGTTGATGCTCTCGCACTCTCCTCTCTTGCACACATCTAATGCTGCTCTCCGTTTGCCTTAGCGTGCCTCGCCTCCGTCAAGACCAGTACGTGCCCGACGCCAGGCGAAACTCCGGTGAGCAATCACCATCATCCTCCAGCGCCCCTTCGCCAACCAAGGATACGACGAGCATCAGCAAGATCATGCGATTCTGGTGAGCCATTCCACTCCTCTTCTCCCCCTGTATCGTCGGCAACCTCGCTTGCTGAGCGCGCCGCCGCCACTTGCGGCCTCCAGGGCCACCCGTCTAAGGTCGTTGCGTCTGGACCGTTGGATGTTGATCTGTTGACTTAGATAGAAAGTTAGCGAAACTGTATCTATTGACCTAGTCTGTGCGTTGTTAGTTAGATCCAACGGCCGTAGCTGCTTGATCCACACGAACCGGTACCAGCCTATAGAAACACGCCACATGGCCAGACTCTGGTTTTAAAAACAGAATTTGATCTATTGGATATGTAAACTTGCAAAATTCATCATTTTCAATCCACACATCCAAATTTTGCAAATTTTATATCAATGGAATCAGCAGACCAAGTACTATCCAACCATGCACTTTGTTTAATGAATTGCTTCTGGTAAAATGGTTGTTTTTGGAGAAACTTGTGTAGGCATAATTTGAATATAAAATTCATTCTAAAATTATTTTTGTGATAAAACCTTTGGAAAATGGATTGTTTGAACCTACTGACCATAGAAACCAACTTGTGGATTCAAAAACATATTTTGTGAGGCAAAAGAATAAATCTTTGATTTAGAACATTTCTAGTCAAATAAAAATAATGTTTATATGTTAAAAATGCTTTTGGAGGAAATCCTTTGGGAAATGTTTTGATTTAAACACTCTGACCCTAAACACCAAGTTTTAGAATTTAAAAATGTATTTTGATGAACCCTATAAATTATTACTTTGCTTAAAAGCATTTTCAACCACATAAAATAATGTTTTGGTTTAAAAAGGGTTTATAGGTAAAATCTTTTGCAAATGGTTTTGCCACTTTTATAAAATGACCAATAGGTGTCTTATAATGTTTATAACCTATTAGAAACCACTTTTCCAAATAAAACAATCTTTAGCATGCTTTCATGCATTGCTTTGTTTCTATTATTTTATGTGATGTTTGGCTGAATGGTAGATTGAATTTTTTGCTTGCTTGATTGAATTGTAGTGGAATTTGAAGAGTGTGATCATTGCAAGATCAAGGAGTGAACTTATATTCTCTACCAAAAAGGCAAATGATGCTTCATACTTTTGTCCCATTATTTTCACTATGCATTAGTGATATTTCTAAGTAGGACTTGCATGGAATTTTTGCTAAGTATAAACTATGCCATGGGCATTCCTAGCAGATGAAACCTTAGTAGAAATTTCCTAAGTTAAGAATCCTACTACTATCATAGTTAGCTTAGCTAGTAGAAAACAAGGGTGGATTATATTCATGCTATGGAATATTTCTAAGTCAAGGACTTGTGTTTTTGTTTAATAAAACAACTAAGTGAATGAAACACCTGGGTGGAATGGAAAGAATGGTTTGTGTTGAGTGGTTATGCAAGTCCAAGATGTCTTTGGAAAACTTGGGCATCACCAAGTCCAGTATGCTGGGGAAAACTTGGTATCTCACTTGTGGAATGCCACCTAGGAACAAAGAGATTTGAGATGTCAAATGTTGAGAAGCTTCAAGTGCAGCCACATGGAATTATGGGCTCTGCCTGGATCATATAGGTTGCAATAACTTAGCCAAATGGACAGTTGGTGGTAGGGGTTTGATAGGTTGGAGCGCGTCCATTCTGGTCTAAGGGAAGGCTTCTGAAAGATCTTGTCTTGGTGAAACCAAGTCTTGTGGGGAAAGTGCACCACCTCTACAGAGTGTAAAATCTAAGTACTTAGCCATGTCCCTGGCAAAGGACAATTTGAGCATCAAGACATGGAAGCTATGAAGAATCTCCTCATCCAAATTTCTAAGTTAAAAACTTGTGGTTGAACAAGGGTGAAGGTTCACCAATTTTCTATTGGTGGTTCCTTGGGTGATTTTGACAAACAAAAACTTAGTGTTTTCAAATGATAAGGAAAATCTATTTTGAGCAAAGCAAGACTAAGCTCCACTTAGCCAATTGCATATAGATGATAGACCCCACTATACTACCATAGTATCGCTTGCCAATACAATTCAAATGTATTGACCCTTGTGGCTATAACTTATTATGTTGCAGGTTTGTTTGATGTTAGTAAAGTGTTTTGATTAGGATTACAAGTCTACAACCAACATGATTGCCTGTGGCACTTTGAAGATGAAGGACCCCATGCTATAGTTATTCTACTGCATTGTAGTGAGATAGCCAATTGAGCTATGTAAGATGTAATGAATTATTTTATTCCTGGTTATAAAGTTTTATTACGACCTTTGTTTCTTGATATTACATCTTAACTATGTATGCTAGCTATTGATCTAGGGACTAGCATTGTAAACACAGGAATCTCTACCTTATTAAAGGTTGGGACCTTTACATTTACTTACAGAAATAATGTTCAAGTAATAAAAGAAGGCCATATAGGCATTTCTAGTCACTTTTTTTATTTAAAATGAAAGGGTTAAACCTTATTAAATTGTGACACCACTTTAAATCACATTCCCATGTACTGAAATATGTGGTGATGACATGTGTCAACATGATCCCATGTTTGGTTTGGAGAATATTAAATCGTAAGTAGTTTGCCAATGAGTAGAAATTACTTTTCTAAAAATAAAATCATTAAGTCAAATGCTTTAGTCTTGTAATGTTAGTGATGGTGCTAGATCATCTATAGAACCCCTTTGTGTGATGATTGAAAGTAGTTAAGTATTTTTTGGTGATTGTGTACCTCTTATTTATTTATAGAGGCTAGTACCGACCAAGGATACAAGGAGGAAGAAGGATACTACAAAGAAGAGGCCGAGGAGAACTTCAACCACTGCTCTGCACAGGGCAAGCCTAATACCACTAGTTGATTTAGCAAGCTAACACTTGCAAGATACTCTACTTTAGCAAGCCCATACTTGCAAGCTATTAACTTAGCAAGCTTATACTGAGACTGATGCAAGAAAATACTTGCTTGTTACCATGCCAACTAGATGCCTTAAGCATATGTGATCATACCCACTTGATAACCCACTCCTAGTTTTACTTGCAAGCTTTCTACTTTATTTCTTTATCAAAGCTTTTTCTTAGAGTTTATTTAAGTGAATTGTAGATTCTAGGAGGTTAACTGAAGGTTGCATAAAGAGCATAAAATTTGGCCTAAGCTAGATAATCTTGATGTCATCCTAAGGCATGAGATGGAACTTAGTTAAAACTCCACTAGTTTATCACCCCTCATTAGTACTGTCGTGGTGGTGGCACGGCAGATGCCATGGGTAGGCTTAAGTTGGGGGGCGAATGGGTGCTTGTGGTCACCGGGGAGGGAGTGCACGGTCAAGCCATGCACGAAGAACAAGAAGAACTCTCCACACTTGACAATTTGATTGATACCCCAAAGATTACAAGTGCTCCTTGAGCTATATTGTCTTGAGTACGCAGCACATGTTCTCTACTTGGTCCAACCTCCTTCTACTACTGTTATGCCCTCCCTTATATTGGCATTGCTAGCTAGCTAATACCCCTTTGGGTTCTAGGGTTTACTGTTCGGGTCTTGGTCCCTACAATATGGGCCGGGTTATGGGCTTGCCCTAAGCCCATAGGCCCGGTCCATAAAGCTTGACAGCTAACGGTCTTCTGGTACGCTGCTTCTTGTTCTTTTTGGCGTCACGCAGTTACTTTGTACGTCAGTGCTTGCTTTGGGCGTCACTCGGCTCCTTTTGTGTCACCCGGCGTCGCCCCTCTCTTTTGACCATGCTTTACCATGGTCCTTCCCGAACCTTACTCGTAAAGGTGCCACGCGTCCTTCCCGACTCGTCCCTTCCTCGGTTGACTCGGCTCGTTGGTACCTGCAAGGGTTACAACTTTGTCCTATACGGGCCGAGATAGTATATATCTCGGCTTGCTTGCTTATCTTACCCAGCCGTTCTTACCAGGCCTGGTTCATTTTTCACTCGGAGCCAACCCAGCTGTGCTATGTTTCCCCTCTCCTGACCCTACCGGGGGTTATCCCCCCGGCATTAGTCCCTGAAGCTGGTGAGGTCTAGCAGTTCAAGCTATTAGGCGTCTCCAGGTTCCTTTTGTGTGAATGGAACTTAGTTTTTGTCTTTTATCTACCTCAGTTTTGCATCTTGCTGGGTTAGTCTGACAATTTCGGGTCAATTCTTCGACCTCTTAGCTCATTCTTGCCTCGAGCCGAGTTATTTTGGCCAATTCCGGGTCATTTTCGGCGTGCTTCAGTCACTGACAACCAGTAATCATGATTACTTGCCTCAATTTTTGTTCCAAGTTCACAGCAAGATGCTGATGGTCATCCTCCTCCTGTGGCAGTCCCATCGGTCTGCGCCTCTTGTCCTTCCAGCCGTGACATGGCACTGGATTTTTCGTGTTTCTTTGGCTACGTGGCGCTCGCTGACTGGCTCACCCGGCGTGGTACACGGCCACACACTGGCCGCACGACACAGTTAGATCCCACTACGGGGGTTTTTACTGCCCTTAAGTAGGGGTTGGGGGTTTCCACTTCCCCCACGCCCGTTCAGTTTCCTTAGCCTTTCTTCTTCCTCGCGCCTGCAAGATTGAACTACCTCCTTTGCGGTTCCTTCTCCTTCTTGCTCCAGTGCTGCGATTGCCCCTGCCCTGTTTCGATTTCAGCACGGGTTCTCGTTGCTCCAAGTCCCTCCTTTCCATGGAGGAGACAGACTCCGACGATCCCATTGATGCTCGTGACAACGCTGATGGTGCTGAGGAACAGGAGGTTCCCTCCGGCGAGCGCGGTGGTTGGGAAGGCTCTGAGGTCTCCGCCGAAGAGGTGGAGTGGCTCCGCTCCACCAGACGCATTCCACTGCAAGTGGATTGCCGTCTCCCCGCCGGTGAGATTTCCCCCACCCCTCAAGCTAGCGAGCAGGTGGTTTTTCTTTCACACTTTGAACGTGGTTTTGCTCTTCCTGTGAGCACTTTATTTTCCTCGTTTCTTTCTACCTTCCATCTGCAGACCCACCATCTTCCTGCCAACGCAATTGGCTCTCTCTCTTGTTTCATCTCTGCCTGCGAGGCCTATCTTGGAATTTGGCCTACAGTTCTTCTATGGGCCAAGTATTTTCGCTTCGAAGTCCAGGTTGTCCCCCAGCCTGGTGCTCCTTGATCCGAGAAAAGGCCGACCCGGTGTGGTGCTGCTAGCATCACCCCCAGGAGAGATTCTATCTTTCCTCGGGTTACCGGCATTGACTCTTGCAAGAAGTGGCATAGAACCTTTTTCTATGTCAAAAACAGCGGGTCCACCGATAACATCCGGCTTCCCCCTTTCTCGGACGAGGTACCCGACAAGAAGCACTGGCAACTTGACCCGCGCGACCAAGACGCTGCGGTTAACGAGGCAAACGCTATCCTGGAAAGGTTGCTGTCTCCGGATGAGAATTTTCATCTCGCCGACTTTGACCTCATGTGCACCTTCATCTCACACCGGGTAAGCCCCATCCAAGCCAGGAGCCACAAGATGTGCTTCATGAGCGGGTCTCATGATCCCACTCGGCATTCCACCAAGGAGCTCACCCATGACTCCATAGCCCGCCGAGTAAGCTCAATATTTAAACTCAACTTGGCGGATGACTGGGCCTGGAGTTGCCCTCCATTTAGCCGGGTCAGGCATGTCCCCTAGGTAAGTTTCCGGATTACTTTCTCGCCGAGTAGGCTTTAGCTCTTTTGCCACACTTAGCTTAGTTTTTATTCTCTCATTCTGTTTGTCTTTCGCAGAATCTCCTTCACCATGTTGATGACAGTACTATCCCTCCTGTTGGTTATCATGGGGACCGCTCTGACTCGGATGAGGTCGAGTATGACCTGGAGTGCTACATGCCGATCCCGCACACTGCAACCGCTCCTGCTTCGGGTAAGAGTCAATATCGCAATCCCTTACAAGACTGGTCTGACGATGATGAGGATGATGATTGTACAATTTTGAAGGTATATGCCTTGTGAGCTTAACCTTTTTGCTTATCCGAGTAAGCCTGTTATTTACTTTTGCAGCTGGCCAGGTACATGTGATCCCTCCTCTCGCCGTGGGCGGAGTCGGCAAGTGACATGGTTATACCCTACGGGTACGTGACTTCAGCATACCTGGTCCAGCCCAAGGAAGGCCCACAGTAGATATACGCTGGCCCATGAAGATTTTCGGGTGGCCAAGGCCCATGACGCCTTCGGATCCTTGGAGAGCAAGACTAGCATAGATAGGAAATTCAAAGGGGTAAAACCCTAGAACCTGTAACCGACTAGGACTATGCCCGCGACCTGCCTAAGTCTATAAAGGCCAGAGGGCACGCCCTAGATCTCTCGACTCATACTTTCGACACGCCTCCACGCCAGATCGAATCACAGCACCTCAGAACCTTCGCTCTGCCGTAATCAAGAGCGCATAAGGTGAGTAGGTTTTCCCTCCGGGGGCCTGAACCTGGGTAAATCTCGTGTCCCCTGGTTGCTTGTCTGTTAACCGTGCCATGATCTCCAGCATCCCCATCTTCTCCAAAACCCAAGTCCATAACAATGGGCATTGCCGAGATTAAACCTCGTCAATTGGCGCCGTCCGTGGGAATCGGGGCTGCTGATTGTGCGATCGTGACGGTCCCGACCCGATCGATCTACAACTCTGCAGCGACGGAGAATCACCTCCTCTTCGGAACTTTCGACTTCACCGCCCACTCTCCGGCCACCATGAAGGATTTCGAGCCCATAGGCGACGGACTCGAAATTTTGTTCAGGAGCTTTTGCTTCCAGGTGGGACAAACTGGCACCCTCCGCCTTCCTGAGCGGGTGCCCGTGCCATCAATCAGGCCCGCCTCATGGGCTCCACATCCCGTGCTACGCACATCACCATCGATAAATGAGTTCTACAATAGCAGCAGCTGCAACTCTGATCTGTGCGATCCACCTTCGGATGAAGGGACCTACGGTTCCGGATCCGAAAGCTGCGGCAGCAACGAACCGATCTATGGGCGCTACCTATGCGCCGCGGTCATCTAGGAGCAGCAAACGCCTAACCCGCCGCCCAACACGAACCCGAACCCACAGGATAGAAACGGCGGAAATGGCGGGAACAGAAGAAGCCAGTCCCCCCACCCGAAGGGGAAAACAACGACCACGTCATCCAACTTAGCAAAGAAGGATGGGTCCAGGCATGCCGTGCCGTTGCAGGCGACATAGTCCTACCCGTGGACTCCCCACGTGACCTACTGATGGCGTACCACTACCTCCTCATCGAGGAGCATAAGAAGCAAGTCAAGATGCAGGAGACGCTCGACAAACGCAAGCAAGTAGCCTCCGAGTCCAGCGCGCGACGAGCTGCGCTCTCCGCCATGGCACCCGGCTCTAGCACGAATAGAAACCAGGGAAACAAGCACCGCTCGCGGGAGGAGAACATGGATCCCAAGGAACGCCGTGATGTGACCCGAACTCTCCACACATCATTCATGGATATGGATGCCGACGGCAACATCATCCCGAAGACATCGCAAGCTGCGATCATGGCAGTCACTGCGTATCTCGCGGCACACCAACCTCCGGAAGGGGACCCGAAAAGAGCCATGCATAAGTCCGCACTCACCGGACTCGGACTCGTCGGAGCTGCGCTCCACGAAGACGCTCCTGCGGAGCCGAAGAAGAAAGCTCCGGTCAGGCGTGACCGGAGCCCCACCCCTTCATCTGAAGAGGAGGAGGAGCACGACCTTCCTCGAAGGAAGAAGAGCTCGCATCGCAATAAACACGACTACGACGCCAGAGACGCGCTTACACAGCGCAAAATCGACAAAGCACGAGCCAAACGCGCATGCTCGTCCGAGTCCGAGATGGATGAATATGAAGGAGAACTCTGTGGAGCTCGATGCTTCAGCAGATCTGTTCGGCGAACACAGATTCCACACAATTTCAAGCTTCCTTTGGATACTCCGAAGTTCAATGGCACGCAAGATCCAAAATCTTGGCTCAGCGATCATCTGTCATCCGTCAAGCTGCATGGCGGTAACAAAGAAACCGCCATGCAATGCCTCCAGCTGTAGCTGACAGGCGTGTCGTGGGTCTGGCTCAGCAGCCTATCATCAGGATCCATCCGAAGTTGGGAGGAGCTAGCTTACAGCTTCATCCAAAATTTCAAGGGCACCAGCAAGAGGCCCGCCTCAATCGAAGAGTTGCGAGCTTGCACTCAGAGAACGTGGGAATCTATTTGCTCGTACATATTACGCTGGTCTACCACCAAGAACTCCGCAGCACATATCTCCGAGGAGAGGGCCATCGACGCCTTCAGAGACGGCGTCAAACGCCAAGATTTCAAGGAGGAACTTGAGCGTGTCAAGCCCAAGACACTTGACCACCTCATGGAAATTGCCAACAGTTGGGCAGACGGCGAAGATTGCATCCAACGAGCGCAATCAGATGAAGAGGACGACTACGGCCGAACGCCAAGAGGAGAGGAGATCGCGTGTCTACGAAGACCGCGACGGACCCGACATGGTCGCGGCTGGCTACGCCGACCGCCGCAACGACAACAACCGCAACAGCGGAGGATACCGCGGAGGAAATTTCCGCGACAGCGGACGACTGGCACAGTCGGGGCAACGCCGCGACCGCGACAACGGACCCTCGGCATTCGACAAACTTTCGGGTCCATGCACCATCCACTTCTACATCGACAAACAAGATGGCAAAAAGAAAGCCAGTCACATGCTCAAGGTCTGCCGCGAGTTCCAGAAACTCAGCGAAAGCATGGTGCAGATGAGGCAACAAGCCCCAACCCCTACGTTCCGAAACACACCCGCGCCAGGAGAAATAGCACACGGAGATCCTCCACCGCCACCTATTGGAGGGCCAAACCAACCAGTCGCACCAGCGCAAAACAACGCCGGGGTCGGGTACCCCCCACCAAAGGGAGCACTAAATATGATCCAGAAGGGACGCCCCACAAACAGGGTGCAGAAGAAAATCACCCGACAAATCAACTTGGCCGTGGCAACTCGCCGCAATCCTCGAGTACCTCAGGATCGGAGTCCTGCATCACATTCACTGCGCGGATCACCTTGCCAGATCCTCGCCTGTGTCATGCTGCCCTGGTGCTGGAGGCGCAGATCGGAGGCTTCGAGATGAGTAGCGTCTTCATGGACGGCGGCAGCGGCATCAATCTGATGTTCGCAAGCACTCTAGCAGCTATGCGGATCCCGCAATGCAGCCTGGAACAATCAGACACAACGTTCCATGGCATTGTCCCAGGAAAGGGCATATTCCCCCTGGGTAAAATAGGGCTCGACGTCATCTTCAGGAAGCCGGACAACTTTCGGCAGGAGCGTCTGAATTCGAAGTGGTGGACTGGCCGTCGCAATACCACGCTATCCTGGGGCGTGTAGCATTCGCAAGGTTCCTGGCCGTCCCACACTGTAGCATCCCAATTGTCTAACAATTGCAATGCTACTAGCCTAGTCTACATAGATGCTACTTCCTACATATAATTGTTGCATCATAAATATATCATGCTCATGTCATCATGCCACCTTGCATTTGAGCATCATATAAAACCCTTTTCCATCTGGTTCTTATCTCATATGCATTATTAATTGTATTTGCTTCTTGATATTGTATTTGGTTATTGATATATTGCTTAGTGCCCAAGTTGAGTTGGGGGCATATCTCTTATTAATTCCACCACCTTTTTCTTTCACCACCTTATAATTCCACCATCCAACTAAATATGAGCTTGGCATTTATTGAGTTTACCTCTAGCTCATGTGGGTTAGGATGGATCCAATCCTATTCCACATGCTCTCATCTTAGCATCATGTTGTTTTCACAATATTGAAATATGAGAGCCACATGGCCACCTTTGCATGCCTTGTGAGTGGAACCTTTTTCCTAGCTTCCATATGTGTGGTTTTGGGGTTATCATCATGTTGGGATATTTAGTGAGCTTATTAAATACCTAGTGGCATATACACACTAGCAAGTTCCAAATATAATCCAATATGATCATCTCCATATACTCCACTTGGAATTCTTCTAAATTCCTTTGCTTGGGCCTTACTCCATATTTTGGGATGCATAATAATAATGCCATGAATTAATGATGTTTTCACAAGTATCAACATGGCATTAAATGTTTTGCATGGCCCATGCAAGTACCACCTTTATGCTTGTCATTTGGATTTTTATTTGGATTTTGAGTGGATTTAAACCACATCTCTCTCTCTCTCCTCTTAGCTTGATCTTGTTTGATCTTGCTTAAGACCATCATCACCACATCCCCTCTTTTCTTGCCTTGTTTTGTTAGAGCTTGGCTTAGCTTGTCTTGATCTTAACAAAAACTAAACCTAGCTCTCACCTCCCTCTCATCTAATCTACCACCCCCTCTAAACCTAGCTCAAAGCTAAACCCTAAACCCTCAGTACCCCCTCTCTCGGCCTCTCCTCTCTCTAGCGTGCAGGCCCCTCCCTAGCTAACCACCCCAGGCCGAGGCCATACCCCAACCCTAACTGGCTACCCTCTCCTATCCAGACCTAGCTACCACCCTGCCTAACCCTAGACCTAACCATGCCCTCCCTCTCTCTCTCTCTCCCCTCAGTGCCCCACCGAGCCACTCTCCCAGGCCTCGCCGTCCCCACTGGCAGCCTCACCTTCCCCAAAGACCACCTCCCCTGCCAGCTCGTGCACGTGAGGGAGGGTGCAAAAAGGTGGCCGAGCCAACCTTCCCCTCCCCCACGCATCCTCACCTGCCCCTCGCGTTCTTATCCACCCCTCGCCCCTCTAGCCTTCCCCAGATCCGCCCAGGGCGACGCTCCCGTCTCCCCTTCCTCTCCTCTCCTCCACCTAGCCTCGCCGGCCACCGTCGGTCTCCTTCTTCCTCCGTCGTTCCAGGAGGCGCAGGCGGGCAGCAGCGTGTCAGCGAGGACGATAAGGCCGCCCTGCGTCGCCCCTGTACCTGCAGACGAAGGAGGAGGACGCCCAGGCCGAGGAGCACCCGCGCCGCCCGACGAAGCCCTAGCTCGCCGCCGTCTGCCTCGTCGCCGATCAAGCGCGCCCCTGCCCGAACCATCTGCACCGGCACACTCGCGGTGAGCATCCCCTTCCCCTAGACATCATCGCAGTCGTCGTGGGTTCTTGTAGACGCCGGACCAGACGTCGAGCACCCTCGGTGCAATCGCCGTTTGCTAACACCGCAAGCTCCCGCGACGCCCTGAACCCTAGCTAAGCCGCTGCCTCCCTCCTAGCATCTGCCCAAGCCCGTAAGATGCAGCCGCCCTCTCAAGGCCAGCCCGAGGCCCGCTCGACTCCCGCCCGCTCTGCGACGCTCTGTTCATGAAGTGAGGAGAAGCTTCTGATCTGCATGGCGCGTTTGCAATAACCCTCCACTTTTCTTCCGCTTAACCGGCTCCCTCCAGGCCCACATGTCTCCACAGGTTTTTGCAAAAGGCTCCGGCGTTTGGTGCTATCAACCCATGATCCTCGCTATGCCGTGGCACACCCTTGGTCGCCACGACGCGTGGGCTCGAAGACCCAGCCCCACCTTTGTCATCCTCTGCGGCTAGACTAACCCTCGAGTGATGTAAGCGTTTCAGGCGTGTTGCCCAATCGATCTGTGGCCCACTTGTCGCGTGAGGCTAGCTCCCTCTGAGTATAAAAAGTATTTCTGAAATCTGTTTAAATTCAAACCTTATTTCAAATTAATTCAAATTCAAATATAAATCTGTTTTTCAATATCTTTTCAAATATTAATCCAAATAATACAAATAATATATGTTTTCAAATCAGAAAAATGTGAGGAATTCAAATATGCCATTCAAAATATATTTTGAACACTTAAATTTCCAAGTTTAATTAAATTACAATAAATGCCCCTTTTTCTTAAATAATTAATAACTTTTGATTTATAAGTCCAAATTTAATAAATAATATGTCTAAAATGATTAGCTCGACGAGACCTTTCTGTTTATGCATTCCATGGTTTGAATTGAAGCATGAATCATATAAATATAAAGTATACAGCAACTAATATGAAAATAAAATGAGCTCAAAACTAAATAAAATGCTTTAATATTGTATTCCACACCTCACCCATGCCATGCTACTTAATTGCCATGCAAATTGTGCATCATTCATCATGGCATGATTGTTTGCTTGATGCATTTATTCATATGCTTGTGCTCTTTATTTATGTCGGTCCTTGTTTGTTTGGTTCTTCTTCGAATAGGCCGAAAGGTGGATATATCAAGAGAACCAGGAGCACTACCCAGATCCATTCCTTGCTTCAACTGAGCTGCCAGGCAAGCACTACCACATGCTTGCATACATACAGTACCTATTGCCTCTATCTTATTCTTGCATCATTGAGTCGCGTTTGCATTAAATTGAATCCCAAGTATTGCATAGCCTTTACTTTAAAACCCCACCGAAGCTTGTTCCTCCATCCCATGAGCCATTACTACAGGAGTTGTTTGAGCCATGCGAGTCGTAGAACAGCATGTGTAGGGTATGTGAGTGTCTGATGGATAACGAGGTACCTAAACAACTTAACCTGAGTAGTAATGGGATAACTAATGAAAGTGGCACCGGTGAGCAATATCTGTTATTTGGTTTTTATGCTCACTTGTGTCCCGTAAGACCCCGAGTACTTGATCCCTGTTCCAAGAATATTCGCGCTATCCACATCCGGGAGGCTTATGGACCCCCCTGAGCCAGAGCTTGATTCATTCTTATTTCTTGGGGCCACAACTAGTTTGAGGTTTTATTTACTATCCTGTACTTATGCCATGCTTTACTGCTTTATTTACGATTGTGTGAGGAGCACGTTGTCTGTTTAGGAAGCGGAGTTTTCGGTATCGACAAGTCCCAGCTTTTGGGATCTGCATTGCTTACAGCCATTGGCGCAAACCTTGAGTCCGTCTGAGTCAGCTAACTTCGTTGCTGGTAGCTTAATGGGGTGGCCCCCTGAAATATTTCAATCTGTAATTGCTTTGTCGTGATCGCTCGTTGGGTTTTGATTTGGTTTTTCCGAGGCATATCGAGTGTGTGTTGTTATTTGTGCACCCTCAGGTACAACTTTCAAAGCCGTGTCCGGTTATGGACGACTTGGAGCACAGTTTTCGACCATAGACAAGCATAACTAAAGTACCGCTTTTAATTTGACTAGACTAGGTACCGACTAGTAAATAGTGCAACACTCAAGGAATGGATAATAAAACCGCCAACGGATGGGGTTGTTCGTCCGCTTCCTCGTAGGTGCGAGGAGGAGGATGGATCTGTTAAGATTACCTTCATAACTGTATAACTGTTGTTATTAATTCACGGACATCCGCCTATCTCGTTAGGCGGATGGTTAGCGATATCAGAGAATTGCTAGGGTTTATCGTTTGCTGCAATTGCCACCCTGTGTTGTGTCCCTTTAGAGGCATAAAGACTTGCCGAGTACCCCTAGGGTCTCACACGATAAATTATTGGTTCAGATGAACATGTACACTGCAAGATGGATACTGGGTGGAAGAAACAGACGATGTGGGCAACGATCATTCGGTGTAGAGATTCCGGGAACGGGATCCATGAGATCTGTGGGATGTGCTTATTTATGGGGCATCTTATGCCGATTTGCTTCTTATCCGTACTCGGATTTTGTCTTCCGCTTCCGCTTGATACTCTGTTGATTGATGTATGAGGAGATATCCTGAACTATTATATCTATCTAGGATATTTGGATCTTGCCGTATGGCGTTGCTATATTTCCTTTCTTTTAGCTGGAATGGCTCTGATGTACTATTGTATGGTGGCTTGCATACATACTCACTTGTGTATGTAGTTGATCCTTCGCTTTGACACGCCTGCGTTCTTGTCCCGATGTTTGGAAATGGTTGGGACGGCCGAAAGGTCTACCTGTGAGTGGCATTTGGGCCCCACCGTACTATTTCAACCATTTCTGATCATCCAGGCTTGTACTAGGAGCGTAATTCACCGAGGTAGTTACAATTGGTATCAGAGCCATCCCGACCTTCAGGGTCTCAGCCAAATGGTCGTTGTCTGTCTAGCAAATATTTTTGGTAGTTATGTATACTAGGGAAAAACAAAACGTGAGAGTAGGACTGCTTCCACTTTTCTTCTTACCCACCCACCCACCCCTTTTCTGGTAAGGAAGTGTAACGTTTTCAATCCTCTTCTTAAATTCAAACTAGGATTCACGTGTTCTGGGATTCCGTAGTACCATAGGTTGTGTGTGTGTGTGAGTGTGTAATTCCTTGTCTATCTGTTGCATCCAAGTTGTTATCTTATCGGCCTTTTGGTTATCAACTGTTGGTACATTCCATACCGACAGGCTTTTGAAAACCGGCGCGATCTATCTGACTCCTTGTCAACCGGTGCCATCTTCTTAAGGGTGTTCTTCCTTCCAGCAACTCCTCTTTCTGTGAAAGTATCTGTAGCTAATCTCTATCTACTAAGAGATTTTGCGCATCTATTGGTATTTTAACGCCGAAAATTGCGGAAAATTTTTCTTTGATCCATCTGTGTTTCCACACTCCTTTTCAGTCGTGTGTGAAACATTATCTATCTCTCTTTTATCAGCATGTCCATGCTAACTCATTCTTTTGTCACCGGCGCTTAATCTTGGAGTTTCTTTTCATCTCCTTTTCTCTTGGGCTAATTACATAACATGTGTCGATCCGATGCTGGTGATTGTAATTTGGTTCTCGGCATAGCTATATTCCACTCATGATAGTGTCGATTGGAATATGGAAAATGCTATCAACTCTATCCTCCAGATGGATACGGTTATCTCCTGTGATTTTGGGTACACCGTGATCCTATCTATGCTTATTCAAGCATCCTTGGAAATCCGGAGTTTCTCAAGGCACTACGGCGGTCTATCATCTGTTCATCATGCTGCACATCTTTTTTTTTTTAGCTCCATATCTGCACATCTTTTTCGTCTCTGATAGCTCATACCATAAGCAAAGCTATATCATCGTTTCTTGTCCAAGATCTCTTTATCTTTGTAACCGGTGATCCGATCGACAATGTCAACCAGGTGACATCTCTTTTCCTTCCGGAGGACCATATAATCTATTCTTTCAATGCATCTTCTCCAACACAAACCCGTGCTCTTAATATTGATCTTTCAAAGAGCGTTGAGCTCAGGAAGTGTTTCGAGCATTTGTTCGTTTATCCCGCCTCTTGAACTTGATATTCTGGGAATATCTTGTTAATCCATGGTGGTATATGTTGATAATATGCTTGCCATTCGATATCAATGGAAGGACATGGAAGATCATCTGTGTCCCTTTCTCTCAAGCTTCGTGAGCACTGCCTGTGTGCAAAGTTCTCAAGCATGAATTCTGACTTCTTGAAGTCACCTATCTCGGCCATGTCCCCCTGCTAAATATATTGCTTCAATTCGGGAATCAGCAAGTTCATTGTTAATTCCATCTTCCATCTTCAATCAAACCCGGAGTTTTTCTTTGTTGGCAAGTTATCATCGTCGTTCCGCTAAAGTTTTCCTCAAAACTGCTAAATCTCTCTCAATCTTTTCAAGCACAACATGGAGTTCTTTCACCTCAGTCTCGTCAAGTGATCTCTTGAAACCCTCTTGTTCTATCGTCTATGCTCAATCCACCGGAGGCCATGAAGACCTTTCAGATCTTTCGTAATCCTTCTGTTCAAGTGGTGTTATCTTTTTCTTTATCTGTGGAATCTTGTAGTTGTCTCCGTGATCTCCCTTCATATCTTTCTGGTGGCTTGGTTTTTCCGACATGACAACAACATCATCATCTTTATCTATCTATGAATCCAGCGAATCGTTTGCATCTATCCTTGTTTTCTAACGAAGTTCCATGAATTTTTGTCTATACCTTCAGTCTGTTTCGGTAGTTGGATTGCATGGTTTTCTTATTCATGTGCGGAGTAATGCTTTGAGTGCGGGATGGAGTAGCTACCATACCACTACTCTTATCATTCGCTTTTGTACATTGAATTGGTGAATTAATGTGATTTCACTCATTCCACGGAAGTTAGAAGTGGCCTTTATCCCTTGATACTTTACTTCCGTCCTTGTCTTTCCGGAGTGCTCTCTCGAAGAAAGTAATCAATAATCTCTCGATGATGATCTATCTTTCCTACACGGAGCAAAATCTTCAATTATCTGGTGGAAACAAACGCAAACTCTTTGCGGTCCTCGTCTTTCTACCGGTGCTCGACATCCCCAAACAAGATGAAAGGAAACCCTATCTCTCTGTTTCATAAATTCTTTTTCTGTGGTAAAGCCAGTTATGGTTGATGCCATCAGCCGCAAATCTATTGCGTTAGCCTCAAGGCTAAAGAAAGCAATAAGTATCTCTACAATAAATTCCAGATCCTCTATGTTATTGGCTTCTTAGCATTCCACCATGATCTGGCGTCACATCCGTCTCTGGGAGTTATATCCGCGCACCTCAATTGCGTGATCCTTCGGAGTATTACCGGCGCAACAAGAATCTAATCCGACGATGTCTAGCTAAATCTTTCTGTTCTTATCAAGGGACTCTATTGTTTGAAGGCAATATTGTTTCCGAACTTCTTTTCTCAAATCCGAGAGAGGATACGATGCTATTGTCATAGTGGTTCAAAACCTCTCCAATCTAGCTCTTTTCTTCCGGCGAGGCAAAGATTCATCCTCTCTAGTATCGGTAAATCTTTAATCTTATCGGTGTTCCTTTCTTTATCCATGCTGCATCATCTTCCCCTTCTTTTCACAAGTGGTTCTATTCTTTTATCTTGTTTCTTGAGAAAACCGGAGCTATGTCTATCCTATCCTTCTTGTCTCACGTTAATCCTTCAACTCTTCTACCCGTCGTTTCTCTAGCAAAACGCAAGACTCGCAACAAGTCTAGCAAGTTTTGCAAGGTGTAGTGGTCGCACCATTCCTTTCTTCATCACCTTGGGAACGTGAGGGTCACCTTCGTTCGGACACCGCCTATCCTTGTGTTGTTTTCTTTTTCCTAGGAATCTCGGGGCGAGATTCTTGTTTAGTGGGGGAGAGTTGTAGCATCCCAATTGTCTAACAATTGCAATGCTACTAGCCTAGTCTACATAGATGCTACTTCCTACATATAATTGTTGCATCATAAATATATCATGCTCATGTCATCATGCCACCTTGCATTTGAGCATCATATAAAACCCTTTTCCATCTGGTTCTTATCTCATATGCATTATTAATTGTATTTGCTTCTTGATATTGTATTTGGTTCTTGATATATTGCTTAGTGCCCAAGTTGAGTTGGGGGCATATCTCTTATTAATTCCACCACCTTTTTCTTTCACCACCTTATAATTCCACCATCCAACTAAATATGAGCTTGGCATTTATTGAGTTTACCTCTAGCTCATGTGGGTTAGGATGGATCCAATCCTATTCCACATGCTCTCATCTTAGCATCATGTTGTTTTCACAATATTGAAATATGAGAGCCACATGGCCACCTTTGCATGCCTTGTGAGTGGAACCTTTTTCCTAGCTTCCATATGTGTGGTTTTGGGGTTATCATCATGTTGGGATATTTAGTGAGCTTATTAAATACCTAGTGGCATATACACACTAGCAAGTTCCAAATATAATCCAATATGATCATCTCCATATACTCCACTTGGAATTCTTCTAAATTCCTTTGCTTGGGCCTTACTCCATATTTTGGGATGCATAATAATAATGCCATGAATTAATGATGTTTTCACAAGTATCAACATGGCATTAAATGTTTTGCATGGCCCATGCAAGTACCACCTTTATGCTTGTCATTTGGATTTTATTTGGATTTTGAGTGGATTTAAACCACATCTCTCTCTCTCTCTCCTCTTAGCTTGATCTTGTTTGATCTTGCTTAAGACCATCATCACCACATCCCCTCTTTTCTTGCCTTGTTTTGTTAGAGCTTGGCTTAGCTTGTCTTGATCTTAACAAAAACTAAACCTAGCTCTCACCTCCCTCTCATCTAATCTACCACCCCCTCTAAACCTAGCTCAAAGCTAAACCCTAAACCCTAAGTACCCCCTCTCTCTCGGCCTCTCCTCTCTCTAGCATGCAGGCCCCTCCCTAGCTACCAACCACCCTGTGTCGAGGCCATACCCCAGCCTAACTGGCTACCCTCCTATCCAGACCTAGCTACCACCTGCCCTAACCCTAGACCGAACCATGCCCTCCCTCTCTCTTCTCCCTCTGCCCCTGCCCCACACCGAGCCACTCTCCAGTGCCTCCGTCCCCACTGGCAGCCTCACCTTCCCCAAAGACCACCTCCCTGCCCGGCTCGTGCACGTGAGGGAGGGTGCAAAAGGTGGCCGAGCCAACCTTCCTCCCCCACGCATCCTCACCTGCCTCGCTCTTATCCACCCTCGCCCTCTAGCCTTCCCCAGATCCGCCCAGGCGACGCTCCTGCCTCCCCTTCCTCTCCTCTCCTCCACCTAGCCTCGCTGCCACCGCCGGTCTCCTTCTTCCTCCGTCGTTCAGGAGGCGCAGCGGGCAGCAGCGTGTCGAGGACGATAAGGCCGCCTGCGCCGCCTCAGCACTGCAGACGAAGGAGGAGGCCCAGCCGAGGAGCACCAGCCTCGACGAAGCCCTAGCTCGCCGCCCCGCTTGTCGCCGATCAAGCGCCACCGCCCAACCATCTGACCACGCACACTCGCGGTGAGCATCCCTTCCCTAGACATCATCGCAGCTGTCGTGGGTTCTTGTAGACGCCGGACAGACGGCCGAGCACCCTCGGTAATCGCCGCTTGCTAACACCGCAAGCTCCCGCGACGCCTGAACCCTAGCTAAGCCGCCTCCCTCCTAGCATCCGCCAAGCCCGGTAGCTGGCCGCTCACAGGCTGCCAGCCCGAGGTCTGCTCGACTCCCGCCCGCTCTGCACGCGCCTGCGCGAGCGGAGGAGAAGCACAGATGCATGGCACGTTTTGCAATAACCCCCTCCACTTTTCTACTGCTTAACCCGCGCTCCCTCCAGGCCCACATGTCTGTCTCCCTGGGTTTTTGCAAAAAGGCTCCCAACGTTTGGTGCTATCAACCTGCAGTCCTCGCTATGCCGCGTGGCACACCCCTTGGTCGCCACGACGCTGGGGCCTCAAGACCCCCCGCCCCACTCATCCTTCAAGGCTAGACTAACCTCGAGTGATGTATGCGTTTCAGGCGCGTGTTGCCCAGTCAAGATCAGGCCCACTTGTCTGTGATAAAGGGCTAGCTCCCTCTGAGTATAAAAAGTATTTCCGAAATCTGTTTAAATTCAAACCTTATTTCAAATTAATTCAAATTCAAATATAAATCTGTTTTTCAATATCTTTTCAAATATTAATCCAAATAATACAAATAATATATGTTTTCAAATCAGAAAAATGTGAGGAATTCAAATATGCCATTCAAAATATATTTTGAACACTTAAATTTCCAAGTTTAATTAAATTACAATAAATGCCCCTTTTTCTTAAATAATTAATAACTTTTGATTTATAAGTCCAAATTTAATAAATAATATGTCTAAAATGATTAGCTCGACGAGACCTTTCTGTTTATGCATTCCATGGTTTGAATTGAAGCATGCATCATATAAATATAAAGTATACAGCAACTAATATGAAAATAAAATGAGCTCAAAACTAAATAAAATGCTTTAATATTGTATTCCACACCTCACCCATGCCATGCTACTTAATTGCCATGCAAATTGTGCATCATTCATCATGGCATGATTGTTTGCTTGATGCATTTATTCATATGCTTGTGCTCTTTATTTATGTCGGTCCTTGTTTGTTTGGTTCTTCTTCGAATAGACGCTGAGCAGGGGATATATCAAGAGAACCAGGAGCACTACCCAGATCCATTCCTTGCTTCAACTGAGCTGCCAGGCAAGCACTACCACATGCTTGCATACATACAGTACCTATTGCCTCTATCTTATTCTTGCATCATTGAGTCGCGTTTGCATTAAATTGAATCCCAAGTATTGCATAGCCTTTACTTTAAAACCCCACCGAAGCTTGTTCCTCCATCCCATGAGCCATTACTACAGGAGTTGTTTGAGCCATGCGAGTCGAGAACAAAGATGTGTAGGGTATGTGAGTGTCGATGGATAACGAGGTACCTAAACAACTTAACCTGAGTAGTAATGGGATAACTAATGAAAGTGGCACCGTGAGCAATATTCATTATTTGGTTTTTATGCTCACTTGTGTCCCGTAAGACCCCGAGTACTTAATCCCTGTTCCAAGAATATTCGCGCTATCCACATCCGGGAGGCTTATGGACCCCCCTGAGCCAGAGCTTGATTCATTCTTATTTCTTGGGGCCACAACTAGTTTGAGGTTTTATTTACTATCCTGTACTTATGCCATGCTTTACTGCTTTATTTACGATTGTGTGAGGAGCACGCTGTACTGTTTAGGAAGCGGAGTGTTTTCGCGGTATCGACAGTCCCAGTTTTGGGATCTGCTGTCGTTTACAGCCATTGGCGCAAACCTTGAGTCCGTCTCGGAGTCAGCTAACTTCGTTGCGGGTAGCTTAATGGGGTGGCCCCCTGAAATATTTCTGAATCCTGTAATTGCTTTGTCGTGACTGCCTCGTTGGGTTTTGATTTGGTTTTTCCGAGGCATATCGAGTGTGTGTTGCTATTTGTGCACCCCTGCAGGGTACAACTTTCTGAAAGCCGTGTCCGCGGTTATGGACGACTTGGAGCACAGTTCTCGACCATAGACAAGCATAACTAAAGTAACGTTTTTAATTTGACTAGACTAGGTACCTGACTAGTAAATAGTGCAACACTCAAGGAATGGATAATAAAACTGCCAACGGATGGGGGTTGTTCGTCCGCTTCCTCGTAGGTAAGCGAGGAGGAGGATGGATCTGTTAAGATTACCTTCATAACTGTTATAATCATGTTACATTCACGGACATCCGCCTATCTCTCGTTAGGCGGATGGTTAGCGAGTATCTCAGTAGAATTGCTAGGGTTTATCGTTTGCTGCAATTGCGTCACCCTGTGTTGTGTCCCTTTAGAGGCATAAAGACTTGCTGAGTCTAGGGTCTCACACGATAAATTATTGGTTCATGAACAGTACACTCGCAAGATGGATACTGGGTGGAAGAAACAGACGATGTGGGCAACGATCATTCGTGTAGAGATTCCGAACGGGATCCATGAGATCTGGTATGGATGTGCTTATTTATGGGGCATCTTATGCCGATTTGCTTCTTATCCGTACTCGGATTTTGTCTTCCGCTTCCGCTTGATACTCTGTTGATTGATGTATGAGGAGATATCCTGAACTATTATATCTATCTAGGATATTTGGATCTTGCCGTATGGCGTTGCTATATTTCCTTTCTTTTTAGCTGGAATGGCTCTGATGTACTATTGTATGGTGGCTTGCATACATACTCACTTGTGTATGTAGTTGATCCTTCGCTTTGCCGACACGCCCGTTCTTGTCCCGATGTTTGGAAATGGTTGGGACGGCCGAAAGGTCTACCCGTGAGTGGCATTTGGGCCCCACCGTACTATTTCAACCATTTCTGATCATCCAGGCTTGTACTAGGAGCGTAATTCACCGAGGTAGTTACACACACTACGCATACCTACTACTCAAAATGCCAGGACCAAGGGGCGTCATCACAGTCCACGGGAGCTTCACCCGATCGGACCAATGCGACAGGGATTTCAACAAAATCTCCCAGTCTTTCGGCATGCAAGACGAGCTTGTAAGACTCCATGAGGTAACGGACAATGGGGTACCCCCAGTCACAAGGCAGAACGCACCTGACATGTCCTTCGACTCCACCGTCAACACCAAGAAATTACAGGTCCATTCGACGGATGCCTCCAAGACGGCCTTGATCGCCAATGACCTCAGCACCACATAGGAAGGCGCGCTCGTCAAATTCCTCCGTGAGCGCTGGGAAATCTTCGCCTGGTGTCCTGCGGACATGCCAGGAGTTCCCAGGGAATTCGCCGAGCATGCACTCAATGTCTTTCCAGACACCAAGCCAGTCAAGCAGTCCATCCGAAGACTATCGGAGCCACGAGCCGAAGCTATCGGCAAGGAAATCAATAGACTACTCGCTGCAGACTTCATCAGGGAAATCAAAGAAAGCGAATGGCTTGCAAACACGGTGATGGTCCCGAAGAAGGACACGGACATCCTGCGGATGTGCGTGGACTTCACGTCACTAAATAAGCATTGCCAAAAGGACCACTTCCCTCTTCCACGGATCGACCAGATCATCGATTCGACTGCAGGTTGCGAGAAACTCTCCTTCCTCGACGCCTACTCAGGCTATAACCAGATTCGGCTCAAGGTCGAAGATCAGGAGAAAACGACGTTTATCACACCGTTCGGAGTATTCTCACATAACACAATGCCCTTCGGGCTAAAGAACACGGGTGCCACGTACCAGCGATGCATGCAGGCCTGCCTCAAGGACCAGATCGGTCGCAATGTCCAAGTCTATGTCGACGACATAGTAATAAAAACTAAGGAGGCAAGGACACTTATCGACGATCTCCGCGAGACGTTCGAAAACCTTGATCTCTACAGGATCAAGCTCAATCCCGAAAAGTGCGCCTTCGGTGTCCCATCAGGTCAGCTGCTCGGGTACTTCATCTCTCAACGAGGGATCAAGGCGAACCCGAAGAAAATCAGAGCCATCATGACGATGGAGAAGCCGAAAAACCTCAAGGGCATCCAGCAGCTCGCAGGACGAGTAGCGGCACTAAGCAGGTTCATCAGCCGCATGGGCGAGAAGGCCCTACCATTCTACCAGCTGCTGCGTAAGGCAGACAAGTTCGAGTGGACACCAGAAGCCAACGACGCATTCGAAAGCCTCAAGCGGCTCCTCTCCACCTCGCCCGTTTTGGTCACGCCAAAGGAGCGCGAGCCCCTGCTGCTGTACATAGCAGCCACACACCAGGTGGTCAGCACCGTACTCGTGGTCGAACGAGCCGAAGAAGGCAAGACCCACGGGGTCCAGCGCCCAATTTACTACCTCAGCGAGGTACTGACACCAACAAAGCAGAGGTACCCTCACTACCAGAAGCTAGCCTACGGCGTGTTCATGACGGCTCGACGGCTGAGCCATTACTTCCAGGAGCACCAAGTGATGGTCGTCAACGAGGCACCCCTGAACAGCATTCTGAATAATCCAGAGGCCACAGGACGGGTGGCCCTGTGGGGCATCGAACTATCACCCTTGGACATCGTCTACGAGAAGCGACACACAATCAAATCTCAAGTCCTTCCGGACTTCCTGGTACATTGGATCGAGCTGCAGCTGCCAGACACCCCAGACATGTCGCAGTCATGGACAATGCACTTCGACAGCTCCAAGCGCGAAGCCGGAGCAGGGGCAGGGGTCATACTGACCTCCCCGCAAGGCGACAAGATGAAGTACGTTCTTCGGATGAAATTCAGAGCCTCCAACAACGAGGCCGAATACGAAGCCCTCATCCATGGCATGAGGATGGCAAAGATATGCGGCGCAACGCGCCTGGTCATCTACGGTGACTCCAACCTCGTCTTCCAGCAGACGATGAATGAGTGCGACGCACACGCCGAAAACATGATTGCGTACCGCGCGCTCTACAACGCACTCGAAGGCGAATTCGACGGCTGCGAACTTCGGCACGTTGGAAGAGAGAGCAACGAGGAAGCCGATAGACTCGCCAACATCGGCTCCACTTGCGCAAAGGTGCAACCAGGAGTGTTCCTCGAACGGATCTGTGTGCCATCCATCAAGCGAAAGTTTCCCAAGGGATCACCCGAAGAAGCAGAACACTCGGGAGTTACGCTACCCGAAGGACATGAAGGACCCGAAAAGCCGGACACAGAGGTAGCCATGGTCAACCTAATGCAGGTCATGGCAGTCGAAGAAACTTGGACGCGACCATACCTCCAGTTCTTGATAAACGGAGAATCGCTCGACAAACGGATGCCGTGCATATCTCGTCGGTCAAAAGCCTTCACCATCATAAACGGCGAGCTGTACAAGCGCAGCATCACGGGTGTACTACAACGGTGCGTCACCATTGACGACGGCAAAGCCATACTCCGTGACATCCATGAGGGCATCTGCGGCCACCACGCAGGCAGCCGCTCCCTTGTCGCCAAAGCTCTACGAGCAGGATTCTACTAGCCAACGGCCACGAGCGACGCAAAGGACATCGTCGGAAGATGCAACGGATGCCAGCGGTTCGCCTACAAACCGCACGCACCTGGGTCCGAGCTCAGACCCATACCTATAACTTGGCCTTTCGCTCAATGGGGCCTCGACATGATCGGCAAACTGCCAAAATCCTCGAAAGGGGGGCACGTCTTCCTCCTGGTTGCAGTCGACAAATTCACCAAGTGGATCGAGGCCATGCCGGTCACCAACCAGAAAGGCAAAACTGCCGTCAAGTTCTTCGAGTCCATTGTCTACAGGTTCGGCATACCACACAGCATCATCACCGACAACGGATCAAACTTCATCTCCGAAGAATTCCAGGACTTCTGCGAAGGCCTTGGGATCAACATCACATATGCCTCAGTGGCACACCCGCAAACGAACGGGAAAGTGGAAAAGGCCAACGGCCTAATCGGCGCCGGCATCAAGAAGCGCCTCATGAGCTCACTCGTACAAAAAGCTGGAAACTGGACGAAAGAGCTACCATCCGTCCTGTGGAGCTTACGGACTACGCCAAACAGCTCCACCGGCTACACACTGTTCTTCATGATACACGGAGCCGAGGCCATGCTACCAGCCGAAGTACGCCACCAGGCCCCGTGGGTTGTCGCTTACAGCGAAGCCGAATCCACGATTGCACTTGAAGACGCTGTCGACACACTCGACGAAGCACGGGATATAGCAGCAGCTCGATCAGCGGTGTACCAGCAGAGTCTCCGCAACTACCACAGCCGCCGGCTGCGCCCAAGATCCTTCGTCGAAGGAGACCTCGTCTTGCGACTCAAGCAAAAGCGACCGAATAAATTCGAGTCACCATGGGAAGGACCCTACGTCATCACCGAAGTCATCCCAGGTGGCGCCTATCGCCTCAAGCACGTGGAGTCTGGAGTCGCATACTCCAACCCATGGAATATCTCGCACCTGCGACGATTCTATCCGTAGCAACCTGCCCCCTTTTACTTTCAATAAGGCTTTCAGCCAAGGCTATTCAGCCGAACAATGTACCTCCTCCATCACGATATAAATAAAGCTAAGTGTCTCGCCCCAAAACTTCGGTTCACTATTTTCTGCAACTCTACTACATGCTACAAACGCACTCGGGGGCTCCCCCACCTCACGATTTCATCGACTAAGGACCAAACGTGTACACCTGAGTAGCTGACAACGTCAGGCAAACGAAAAGGACACGTACTTAATCAAAGCACTGCGTGCTCACAAACAAACAGACCTTTACAACAAAGGGCACAACACGCCCAGCCGAAATATACAAATTTTACATCTCTCTCTTTTTACAGGTACTACCTATGTTGAAGAATAACCTGGGCACGCTGCTCAAACAAATCTACAATCTGTTCGGCATATCCTTTACAGCCAGTAATGCGGACGCATGTCCCACTCGCCACCATCAGGGCGAAGAGGTGGCCCAGCGGCCACAACAGCGAAATCCACGTCAGGCCGGTGCAGCCTCACAAGAGACAAAGCAGCCTTCACTCCTGCGACAAGTTGCTGCCGCACCAACTCCTTGACATTGCTTACGCTTCGAAACTTCGACAGAAGACCCGCAAGGCTTGTCGGTACAGCATCCAAAGGGAACATGACGTGCAGCACCGAGGCAAGCGATGTCTGCACTTGGTGGAGCACCCGCGAAACTTGATGAACACGATCCTGCACCGTCGCCAGAGCTATGGCGCGATCACGATCCATCCAGAAAAAGCCGCCGGCCTCCATGTCCTGTTGAGTCAAGCAATTGACCCGAACAGCGACACGCTCCTTTTCTTCCCTCGGAGCAAGATTCGCACCTGCAACAATCACACAAAATAAGAGTAAGGCCAGCAGGCTCATCCGAAGAACTGAGATACAACTCGAACCAAAGAACAACTTACATTGCAGCTGCTCGGACAGCCGAACCAGCTCCGCCATCAAGTACTCCTCTCTGGCTGCACCACGATCCGCCTTGGACTTCCAAACGTCGGCATGACCGCGTAACCCGAGCAACTCCCTCTCCAGACTACGCACACGATCCCGAAGGAAAGTGAGCTGCGAGGAATCATCCAAGGATGGTCGCAACGGCATTGCGGATGAGGCGTCAACAGGATCAGCACCCGAAGGAACCTAGAGCGGCAGCAAAAGAAAGGAACACAGACATTCAGCCAAGGATAGAGCACAACTCAGAGGAATTCATTAAATATATAAGGCCACTACGTGGCACAAGGATGGTGTTCTTCACGATATTTACAACAAAAGTAGACTACAAACTACCCTACGCCTACTACGCCTACGATGCAGGACCCTGAGTCGTCTCGGAGCCAGACTGCCTAGCTTTGGCCCCGCCCTGCTGCAACAGTACATACTCAGACAGCAAATCAATGAGCTTGGGCCCATATCGCTTGAAGCGAGCAGAATAGGCAGCAAAGGCTACCTCGGATCCATCCGCAGCCGTCGGCATCCGAGAGGTGATCTGGGCAGATCCTCGCTCCAGCCTCCCAAGGCCATCGCCAGCCGACGCGCCGATGCCCTTCGCTTGCGCTTATGCAGCTGCGGTAGGCCGACAGAGCCTCCGCCAGAGCATCCACATCATCAAGGGCTGCGCCCTTCGGGACAAGCTCCTTGTAGAAGCGACCAAGGACCTCTTTCGCCTTGGCAAGGGAGTTGACGACGGTGCTGCAGCGGTCTTCGACCGCCACAGTGGCATCATCTAGAGCACTCCCGTGCTCCAGAGCACCGTGGTCGAACTCGATGCCTGCGGCATCTGAGACAAAAAGAAGAAAAGCATGAAGAAAATCAGCATAGAAGAAGACCCAAAGAAAAAGAAACAAGTACAAAACTAGCACTCACCCGAAATAGCCTTGGCAGCAGCCATGAGCTTTGCCGCCACCTCTCTTTCACGAGCAGCCGCAATGGTGGCCAGCTGCTCCTCACGATCTGCGGCCTCCTGCTGCAGACGCTCCTTCGCTTCGGCTGCCTCAGTCAACTCTAGCTCGAGGCGCTCTTTCGCGCCAATGGCGGCTTCGGCCTTCTGCTCCGACTGACCAAGGCTCTTCTTGAGAGCGTCGACCTTACGGAGAGAATCGTTATGCTCCTCTACATTCAAGACAAGCAAGTGTCAAACAACAGAACCAGGATACATAAGAGAGGCATTGAAAGACATATGGATACCTTGAAGCTGCCGAAGGTTCGCCTCCAGCGCCAGGCGCTCTTGCACCAGCCGCTTGGCCTCCTGCACAAAAGGCTGCAGAAAAAGAAATAGCAGTAAGAAAAGGGCTTGGGGGCTACGCCCAACACAAAGGAGTAAAAAACAAAATTCGCACACGAAGACACTCGGGGGCTCCCCCGTGACATGAAGCAGAAAAACTTACATGATATGATGGTGACTCCGAAGGACCGCCTGCGAAATTCTGAGGCGCAACCACCTGCACCTCCTGCAACGGAGGATCCGGAGCCGCGCCACCCGAGGTCTCCACCGTCTGAGGCGGAGGAGACGCAATTTTCGACTCCCCCATCATCTCTCGCGCACCACCACTGGAGGAATCATGGGAGGAATGCCTGCATATGAACCAATCAGCATAAGCGCGACAACCATGAAGGACAAAGGACAATAGTACAAAAAGAAACTTACGAGCCTAGTGAGCTCAGGTCGAAGACAGGAGGAGTCCTTCGGGCTCTCTTCTCCTCCTTCTTTTCTTCCTTCTTCTCCTCCTTTTTCTCTTCCTTCTTCTGCTTTGTTGGCGGGTGCGGCGCTACAGCCCGCATAGGAATGGCAGGAATGGGAGAAGTAGAACCCCCATGACCGTCACTATGACGCTCAAGCCCCAGAGGGTTTCTAGGAGTCGGAGGAGTCGAGGCATCCGAAGACTCGCTGGAGCTCCGTGACCGTTTTCCCGTATGGTCCTCACTCGACTCGTCGGCATCCTCCGCCGGAGATCGCACCGACGGTAGCTCGGACATGGAATCAACCACTTCATTATCCGGGGCATTCGGATACCTTTCGGGCAACGGTGGTACCATGCCCGGCACTTTGAAGCTCTGCAAAAACAGAAGGAACTTTGTTAGCAAACAAAGGAACTAAAAACATAGCCGACAAAAAGCACTACATGCACAAATCTACACCTGCGGTACGGCCAACGTCGAAGAAAATGGAGGAGTTAGCGACTTCCCCGGGATCTCTTCTCCGGATTTGAACTTCAGCAGTGCGCGAAGGGCCCTGTCAAGATCCCCCTCGGACATTTTCTCAGCCAAAACCCTCGTCGGATCACGGCGCCCAGAATAAAGAAACATCGGGTGCGCCCTCGCTTGGAGAGGCTGCACCCGACGCTCAAGAAAAGTCCAGATGATGTCCACGCCGTTCACCTCTTTCTCCGGAATCAGCTGGAGATCCTCCACCCAACGGTAAAGGGCCTCTATCTCCTCCACCTCACCGTCCAAGATTTGGTTTGTCCAAGACCTTTTTCGCTCAATCATTTGGGAGGGGTCAAAAGGAACAAGACCAAAATCTTGCCCGGGCACTACGGAGTCGCGGATATAAAACCATCGCCTCCGCCAGTACTGGACAGATTCGGACATGGAAAAGGAAAAGAAGAGCAGATTGGGACTAAGGGAGATGATGAAACCCCCAATGGGATACACACCATCCGAACCAGATTGCCTCTTCACGGAATAGAGCTTCCGGAAGAGGCCAAAGTGCGGCTCAATGCCAAGCCAAGACTGCAAAGTGATAAAACATGCAATGTGGAGAAGAGAATTGGGAGACAGATGATGAAGCTGAATCCCATAGAAGAAGAGCAGTCCACGGAGGAAGTCGTGGACCGGAAAAGAAAACCCACGCAAAACGAAGGCGAGAAACATAACCCGATACCCAGATGGGGGACGGGGGATTACCTCATTGTTGGGGAGTTTGACGGCCTCCCTATCTTGCGGGATCAGGCCCGCCTTCATGGCTTGCGGAGATCACTCTCCCGCGTCTCTGATCGCCGCCAGCCACCATCGATGACGCGAGTAGCGGCGGTGCCCTTTTTTCCTCCGGCGGCGCTGGTCCCAACCGCAGATGAAGATTTCTTTGTTTTCCCCATTGTGCTACGGCGGCGCCGGCGGTGAAAACGCAGAAAGAACGAAGGAAATGTGGAAGGATATCCCAGCGCGAAGCAAGAATCGCTCGAGCACATGGAGGCAGTGAACACAAGAACTGGTGCGGTGAAAACAAACCATGGTTTCCCCCAATGATTATAACAGCGAAGACGACGAACGGCAGCCATCCATCCAGAAGACCTAACGCCAACGGCAGATCTGATCGTACATGTGTCAGCACCACAACGAACCGTCGTTACCACGCCATCCACTACGCGCGGAAATCGAGGAGACGCCGTAATTATCTCCACGCAGCGCGTGACCGGTCAATTCAAAGTCAGCAAATGGGACCCACGTTCGTCCAGTCATCTTCATGCGAGCGACGCTTGAGGTCATCGATCGTCAGCACTGATGTCATCAAAAGCTATACTAGCACCAACTACAATTATTCGGCTCCACAGCTAAGAGTACTCACTTGAATCTTCGATTCGACTAAATACTCGGGGGCTACTCCTATCAGGAGCGCTGGCCGCGCACCCAGAAGATGAATAACGACAAAGTATTTCTTCGAGTCCTACGTCGAGTCTACGACTCCACTACGGACTCGGGGGCTACTCCCATAGGGAGGATGGATTTAAGCATCCGAATTTTTTTGAGTCCTACGGACTTAACAACCGAACAATGCTTGAACTAAAGTCTCTGCTCGAGTGTACGACTCGAACAGACACTCGGGGGCTACTCCCATAGGGAGCGCTGGTCGCGCACCCTATGAATTCTTCGACTGTGATCTTTCGGATCAGCACGCAAAAACTTTTTGTCATCTCTGCCCCAACAAACGCTGAGTGAGCGACAATCTCCTTGGCCACCCGAAACACCTCCGCGGTGACAAATGTTCGGATGCTGCGTCTGCAACGCAAAGATAAGACCTACAGATATCATCTGACGGCCTGGCAACGTACATGACTACGCTCCGCTAGTACAAATCCATGTCAATAGGCGTGATGAAAAATCCCGACGGACGCGTTGCGTACATTAATTAAAATCACTGGAATTAAACTCCTGTAAGTCCTCCGCGGCCTGAGTCGAATTACGCCAGCATATGTTCCAGGTCCGATTTGAGGGACTCGAACTTGAAGAAGATCGTGTTGTTTCGTCCTAAGACAGTTAACTGACCCTGATCCGTCGGGTGAGTCAGGCACACGCATCAACAATCCCTACACACATATACTATTAATACATAGTTGCACCCAAAAGATGGAAGAGTCCTCAACCGAATCTATGATTTGACTGATCACTCGGGGGCTACTAACATGGTTATACCCTACGGGTACGTGACTTCAGCATACCTGGTCCAGCCCAAGGAAGGCCCACCGTAGATATACGCTGGCCCATGAAGATTTTCGGGTGGCCAAGGCCCATGACGCCTTCGGATCCTTGGAGAGCAAGACTAGCATAGATAGGAAATTCAAAGGGGTAAAACCCTAGAACCTGTAACCGACTAGGACTATGCCCGGGACCTGCCTATGTCTATATAAAGGCCAGGAGGGCACGTCCTAGATCTCTCGACTCATACTTTCGCACACGCCTCCACGCGAGATCGAATCTGTGCACCCTGTAACCTTCGGTTCTGCCGTAATCAAGAGCAGACAAGCAGGAGTAGGGTTTTCCCTCCGGGGGCCTGAACCTGGGTAAATCTCGTGTCCCCTGGTTGCTTGTCTGTTAACCGTGCCACGATCTCTAGCATCCCCATCTTCTCCAAAACCCAAGTCCATAACAATGGGCATTGACGAGATTAAACCTCGTCAGCAAGATTCCCGTCGCTAAGCTGAAGCGACGCGGAACCTCCTCCAGCACCCAGCCGGCTAAGAAGAACAAGCCCAGTCCGGCAGCTCCTACTGCCTCTGCTACTGCCAGCCTGGGTGAGACTCGTCAAGCTGCTGGGCGCCGAGTCATGCGCCGAGTAGCCCTCGACCCGGTCGTTACCGGGTAAGTTTCGCACCTTGCCTTTTCTATTCTTTCCTTTCTCATCGCTGCTGTTCTCTTATATATGTCTTGTTATTTTCAGTGTTGCACCTTTGACGGCGAGTCAGGCTGCTTCTAGCATTGCCTCGCCGCTTAGGCCTACACCTCCTCCAGCTGACTCGGCGGCGCCGAGTCCCGTCCGGGTTGAGGCTAGCACTGCTGAGGCTCACGCTTCTCGAGTCGGGCCAGACCTGGGTCATCCGGCTAGCCTCAAGCGCCGGCCCAGAAAACTTCCTGATCTTGGTGCCCACAAGTCTGGCACCGAGAAACCCTCTGTCACCAGTTCCTCTGGCATCAGTCCTCAAGCTGATGTGAATGAACAACTTCCTGATCTTGGAGCCAGCAAAACTGCTGAGCCCAGTCAGGGGGCTCCAAGATCCTCTCCAAATCCTCCTGCTCGCTCTCCAGTTCTGTCAAAAGGCCAGACCCAGCCTCAGGATTCTGGTTCTACTCGGCCCTCTTCTGGCAAATCCACCTCTTCCAAGCAAGCAACTCTAGTTTGCGCTTCGGGTTCCGCTCCTCAGATCCGGCCTCCGACGTCGGCGACAATGCTTGCTTCAACGGGTAAGGGGGATGAATCTGCGGCTGCCGGGGCAGGTGATGGCTCCAGGGCTATTACCCTCCATGCTTCTTCCGCTACAACCCGTTTCACAGTGGGAACCGCCCTGAAAACGGGTCGAGTTCTTACTCGGACGCTCAGTGGCAAGAGCCTTGGTTCGGCTGAACCTTACGCTGTGGCATGGAATGTAGCAGGCGAGCAGGAGGTCAGCACTCGTGCCGGGAAGAAGTTGAAGCTAGGCCCCAAGGCTGTCTCCGACATGACCCAGCAGGCCATTTCTCTGATGGCCCGCGCCGACGAAGTGAACGAGGTAAATTATCTTATTACTCTTTTGTATCATTGAGTATTTCCTTTATACATATCACCTAGTCCCCGAGGTTACAGTCGAGTAAGAAACTTACTCGGCTGTAAGCTCTTTAATAGTCACTTAGCCTTCAAACCCTTTACGCCAAGCTTGTATGTTAGGACTTCGATCCCTAGCACTCGAGGTTACTGCCGAGTAAGGAACTTACTCGGCTGTAAGCTCTTAAGCTCTTTTTATTCCTTCATGCCAAACTCACGCTAGAGCTTCAATCCCTAGCCCTCGAGGTTACTGCCAAGTAACGAACTTACTCGGCTGTAAAATCTTAAGCTTTTTTATTCGGCAGGTCGCCTGACTCGACTCTTTCTTTGTTATCTGTCTTCTTTGATTAGCTTATGCATAACGAGCGCACCAAGGTGCACCAATCTCTCGTCCTGGCGCATTGCAAGCTTGAACTTGCGTATGAGAAGCTGCAGACTGACACCTTCGGCCAAGGTAATACCTTTGCTTTTCCCTTTTCTATTTTTGGTGTAATTCTCCTTGGTTCATCTTTTCATTTTTCCTCTCACTCTTGTCTCACAGCCATTGCTCAGTCCACCATCAATGAACTTCACTCGCAAATCAGCGAGGCCGAGAGTAAATTTCTTACCTCCCTAAGCCAATTGCTGAAACTTTTCTGTTGGTACTGACAAATATTTGTTCTGAATAAGCAGATAAGCACCAAGCCGAACTCCAGAAGGAGCGAGATGAGGTGACTCGGCTGAAGAAACTGATGGCCGAGACAGAGGAGAAACACTTGGCCGAGGTGAAAGGGCTGAAGGAGGAGCTTGCCGAGAAGAGCGAGCAGCAGGCTGCCAGCGCCGAGAAGACTAAGAAGTTGCTCGACGAGGCCGAATCATTGGTCGAGTCGACCAATATGAACCTCGACGCCCTTCAAGCCAAGACCAATACTTGGCATAGCAAGCTCGCTGCCATCAACTTCTTTCTCGGTAGTGAGTTCTTACTCTTTACGCATTGTCCCAGTCCTGCTGGATTTCTTCCATTTGCCCTTGCCATTTGCTAACTTTCTCCTTTTGCTTGCAGAGAACTTTCCCGAGGCCAACATGTTTGCCATCCGAGCCATGAAGAAAGTGAGAGCTGAGGCTGGTGCTCCTGCTGACGGCGAGGTGTCCATGGAGGAGCTGCTCGCAGCGGTGTCTGAACGGGTTAAGACCCTCAGATCCTGCGGTGTGGACTTGCTCAAAGCGGCTATCCATGTGTTTCGCATGCTCTGGCCGGATGAAGACCCACCCGAACTCATCGAGCCACTCGCCAACAGACTGCTCCTTACTGAAGACCGGCTGGATCAATGGCGTGAGTCGGCCGGCCGGGCTGCAGTGGACAAGGCTCTCTCCTTCGTGCTTTCCTGGTATGAGGACATCAACCTTGATGTTCTTGCTCGCATAAGAGGAGATTGAAAATGGTTGAACGACCCGGAGCTGATCAAGAGGCGCCAGGAGCGAGCTTATGCTATGATGGAGTACACCATGGTGCACGCTTGGTGTGAAGGGCCCAGCTTCCTCGACCTTGGCGATCCGCTCGTCGAAGTTCCTGCTGAAGAAGATGGCGACAGCGAGGCGACCGAGTCAGATGATCCAGATGACCCGGCCGCAGATGCCCCTCAACCGGCCGATACTCCAAGCACTCCTGGTTCCAAGAATGCTCCTCCGAGTTCTCCTGCTCCTTAGGCCAACAAATACTTGAACTTTTATTAGATCCCCGGTATGTAACGTACATTGCACTCAAAGTTTGATTATGTGCCTTTTGATAGGATTTGTATGTTTGTGTTATTCTTTAAGTGCGAATCACTCAAGGACAAGTCCCCGAGATTCATTTTGCCGTGTCACCTTTCCTTGCCTTTGGCCCTTGTCTACCATTTTTTGGCGTTCGACATTAGGATCTCAAAGTACGAAGGATTTAGTTAGCGGAAATGAAACTTGGATAACTTGGCCGAGATTACTCGACACATAGTAAAACACAACCTACAGAAAGTTAGGCACAAACTAAAGCCGACTCACGTTTCTCCCTTGTACTTATCCAGCGTTCGTGTTTACCCGTCTTAGATCTTTTTCTCTTGCTTGCCATGAAGCCGTGTTTTCGGACAACAGCATAGTCGAAGAGTTGATTTCTTCCGAGTAAACACTACTTGTTCCGAAATAAATTCCGGGTATCACGCCAGCCGACGTAAAATAATTGAAATGGAAAGCCTAAGGGGTAGTCCCCGAGTCAGTTTTTCGAATCATACCATTTTATTATTAGCACATAGCCGGCAAACACATCCGACATATGAGAGTTCGAGTGATACATGCAGTGCTTCTCCTAAGTGTAGAAGGGACGAAGCAGTGCCACATTCCATGGCCTTTTGGTTTCATCTCCTGACTTGTCCGCCTTATTCTTTTGCGCTTCATGAGCGTCTATGAGATAATAGGAATCATTGTGCAATGCTTTGCTCACAATGAATGGACCTTCCCAAGGAGGCGATAATTATGCATTCTGGCTGTGCGCTGCACCAGCCTTAGCACCATATCTCCTTCTCGGAAAACACGAGTTTGCACTTTCCAACTATGGCAGCGTCGGAGATTTTGTTGATATATAGCAGATCTGGAAAATGCCAGTTCCCTTGCTTCTTCGAGTAAATCTACTCCATCTTCTCGGGCCTATTTCACCTCGGCTTCCGAGTATTGCCTTATCCTTGGCGAGTCATATTCTATGTCGGCAGGCAAAACTGCTTCAGCCCCATATATAAGGAAAAATGGCGTATAACCAGTTGATCGATTCAGAGTCGTTCTTAAGATCCACAGTACCAAGGGTAGTTCCTCTATCCAACAACCAGGTGATCTCTGGAGTGGTTCCATTAAGCAGTGTTTTATCCCGGACAGAACTAAGCCATTAGCCCGTTCAACTTGTCCATTTGATTCTGGATGGGCGACTGACGCTATGTCGAGTCTTATTCGGTGTTTCCCATAGAAGCTAGCAAAAGCCCCTTCGGCAAAGTTTGTGCCATTGTCAGTGATCACACTGTGCGGGTAGCCATATTTGAGGATTATATCCCTTAGGAATGTGACAGCTGTTTTACCGTCCAATTTCTTGATTGGCTTCACTTCTATCCACTTGGTGAACTTATCGATCATGACCAAGATATGAGTCATACCTCCCCTTGCTGGTTTGAATGGTCCTACCATATCCAGGCACCACACTGCAAAGGGCCACGTGATTGGTATAGTCTTCAATTCTGACGCTGGCAAATGTGACTTGGACGCATAGTATTGACAACCACTGCATTTTCTGACTAACTCTTGTGCTTGTGCTTGTGCTTGTGCCAATGCGCTTGGCCAGTAGAATCCATGTCGGAATGCCTTGGCTACCAGTGCTCTTGATGATGCATGGTGCCTGCACTCTCCTTGATGGAAATCCAATAAAATCTCCTGGCCTTTCTCTGAACTGATACAACGCTGCATTACACTTGTCATGCTTCGTTTGTATAGTTCCTTGTTGATTATGGTGTATGCTTTTGCCCTTTGTGTTGTTTGCCTTGCCAACATTTCGTCACTCGGCAAGGTTCCATCCTTCAAATAACTGAATATTGGTTGTGCCCACGTTGGTATTAGTGGTTCCGGGTCTGCTTCAACATCAATGTCCATTGGTTCCGCCGAGATATGCTCTGCCGACATTACTTGAGGAGTCCCCGAGTGTGATTCGGCTACCCCTGAGGTGAACGGATCAGTCCCCGAGTGACTCGAACCTACCCCTGAGTCGATATCCATTGGCACTGCCTCTGATTCCTGACTCGCCGGGATGACCCTGATTGATTCGGACTCTGGTTATGGATTGATCGATGGCTTCCTGAGATGTTCCAATGCTACCCCTGGTGGTATTGCTTGTCTAGACGATCCTAGCTTGGATAACACATCTGCTGCCTCATTTTCTGCTCTAGGAATGTGATGAAATTCGCAACCATCAAAATATCCCGAAATTTGCTGCACGTGGAAGCGATATAATGCCATGTTTGCGTCCAGTGCGTCCCAATGTCCAGACACTTGCTGAATCACCAAATCCGAATCGCCAAAACACATGATCCTTTTGATACCAATTTCCTTGGCTACTTTAATGCCATGGAGGAGTGCTTCATACTCGGCAACGTTTTTAGAAGCAGCAAAATGAATCTGTAAGACATACCTCAGTTTATCCCTCTTTGGAGATGTGAGCACTATCCCGGCACCCAGACCCATTCTCATCTTGGACCCGTCAGAATGCATTTTCCAGTAATTTGGATCTAGCAGCGGTGGCTCGTACTGCATCTCCATCCATTCTACAAAGAAATCTGCAACGGCTTGAGATTTTATTGCATCCCGCCTATCATATTGTAGAGTGTATGGTGCTAGTTCAATGGCCCATTTGGCTACTCGGCCGCTGGCATCTTTGCTGCCCAATATATCTGAGATAGGTGCCTCGCATATTACCCGGATTGGGTATTCTTGAAAATAATGTTTTAGCTTTTTTGCTGCCATATATACCCCATATGTCATCTTCTGATAATGCGGGTAATTCTGTTTCGAGACAGAGAGCACTTCGCTCAAGTAATGTACTGGTCTTTGGACTGATTTGCCCCTTCTTCACGTTCAACCACTATTAATGCACTTACTACTCTGTTGGTTGCGGCGACATAGAACAGCATTGTCTCCTTGGATAGAGGTGATGCTAATATTGGTGATGTTGCCAACATTTTCTTTAATTCATGGAAAGCGCTATCAGCTTGCTGTGTCCATGTGAATTTGTCTGATTTCTTCATCAGCTGATATAGTGGTAGGGCTTTTTCGCCTAGCCAACTAACAAACCCGCTAAATGAAGCCAGGCATCCAGTAAACTTCTGGAAATCATTGAGGGTTTTTGGCAATTCCATTCTTTCGATGCCCCTGATCTTTGTCGGGTTAGCTTCAATTCCTCGACTGGATACAAGGAATCCGAGTAACTTTCCAGCTGGGACACCAAATGTGCATTTTTCCGGGTTAAGTTTCATCCGGAATCTTCTCAAGTTTGCGAATGTTTGACGCAAGTCCTCAATTAGAGTATGACTTTGTTTGGTTTTTATTACCACGTCATCGACGTATACTTGAACATTTTTGTCCAATTGATCTTGCAAGCATTTTTGCATGCATCTTTGATATGTTGTGCCTGCATTTCTCAATCCTAATGGCATGGTGCGATAGCAATAAGCCCCATACGGGGTGATAAAAGCTGTCTTTATTTGATCATTTGGATTCAGTGGAATCTGATGAAATCCTGAATATGCATCCACAAATGACAACAACTCACACCCAGCTATGGAATCTATGACTTGATCGATTCGAGGAAGAGGAAATGGATCTTTTGGACACGCCTTGTTGAGGTTCGTGTAATCAATACACATGCGCCATTCCATTGCCACGTTCGGATCATCTTTCTCCTTCTCAACCAGTACTGGATTTAACAACCAGTCCGGGTGCAACACTTCCATGATGAATCCAGCATCTAAAAGTCTTGCAATCTCGGCCGCTATTACTTTCCTCCTATCTTTGGCGAAGCGGCGGAGGGGTTGCTTCACCAGCCTTGCATCCAGTCTTACATGAAGAGAGTGCTCAGCCAGCTCCCTCGGAACTCCTTGCAGATCTTGAGTGGACCATGCAAAGATGTCCCGATTCTCATGGAGGAAGCTGGTGAGCTCGCTTTCCTATTTATCTATAAGGCCAGCCCCAATGGTTACTGTGCGCTCTGGGAAAGTTTCATCCACCTACACCTTCTTGGTTTCTTTGGTAGCTTGAAATGACACATTGCCATGCGGGTTGGTGAGTGCCGGCATGGACATTTGTGCTGCTTTGGCCAATGCTGCCACCTCCAACATCTGACTTTTCTCTTGTGCTATGATGAGTGACTCGGCCAATGAAGATCCGGTTGAGGCACAAGCAATAGATCTTTTGTAATCTCCTTCAACTGTGATCACCCCACATGGGCCTGGCAGCTTCATATTTAAGTATGCGATGTGAGGAGTAGCCATGAACTTTGCCATAGCCGGCCTGCCGAGTAAGGCATGATATGAGCTGACCAAATCTACTACCTCAAACTCTATGGCGTCAGTGCGACAATTTTCTCTGTTGCCGAATAAGACGTCGACCCAGATCTTGCCAATTGTCTCACAGGACAATCCCGGCACAATCCCGTGAAAAGTGGTCTTAGTCGGCTCTAGCATGTTCATGGTAATGCCTAACTTGAGCATAGTATCCTTGTACATGATGTTGATGCTACTGCCATCATCGATTAACACCTTTGAAAATTTCACGTTGATATCTGGGCCCATGAACGTTGGATCTAGAACCAGAGCGTATCCTACTGGGGTTGGCATGATCTTGGGGTATTCCTTTATACTCCAAGTTATCTCTTGCTCAGACCAATGCATGTACTTGGGAATTGCAGGCATCGTGGCATTCACTTCCATCATTTGTCGCTGCTGGCTCTTCTTGTCATTTGGCTCTGTGACAAAGACAACATATCTCTGGTGATGTTCTCTGTACTCATTTTTGGTTCCGTGGCTGATATGAGGATCGTCACCTCTTGGATTATGCACCTGGTGCACATCTTCTCTTCTTTACTGATTCTGATATCTCGGCTGCCTGTTTTCATATCTGTTATCTGCTCCTACTGCTTGAGCATTTCCTCCTGTAAGTGGTGGAGGGGGAGGTGGTGGAAGCTGCTTATTCGGTGAGTCCACTCTGTCTCCTTTCTGAAACCAAGTGCATTGCCTTGTTGAGTGATTTGCCGGCTTACTCGGACTTGGCGTGTGAAACTTACACGGCTGATCCAGCATCATCTAATAGGTGTATTTTTGTCGGTCTTGATATTGTTTCCTCTAATCGTATGGCCTTTTGCCATCATTCTTTGGCACCCATTGTTGTTGACCATTTGTTCTTTGACGCTGACTGCTTCCAGCATCCGGATGATCCTGGCTCACTGCTGCAACCTAATCTGAACCATACCTATAATCCGGCCTCTCGTCTCTTCTCTTGCTTCTGTATTCGGATCCCTCCTGGCGCCTTTGCGACCCGACAGCATCATAGATCTGAGTCTCAGTCATCCCGTCTGCTGACATGAGCAGCGGCTGAGTCAGAAATTGCTCACGAAGGCGTTGTGAAAATCAATCTAACTGTTGATGCTTCCGGGTGGCAAATTATTCAACCATACCCGAGCTGGTCCTTCCAGCATCTGCGGTACGTAACGTACTGCCCATCTCAAGTTTCCTTGCGTGATCTTCACAGCGGTTCTCCATAATCTATGAGCCAATCCTCTGGCTTTGTGCTTCCATCATATGTTTTTGTCCCTCTGGCCAGCTGGAAATTCGGCACCGGTGGCTCCTTCATGATCCTTGGGCCAAAACATGGTGGACCCTGCGGACCTTGTGATTCAATTATCTCTGCTATTTTTATGCGGTCAAGCTTCAGCCTCGCATCATCCGGCTGAAGGTTCCTACCTCCGTATCTTGCTCCCATTGCTTGATATGCATGATCCGGCAGCTCATACCCATCATTTACCATAGCCGAGTAACCATCATTATACTTATTCGCGTTCGGGTCAACTGGCTATTGAACTGCTTTTCCCGCGCTCTGCAGTCTCCTTTCCGGCTGAGCTGGTGCGTTATCCAGAACTGGATTTCCTCCTCCTGCCGAGTGAGTTGCGCGCTGAGTATGAGGCGCAAAATTTTGCCCTCCGTTGTCATTTCTCTGTCCAATTTTTCCTGGTTTTCATTTTCTCGGGGATTATTTCTTTTTGCCCCTTGCGCATGCGCCGGGTTTCCCTAAACTACTGCTGGATCATAGGCGACCATCTGCTTGTTTCTTCCTGAATCCACACTTTTTTCTTTTCTCGGCCTGGGTGCCGCTCCTGGTGAGGATGCCATGTGCCCAGCCGATCTTCCCGGAACAGGAGTTGCCGAGTGAACCAGCTGTGATCTCCCTGCTATACTCGGATTTGCTCTGTAATATGCCTCATTCAGCATGCTGGCTGCTTTTACTAACTCATTGACCCGTTCTTGCTGCCTTTTCTTTCTTCCCCCTCCAAGTGGGGTAATTCTGCCATCGCTGCTTCTGCTGCTCACAGATTAGCTGCCGTTGTGTTGTACGTTGGGCGCATGGCTGTCTCATTGCTGTTCTCTGGTGTTATCTTTTATGTCGCATCTACCAGCTCTTCGTTGAGGTTCCTTCCTCTCAATCTCGTTGCATCAAGCCGGGTCTTTGCGCCCTTGACTCGATTTGCCGAGTTAAGCTCTCGGATAGTGATATCCACATCCTGCTGCAACTGTGCTAGCTCCTTTGCTTTTTCCAGGACTTTTATCCTGGTTTCTTCCAACTCGGCTTGCACATGCGCCAGGTCAGTTGCTTGTGCCACTGGCTCTGCCAACTTGTCTATCGCTTCCTGTAGCTCCTTATCTCTTTTGCTCCTAGCTATGTTCTCTGGTTTCTCCAGCGGCGCCTTTGCTGTTCTTGTGGCCCTTGGCATTTCCTCATGATTTCCTCCCTCTGTGTTTTCATTTACCACTAGAACTACTATGGGAGCTACGGGGTTTGGGGCAGTCAACATTACCTCCATGGAGACGAGTTGGAGTGGTTTCCCAGCGACTGGTGCCATTGGGGGATCCAGCGCCAGGACGACATGCTCAGGATATGCATGCTCCACACGCACCGCGACGTAGACCTGGTGCTCGCCGAATTTGATGAAGCGACCGCCCCTAGCGAACGACTTGGTCCCGAAGCAGCCTGTGTTGTCGCTGACGAAGTTGATCGCTCCAAACCTCTGGATGAGGCCAGAGTAGACGCGCTCGCCGGTCTTGGCAATGATGTTGCCCGTCCGGATGAAGACTCCATCAAGCACCTGCTTCTGCCCCACGGTAGGCGCCAACTGTCGTGGTGGTGGCACGACAGATGCCATGGGTAGGCTTAAGTTGGGGGCCGAATGGGTGCTTGTGGTCACCGGGGAGGGAGTGCACGGTCGAGCCATGCACGAAGAACAAGAACTCTCCACACTTGACAATTTGATTGATATCCCAAAGATTACAAGTGCTCCTTGAGCTGTATTGGCTAGAGTATGTAGCACATGTTCTCTACTTGGTCCAACCTCCTTCTACTACTGCTATGCCCTCCCTTATATAGGCAGTGCTAGCTAGCTAATACCCCTTTGGGTTCTAGGGTTTACTGTTCGGGTCTTGGTCCCTACAATATGGGCCGGGTTATGGGCTTGCCCTAAGCCCATAGGCCCGGTCCATAAAGCTTGACAGCTAACGGTCTTCTGGTACGCTGCTTCTTGTTCTTTTTGGCGTCACACAGTTACTTTGTACGTCAGCGCTTGCTTTGGGCGTCGCCCTTTTATTTTGACCATGCTTTACCATGGTCCTTCCCGAACCTTACTCGGAAAGGTGCCACGCGTCCTTCCTGACTCGGCCCTTCCTCGGTTGACTCGGCTCGTTGGTACCTCCAATGGTTACAACTTTGTCCTATACGGGCCGAGATAGTATATATCTCGGCTTTCTTGCTTATCTTACCCGACTGTTATTACCCGGCCTGGTTCATTTTTCACTCGGAGCCAACCCAGATGCGCTATGTTTCCCCTCTCATGACCCTACCGAGGGTTATCCCCCCGACAAGTACTCACTCCCACTTGTAGATGCTAGTGCTAAGCATAAAAGTTGATCAACTTTAGATGGGAATACTTGGTGAAAATGGTTATGAAAACCTTAGAATGATGGATCATTCTACTGAGATGTTTTGACATGTGTTTCCGAACACCAGATGATTTTGGTGATGAAAATGTTGAGGCATGAGCCTTAGCCCTTTATAAAACTGATGGTTGTCTGGATGCGATACCATTCCAATTTTACCGTATAACCACAATACCCGAAGATTGGGTAGGGCTTGATTGGAAACTTATATACCTTAGTATTGGTTACCTCACGGCCATGGTCTGAGCTGAGTCTACCTTGCTAAGATTGTCCACTTGTGTAGTACCCAAGATGACAGTTGGTCATGGTTGGGAGGCCGAACTCACAGGAGAGATGCCTATACTAGGGCATGTAATTGAAAGGTTAGGATTGATTATCCGCATACTGAGTATGGTGAATTCAGGATTTGTTCCTGCGAATGTATCGAATGTTGTGGTGAAAGTGTACAATCTCTGCAGAGTGTCAAACTATTCGAATAGCTGCGTCCGCGGTTATGGACAGTTGGAGTGGCCATACTGTTCCCCCGTCAGATGTTTTCAAAACGACTTGTGAAATGAATTGAGAACTTGACTTTACCATAACAGAGTTGTGACATGAGATACAAGTTCCCACTTAGGTGTTATAAAATTTGACTAGCTTTTCTTGCTTCTGAACTTAGTAGAGGTAAATCTGGCTTTTGCAAAACAACCCTAGAGCTTAGTGTCCTATTACAAAAAACCCCTGCACCTGCTAGTATTAGTTTGTGAGTACTTAAAGAGTACTCATGGCTTTGTCCCTGGCTATTCCCGTGGCCAGACTATGAAGAGGAGTACCGGGATGATGGACCCTAGGAAGGTTACGACAACTAGGATCATCTCCCATCGTCAGCATTGCCTGTGACCCCGAATATGGAGCTTCGCCTACGCTACCTTTATTATTACGTATTTCCGCTGCTTGAGTTGTATTAAGAACTGGATCATGAGATCCTTATTTATGTAAGACCTTATGTATGGTTTGTAATGGATGATGTACTGTGGTATCCAATTCTGTTATGTCTCGCAAAAATGGTAATCCTGGGATTGCGATGTATGGCATAACAGGCATCTGGGATTAAAAATCCGGGTGTTGACAAGTTGGTATCAGAGCCATCCTGACCATAGGAGACCCTAGTTAGACTAGACGTTTGAATCAAAAACTTAGTTTCAAAACCAAAGGAAGCAAATATTTACAAAAACTTATTCCCATTCTTATCACCTTTATTCTTTCATGAAAATTCATGTTCCTCAAAAACTCTTGCAAAATACGTAAAATTTGACACACTTGATCACTCTACTAACTTACTCATCCTATATTCTTATAGATGGACGTGAAGTACAGTAAGTTTTATCAGTTGGGGAATGGAGGAGACCTTATCTTTGAGAGGGATTTGGACCAGCTTTCGGAACTTCTGGAGCGTCCGCACCCCGAGTTCTTCGGAGCTCAGCTCAATGATCAAGGAGGAGAAGATCTACAGTGGCTAATTGCTGCAAGTCTCCGAGGAAAGATTGAACCTCCCACTGCTAAGGGAATTCAGTTCACCTTAAGAGAGAACAACTGGCTTGATGGACTTGCCAGGGCCATGCAGGAAGCTCTTGCCTATCTGTGTGGGCAGAGTATCAACTAGATCAAGGGTACCCGCTTTGAGTTTTGTCCAAGGCGTGATGCTAACGGACAGCCACTGGAAGCCCCATACCACCCCGAGCTGAAGACTCAGTTGGACCACCTTAGCTTCATGATGTACGATCGTCAGTAGGAATTGGACAATTTACGTGACTACTCCAACCACAAGTCCGCCATCATCAAGACGAAGGATCAGACCATCGCCATGCTAGCAAAGGATCGCAAGTCACGGCCCGTCAGCTCGACAAGAAGGAGCGCATCATTGCCCGTCTTCGCCACCGTATCTCGGACTTGGAGGAGACCATCCATGAGAGAGACATGCAGTTGGAGGAAAGGGAGAATGGCAGAGAGGATCTTCGTGGAGACCCCTACTCCTATCTCAGCGATGATGATGATTTTCTGGAGGATCAGGCTATGGACTTCTTCATCGATGAGGATGATTTCGCCTTCATCGATGACGATGAGGATGATGAGGATGACGACTACACCGACTTTGAGGAGTAGTAGCACTTGAGCACTAGCGTAGTGAGTTGTATTCGGTCCCACTGTATCGTAGTTTCCAGAATGGTTCGTGAAACCATCTGCTTTCTTTTGTTGTGGTGTGTGTTGTATCGTGTGCTATGAATGAATGAATGAAAAGCGTGTTGCTAGAAAATCTGAGTCAAACTTTAAAAACTTTTCAAAGTCCTTGAACCTTAGAAATTTCCCTATTTTCTCATGATCTGTCTCAATCTTCAGATGCCACGCGGAGGAAGTGGTTCATCCCCGGACCCGATGTTGCAGATCCTGCAAATGTTGGTTTCTAACCGCGAAGCTAAAAGAGCCGAACGTCAAGCCAACCTAGCCACCCTTCAACAGATAGCTCAGCTGGCCCACAACAACCAAGGCCAAGGAAATCAGGACAACCATGGATCTAAGCTCAAGAATTTCCAGAATACCAACCCACCTGTTTTCACTAAGTCAGAAGAGCCCCTAGATGCCGACGATTGGCAGCAAACCATGGAAAATAACCTAGAAGTCGCAGGAGTGGAAGCCAACGAGAAATTTATGTTCGCCACCCACTATCTAGTCGGAGATGCCAGAGCATGGTGGAACAGTGTTCGTGCAATGACTGGAGGACAGATGATGACCTGGGAGGAATTCAAGGTCAAGTTCATCAGAACCCATGTGCCACCGGGTTTGATGAAGAGAATGAGAGATGAGTTCAGAGAACTGAAGCAAGGACGGATGACCGTAGTGGAACACCGTGACAAATTCTTGTCATTAGCTAGGTATGCCCCGGATGAGATCGACACTGAAGCCAAGAAGAAAGAGAGATTCCTGAATGGTCTGCACGATGAGATGCAGACTGTGTTATTCAATATCCCCTTTGCTGATATTGAAGCCCTTGTCGACTCTGCCATCCATATGGAAGGAAAGATCAACCAAGACAATGAGAACCGCAAGCGTCGCATGATGCATCAGCCAGGAACCCATCAGACCCTAAAGTATCGCCCTAACCCATCTCCAGGATTTGCCCCGAGAACCAACAGACCCCCAATGAACCGTCTGACCTATCCCAACCGTGGAAACCCTAGGACTGGAGGAAATCACAACAACCCCGGCAACTCTAGCAATTTCAACCGTGCACCACCCAAGTTCAACAACAAGAATGCTGCCGCCGACACCAACACTGCCCCGAGGACTGGAAGCTATGCTGTGCCTGTTGCAGCAAAGGACAAGTCGCAAGTGACTTGTTATGACTGTGGAAATAAGGGTCACTACTCCAACGAGTGCCCCAACAAGAAGAATGCCGCAACCCCCAATGCAAATGCCGCAACTCAGCAGCAGCGTCGTGTTCCGCCAGGAAGAAGGTTTGCCCCAGGGAATTCGCTCAACCGCAACGACCGTCTTTTTCTCATGCATGCTGAAGAAGCTCAGGAAGCACCAGACATTGTACTGGGTATGTTTTCTGTTAATTCAGTACTTGCTCGAGTGTTGTTTGATTCTGGTGCATCACACTCATTTGTCACCGAAGAATTTGCATGCACTAGTAAAATTCAACCAACCAAACTGAAGCATGTCATGATTGTTCAAATCCCCGGTTCAACCACCAAAGCTGGGCAAATTTGCAAAGCCGTCCCTATCCGAATCCATGTCATAGATTTTTATGCTAATCTGATAGTACTCAGAACTAAAGGTTTGGAAGTAGTACTAGGAATGGATTGGATGTCCAAACATAAAGGATTGATTGACTGTGCCAAGAAAGCCATAACCATGACCAGTATCGCTGGAATATCAGTCGAACATATATCTGAAACCTTACCTCGTCAATTCAAGTGCAACAAGAGTATAGCCCAACCTACCATCGACCAAGTCCGGATAGTCTGTGAATACCTCGATGTATTTCCAGATGTTTTGCCCGGTATGCCCCTAGATCGGGATATCGAGTTTATCATTGAACTAATCCCCAGAACAGGACCCATAGCTCAGAGACCATATAGTATGAACCCGTCTGAACTAGCAGAACTGAAGAAGCAACTGGATGCCATGCTGGAAATTGGATTGATTCAACCAAGTGCGTCACCTTGGAGATCACCTGTTTTGTTCGTGGATAAGAAGGATGGAGGTAACCGTTTGTGTACGGATTATCGGAATTTGAATGATGTCACCATCAAGAACAAGTACCCTTTGCCCAAGATAGAACACTTGTTTGATCAATTGACCGGTGCCAAAGTGTTTTCTAAGATTGATCTTAGAACTGGCTATCATCAACTCAAGATTCGCGCAGAGGATATTCCCAAGACTGCCTTTACCACCAGATATGGATTATACGAGTATACTGTCATGTCTTTTGGATAAACCAATGCCCCCGCTTATTTCATGAATCTCATGAATAAGATTTTTATGGACTTCTTGGATAAGTGTGTTGTTGTTTTCATCGATGACATTCTGATTTATTCCAAATCAGAAGAAGAACATGAGCTACACCTAAGGACCATTCTTGGAACCCTTAGGGAGCATCAGTTGTTTGCCAAGTTTAGCAAATGTGAATTCTGGTTACAGGAGGTAGGATTCCTCGGTCACATTGTATCAGCCGGAGGAATTCCCGTTGACCCTGCAAAAGTAAAAGATGTAGAAGATTGGCAAGCCCCAACCACTCAAATCCAAGTTCGTGCATTTCTCGGATTGGCGGGATACTACCGCAAGTTCGTAGAAGGATTCTCGAGTATCGCCAGACCCATGACCCAATTGCTAAAGAAGGACAAGAAGTTTGAATGGACGGACAAATGTGAAGCGAGTTTTCAAGAACTCAAGAGGAGATTGATTTCAGCCGTAATCTTAATCATGCCGGATATCACGAAGCCCTTCGACGTGTATTGTGATGCATCCAAGATCGGTCTCGGATGTGTGCTAATGCAAGAAGGCAAAGTTATATCTTATCTATCTCGGCAACTGAAACAACATGAGCAAAATTATCCAACCCATGACCTCGAACTCGCAGCCATAGTTCTAGCCCTGAAGACATGGAGGCATTACCTGATGGGAAATCGTTGTGAGATTTATTCACATCACAAGAGCCTGAAGTATATATTCACTCAGAAGGAGCTGAATATGAGGCAGAGAAGATGGATTGAGCTAATCAAGGATTACGACCTGGACATTCACTATCACCCTGGTAAAGCCAATGTGGTAGCAGATGCCCTTAGCAGATTGCCGTGCCGCTTGAACCCCATGATGTTGAAGGAGCAACCAAGCCTGCACAAAGAGATGGAAGATTTCCGAATGGAATTAGTGAGTGAAGGATTTTTGGCTAGCATAGAACTTCAACCCACTTTGATCAGCCAGATCAAGGAGGCACAGAAAGTAAATGCTAGTATCGACGAAATCAAGCGTCGTATCGGTACAGGCAAAGTACCCGGATTCACCGAGGACGAAGAAGGAGTTCTTGGTACAAAGGACGCCTTTGTGTACCAGCAGATTCTGAGTTGAAAGAAGTTATTCTGAAGGAAGCTCATGACACTCTTTATTCTATCCACCCCGGAGGAACTAAGATGTCTCAAGATTTGAAAGATCAATTTTGGTGGCATAAGATGAAGAGAGAAATCGGAAGTTATATCGCCAAGTGTGATATATGTTAGCAAGTCAAGACAGGACATCAAAGACCCGCTGGATTGTTGCAACCATTGCAGATTCCGGAATGGAAATGGTATTCTGTTGGAATGGACTTTATCACCGGATTTCCTACTTCTAGTAGGGGAAATGATTCTATCTGGGTCATAGTGGACAGATTGTCCAAAGTCGCCCATTTCTTACCTGTCAAGACCACATATCAGAGTTCGAAGATAGCGGAGTTATACATCGCTAGAATCGTCAGTTTGCATGGAGTCCCCAAGAACATCGTATCGGATCGAGGAACTTAGTTTACCTCGAGATTCTGGAAGAAAGTCCAAGAAGGTTTAGGAACCCGACTAGATTTTAGCACCGCGTATCACCCTCAGACCGATGGACAAACGAAGCGAGTGAATCAAATACTCGAAGACATGTTGAGAGCCTGTGTGTTAGAATATGGATCTAAGTGGGAAGACTGTCTGCCGTTTGCAGAATTTTCATACAACAACAGTTATCAAGCTAGTTTGCAAATGGCCCCATTTGAATTCATGTATGGAAGAAAATGTCGCACCCCTTTGAACTGGTCGGAAGTAGGAGAGAGTCAGATTTTCGGACCTGACATCCTACGAGAAGTAGAAGAGAAGGTTCACAAGATTCGTGAGCACCTCAAGACAACCCAGTCCAGACAGAAGAGTTACACCGACAAAAGACGTCGAGACCTCGCCTTTAACATCAGAGGTTTTGTGTATCTGAAAGTGTCGCCATTGAAAGGAATGCAGCGTTTCCAACTCAAAGGAAAGTTAGCCCCCAGATATATCAGACCCTTCAAGATTCTGAACCATCGAGGAGAAGTGTCGTATCAATTGGAACTGACCGAAGAGATGTCAGCCGTGCACAATGTGTTCCATATCTCATTACTTCGCAAGTGCCTCGAAGTTCCAGAGAAGACTGAAGTGTTCAAGAATATCGATCATCAGACCATAGAGATCAACGATGATCTGACCTATCCCGAAGTGCCCATCCGTATTTTGGAAGAAGCCTTCAGAACCACCAGAACCCGAAGAATCAAGTTTCTCAAAATTTAGTGGAGCAACCACACCGAAGAGGAAGCTACCTGGGAGCGTGAAGATCACATCAGGACGGAGTTTCCCGATCTCTTCAAATCCTAGGTAATCTTTTTCGTCCTTTTTCAAATATCGGGATGAGATTTTGTTTAAGGGGGAAAGGTTTATAACATCCCAAAAATACTAAACTTGGAGCATCAAACTCTAATCATCAAAAGTAGGGTTAACAAAAACTTTTCAAATTAAAAATATGAAAGCATGCATATGTGTATGCATTACCAATTTGGTTAAATTGTTAATGAAATCATGACATATTTCTTCTTATTGTAACTGCTTGTTGGGCATCTCTCGGACCTCAAATTTTACAGTATTAAGCCTAGATTTATGATACAAGAAAATGTGAATTAAGCAATTCTTTTGAATTGCCATGCTTGTGTGTTTCTTTGCTTGTAAAAGGATTCTTAGGTGAAATAAACATCATCTAAACAATCCCCAAACTTTTCCCAAAGACAAAAAAATCAAAACAAACAAATTAAGTGAATGGTCACTTTGGCCAAATTAACTCCCATGCCTACTTTGGCTATCTCTAACTTTTAGAACTTAACAGAAACTTGTTTGGATCTTTGCACCCCTTGATAGTACTCATAAAAAAGTACCAAGGCCCACTTTGTGATCATCCAAAAACATTTGAATGCATAGTTTAAAGGACAGTTTAAAATTGAATCTATATCATATGGGAAGATCCCACTTTTTCAAAAACCACTCAAACAAGCTCAACTTTCAAAACCCAAGCATCCACAGACTCACCAACACATGCCTAGCACACCCACCAAAAATCTTTTCAAAATTGAAAACTTGAATTCATGCGGCCATTTCATCAAACACCTTGCAGATTCAAATCAAACCAAATCAAAACACTATAGTGTGCAGTGATTCTGGCCTAACTTGTTCCCTCTCTGGGCACCACTAGCCTTAGTAGATCATCTAACAACCCTAACTAATCCCTAGCACCACTGTAAACTTGCCAATGTTATCAATGGTGAACAGGCCGAGAGCACCATGTCACCCCAATGTGGACAGCGGGCTAGGAGAAGAACTAGCCGTGCCAACATTGTCTGGGAGGTAGCCCATGCCTCACCGCCCCCTCTCGACCAGCCTTGCCTCACGGACAGCAACCAGAACCGCCAGGAACGCCGTGCCCGTGCCGTTGTCGACCATGCCGACCCGCGCCGCAGAGCACGCACCGTTCCCACGCAACCCGACCACCTCGAGCCCTTGCCGCCCGCCAGCATGCTCCCCACCGTCCCAGGAGACCGCCAGACATGCCCATTTCACCGCTCGTACCCCTTAGCCACCGCTCGCCGCAGAGTTCGCTGCCTCTGCCTCGCAGAGCATCGAGCGTTCCCGACAGTTTGCCACCGCCCCTACAAGCGCATTTAAACCTTAGAGCATCGCCAGGAGACCAGGCCACCGATCGATCGCCACCCTCGGCCATGCCTCTAGCTGCCCGTAGCCATGTCGCCACCGTCGCCTGCCCATCCCGTTCGGTCTCGTCGTCGAGCCTATAAAAGGAGGCCACCCCCGCTCGAATTCTTCACACCATTCCACTCCTCTCTCACCCAAAACCACCCCACCTCCGTCCCGGAGCAAGGCGAGCAGCGCATCCCCAGAATTGCGCCGGAGCAGGCCGCCTCTGGAGAAGAAGGGCGCCGTCGATTTCGTCCACCCCAGGAGGAGCTGCCGGTACCAGGAGGTTCGCCGTCGTCGACTTTGTCGTTCGCCCGCATCGCCGACCTTCGCCTGAGCCCCGATGAGCCTCCCATGACCCCCACCTGCCGCGTTAGGGTTCTGTCTCGCCGGCGCTGCCCGACGTGGACGATGAACTAGAGCCGTTAGATTAGAACAAGATCCCACGGTCCACGTTGCCCTGTACCGCTTTGCACCCCCCGTCTCAATAACGCGTGGGGACAGCCACTTAACCAGCCCGCGTAAGCGCTGTGCGTAGCAGGCCGGCCCATTATCGTCTCCCGCGCGACCCAGCCGTTTGAATTTAGATTTTTCTATTTTCATTCAAACACAGTTCTATGCCTAGTTTCAAAAATCAACCCAGATCGATTCAATGAACCAAATTGAATGAAACCAATTTTGTTAGAAAGGTCTTGAAATGCTTAATCCAAGCCCGTTGGATTCAAATCATTTGGATCTGTAGATCAACCTTGGTAAAAATAACAAGGCAGAGGCTTTTCTGCATTCAAACATTTTTCAAATTTAAACCATAATAGCTTTTGAGTTGATTCCAACTCTCAAAAATCACATTTGATCATACCTTTTAGAATATATAAAAATATATGGGTTTACTTACAGAAATAATGTTCAAGTAATAAAAGAAGGCCATATAGGCATTTCTAGTCACTTTTTTTATTTAAAATAAAAGGGTTAAACCTTATTAAATTGTGACACCACTTTAAATCACATTCCCATGTACTGAAATATGTGGTGATGACATGTGTCTACATGATCCCATGTTTGGTTTGGAGAATATTAAATCTTAAGTAGTTTGTCAATGAGTAGAAATTATTTTTTCTAAAAATAAAATCATTAAGTCAAATGCTTTAGTCTTGTAATGTTAGTGATGATGCTAGATCATCTATAGAATCCCTTTGTGTGATGATTGAAAATAGTTAAGTATTGTTTGGTGATTGTGTACCTCGTATTTATTTATAGACGCTAGTACTGACCAAGGATGCGAGGAGGAAGAAGGATACTACGAAGAAGAAGCCGAGGAGAACTTCAACCACTGCTCTGCACAAGGGAAGCCTAATACTACTAGTTGATTTAGCAAGCTAACACTTGCAAGATACTGTACTTTAGCAAGCCAATAATTGCAAGCTATTAACTTAGCAAGCTTATACTGAGACTGATGCAAGCAAATACTTGCTTGTTACCATGCCAACTAGATGCCTTAAGCATATGTGATCATACCCACTTGATAACCCACTCCTAGTTTTACTTGCAAGATTTCTACTTTATTTCTTTATCAAAGCTTTTTCTTAGAGTTTATTTAAGTGACTTGTAAATTCTAGGAGGTTAACTGAAGGTTGCATAAAGAGCATAAAATTTGGCCTAATCTAGATAATCTTGATGTCATCCTAAGGCATGAGATGGAACTTAGTTAAAACTCCACTAGTTTATCACCCCTCATTAGTACTCACTCCCACTTGTAGATGCGGTGCTAAGCATAAAACTTGATCAACTTTAGATGGGAATACTTGGTGAAAATGGTTATGAAATGTCACATCCCAAAATTTTCCAAGTTTTGATATGTGAAAAATAAATAAACCAAATAAAATTTTGTTGAAATTTAGGGTGAGAAGAAAATTTTTGATTCCAATTGGAAACATCAAAACCTATTTTGATCAAATAAAATCCTGAAGGGATTTACAAAGATAAAAAAATAATAAATAAAGTTATAATAGTTGGAATTACCATTTTTGGATCTTTAAATAAAAAGCTATTTTAAAAAAAAGCCAAATTAAATCTTGGCCAAGCTTTTAAAATAAAATATTTTGTTTGATAAAAATAGTAAAGGTTTATTTAAATAAACCATGAGGATTTATTTATATCCAAATTTCATTCAAGTACATTTTTCCTATTTTGAATGATCATTAAAAACTTATTAAAGTATTTTAAATTATATTTCAAGGTGTTTTAGTTTTCAAGTAAAACCTACTGAAAAGATTTTTGTAGGAATTTATAAAGTCAAAAAGAGTTTTTAAACAAATTTGAATCCTATTTGAAATAAAGACTAAAGCCTATTTATTTGTTTTTAATAAATAATAAACCCTAATAATAATTATTTTATTTTGGACTTTGGAATATGTTGTTAAACAGAATTAAATTATACCCAAAAGTTTGGTGGTGGTTTGAATTCAAATGGAGTTTGAATTGTTTGAAATAAAATCAAAACAGAAATTCAAAACATAAAAAGAAAAAGCATTCAGTATAAAAAATGAAACAGAGCAACCCAACCCATCTGGCCCAACTAAGCCAATTAGAGCAGCCCAACTAAACCACTCTGGAGAATCTATTTTCACTCAACTACGCACCCGCTAAGTCGCTGACCAGTGGACCCAAGAACACTCCTCCTCTCGGCACCGGACCCCATCGCCACCTCATCGTCGTCTTCACCGCGACCACGTCCCCCTCGCCGTTTCTGCCATTGATTGCGGCGATCAATTTGTGTTGATGGCTGGGTTTAACTCGACAGAAACCACGCTCGATTAAACGCCTCGCCCTCCTCTCTCTTTCCCCCCAAGCCACGCCTCGCCACCAGTCGCATTTAATTGCACGCCTAAGCAACCATCGCCCGATGAGCTCCTCCATCGATTCCGCAATCGCAACCGCCTCCCACTGCACACGAGCTTGCTCCCCATCTCCTGGTGCATCTCCCAGTGCCAACCGCTTGGCCGCGCCTGCTCCACAACGTCGGCAACCTCGACACCAAGCACCACCGTCATCTGCCATTTTCTCTGGCGAGTTTTTCCCGGTGAGTACCGACCGCCCCGAGCCCTCCCGATGATGCTCCTGTAATCCCCAGCCCTGTACGCATCTAACCTCGTGTTCTGTTTGCCTTAGCGCACTCGCAAACTCCGTCCCCGTTGACAACCAGATGAACCAGACGCCGCTGCAAGCTCCGGCTAGCAATCGTCGCTTCTCCGGTGCGCCCCTCGACCAGCCGACCACACCTCGAGCTTCTCCGCACTCCCACGAGCAGGTGAGCTACTCCTTCCTCTCCCTCGCTTCCTAAATCGTCGCCAACGCCACTGGCCGAGCACGTGCCTCCGTCCGCCGCCAGCGCTGCCTGCCGTGATCAAACACGCTGTGCCCGTTGGATCTTGATCTTGCGGCTAAGATTAGATTTAATCGAAGGGGTATTGTGTGCTCTGTGCCGCAGGATCTCATTTAGATCCAACAACCGACAGAGCTCAATCCGCGTGAAACGGTATCTGCCACTAATATTAAGACACGTGGCCAGACTCAGGATTTAAATTAGAAATTTGATCTATTAGATTTGCAAACTTGTAAAATTCATAACTTTAATTCTACACGTCCAAATTTTGCAAATTTTATATCAATGGATTCAGCAGAACAATTACTTTGCAACCATGCACTTTGTTTAATGTTTTGCTTCTGGAAAATTGGTTGAAATTGCAGAAACTTGTGTAGGCATAATTTCAATATATAAATTATTCTAGATATATTTTTAAGGTGAAATCTTTGCAAAATGGATTGTTTTGAACCTACTGACCATAGGAACCAAATTATGGATTTAAAAATGTATTTTGTGAAGTTAAGGGATAAATATTTGAATTAGCTCATTTCTAGTCAAAAAAAAATATTGTTTATGGTTTAGAAATGATTTTTGAGTGAAACCTTTGGGAAATGATTTGATTCAAACCTTCTGACCCTAAAACACCAAGTTTTGAGATTAAGAACATATTTTATGAACCATATAAAGTTATTGCTTTGCTAAAAGATATTTTCAACAACATAAAATATCACCTTAGCATAATATTTGGTTTATGAGATAAAACCTTTTGCAAATGGTTTTACCACTTTAGTAAATGACCACTCTGAGCTTTAAAATGTTTAGAGCCTAATAGAAACCACTTTTCTAAATAAAACTATCTTTTGCATGCCTGCATGCATTGCCTTGTTTCTATTATTTTATATGTGATAAATTGTTTGAATGTTGGTTTGAAAATGTGTTTGCTTGATTGAATTGTAGTGAAGTTAGAAGAGTGTGATATTTTCAAGATCAAGAATTTAACCAACATTCTCTACTAAAAAGGCAAGTGACACTATCATCCATGTCCTACTATTTTCATTACACTTAGTGGATTTTTGTAACATGCATGATAAGACTATTATATTTCTATGCTATGCTATATCCTATTAGGATATCCTTAAATCCTCCTTAGTGAAAACATTGTAGTTGTAGTATGCTTAGCCCTACTATATATTTGGGATGGGATACATGATATAATTACATGAAGTGTTGGAAAGATATATGTTTTATATAATAAAACAAGTACTCAATGAACCACCTAGGTGGAAAAGGATACTCAAGATTTGGACAAGGTGGCAACAAAGGGAACCATGTTTATATGGCTATCTTTTTGTCTGTGCACTAGAAGAAAACCACCCAGGGATTTAGAGATTGAACATGTTTCTCGTACAGTGGCTTCCGTGTACAACCACATGCTACATGGGCTCTGGCTTAGTCAACTACATAGTGGAAGACCCATGCATTGGCATCTTCAGGTTAACTAGAATTGTGTATGGAAATATATCCCTACATTGGTGCCTGGTAGACAAGCTAGCATTGTGTATTGGGAGGACTTCTATGGAAAGACTTTGTCACATTCTCGATCTGCGGTACTATATTTGGTGAGTACTTATCCAGCGGCCACTGGAGGCGTCAAGACGAGATTGTGTCATGTGGGTAAAGTGTACAACTTCTGCAGAAGATCAAATTCTAAGTACTTAGCCGTGTCCCCGGTTATGGACAATTCTGAGCAACTAAGGCCTGAAGCTATGGAAGATCTCGACATTCGAATTTCTCAAAGTTAAAACTTGATGGTGAAAACAAGGGATTTGAAGCACTTGGAGTTTTCCAAGGAGTTCATAAAGATTTGACAAAAGATAAAAACTATTTTGAAAAGATAGGACAAAACTATATTGCTTTCTGCAAAAGAGCCTAAACCGTACTTAGCCAAATATGCATGTAATGATAGGATCCACTTATTTCTATATAGGAGTGAAACTTGCCAATACAATTCAAATGTATTGACCCTTGTGGCTGCAACTTATTATGTTGCAGGTTTGTTTGATGTTAGTGAAGTGTGTTGAATAGGATTACAAGTCTACAACCAACATGATTGCCTGTGGCACTTTGAAGATGAAGGACCCCATGCTATTGCTATATTCTGCTGCATTGTAATGAGATAGCCAATTGAGCTATGTAAGATATAATGATTTATTTTATTCCTGGTTATAAAGTTGTATTATGACCTTTGTTTCCTGATATTACATCTTAACTGTTGATGCTAGCTATTGATCCAGGGACTAGCATTGTAAACACAGGGATCTCTACCTTATTAAAGGTTGGGAACCTTACAGATGGTATCATAGCACTGTGTTGCCTATAGGATTGTAACCCTAGGATTGGACAAAATCCCTTAGAAAAATAGGATTTGTATTTGTTCCAAAACTTATTTACAAACAATCTTGTAAACTCTTTCCTCAACCTTTTGTTTTTGATTCTACATCTCTTCCTTTTCAACTTGATGGACAAAGCCTTCACCATGACCAATGACTTCAATTTTTTCACCAAGGATTTCACTTAGGAATACAGGTGACAACCAAGAGACATTAGATTGCCTACCAAAACATTGGTATCATGTTAGTGTATGGAACATATTGACCTATGAGGTATGACCATACCAAGTTAATCATTTCAAGAAAACTTGTTCTTCCCTTCAACTCATGAGTTAAGCTCATAAGTTGTTAAGTGGAAAATTGCTTGTTGATTGCTTGATTATTTGATTGAACTTGGTTGTTTTGAGTTGTGTGTTAGAACTTCCTTAGGTCTATCTGTCATTACTCATCCCTATCAAACCCACAGATGCCTCCCCGTCGTGCCAACCCCAACCAAAACAACAACAACCTCACTCCTGAGATGCAACAAATAATGACCTCTCAAGCTCAACTGATGCAGATGATGACACAGTTTATGCAAAATCAGAATCCGAACAACAACAACAACAACAACAACAACAACAACAACAACAACAATAACAACAACAACAACGACAACAACAACCAGAATAATCCTCCAGCACATGACATGCTCACCAGGTTTCTGAAACTAAGGCCTGCAAGGTTCTCTGGAACAACTGATCCAATGGAAGCCAATGATTGGTTACGTTCGGTGAATAAGGACTTAGTGACTGTTGGCTGCACCGACGAAGAAAAAGTTAGGTTTGCAGCATTTCTGCTTGAATGACCAGCAGCAACATGGTGGGACAACTTTCAGATCACCACTCCCCTTGAGGATGTGACTTGGGCTATTTTTTAGGATGGTTTCCGTACAACTCACATATCATCTGGAGTGATGCACTTGAAGAAAAAGGAATTCCACAATCTGAAACAGCGTCACCTCAGTGTGGCTGAGTATATTGAAGAATTTAACAATATGGCACGCTATGCACCAGATGAAGTTGATACAGATGCTAAGAGAAAGGAGAAATTTCTTGAAGGACTTAATGATGAGTTGAACCTGCAGCTAGCTGTTGCCTATGTCCCAACTTATCAATCACTTTGTGACAAAGCCACCATCTTGGAAAACAAGATGAATCAAGTTGACAATAGAAAGAGGAAGCATAAACTCAAGTATCACTCAGGATCATCACAAAAGAAGCGTTCATTCAAAAAGATCAATGAAGATTCTGAACCACATCAGTATCACCACAACAACAATGGAAGTGATAATAATGGAAATGATACGGACAATGGAGATGACCTTGGTCAGAACCAACATGACACTTTTAGGAAGAAAGACATTAGCCAGTTGCAGTGCTATAATTGTAAGGAACTTGGAAACTATGCATCAGACTGTCCTGAGAAGAAAAAGAAAAAGGATGCTAGAAACTCCAATGGAAATGACCCCAATGTGAACCAGAAAGGACATGTGAACCACATTGACATGGATGGGAACTTTGAAGAGATAGAAGAAGTGGATGTCAGGAACTAGTTAACTCAGAAGAGTCAAATAAGAATTCCTTGTCTGGATATAAGGTGTTGAAACCATAGTCAAGTGAACCATCAATGTAATCCTATGAGATTTTTTTTAAGGGTGGTAGTACCCTAGTTGTCTTCAAGCCAACTTATAACCCTAGCCTTCCCAAATCTCGGGACGAGATTTCTTTTAAGGGTGGTAGCCTGTCACATCCCAAAATTTTCCAAATTTTGATATGTGAAAAATAAATAAACCAAATAAAATTTTGTTGAAATTTAGGGTGAGAAGAAACTTTTTGATTCCAATTGGAAACATCAAAACCTATTTTGATCAAATAAAATCCTGAAGGGATTTACAAAGATAAACAAATGATAAATAAAGTTATAATAGTTGGAATTACCATTTTTGGATCTTTAAATAAAAAGATATGGTTTTTATAAGCAAAGGTAGAAATAATGAATAAGGACTATTTAAAAAAAATGCCAAATTAAATATTTGCCAAGCTTTTAAAATAAAATATTTTGTTTGATAAAAATAGTAAAGGTTTATTTAAATAAAACCATGAGGATTTATTTATATCCAAACTTCATTCAAGTATAGACATTTTTCCTATTTTGAATGATCATTAAAAACTTATTAAAGTATTTTAAATTATATTTCAAGGTGTTTTAGTTTTCAAGTAAAACCTACTGAAAAGATTTTTGTAGGAATTTATAAAGTCAAAAAAGAGTTTTTAAACAAATTTGAATCCTATTTGAAATAAAGTCTAAAGCCTATTTATTTGTTTTTAATAAATAATAAACCCTAATAATAATTATTTTATTTTGGACTTTGGAATATGTTGTTAAACATAATTAAATTATACCCAAAAGTTTGGTGGTGGTTTGAATTCAAATGGAGTTTGAATTGTTTGAAATAAAATCAAAACAGAAATTCAAAACAGAAAAAGAAAAAGCATTCAGTATAAAAAAATGAAACAGAGCAACCCAACCCATCTGGCCCAACTAAGCCCAGCAGCAGAGCCCAACTAAACCCCTCTGGCGAATCATTTTTCACTCAACTGCACACCCGCTAAGTCGCTAACCAGTGGACCCAGTAAACACTCCCTCCCTCTCGCTGTCAGCCGGACCCCACTAGCCTGCTCATCGTCGTCTTCACCGCGGCCACGTCCCCCTCGCCGTTTCTGCCATTGATTGCGGCGATCAATTCGCGTTGATGGATGGGTTTAACTCGACACCAAGCATGCTCGATTAAAAGCCTCGCCCTCCTCTCTCTTTCCCCCCAAGCCACGCTCCCTCTCGGCCACCAGGCTGCCCGAATTGCACGCCCAAGCAACCACTGCTCCGACGAGCTCCTCCGTCGATTCTGGTGAATTGCAACCGCCCCTCGCCTCCCACTGAACGCGAGCTTGCTCCCCATATCCTGGTGCATCTCCCAGTGCCAACCGCTTGGCTGCGCCCGCTCCACAACATCGGCAACCTCAACACCAAGCACCACCGTCATCTGCCATTTTCTCCGGCGAGTTTTTCCCGGTGAGTACCGACCGCCCCGAGCCCTCCCGATGATGCTCCTGTAATCCCCAGCCCTGTACGCATCTAACCCCATGTTCTGTTTGCCTTAGCGCGCTCGCAAAATCCATCCCCATCGACAACCAGATGAACCCGACGCCGTTGCAAGCTCCGGCTAGCAATCGTCGCTTCTCCGGTGCGCCCCTCGACCAGTTGACCACACCTCGAGCTTCTCCGCACTCCCACGAGCACGGTGAGCTACTCCTTCCTCTCCCTCGCTTCCTAAATCGTCGCCAACGCCACTGGCCGAGCACGCGCCGCCGTCCGCCGCCGCCAGCGCCGCCAGTCCGTGGTCAAACACGCTGTGCCCGTTGGATCTTGATCTTGCGGCTGAGATTAGATTTAATCGAAGGGGTATCGTGTGCTCTGTGCCGCACGATCTCATTTAGATCCAACGACCCACAGAGCTCAATCCGTGTGAAACGGTATCAGCCAGTAATATTAAGACACGTGGCCAGACTCAGGATTTAAATTAGAAATTTGATCTATTAGATTTGCAAACTTGTAAAATTCATAACTTTAATTCTACACGTCCAAATTTTGAAAATTTTATATCAATGGATTCAGCAGAACAATTACTTTGCAACCATGCACTTTGTTTAATGTTTTGCTTCTGGAAAATTGGTTGAAATTGCAGAAACTTGTGTAGGCATAATTTGAATATAAAAATTGTTCTAGATATATTTTTAAGGTGAAATCTTTGCAAAATGGATTGTTTTGAACCTACTGACCATAGGAACCAACTTATGGATTTAAAAATGTATTTTGTGAAGTTAAGGGATAAATATTTGAATTAGCTCATTTCTAGTCAAATAAAAATATTGTTTATTGTTTAGAAATGATTTTTGAGTGAAACCTTTGGGAAATGATTCGATTCAAACCTTATGACCCTAAAACACCAAGTTTTGAGATTAAGAACATATTTGATGAACCATATAAAGTTATTGTTTTGCTAAAAGATATTTTCAACAACATAAAATATCACCTTAGCATAATATTTGGTTTATGAGATAAAACCTTTTGCAAATGGTTTTACCACTTTAGTAAATGACCACTTTGAGCTTTAAAATGTTTAGAGCCTAATAGAAACCACTTTTATAAATAAAACTATCTTTTGCATGTCTGCATGCATTGCCTTTGATCCTATTATTTTATGTGTGATAAATTGTTTGAATGTTGGTTTGAAAATGTGTTTGCTTGATTGAATTGTAGTGAAGTTAGAAGAGTGTGATATTTGCAAGATCAAGAAGTGAACCAACATTCTCTACTAAAAAGGCAAGTGACACTATCGTCCATGTCCTACTATTTTCATTACACTTAGTGGATTTTTGTAACATGGATGATAAGACTATTATATTTCTATGCTATGCTATATCCTATTAGGATATCCTTAAATCCTCCTTAGTGAGAACATTGTAGTTGTAGTATGCTTAGCCCTGCTATATATTTGGGATGGGATACATGATATGATTACATGCAGTGTTGGAAAGATATATGTTTTATATAATAAAACAAGTACTCAATGAACCACCTAGGAGGAAAAGGATACTCAAGATTTGGACAAGGTGGCAACAAAGGGAACCATGTTTATATGGCTATCTTTTTGTCTGTGCACTAGAAGAAAACCACCCAGGGACTTAGAGATTGAACATGTTTCTCGTACAGTGGCTTTCGTGTACAACCACATGCTAAATGGGCTCTGGCTTAGTCAACTACATAGTGGAAGACCCATGCATAGGCATCTTCAGGTTAACTAGAATTGTGTATGGAAATATATCCCTACATTGGTGCCTGGTAGACAATCTAGCATTGTGTATTGGGAGGACTTCTATGGAAATACTTTGTCACATTCTCGATCTGCGGTACTCCACTTGGTGAGTACTTATCCAGCGGCCACTGGATGCGTCAAGACGAGATTGTGTCATGTGGGTAAAGTGTACAACTTCTGCAGATGATCAAATTCTAAGTACTTAGCCGTGTCCCCGGTTATGGACAATTCTGAGAAACTAAGGCCTGAAGCTATGGAAGATCTCGACATTCCAATTTCTCAAAGTTAAAACTTGATGGTGACAACAAGGGATTTGAAGCACTTGGAGTTTTACAAGGAGTTCAGAAAGATTTGACAAAAGATAAAAACTATTTTGAAAATATAGGACAAAACTATATTGCTTTCTGCAAAAGAGCCTAAACCCTACTTAGCCAAATATGCATGTAATGATAGGATCCACTTATTTATATATAGTAGTGAAACTTGCCAATACAATTGAAATGTATTGACCCTTGTGGCTGCAACTTATTATGTTGCAGATTTGTTTGATGTTAGTGAAGTGTGTTGAATAGGATTACAAGTCTACAACCAACATGATTGCCTATGGCACTTTGAAGATGAAGGACCCCATGCTATTGCTATATTCTGCTGCATTGTAATGAGATAACCAATTGAGCTATGTAAGATGTAATGATTTATTTTATTCCTGGTTATAAAGTTGTATTATGACCTTTGTTTCCTGATATTACATCTTAACTGTGGATGCTAGCTATTGATCCAGGGACTAGCATTGTAAACACAGGGATCTCTACCTTATTAAAGGTTGGGAACCTTACATGAAAACCTTAGAATGATGGATCATTCTACTGAGATGTTTTGACATGTGTTTCCGAACACCAGATGATTTTGGTGATGAAAATGTTGAGGCATGAGCCTTAGCCCTTTATAAAACTGATGGTTGTCTGGATGCGATACCATTCCAATTTTACCGTACAACCACAATACCCGAAGATTGGGTAGGGCTTGACTGGAAACTTATATACCTTAGTATTGGTTCCCTCACGGCCAAGGTCTGAGCTGAGGCTACCTTGTGAAGATTTTCCACCTGTGCAGTACCCAAGATGACAGTTTGTCATGGTTGGGAGGCCGAACTCACAGGAGAGGTGCCTATACTAGGGCTTGTAATTGAAAGGTTAGGATTGATTATCCGCATACTGAGTATGGTGAATTCGGGATTTGTTCCTGACGGATGTATCGAATGTAGTGGTGAAAGTGTACAATCTCTGTAGAGTGTCAAACTATTCGAATAGCCGCGTCCACGGTTATGGACAGTTGGAGTGGCCATACTATTCCCCCGTCAGATGTTTCCAAAATGACTTGTGAAATGAATTGAGAACTTGACTTGACCACAACAGAGTTGTGACATGAGATACAAGTTCCCACTTAGGTGTTATAAAATTTGACTAGCTTTTCTTGCTTCTGAACTTAGTAGAGGTAAATCTGGCTTTTGCAAAACAACCCTAGAGCTTAGTGTCCTATTACAAAAAACCCTGCACCTGCTAGTATTAGTTTGCGAGTACTTAAAGAGTACTCATGGATTTGTCCCTGGATATTCCCGTGGCCAGACTATGAAGAGGAGTACCAGGATGATGGACCCCAGGAAGGTTACGACAACTAGGATCATCTCCCATCGTTAGCATTGCCTGTGACCCCGAAGATGGAGCTTCGCCTACGCTACCTTTATTATTACATATTTCCGCTGCTTGAGTTGTATTAAGAACTGGATCAGGAGATCCTTATTTGTGCAAGACCTTATGTATGGTTTGTAATGGATGATGTACTGTGATATCCAAATCTGTTATGTCTCGCAAAAATGGTAATCCTGGGATTGCGATGTATGGCATAACAGGCATCTGGGATTAAAAATCCGGGTGTTGTCAAATCAACTTATTTGAAACAACACGGCGAGAACAGGGGTCCAACCACTTTATTCAAGAAAACTAAGCAAACAAAAACCAAAAATGAAAACTAAGACGCTCCAAGAACAACACAACTTGTTCATCAAACAATAAAAACGAAGTGTCTAGAAAGACCTGAGATTTTTATTGATGAAGAAGGGGACGCATCCCCAAGCTTTGATGCTTGTACATCTTGAATATTTCTTGTGATGACACGGGGTGGCATCCCCAAACTTGAGCTTTTGTCCATTCTTCATCTGATTACATCCTTCTTTCCTTACACCTGAAAATTTTCCTTCATACAAAACTTCACACAATCTTCATTAACAAAACTTTCATTAAAAACACAATATACTGTATCAATTCCATCAAAAAGCTCAATTTCCAAAAAAGAACCCAAAAAGGAATCAATAAGAAGCAAATGCGGCAGAAATCTATCAAAACATACCAGCACGTAGAAACATATTTTTTAGAAGACCTTCTGTTGCTCAAATCAAAAAGTGTTGAACTAAATAAAGTTATATAACAACCTGGGAGATTTATTCAGAAAATTATAGCTCAATCCGAGTTATAGAGATTTTACACGAATTTTTACGGTGGAGCACAAAAATCTGTTTCGGGATAACAACTCCCCAAATCTCACTTCCCTCTCATTAGAGGTTATTCTTGGCACAAAAATCAATTAAAAAGGATAAGGAGAGGTTATTACAAAAGTAATAACTTTCAAGACTCAAGAAAACTATTGGGTTATCTCCCAAGAAGAACTTTTCTTTAATGCCTTTAAGTTAGGCATGATAGTTTGAGAAGATGCTCACATAAGAAATATGAATTGACGTAAAAGAGAGCATCCAGAAGCAAATTCAAAGCACATTTAAGTCTAATCCACTTCCTATGCATATGAATCTTGTAAAGAAACAAGTCATGAAAGCACAAAGCAACAAGCATAGGAAATCAAAACAAGTGCAACTTCAAGATTTTCAACATAAAGAGGGGAAACTTAATATCGTTGAGATACATAAGACCATGCTTCCCTCTCTCATAGTAACTTTTAATAGCATCATGAATAAAATTAACAATATAAATATCACATAAAACATTCTTATCATGAGCCACATGCATAAAATGATTATTACTCTCCACATAAGCATAGTCATTCTTATTAATTATAGTGGGAGCAAATTCAACAAAATAGCTATCATTATTATTCTCATCACCATAATCATCAAATATAGGAGGCATATTGTAATCACAATTAATTTTCTCCTCAATAGTAGGTGGACTTAAAATATCATATTCATCATTGTAATCATCATAAATTGGAGGTAAAGTATCATCATAGGCAATAGAATTTTCAGAATGGGTACCAAAGAGATTTTCAATATCAAAAGTAGTGTGGTTTTCCGAATCATGATCACTACTATAGGTATCAAGCATAGGAACATCATCACAAGTTTTAACCATAGTAGATATTTCAAAAGAATCCACGAGAGCATAACATTCATCCTCCTTTTGTTCATCACTCTCCTCTTCTTTTTCATATAATGAGCTTCATGTTTCAGCAATTTCTTCTTCCATAGGCTCCTACAAGGCATTAGACTCTTCCGTTTGTGGAAAGAAGCTATTAAAATGTTCAAGAATATAGCCATTTTCTTCCTTGTAATTATCAAAGCAAAATTTAAGTATATCATAGACCTCATATTCATAAGGTGAATCATCAGTATTTTCAAGCAAACTAGCAAGTTCAAATGCACCCTTCCAAGAAATAAATTCTTCAATTTGTTCCACATCATAAAATTCATAATTTACCGTAACATAAGAAGATATGGTAACATTATCATTATACTCACATTGAAAAGGGAGGTGTTTATACCTCCTACAACAACAAGATTTATCAAATCAATAAGTAACATTATAAGTAGAGCACACCTCTCTAGCAATCGTATTCAATTTATCAATTTGTTCCCATAGGTGTTTACCTTTTTGTGACAAATGGTGTTCCTTATAATAATATTTTTGTTCTTCCGTGAACCCATCTTGCCAATAAGAACTAGTTTCAAAGAAACCATCCAACGATAGAAAGCATGACAAAGCAAGGCAATAACAGACCAGCAACTAGAGTAGGAACTAATTTTTGTGTGTTTTGATAAGAGAAAGCAAACCAAACAAAACTATTTTTTTTGGAGTTTTTGATAAAAAGAGGCAAACAAAACAAGGCAAAAGAAACTAAGCAAAACAGAAACAAAGTAAAGAGAAAGGTTGTGAAGGACTCCCCTTGTGAAGCCGTCCGTAGCCTCCCCGGCAACGACGCCAGAGATAGCTTGATGATGTGTAGATCAGATCACTGTAGAGCTTCGTTGGGAGACCCCACGAGGAAGGTATGATGAGCACAACAGCAAGTTTTCCCTCAGTAAGAAATCAAGGTTATCGAACCAGTAGGAGGACACAAACGACTCAAAGGTGTTGCTAGCAACTTGGAAACCTGCACAACACAAACTCAAGACTTTGCCCCAATGAACAGTGAGGTTGTAAATCTCACCGGTTTGCTGAAAACAAAGGATTAACTATATGGTGTGAAAGGTAATGGTGGTTTGAAGAAAGTAAACAGGAATAGTGGAAGATGTATCAATGGTAAAGATTGGACCGGGGTCCATAGTTCACTAGAGGTGTTCCCTTAAGATAAACAACATAACATGCTGGGTAAACAAATTACAGCGGGGCAATTGGCAGGACAGGGCAAGGCATAACAATGCAATACTAAACCTTCATGATCCTATGAGATTTGATTGGGCAATACAATAAGATACATAGACCGCCATCCAACTACATCTATGACTAGTAATCCACCTTCAGGTTATCATCCGAACCCCCTCCAGTATTAAGTTGCAAGCAACGCATAACTGCTTTAAGCAAAGTGTGTAAGGTAAACAATCCACTTGTTCCATGAACATGAGATCGTTGTTTTCTCCCTAGTAGCCACAACACATCTACAACCTTAGAGATTTCTGTCACTTCCCAAGATTAAATAGAGGCATGAACCCACTATCGAGCATAAATACTCCCTCTTGGAGTCACTAGCATCTACTTGGCCAAGATAACTACTTGAAATAGAGAGCATGCAAGATCTCAAACAACATAGACATGATAGAATCAATAAGATAGAATCATTAACCAATCTGACATAGTAATCTCAATATCCATCGGATCCCCGCAATAACAACATGCATGATTACAAATAGGTGATCTTGATCATGAACGGAGCTCACAAGATCTAAACATGGTAGCAAAAAGGAGGAGAAACAACCATCTGGCTACTACATGGACCCATAGTCCAGGGTGGAACTACTCACGCATCATACCGGAGGCTGGCATGGTGATGAAGAAGGCCTCCGGGATGATCTCTCCCCTCCGACAGGGTGCCGGGAAGAGCTTCAGATCCCCCCGAACTAGGGACAATGGTGGCGCTGGCTATAGAATATTTCGTGGAAGATTGATTAGGTCCTTAGGGTTTTTGTATCGGGGGCTTCTTATAGGCGAAGAGGGAGGCCGAGGGGGTGCCCGACGCGGCTGCAACCCCCATGTGCAGGACAGGCCCAGCCGCACGGCCAGGGGGTGTGGCCCCCTCGAGGCCATTCTCCGTCTCGTCTTCTGGCTCCGTGTTCCCCATGGTAAAATATTGACTTTGGATTTTGTCCCGTCCAATTCTGAGAATATTGATTTTCTGCCTTTTCTAGAACCAAAAACAGAAGAAAACATGCAACTGACACTATGGCATCTTGTTAATAGATTAGTCCCAGAAAACATATAAAAATACCTCAAAGTGTAGACAAAGCAAAGCAAAGTAGATACTAAACAAGATTTAACTTCAAAAATTATAGATACGTTTTTGACGTATCATGGCTTGAGGTGCCAAGGGGAGGGCACCCCACCCCTCCTTTTATGGGAGGGGGTGGCGGCCAAGGGCCTCCCAGCCCTAGCCGAGTTGCCCCCCAACTCGGCTAGGAAGGGGAGAGCCCCTCCCCAACTCGGCTAGGAGAAGGGGACTTGTAAACTTGCCTTTCAAGTTTCCCCTTTCCTTCCTAAACTAGGATTTGACTTTTCAAACTAGGATTTGACTTTTCGAACTAGGATTTGACTTTTCAAACTAGGCTTTGACTTTTCAAACTAGGCTTTGACCCTTTCCTCTAGTCCTTGGTCGAGTTGCCCTAGGGCAGGATGCGGCCAGCCCTTTAGGGCATGCCATATACCAAGTGCCCCTTTTTGGAGTGTTGGACCTTCTAGAATATTCTAGAAGCTTCCGGCCAAAACACTGAAAACATTTCCGAACCCCGTAAATTGACTTTCCTTATATGAATTTTATTCTCCGGACCATTCCGGATCTCCTCGTGATGTCCTGGATCCAATCCGAGACTCCGAACAACATTCGGTCTCCAACTCACATTCCATATCTACTTCAAACAACATCTAACCCTTAAGTGTGTCTCCCTACGGTTCGTAAACTATGCAGACATGATCAATAACCATTAGTGGGATCTGGAAATCCATTGTGGCTCCCACATATTTCTATGATGACTTTGTGATCGAATGAACCATTTACATACGATATTGATTCCCTTTGTCGCGCGATACTTTACTTATCCGAGGTTCGATCGTCGGTATTTCTATACCTAGTTCAACCTCGTTACCGATAAGTACTCTTTACTCGTACTGTGATGTGACATCCCTTGTGACCTTGTCACATGCTTGAAAGCCAATTGGATAAGACTCCACCGAGAGGGCCCATAGTATATCTATCTGTCACATGGATGGACAAATCCCACTCTTGATCCATGCGCTTCAACACATACTTTCAGAATACCTAATGCCACCTTTATAACCACCCAGTTACGGAAGTGGTGTTTGATGTCATCAAAGCAATCATCCGGTGATGGTGATTAATGCGATCTCATGGTCGAAGGATTGGGTTACTATGTATTTAAAATATTTGTAGCAAACAAACTTTAATGACTTGATCTTATGCTATGCTTACTATAGGAGTGTGTCCATCACATCATTCTCTTAATGATATGACCTTCTAATTAATGACATCCAATGTCCATGATCAGGAAACCATGATCATCTATTAATCAACAAGCTAGTTTAACAAGAGGATTACTAGAGACTCTTTTATGTTTACAAAACACACAAGTATTAATGTTTCTGGTTAATACAATTATAGCATGGTATGCAAACAATATCATAAACATAAAGATATGATAATAACCACTTTATTATTGCCTCTTGGGCATATCTTCAATATGCCCTGGGCTTTGTGCTTTCTTGGTAGTAAGGTATCTCCTTGGATACACTTAAAAATATGCGTGCTGGCTCGAAGTGGCACCCTGACCCGGATCATATTCAGTGCCGCCAAGCCCTAGACTATCAGTGTAAGGGTCCTAACCTTTAATAAGGTAGAGTCCCCTGTGTTTACAATGCTAGTCCCTGGATCAATAGCTAGCATCCACAGTTAAGATGTAATATCAAGAAACAAAGGTCATAATACAACTTTATAACCAGGAATAACGTAATTTTATTACATCTTACATAGCTCATTTGGCTATTACATTACATTGCAACAGAAATCTATAAGCATGGGGTCCTTCATCTTCAAAGTGCCACATGCAGACATGTTGGTTGTAGACTTGTAATCCTAATCAATCAACTTCACTAATATCAAACAAACCTACAACATGACAAGTTACAGCCACAAGGGTCAATACACTTGAATTGTATTGGCAAGTGATACTATGGTAGTATAGTGGAGTCTATCATCTATATGCATTTGGCTAAGTGGAGTTGAGGCTTGCATTGCTTAAAATATATTTTTCCTTATCATTTGAAAATACTAAGTTTTTGCTTGACAAAATCATTTTTTTTTCTCACTCAAAAGATTGAAGATCCTTTAACCCTTGTTCAACCTCAAGTTTTTAACTTAGAAATTTGAATGATGAGATTCTTGATTGCTTCCATGTCTTGATGCTCAAATTGTCCTTTACCAGGGACATGGCTAAGTACTTAGATTTTACACTCTGCAGAGGTGGTGCACTTTCCCCACAAGACTTGGTTTCCCAAGACAAGATCTTTCAGAAGCCTTCCCTTAGACCAAAATGGACGCGCTCCAACCTATCAAACTCTACCACCAACTGTCCATATGGCTAAGTTCTTGCAACCTATATGATCCAGGCAGAGCCCATAATGCCAAGTGGTTGCACTTGAAGCTTCTCAACATTTAACATCTCAAATCTCTTTGTTCCTGGGTGGCCATCCACAAGTGAGATACACAAGGTAAACCATAGGCATGGGCCTTGTGAACCACTCAACCAAAATCCACCAAGCAATTACCATTCCACCCAGGTGTTTCATTAACTTAGTTGTTTTATTAAACAAAAACACAAGTCCTCAGACTTAGAAATTTTTCCATAGTGTGAATATATATTCCACCCTTGTTTTCTATTAGCTAAGCTAAGATTGATAGTAGTAGGAATCTTAACTTAGTAAAATTTCTACTAAGGTTTCATCTACTAGGATTTCCTATAGCATGGTTTATACTTAGTAAAAAAATTCCATGCAAGTTTTACTTAGAGAAAAATCACTAATGCATAGTGAAAGTAATGGGACAAAAGTATGAAGCATCACTTGCCTTTTTGGTAGAGGGTATAAGTTCACTCCTTGTCCTTGCAACAATCACATTCTTCAAGTCACTACAATTCAATCAAGCAAGGCACAAACTCAATCTACCAATCAAGCAAAACAACACATAAAATAATAAGACAAAACAACACATGCAAGCATGCAAAAGGGTTGTTTTATTTGTAGAAGTGGTTCCTAATGGGTCATAAACATTTGAAAACACCTATTGGTCATTTTGTAAAGTGGAAAAGTCATTTGCAAAAAGGTTTCATTTCATAAACCATTTTCAAAACAAGGTATCATTTTATGTGGTGTAGAAATATTTTTACTAAGGCATTAATCTATAGGATTCACAAAATATGTTTTCAAACCATAAAACTTGGTGTTTAGGGTCAGAGAGTTTAAAACAAAACATTTCCCAAAGGTTTTCTTCAAAAACCATTTTTGATAAATAAACTATATTTTTATTTGACTAGAAATGGTTTTAAATCAAAGAATCATTCTTTTTCTTCACCAAATACATTTTTGAATCCACAAAGTGTTTCCTATGGTCAGTAGGTTCAAAATAATCCATTTGCAAAAGATTTCATCCCCAAAATCATTTTTGAACAATTTTCACAACCTTAACAAGCATACAAATGTTTCTGCAAAAACACACATTTTTCCAGAATCTTTTGACTAAACAAATGGCATGGTTGGCTAGGGATTGTTCCACTGATTCCAATGATATAAAGTTTGCAAATTTTGGACGTGTGGATCAAAAGTTATAAGGTTTTCAAAATTGCATCTAATTCTGATTTCAAAATCCGTTTTAACTCAAACCAGTGACACGCGTCCTAATTCTATTTGTCCATACCGTTTCGGTTGGATCGACTGCTCTGGCGCGTTGGATCAAGTCAGATCGTGCGGCACAGGATCACTCATACCCCTTCGGCTAAGGATCTATTGTGACGCTTGGATCGTCATCTAACGGCTATCATCGCATTGACCAAGCTCTGGCGGCGCAGTGACGGTGGCTGGCGGCGGCGAGGTCAGATGGTGGCGGCGGGTGAAACAGGAAGTGAGGGAGGATGGGAAGGTGCTCACAGCGTTTGCAGAGGCCTAGGGAATCTCAAGGTGGTGCTGTCTTGTCGAGGGGCGCACTGGAGCAGGCTTGATTGCTCGCCGGAGTGGAGCTGAGCCTCGGCCATGCTCAGTCGTCGTCGAGGACGGCGCTATGGATCACTCGGAGACAAACGAAACGCACGGTCAGACGCGCAAAGACATGGCGAAGGTGTGTGCGTGAACGAGAGGGGTCAGGGTAGTCTGGTTTACCAGAGGGAGGTCGTCGGAGAAGAGCCAGACGGTGGCGACGGCGGTTGTTGTCGCTGCCGACGCTCAGGGGCACGCGCGAGCGAGGTGCGGCTGCAGAAAGGTCCGCCGGGTGATGGTGATCATAGCTGCGAGCTCGAGGAGGCAAGAGGTGGCATGGAGCTGCTGGAATCCTCACCGGAGTATCGTCGGACAGTGGCGGTGTTTGAGCAAAATTCGGCAGCCTGGGGGCGTGTCGAGGTGGGGCGGCAGAGGGGAAGTGGAGAGGAGGGGCAGGCACTTTAACGTGCGTGGTCAAGGGGCCGATTAATGGTGTGGTTAACGCGTATTACGCCGGGCTTAATTCGCCTGCAACGGCCGGCGAGGGGGAGTGCGTAGTCCGCGGGTGGGGAAGAAGGGGGACGTGGCGGTGGGGTCCTCTAGCAGCGAGAGAAGGAAGAGGAAACGAGGGTCCACCAGTCATTTGCTTAGCGGGTCGTCTGGTGTGTGAGAGAAGAATGCTTCGGGGGAGAGAGGGAAATGGGCTGCTAGGCCTAGTGGGTCATTTGGGGTCGACTCATCATATATTTTTTTTCTGTCTGAATCTTTTTCTTTTTCCAAATCAATTTCTATTTTGAAATTTCAAACAACATTCATACATTCAAATCACATTCAAACATTCAACACACCTTGCAATTGAATTTGGTTCTGTTTAACAACATAAACCAATTACCAAAATAAAATAATAATTTTAATCTTTTTAGGATCTATTTAATAATTAAATAAAATAGACCTTAATTATAAATTCAAATAGGTTTTAATTTATTTGATAAAATCTCCTTTTGAAAACTAAATATTATCAAAACCAAATCAGTAGGTTTTATTTGAAAATAAAAGATACTTGGAAAACTTGTTTAAAATAAAATAACATTTTTATTTTAGGTTCCATTAATAATTAAATAAAATGGACCTTGGTTATTAAATCAAATAGGATTTGTTTTATTTAAAAACTTTATTTGAAATCTAAATAAAACCAAAACACTTCAGTAGGTTTTATTTGAGAATATAAAATACTTAGAAAACTTATTTAAAATAAATAAATAAGTTTTAGTGTTTATTAAAAATGGGAAAAGCCTTTACTTAAATAAAATTGGATATTAAATCCTTATTATTTTATTTAAATAAACCTTTACTATTTTATTTCAAAATATTGGCCAAGGTTTAATTTGGCTCTATAAAATAATCTTTATTTATAAATCTACCTTTTCTTTTGAAAACCAAATCTTTTATTTAAAGATCCAAAAATAGTAATTCCACTTATTCAAAAATATTTTCTTTATTAATTGTTTAACTTTTCAAATCCCTTTAGGATTTGCTTGATCAAAAAGGTTTGAAGGTTTCTAATTGGAATAAAAAAGTTTCTTCTCTCCCTGAAAATCAACAAAGTTTTTATTTTATTCATTTTTTCACATTACAAGGTTTGGAAAATCTTGGGATGTGATAGGCTACCACCCTTAAAATAAATCTCGTCCCGAGATTTGGGAGGCTAGGGGTTACAAATTGGCTCAAAGCATCTAGGGTACTACCACCCTTAAAAAATTTCAAACTAAATTACATGTTGGCTTGCTTGGGATCTTGGGGAAACTTCTCTGGGCAAACATCTGCATAGTGTCCTTTGTTTCCACACTTGACTCATGGGCCAAGGTTGAGATCCTTCATAGGCTTGTTTATCTTGTGTTTCATCTTTTCTGGACAGTTGCTTGTATAATGTCCTAGCTCTTTGCAGTTGTTGCACCACACTTGGCTAATATCTTTCTTTTCCTTTGGTATCATTTCCTCTTGTTTGTTTCCTTGGTTCTTCTTCTTTTCTGGGCATTCACTGGCATAGTGTCCCTTCTCTTTGCAATTGTAACATTGCAACTGGCTTATGTCCTTCTTCCTCTTTTTGGGTCTCTCCAAAGCTTGGAGTTCTTCTAGTTCATGCTCCTCAAAAGTGGGAAATCTTTCTCTCTTCTTGGGGCGGTTACTAAAGATATGACCTTCTTCTTCACAATTAGGGAATTGATCTTCATGCTCCTTGGATGCATGATCCTTGTCTCCACAAATATTGCTAGCTTGGGTTCCTTCTAGATTAACATCTTTGTCATCCTTAGTTCTTTGGGAAAAGTGTTCTCTCATGTTGATCATTTGAGTAACCAATCCTTGCAACAATTGGGATTGAAGTTTCAAAATCCTTTGTATGGCTGGATCTAGTCCATTGTTGTTGGCTAAAAGCTGAGTTGTCTCTTGGATCAACTGGTTTTGGGTTGCTATAAGTTCTCTCATGTTGTCCTCTTGGTTGTTGTTGTTGTCATCAACTTTGATGTTGGAGTCTCTTGGGAAAGTCATCTGGTTGGGTTGATTGGGATTAGAATAGGCAAAATATCTCTAAGGGAATAATTCTAATTACACACATCACAATTCACACAAGCAATGTGCAAGCAATCACAACAAACAATCCACTCAATGACAAGTTTCAAGCATATTTTTAGGCAACGAAAATATTTTTTTTGTTACACTACCTAAGTTGGTGTGTTTGACTTAAACTAAATATGGTGGTCCATCTATATGGTTCACTTGTGATCTTTCCATCCTTCTTGGTTGATTATCCTTGTACAAAATCTTTGTATCCTTGGAGAAAATTTCTCATGTCTTGGTCACAAATCTTCAAGGTGTTGATGGCTCCTTCTAAGTTGTGTTTCCTTAGTCTCCAAATCTTTAGCAAGGTTTCTTGTCTCACTTGTAGTCCTTAGTGGTATTCATGGTTGAAGTCCATGGTGAATATGCTGAAGATGTTGAAGTCATTAGAGTTGAAGAAGTTGAAGTCATTAGAGTTGATGAAGTCCTTTGCACATGGTGTAGTCTTTGGTCATGGGGTAGGTTTTTCCATCAAGTTGAAAATAGAAGAGATGTAGAGTTGAAACCAAAATGGTTGAGGAAAGAGTTTACAAGATTGTTTGTAAATAGTTTTGGAACAAATACAACTCCTATTTTTTAACGGGTTTTGTCCAATCCTAGGTATACAAATCCTACAGGCAACACAATGCTCTGATACCATCTGTAAGGGTCCCAACCTTTAATAAGGTAGAGTCCCCTGTGTTTACAATGCTAGTCCCTGGATCAATAGCTAGCATCCACAGTTAAGATGTAATATCAAGAAACAAAGGTCATAATACAACTTTATAACCAGGAATAACGTAATTTTATTACATCTTACATAGCTCATTTGGCTATTACATTACATTGCAGCAGAAATCTATAAGCATGGGGTCCTTCATCTTCAAAGTGCCACAGGCAGACATGTTGGTTGTAGACTTGTAATCCTAATCAATCAACTTCACTAATATCAAACAAACCTGCAACATGACAAGTTACAGCCACAAGGGTCAATACACTTGAATTGTATTGGCAAGTGATACTATGGTAGTATAGTGGAGTCTATCATCTATATGCATTTGGCTAAGTGGAGTTGAGGCTTGCATTGCTTAAAATATATTTTTCCTTATCATTTGAAAATACTAAGTTTTTGCTTGACAAAATCATTTTTTTTCTCAATCAAAAGATTGAAGATCCTTTAACCCTTGTTCAACCTCAAGTTTTTAACTTAGAAATTTGAATGATGAGATTCTTGATTGCTTCCATGTCTTGATGCTCAAATTGTCCTTTACCAGGGACATGGCTAAGTACTTAGATTTTACACTCTGCAGAGGTGGTGCACTTTCCCCACAAGACTTGGTTTCCGAAGACAAGATCTTTCAGAAGCCTTCCCTTAGACCAAAATGGACGCGCTCCAACCTATCAAACTCTACCACCAACTGTCCATATGGCTAAGTTCTTGCAACCTATATGATCCAGGCAGAGCCCATAATGCCAAGTGGTTGCACTTGAAGCTTCTCAACATTTGACATCTCAAATCTCTTTGTTCCTGGGTGGCCATCCACAAGTGAGATACACAAGGTAAACCATAGACATGGGCCTTGTGAACCACTCAACCAAAATCCACCAAGCAATTACCATTCCACCCAGGTGTTTCATTAACTTAGTTGTTTTATTAAACAAAAACACAAGTCCTCAGACTTAGAAATTTTTCCATAGTGTGAATATATATTCCACCCTTGTTTTCTATTAGCTAAGCTAAGCTTGATAGTAGTAGGAATCTTAACTTAGTAAAATTTCTACTAAGGTTTCATCTACTAGGATTTCATATAGCAAGGTTTATACTTAGTAAAAAAATTCCATGCAAGTTTTACTTAGAGAAAAATCACTAATGCATAGTGAAAGTAATGGGACAAAAGTATGAAGCATCACTTGACTTTTTGGTAGAGGGTATAAGTTCACTCCTTGTCCTTGCAACAATCACATTCTTCAAGTCACTACAATTCAGTCAAGCAAGGCACAAACTCAATCTACCAATCAAGCAAAACAACACATAAAATAATAAGAGAAAACAACACATGCAAGCATGCAAAAGGGTTGTTTTATTTGTAAAAGTGGTTCCTAATGGGTCATAAACATTTGAAAACACCTATTGGTCATTTTGTAAAGTGGAAAAGTCATTTGCAAAAAGGTTTCATTTCATAAACCATTTTCAAAACAAGGTATCATTTTATGTGGTGTAGAAATATTTTTACTAAGGCATTAATCTATAGGATTCACAAAATATGTTTTCAAACCATAAAACTTGGTGTTTAGGGTCAGAGAGTTTAAAACAAAACATTTCCCAAAGGTTTTCTTCAAAAACCATTTTTGATAAATAAACTATATTTTTATTTGACTAGAAATGGTTTTAAATCAAAGAATCATTCTTTTTCTTCACCAAATACATTTTTGAATCCACAAAGTGTTTCCTATTGTCAGTAGGTTCAAAATACTCCATTTGCAAAAGATTTCATCCCCAAAATCATTTTTGAACAATTTTCACAACCTTAACAAGCATACAAATGTTTCTGCAAAAACACACATTTTTCCAGAAGCTTTTGACTAAACAAATGGCATGCTTGGCTAGGGCTTGTTCCACTGATTCCAATGATATAAAGTTTGCAAAATTTGGACGTGTGGATCAAAAGTTATAAGGTTTTCAAAATTGCATCTAATTCTGATTTCAAAATCTGTTTTAACTCAAACCAGTGACACGCGTCCTAATTCTATTCGTCCATACCGTTTCGGTTGGATCAACTGCTCTGGCGCGTTGGATCAAGTCAGATCGTGCGGCACAGGATCACTCGTACCCCTTCGGCTAAGGATCTATCGTGACGCTTGGATCGTCATCTAACGGCAATCATCGCATTGACCAAGCTCTGGCGGCGCAGTGATGGTGGCTGGCGGCGGCGAGGTCAGATGGTGGTGGCGCTGGTGAAACAGGAAGCGAGGGAGGATGGGAAGGTGCTCACAGCGTTCGCAGAGGCCTGGGGAAGCTCAAGGTGGTGCTGTCTTGTCGAGGGGCGCACTGGAGCGGGCTTGATTGCTCGCCGGAGTGGAGCTGCACCTCGGCCATGCTCAGTCGTCGTCGAGGACGGCGCTATGGATCACTCGGAGACAAACGAAACGCACGATCAGACGCGCAAAGACACGGCGAAGGTGTGTGCGTGAACGAGAGGGGTCGGGGTAGTCTGGTTTACCAGAGGGAGGTCGTTGGAGAAGAGCCAGACGGTGGCGGCGGCGGTTGTTGTCGCTGCCGACGCTGTGGATGCTGGCGAGCGAGCGGCTTGCAAAGGTCCGGGTGATGGTGATCATAGCTGCGAGCTCGAGGAGGCAAGAGGTGGCGTGGAGCTGCTGGAATCCTCGCCGGAGTGTCGTCGGACAGTGGCGGTGTTTGAGCAAAATTCGGCAGCCTGGGGGCGTGTCGAGGTGGGGCGACAGAGGGGAAGTGGAGAGGAGGGGCAGGCGCTTTAACGTGCGTGGTCAAGGGGCCGATTAATGGTGTGGTTAACGCAGACATGGCTGTTTAATTCGCAACGGGGGCGAGGGGAGTCCCGGTGGGGAAGAAGGGGACGTGGCGGTGGGGTCCACTGGGGCGAGAGAAGGAAGAGGAAGCGAGGTCCACAGTCATTTGCTTAGCAGGTCGTCTGGTGAGTGAGAGAAGAATGCTTCGGGGGAGAGAGGGAAATGGGCTGCTGGGCCTAGTGGGCTGCTGGGTTGGGTCGACCAGACTCATATATTTTTTTCTGTCTGAATCTTTTTCTTTTTCCAAATCAATTTCTGTTTTAAAATTTCAAACAACATTCATACATTCAAATCACATTCAAACATTCAACACACCTTGCAATTGAATTTGGTTCTGTTTAACAACATAAACCAATTACCAAAATAAAATAATAATTTTAATCTTTTTAGGATCTATTTAATAATTAAATAAAATAGACGTTAATTATAAATTCAAATAGGTTTTAATTTATTTGATAAAATCTCCTTTTGAAAACTAAATATTATCAAAACCAAATCAGTAGGTTTTATTTGAAAATAAAAGATACTTGGAAAACTTGTTTAAAATAAAATAACATTTTTATTTTAGGTTCCATTAATAATTAAATAAAATGGACCTTGGTTATTAAATCAAATAGGATTTGTTTTATTTAAAAACTTTATTTGAAATCTAAATAAAACCAAAACACTTCAGTAGGTTTTATTTGAGAATATAAAATACTTAGAAAACTTATTTAAAATAAATAAATAAGTTTTAGTGTTTATTAAAAATGGGAAAAGCCTTTACTTAAATAAAATTGGATATTAAATCCTTATTATTTTATTTAAATAAACCTTTACTATTTTATTTCAAAATATTGGCCAAGGTTTAATTTGGCTCTATAAAATAATCTTTATTTATAAATCTACCTTTTCTTTTGAAAACCAAATCTTTTATTTAAAGATCCAAAAATAGTAATTCCACTTATTCAAAAATATTTTCTTTATTAATTGTTTAACTTTTCAAATCCCTTTAGGATTTGCTTGATCAAAAAGGTTTGAAGGTTTCTAATTGGAATCAAAAAGTTTCTTCTCTCCCTGAAAATCAACAAAGTTTTTATTTTATTCATTTATTTTTCACATTACAAGATTTGGAAAATCTTGGGATGTGACAGGCTACCACCCTTAAAATAAATCTCGTCCCGAGATTTGGGAGGCTAGGGGTTACAAATTGGCTCAAAGCATCTAGGGTACTACCACCCTTAAAAAATTTCAAACTAAATTACATGTTGGCTTGCTTGGGATCTTGGGGAAACTTCTCTGGGCAAACATCTGCATAGTGTCCTTTGTTTCCACACTTGACTCATGGGCCAAGGTTGAGATCCTTCATATGCTTGTTTATCTTGTGTTTCATCTTTTCTGGACAGTTGCTTGTATAATGTCCTAGCTCTTTGCAGTTGTTGCACCACACTTGGCTAATATCTTTCTTTTCCTTTGGTATCATTTCCTCTTGTTTGTTTCCTTGGTTCTTCTTCTTTTCTGGGCATTCACTGGCATAGTGTCCCTTCTCTTTGCAATTGTAACATTGCAACTGGCTTATGTCCTTCTTCTTCTTTTTGGGTCTCTCCAAAGCTTGGAGTTCTTCTAGTTCATGCTCCTCAAAGGTGGGAAATCTTTCTCTCTTCTTGGGGCGGTTACTAAAGATATTACCTTCTTCTTCACAATTAGGGAATTGATCTTCATGCTCCTTGGATGCATGATCCTTGTCTCCACAAATATTGCTAGCTTGGGTTCCTTCTAGATTAACATCTTTGTCAGACACTCCTATCCCGGAAGTTTGTGGTGATGCTTCTTCTGATGGACCTTAGGTATAAGAACTTAAACTTTTCATTAAATCCCTGGTATGTCGGGTGCAAGATGTAATATGTCGTCTGAACTATTTTGATACTACTAAGTATGTAAATATTGAACCATTTTGGGCATACTCCCTGAGTTTCATGTTTCTTGTTCTTCCAAATATATTTTTCGGCCCGCGTCTACCATTTTTGGCGTTCAACTTACGGGTCCGAGATAGATAGACCGAATCAACAATACTTAGAAATCTTGAGAATAAGCTAAAAAATGAGTTCACGATATAGGTAAAGAAAGTAAATATAGGGGTGAGTCAAAACATGAGTCAGCTCGCTTACTCTTATTCCCTTATTCGTTTTTCATGTGTTCATCATTCGCTGGCCTTTCTCTTGCTTGCCATGAAGCCAATTTTTTGGACAACAGCAAGTTGAAGAGTTAAACTTTGGTGCGGACACATTACTAACCCAGCCTAAGGGTAGAAAATCTAAGCCAGCCGACATATAAAGGTAAATGCACAAGAAATAATTTCATTAGGGCAGTCCCCGAGTTACAACTCGAGGTGACGAGGTTTCATTTATTAGCTCATTGCTGGCATACAGTCCGACATATGAGAGTTCGGGATACATACACTTCTTCTAAGTGTAAAACGGGCGAAGTAGAGCTACATTTCATGGCCTCTTTGATTCGTCTCCTGATCTGCCCGCCTTATTCTTCTCCTATGCCTGAGCATCAATAAGATAGTAGGCATCATTGTGTACTGCTTTGCTCACAATAAATGGACCCTCTCATGGAGGTGATAGTTTATGCATGACGACCGTGTGTTGCACAAGCCGAAGCACCAGATCTCCCTCTCGAAAGACTCGAGGATTTACTTTCTTGCTATGATAACATCTGAGATCTTGTTAATATATGGCAGACCTGGAAAATGCCAATCCCCTTTCCTCTTCTAATAGATCAACATCATCTTGTCGGGTTATTTCATTCGCTTCGGCGTATGTGTATTGGGTGACTCTAGGAGAATCATGCACTATGACAACTGGTAATATAGCTTCTGCCCCATAATACCAGAAAAAATGGCGTATAGCCTGTTGATCGATTTGGAGTTGTCCTTAGGCTCCATAACATGTCTGTGATCTCCTCGATCCAACACCCCGCTGATCTTTGCAGCAGCTCAATGAGTCGGGGTTTTATCCCGGATAGTACTAGTCCGTTGGATCTTTCAACTTGCCCCTTCGATGCGGGATGTGTGACTGATGCAACATCAAGTATTATTCATTTGTCTTGGCAAAAACGAGCAAATTCTCCCTCGACAAAAGTTATGCCATATTGGTGATTATACAGTGTGGGTACCTGTAAGATACCACCCTTATAAAGGTAAAGATCCCTGTGATTGCAATGCTAGTCCCTGGATCAATTGCTAGCATCCACAGTTTAAGATGAAGTACACAGATACAAAGGTCATTATTACATCGTCATTCCAGAGATAACATAGTCTTTTACAACTCCATAGCCATACGCTAGTACAAGAATATAAATAAAAGTCTTCATCTTCATGTGCCACAGGCAAGCATGTTGAGTGTAGACTCATAACCCCTAATCATCATCATAGTAACCTGCAACATCACAAGTTACAGCCACAGTGGGTCAATACATTGGAATAGTATTGGTAAGTGATACCTTAGTAGAATATTAGCATCTAGTTACTACATGAATTTGGCTAAGTGTAGCTTAGGCTTGCTTTGCTCAAAATAGGTTTTACCTATCAGTTGGAAACACTAAGTTTTTGTTAGGAAAAAACTCCCAAGGAACCACCAATAGAAATTGGTGAATCTTCACCCTTGTTCAACACAAGTTTTAACTCAGAAATTGGGATGAGGAGATTCTTGATAGCTTCCATGTCTTGATGCTCAAATTTGTCCAATACCAGGGACATGGCTAAGTACTTAGTTTCTTCCTTTTGCAGAGGTGGTGCACTTTCCCCACAAGACTTGATTTTCACCTAGACAGGACCTTTCAGAAGCCTTCCCTTAGACCAAATGGACACGTTCAAACCTATAACCCACTACCACCAACTGTCGAAATGGCTAATTTATTGCAACCTATGTGATCCAGGCAGAGCCCATAATGCCATGTGGTTGCACTAGAAGCTTCTTAACATATGGCATCTCAAATCCCTTTGTTCCTGGGTGGATTTCCACAAGTGTGATACACAAGGTAAACCATAGATATAGGCCTTGTGTAACCACTCAACACAAACCAACATACCATTCCACCCAGGTGATTCATTCTCTTAGTTGTTTTATTAAGCAAAAACACAAGTCCAAAAGACTTGGCAAACTTTACATAGCATGAATAATAATCCCCCTTGTTTACTATTAGCTAGGCTAAGCATGGCAATGTAGTAAGTATCATAACTTAGAGAAAATTCTATGAATTCTACAACTACTAGGATTTACCAAGCATAGCATATAGATACTTAGCAAAATATTCATGCAAGCCCTAAACAAAAAATTTCTAATGCATAGTCAAAATATTGGGACAAAAATATGAAGCACCACTTGCCTTAGTAGTTGGGGTATTAGCAACAATCTTCACAATCACAATCACCACTAGCACCAAAATCTACACATAAAATGATAGCACCAAATTCACATATCAAAATAAACAAGTAAAAATATATGAATGCATGCAAATGCCATGTGATGATTTTTCCAATTCAAGCAAGACAAGTGGAACATACTGAGTCATAAACAACACAATTATACACAAAATAAACTTTATTTAGCCTTTAAAACATTTTCCAAATAATTTTTATACACAAAATAAGCCTACAAAAGTGTCTGGAAAAATAACCAATTTTACAGATGCGATTTATTAAAAAAAAGTGCATGGTTGGATAGAATTCTTTCTCCTGATTCCAATTATATAAAATTTGCAAAATTTGGACGTGTGGATCAAAAGTTATGAATTTTACAAGTTTGAACATCTAATAGATCTAATTTCAGATTTTAAATCAAACTAAAGGCCACGTGGTGCTATCTGATTGGTCGATACCGTTTCGCACGGATCATGCTCGCGGGCCATTGGATCTAATTAACTATGCATGGCCCAGATCTAATCGTACCGCTTCGAATAAAATCTAACTGTGGCCTTTGGATCTGGATCCAATGGATCAGATCTATCTGACCAGAAACCATCGGCGCAAATGGTGCTTGCGACGGCGACGGTTCTGGCGGTGACACGCCGGCGAGGCCAGAGGGGTAGGGGCGTGCTAGTGCTTACCGAGATCACGAGAACGTGGAGATGCTCAACATGTAGACGGACAGGGTCGAGGCGCACGGACACAGCAGCAGGACCTCGTCGGAGTTCGTCTGAGCGTCGGGTACTCACTACCTGAGTCGAAGACGACGACCTAGGGCGTAAGGAACCAAACAACAAGTGTTAGCAGCTGCGCGAGACTCTGGCGAACACATTCGTGTGAACCAGAGACAGAGGGGGACACGGGGCTCACCAGAATGGCTCGCCGGAGTCGAACTTAGCTTTGGGCGCTTGTAGTTGTTGACGAGGGCGACGACCTGGGGCGATTTAGGACAAATGGAAAGCATGAGAAGGTGCACAAGATGATGGTGAAGCAGATCGCGTGAACCAGAGTGCAAGGCGCGCTCGAGGCTCACCGTGATGGCTCACCGGAGTTCCTCGGTGCTGCGGCGGTGTTGGGTGAAATTTCGGAAGCCTGGCGGTGCTTTGTTGTTGCTGAGTGAGGGGAAAGGAGCGGGGTGGGGAGGTGGTTAAGTAGCCGGAGCAGGGGCGGCAATCACTCGGTGAATCAATGGGAATTAAGCAGCTTAATTCGCGGCAGTGAAGGGGGAGGAAACAGGCGGCGACGGCGTCTGCGCGCGGTGTTTGGGGGAGACGATGTTGACTGGTGCAGGGCCCAGCGTTAGTGGCTGCGGGGTAGGGTTCGCGCGGGTGAGAGAGGGGGTAGAGGGGGAATGGCCCGGGTGGGATTTTGGGCCGGTTCTGGTGCTGGGCTAGTTTGGCAGCATTGGCCCTTTTCCTTTTCTTTTATCGTTTTCTTTTTCTGTTTTGATTTTCTAGAATCATTTTCAAATGTTTTTCAAATGAATTTGAATTCAAATTTTCTCTAAACCTTTATAGAGTGAATCATGCACTAATTTGAGTATCAAACCTTGCTGTTCACTCAATCTTATGATGGCCCATTGGAATTTAAAATAACCATTGCCTTTAACATTTAAACATATGAATGGTTTTAAATTCATATTTTGTTTTGAAAAACTTTGTCCAAGCTTTGGGAAAATATCAAACAATCTTATGCTCAAATATTTTCTAGTCAAAACAAATATTCTCTTATTAGAGAGTAACATTAAGGCCATTGCCTTACTTACATAAAATAATAGACCACAAAGTTTCTGTTTTTGAAGAAATGATCCTAAAATGATTATGAATGCATGAATGATATGCAAACTTTGAAATCATGATTTTTGGGATGTTACAAATCTAACCCCCTTAAGGTGAATCTCTCCCTCGAGATTCGGATTGGTTAGCAAATAGGTGAGGGTGGTCTTTCCGAAGGTCATCTTCTCTTTCCCATGTTGCTTCTTCTTCGGAATGATGGTTCCACTGAACTTTGCAGAATTTGATGGTCTTTGTCCGTGTAACTCTTTCCGCAATCTCGAGAATCTTGACAGGTTTTTCCTCATAAGTGAGATCACTTTCCAATTGGACCTCCTCCAAAGGTATAATATCCTTCAAAGGAGTCTCCTCCATCTCTGGATGGCATTTCTTTAACTGACTCACATGAAACACGTTGTGAACGGTAGACAATGATTCTGGCAATTCAATCTCATAAGCTACTTCTCCCTTACGACTCAGAATTTTGAATGGTCCAACATATCTTGGGGCCAATATTCCTTTGACTCCAAATCTCTTCACTCCACGAAGTGGTGACACTCTAAGATAAGCTCTATCACCCACCTCATAGGTGACTTCTCTATGCTTTGGATCGGCGTAGCTCTTTTGTCGGGACTGTGCTATCTTCAATCCGTCCTTTACTAATTTGACTTTCTCTTCAGCTTCCTTGATTAGCTATGGCCCAAACAAGTTTCTTTCTCCAACACCATTCCATAGTAATGGGGTAGTACATTTTCTCCCATAGAGAAACCCAAACGGTGCCATCTCAATACTTGCTTGATAGCTGTTGTTATAAGAGAATTCTGCGTAAGGCAGACTTTCATCCCAACTAGCTCCATAATCTAGGGCACATGCCCTCAACATATCCTCCAAAATCTGGTTGGTCCTTTCTGTCTGTCCATCAGTCTAGGGATGAAAAGCAGTACTGAATTCCAATCTCGTTCCCAATGACTCATGCATTTGCCTCCAAAAATGAGAAGTGAATTGAGTTCCCCTATCAAACACAATACTCTTGGGTACTCCATGCAGACACACAATCCTATTCATATAGATCTTGGACAACTTAGCACTCGTATAGGTTGTATTAATGGGTATGAAATGAGCCACTTTAGTTAGGCGATCCACTACTACCCAGATAGAATCATATCCTGACCTGGTCCTTGGCAACACGGTGATGAAATCCATGCCAATCTTGTCCCACTTCCAATCAGGAATAGGTAGTGGTTGTAACAATCCTGCTGGTTTCTGATGTTCCGCTTTCACTCTACTACATACATCACACAAAGCAATATGTTCGGTGATGTCCTTTTTGAGATTATTCCACCAAAATCTTTCTTTCACATCCATGTACATTTTGGTATTACCCGGATGAATGGAATATGGTGAGTTGTGTGCTTCTTGTAAAATCAGTTTCCGAAGCTCCGGATCTTGCGGAATGCAGATACGTTTTCCATACCATAAAGTACCCTGTTCGTCTTCATGGAATCCTTTGGCTTTTCCCTTGCCTATCTTTTCCTTAATCTCTTCAATTTCCTTGTCCGTCTTTTGGGCTTCCTTGATTTTGTGCAACAAGGTGGGTTGAACATCCAATGACATGCGATGTCCTTCAGGAACTATCTCCAGTCTGAGATCTTTGAATTGGGCACACAGATCATTTGGCAATTCTCCCTTAGTAAGGCCATTCACGTAAACCTTACGGCTTAGCGCATCTTCTACAACATTTGCTTTACCAGGGTGGTATTGCAAACTCAAGTCATAGTCATTGATGAGTTCTAGCCATCTCCTTTGTCTCATGTTGATTTCCTTCTGAGTGAAGATATACTTCAAACTTTTGTGATCTGTGTATACTTCACATTGTTTTCCCAAAAGATAATGTCTCCATGTTTTGAGTGCATGGACAACAGAGGCTAACTCTAAATCATGAGTAGGATAATTCACTTCATGAGTTTTGAGTTGTCTCGAGGCATAGGCCACAACTTTACCTTCTTGCATTAGAACTGCACCCAATCCTTGGTGAGATGCATCACAATAAACTTGGAAATCCTTCTCCAAATCTGGAAAACATAAGACTGGTGCTGTCACTAGTATCTTCTTCAATTCTTGGAAACTGAGTTCACATCCTTCAGTCCAATCAAATTTCTTGTCTTTCTTGAGTAACTCTGTCATTGGCTTAGCTACCTTTGAGAAATTCTCAATGAACCTTCTATAGTATCCTGCCAAGCCAAGGAAACTACGAACTTCTTTCACTGACTTAGGAGATTCCTACTCAGTTACATCTGACACTTTTGCAGGATCAACTGCTACACCATCTCCTGATACAATGTGTCCAAGAAACCCAACTTCATTCAACCAGAATTCACACTTACTGAATTTGGCATATAGCTTATGTTCCCTAAGCTTCTCTAGTATCAATCGCAAATGTTCTTCATGCTCTTCATTAATCTTGGAGTAGATCAAAATGTCATCGATGAAAACAACGAAAAACTTGTCAAGAAACTCCATGAACACTTTGTTCATAATATTCATGAAGTAGGCTGGTGCATTGGTCAAACCAAATGGCATCACAGTGTACTCATATAATCCATATCTAGTGGTGAAAGCAGTCTTAGGTATGTCTTGTTCCCTTATCTTAAGTTGGAAATAGCCTGACCGGAGATCAATCTTTGAGAACACACGGGCTCCTTATAACTGATCAAACAAGTCATTAATTTTGGGCAAAGGATATTTGTTCTTGATAGTCACCTCATTGAGTGAACGATAATCTATGCATAACCTTTGACTTCTATCTTTCTTTTCTACAAACAAAACTGGTGCTCCCCAAGATGAAGAACTTGGTTGAATAAATCCTTTCTACAACTGTCCTCCAAGTTGTTTCTTGAGTTCTTTCAACTCATCAACTGACATCTTTTATGATCTCTTTGCTATTGGTCCTGATCCTGGCAGCAAGTCAATCAGAAACTCCACATCTCTATCTGGTGGCATTCCCGGCAATTCTTCCGGAAACACATATGGATATTCTCTCACAATTAGCACACTGTCTATGCTAACCCCCTTAAGAGAATTTAGCTTGCTCTCTATTGATTCAAAGTTAGTCTTGAATCTAATCCTTTTAGTATCCGGGGTTGTGAGTGTGACAGTATGATTCGCACAATCTAGCACTCCATTGTACTTAGTCATCCAGTCCATTCCCACTGACATCCAATCCTTGGGAATTTAGGATTATAAAATTAACGGGAAACTTATACTTCCCAAATTCTATCACTAGGTCATGACATCCCGAGTTCACTATCATTTCTCCACCAGGAGAACTTACTTTTATAGGACACCCAATAGTTTCAACTGGAAGTCCATTTCTATCAACAAATGCTCTTGATATGAATGAATGCGATGCGCCAGTATAAAAAAGAATAAGTGCTGGAACAGAATTGAGTTTGAACTTACCAGCCACAACATCAGGTTCCTCATAAATTTCTTCCACATTGATGTGGTTCACTTGTCCCTTTTGGAAGGGATTGGGCTTGTTGGCACCTTCAAGTTTGTTTTCTGGGAATTCATTAGCATAGTGCCCCATCTTCTTACACTTGAAGCATTCAACCTGACTGAGATCTTTCTTGACAGGCCGACTTCCACTACCACTTCCACTTCCATTGTGGTGGCTCTTGTATCCACTCTTGTGGTTCTTATACTTGTCATTATCATGACTACGGTGATGCTTGTTGTCATGATGGCGGTCGTGGCCGTGGTGGTTTTTATACTTTCCATGTTTGTGGGATCCAGAACTCCCACTGTCCTCATGATGGGAACGCTTGTGAGACGATCCCGAGCTATGCTTGTCAAAGTTGTGCTTCCTCTTCCTACTCTCAACCTGTTTCATCTTGTTTTCCAAGATGGTAGCCTTGTCACAAAGTGATTGGTAGGTTGGGACATAGGCAATGGACAACTGCAGATTCAGTTCATCATTCAGTCCTTCGAGGAATTTCTCCTTCCTCTTGGCATCAGTATCAACTTCATCCGGTGCATAACACGCCAGATTGTTGAACTCCTCAATATATTCAGCCACACTGCGGTGACACTGCTTCAGATTGTGGAACTCCTTCTTCAAATTCATCACCTCGGATGAGATATGAGCTGTACGGAATCCATCTTCAAATATAGCCCAAGTCACATCCTCAATGGGAGTTGTGATCTGAAAGTTATCCCACCAGGTTGCTGCTGGTCCTTCCAACAGATGTGCTGCAAACCTGACTTTCTCTTCGTCGGTGCAGCCGACAGTCACTAAATCCTTGTTTACTAAGCATAGCCAATCATTGTCCACCATTGGATCAGTGGTTCCTAAGAACTTTGCAGGCCTCAGTGTAAGGAATCTGGTTAGCATGTCAAATCCTGGCGGATTATTGTTGTTGTTGTTATTCTGGTTCTGGTTCTGCATGAAAGTGGTCATCATCTGCATCAGTTGTGTCTGTGCTGTCATCAACTATTGCATCTCGGGAGTGACATTGTTGTTGTTTGGGTTGGGGTTGGCACGTCGAGGAGGCATCTGTGGTTTTCATAAGGATAAGAATGAGATACCCATAGATGCTTAACATGCACAATACATCACATAGACAATCATAATAACCAAGCATCAAAATAACATAGAGTTTGAACGACATAAACAACAAGTTTGGAAATGCAAAACACACCATAGCAAGACACCCACATGTTGGATGGTCATTGCGACTCAATAAACAAAAGTGCGGTAGATGAAAGTAAATCGAGTAGTCTACACTACTCCTCCGCATCAATCTCCTCGTCAACAAGTGTAAGACCTGCACTCTCCATGGCGGTCTTGTACTCATCAACACTAGTAGTCAAGGCCTCTATCTTGGCCCTAAGAGCCCTCTTCTGTGAGCGAAGTCTCTCAATCACTCCCTGCTGATGCTCAAGCTCAAAGTCCTTGGCCTCTAGCTCTTCCTTCATCTCCCAGATCTTCTTGTTCCTGCCTTGGACTCTTTTCTCTTGGCTCTTGAACTTCCTGTCCTGGCTCTCAAACTTGGCCTCCATTTCCTTGACTATCTCGTCTTGCTCCGCGAAGAGATTGTCCTTCTCATGAAGCTGAACCTGGAGCTCGTCATTTCTAAGCATGACGTTGGTCCTATCAGTATCTAAGTGCCTAATAAGACCCTCTAGGTCCTGAAGGTACAGATAAATCGGCTCCATTGTCTCTCTAGCAGCATCCTCGTACTCTATAGCCTCACCCTCCTCATTGCGTCTCCCGAAGGGGTGAAAGTAAAGACCTCTAAGCTCTGTGGAATGTCTCCCTACCAGGCGCCCAAGTAACTCCTGCATGACCACATCTAGGCCTTTCTCCTTGTCATCATGCATCAGCTTGAAAGTGATGGTCTCCGTGGTTGGCTCTATCTGGCGTCCGGGCTGAGTGACTCTGAAGCCCCAAAGGTCCTTCCTCTCAAACTTGGTGAGTGGAAGTGTCATGATGCTAGGAAGTGGAAGGTTGAGCACGCTAGTGAGCTCAATGAGACGAGTACCAAAACGAGTTCCCTTGAACTCCTCGGCCGTGTTGATAGTGACATTAGGCATCTATTTTTATAAGATAGAGAAAAAATTAGGATTAACATCAATAGATAAAAATCTCAAGACAAAAATCACAAGCACATCTTTTGCAAAAATCACACAAGTCATGTCATACAAAATCCACTACAAGCATCAAAGGTTCAACATAACTTAGACAAATATTTTGGAAGTAAAAACAATAGGTGTGGTGGTCCATCTAACGAAGTATGTTACAACTCTCACTCACTAGACAAAATAGCTATCAGTGTATCCTTGGTAGCCACGTGCCTATCTTGCTCACAATATTCCCAAATTAAGTCTATGATGTCTCCCCTTAGTTGTTGGTTGGTAGTCTCCAACTCTTGGGTATGATTCTTTTCTTATCTAAGTTCATTTTGGGTGTTGAGCATTCTGCACTTGAGTCTATCACCAAGCTCCTTGATAGCATTCCAAGCTACATTTCTTGCAGAGTCAAAGAATGTTGTGTGCATTTCTGAGTTGGCGACCATGCAGAATCCTGACTCCTTGTGGTTGTCTTCCTTGTTTTTGTACAAGTGAAGTTGCACCCACTAATACTCTTCTCCTTCATCCATCACAGAGAATCCTTTGTACACAGCTGCACCATGTATCCCCATGGTAACCATAAGGTACTTGAGGGCCTTGGGAAATTCAGTCTCACACTCCAAAGTCATGGTCATGAGTGGTCCCTTCCTTATGGCTTCGTTGATGGAGTTCATCTACAAATAGAGATGAGAAAGAAGATTAGAAAAGTTTACGAGAAGAAAAAGACAAGTGTAGAAATTTTTCAAAGTGTTGAAATTTTTTCCTTAGTGGTTTCTAATCCAATCCTAGGGTCATAATCCTACAGGAAACACAGAGCTCTGATACCATCTATAAGATCCCACCCTTATAAAGGTAAAGATCCCTGTGATTGCAATGCTAGTCCCTGGATCAATTGCTAGCATCCACAGTTTAAGATGAAGTACATAGATAGAAAGGTCATTATTACATCGTCATTCCAGAGATAACATAGTCTTTTACAACTCCATAGCCATAGGCTAGTACAAGAATATAAATAAAAGTCTTCATCTTCATGTTCCATAGGCAAGCATGTTGAGTGTAGACTCATAACCCCTAATCATCATCATAGTAACCTGCAACATCACAAGTTACAGCCATAGTGGGTCAAAACATTGGAATAGTATTGGCAAGTGATACCTTAGTAGAATATTAGCATCTAGTTACTACATGAATTTGGATAAGTGTAGCTTAGGCTTGCTTTGCTCAAAATAGGTTTTACCTATCAGTTGAAAACGCTAAGTTCTTGTTAGGCAAAAATTCCCAAGGAACCACCAATATAAATTGGTGAACCTTCACCCTTGTTCAACCACAAGTTTTAACATAGAAATTGGGATGAGGAGATTCTTGATAGCTTCCATGTCTTGATGCTCAAATTTGTCCAATACCAGGGACATGGCTAAGTACTTAGTTTCTTCCTTCTGCAGAGGTGGTGCACTTTCCCCACAAGACTTGATTTTCACCAAGACAGGACCTTTCAGAAGCCTTCCCTTAAACCAAATGTACGCGTTCCAACCTATCACCCACTACCACCAACTGTCCAAAAGGATAAGTTATTGCAACCTATGTGATCCAGGCAGAGCCCATAATGCCGTGTGGTTGCACTAGAAGCTTCTTAACATATGGTATCTCAAAGACCTTTGTTCCTGGGTGGCTTTCCACAAGTGTGATACACAAGGTAAAATCATAGATATGGGCCTTGTATAACCACTCAACACAAACCAACATACCATTCCACCCAGGTGATTCATTCTCTTAGTTGTTTTATTAAGCAAAAACACAAGTCCAAAAGACTTAGCAAAATTTCCATAGCATGAATAATAATCCCCCTTGTTTACTTTTAGCTAGGCTAAGCATGGTAATGTAGTAAGTATCATAACTTAGAGAAAATTCTATCAATTCTACAACTACTAGGATTTTCCAAGCATAGCATATAGATACTTAGAAAAATATTCATGCAAGCCCTATACAAAACATTTCTAATGCATAGTCAAAATATTGGGACAAAAATATGAAGCACCACTTGCCTTGGTAGTTGGGGGAGTAGCAACAATCCTCACAATCACAATCACCACTAGCACCAAAATCTACACATAAAATGATAGCACCAAATTCACATATCAAAATAAACAAGTAAAAATATATGAATGCATGCAAATGCCATGTGATGATTTTTCCAATTCAATCAAGACAAGTGGAACATACTGAGTCATAAACAACACAATTATACACAAAATAAACTTTATTTAGACTTTAAAACATTTTCCAAATAATTTTTATACACAAAATAAGCCTACAAAAGTCTCTACAAAAATAACCAATTTTACAGAAGCAATTTATTAAACAAAGTGCATGGTTGGATAGAATTCTTTCTCCTGATTCCAATGATATAAAATTTGCAAAATTTGGATGTATGGATCAAAATTTATGAATTTTACAAGTTTGAACATCTAATAGATCTAATTTCAGATTTTAAATCAAACTACAGGCCACGTGGTGCTATCTGATTGGTCGATACCGTTTCGCGCGGATCATGCTCGCGGTCCATTGGATCTAACTAACTATGCACGGCCCAGATCTAATCGTACCGCTTCGAATAAAATCTAACTGTGGCTTTTGGATCTGGATCCAATGGATCAGATCTATCTGACCAGAAACCAACGGCGCAAATGGTGCCTGCGGTGGCGACGGTTCTGGCGGTGACACGCCAGAGAGGCCAGAGGGGTAGGGGGCGTGCTAGTGCTTACCGAGATCGCGAGAACGTGGAGATGCTCAACGTGCAGACGGGCAGGGTCGGGGCGCATGGACACAGCAGCAGGACCTCGTCGGAGTTCGTTCGAGCGTCGGGTACTCACTACCGAAGTCGAAGACAATGACCTAGGGCGTAAGGAACCAAACGGCAAGTGTTAGCAGCTAACATTCAGGACAAAAGGAAAGCATGAGAAGGTGCACAATATGATGGCGAAGCAGCTCGCGTGAACCATAGTCCAAGGCGCACTCGAGACTCACCGTGATGGCTCACCGGAGTTCCTCGGTGCTGCGGTGGTGTTGGGTGAAATTTGGGGAGCCTGGCGGCGCTCTGTTGGTGCTGGATGAGGGGAAAGGAGCGGGGTGGGGAGGTGGTTAAGTAGCCGGAGCAGGGGCGGCAATCACTTGGTGAATCAATGGGAATTAAGCAGCTTAATTCGCGTGAAGTGAGGAGAAGCAGCGGCGGCGTCTGCTGCGTGGTGTTTGGGAGCGATGACATGGTGCGGGCCCAGTGTGGGCTGGTGGTAGGGTTCACGTGGGTAAGAGAGGAGCCAGAGGGGGAATGGCCCGGGTGGGCTTTTGGGCCGGTTCTGGTGCTAGGCTAGTTTGGCAGCGCTAGCCCTTTTCCTTTTCTTTTATCCTTTTCTTTTTCTGTTTTGATTTTCTGGAATCATTTTCAAATGTTGTTCAAATGAATTTGAATTCAAAATTTCTCTGAACCTTTATAGAGTGAATCATGCACTAATTTGAGTATCAAACCGTGTTATTCACTCAAACTTATGATGGCCCATTGGAATTTAAAATAACCATTGCCTTTAACATTTAAACATATGAATGGTTTTAAATTCATATTTTGTTTTGAAAAACTTTTTCCAAGCTTTGGGAAAATATCAAAAAATCATATGCTCAAATCTTTTCTGGTCAAAACAAATATTCTCATATTAGAGAGTAACATTAAGGCCATTGCCTTACTTACATAAAATAATAGACCACAAAGTTTCTGTTTTCGAAGAAATGATCCTAAAATGATTATGATTGCAGGACTGATATGAAAACTTTTAAATCATGATTTTTGGGATGTTACAGTACCCATATCTCAAGATAATATCTTTGAGGAATTTCACAACTGTGGGTCCATCACATTTTGTTATTGGTTTAACCTCAATCCATTTTGTGAATTTGTCTACCATGACCAAGATATGAGTCATGCCACCACGAGCCGGCTTAAATGGTCCGACCATGTCCAAACACCATACATCAAACGACCATGTGATGGGTATGGTTTTTAATTCAGATGATGTCATATTAATTTTACTTGCATATCTTTGGAAGCCATTGCATTTTTGCACTATTTCTTGTGCATCTTGTAGTGCACTGGGCCAATAAATCCCATGCTTAAAGGCCTTGGCTACCAAGGCTCTGGAGAAGGCATGATGCCCACATTCCCCCTAATGAATATCTAGGAGAATTTCTTGACCTTCTACCGGATCAACACATCTCTGAAGTACATTGGTTACACTTCTCTTGTACAACTCTTTATTTATTATGGTGTAGGATTTTGCCCTTCTCACAATTTTCCTGGTGAGGACTTCATCATTAGGCAAAGTTTCCTCCTTTATAAACATAAAGATTGTTCATGCACATTCTGGTATTTCACGTGCCGGGTTAACCATTTGATCAATTTACATTGCCTCTACAAACATAACTTCTGCCAGACTGCTCTGACTAGTCCCCGAGTTTGACGAGTTAGTCCCCAGGTTACTCGGTTTACTCCTCCCATCTATGTCCATTGGTACTACCTCGGACCCTGGTTCGACCGGGACACAGATTGAGTCGGATTCTAGTGATGGAATAATTGATGGTTTTTTGAGGTGTTCAGGGGTTATGCCGGGTGGAATAGATAAACTAGATGAGACAAGTTTTGAAAATGGGTTATCCGCATCATTTTCCTCCCGAGGTATTTGGTTAAATTCACATCCCTCATAGTAACCACTGATCTTTTGCACATGAAATCTGTATAATGCCATGTTTGCATCAAGTGCATCCCAATGGCCCAACACCTGCTGTAACATAAGGTCCGAATCACCAAAGCATTATATCCGACGTATCCCAATATCCTTTGCCACCTTTAAACCATGAACAAGTACCTCATACTCGGCTACATGTTTTGATGCAGCAAAACATATTTGCAGTACATACTTTAGCTGGTCTTTTTTAGGGGAGGTAAGCACTATCCTGGATCCAAACCCAGTTTTTAGCTTTGATCCATCAAAATGCATTCTCCAATTGTTCGAATTAGGCAAAGGCAGATCATATTGCATTTCATTCCAATCGACAAAAAAGTCGGCCAGTGCCTGAGATTTAATTGCATCTCGTCTATCAAGTTGTGGAGCATAAGGGGCTAGCTAAATTGCCCATTTTGCTATTCGTCCACTGGCATATTTATTTCCCATTATTTTTCTATTGGTGCCTCACATATCATTTTTATAGGGTGTTCTTCAAACTAATGTTTCAGCTTCTTTGTCGACGTATACACACCATATGCCATTTTTTGGTAGTATGGGTAATTTTTCTTTGAGGCTGATAACACCTCGCTTAGGTAATAGACTGGCCTCTACACCGACTTACCTTCTTCGTCACGCTCTGCCACTACTACAACACTTACGACCCGGTTAGTCGCTGCTATGTAGAGCAACGTCAGCTCCTTTGATAGTGGTGAAGCTAACACAGGTGCAGAGGCTAGCATTTTCTTTAATTCATGAAATGCGCTATCAATCTATGGCGCCCAGATGAATTTATCTGACTTTTTCATTAATTGATACAAAGGAAATGACTTTTCTCCAAGCCGACTTACGAACCGACTCAAGGATGCCAGACAGCTTGTAAACTTTTGGACATTGTTGAGGCACTTCGACAACTCCATACGTTCTATCGCTCGAATTTTAGTCAGGTTTCCCTCGATACCTTGGCTCAACACGAGAAAATCGAGTAATTTTCTGTCTGGGATACCAAAGGTGCATTTTTCCGGGTTAAGCTTCATTCGGAATATTCTGATATTCGCGAATGTCTGCCAGATATCATCTAGGAGCGTGTGGCTATCTTTGGTTTTTATTACCACATCATCAACATACACTTGGACATTTTTGCCAATTTGATCATGCAAGCATTTTTACATGCATCTTTGATACGTTGCCCCTACATTACATAAGCCGAATGACATAGTGTGATAGCAATAAGCCCCGTACGGGGTAATAAATGCAATCTTTATTTGATCGGCCGGGTTTAACGGTATCTGGTGTAAACCTAGAGTACTTGTCTACTGTAAGGTCTCCAACCTATAATAAGGTAGAGATCCCTGTGTTTACAATGCTAGTCCCTGGATCAATAGCTAGCATCCATAGTTAAGATGTAATATCAAGATACAAAGGTCATAATGCAACTTTATAACTAGGAATAAAATAATTTATTACATCTTACATAGCTCATTTGGTTATCTCATTACAATGCAGCAGAATAAAACAATAGCATGGGGTCGTTCATCTTCAAAGTGCCACAGGCAAACATGTTGGTTGTAGACTTGTAATCCTACTTCACTAATATCAAACAAACCTGCAACATGACAAGTTACAGCCACAAGGGTCAATACATTTGAATTGTATTGGCAAGTGATACTATGGTAGTATAGTGGAGTCTATCATCTATATGCTTTTGGCTAAGTGGAGCTTAGGCTTGCTTTGCTCAAAATATATTTTCCTTATCATTTGAAAACACTAAGTTTTTGCTTGACAAAATCATTCCCAAGGCATCTCCCAATAGAAATTGGGGTCCTTCACCCTTGTTCAACCACAAGATTTTAACTTAGAAATTGGGATGAGGAGATTCTTGATAGCTTCCATGTCTTGATGCTCAAATTATCCTTTGCCAGGGACATGGCTAAGTACTTAGATTTTTCACTCTGCAGAGGTGGTGCACTTTCCCCACAAGACTTGGTTTCACCAAGACAAGATCTTTCAGAAGCCTTCCCTTAGACCAGAATGGACGCGTTCCAATCTATCATACCCCTACCACCAACTGTCCATTTGGCTAAGTTCTTGCAACCTATATGATCCAGGCAAAGCCCATAATGCCAAGTGGCTGCACTTGAAGCTTTTCACAAGTGAGATACACAAGGTAAACCATAGAAATGGGCCTTGTGAACCACTCAACACAAACCATTCCTTCCATTCCACCCAGGTGATTCATTCACTTAGTTGTTTTATTAAACAAAACACAAGTCCTCAGACTTAGAATTTTTCCATAGCATGAATATATATTCCACCCTTATTTTCTTCTATCTAAGCTAAGCATGATAGTAGTAGGAGTGTTAACTTAGAAAATTTCTACTAAGGTTTCATCTACTAGGATTTCCCATGGCATAGTTTACACTTAGCAAAATTCCATGCAAGTCCTACTTAGAAATATCACTAATGCATAGTGAAAATAATGGGACAAAAGTATGAAGCATCACTTGCCTTTTGGTAGAGAATATAGGTTCACTTCTTGATCTTTGCAATGTTCACACACTTCAAATCACTACAATTCAATCAAGTAAACAATATTTCAATCTACCATTCAAGCAATTCATCACATAAAATGATAGAAACAAAACAATGCATGCAAGCATGCCAATCTTTGTTTTATTTAAAAAAGTGGTTTATAATTGGTTATAAACATTCTAAAACACTTTATTGGTCATTTCATAAAGTGGCAGAACTATTTGCAAAAGATTCTATCTATAAACCATTTTTAAACTAAGTCATTATTTTATGTGGTTGAAAATGTCTTTAGCAAGTAATAGTTTTATAGGGTTCACCAAATACATTTTCAAATCATAAAACTTGGTGTTTGGGGTCAGAGAGTTTAAAACAAAACATTTTACAAAGGTTTTCTTCCAAAACCATTTTTAATAATTAAACCATAATTTTATTTGACTAGAAATGGTTTAAATCCAAGATTCATTCTTTTGCTTCACCAAATACATTTTTGAAACCACCAATTGATTCCTAGGGTCAGTAGGTTCAAAACAAACCATTTTCCAAAGGTTTTATCCCCAAAATAATTTTAGAACAATTTTTATATTCTAAACATGCATACACAAGTTTCTGCAAAAACAAACAATTTAACAGAAGCATTTTACTAAACAAAGTGCATGGTCAGAAAGTACTTGTCTTGCTGATTCCATTGATATAAAATTTGCAAAATCAGGACGTGTGGTTTGAAAGTTATGAATTTTTCAAATTGGAACATCTAATAGACATTTATGTTTTTATTACAAACGGACAGGGACACGTGGCTGCTTGCTACTGGCTGGTACCGGTTCGTTCGGATCACGCACTGAGGGACGTTGGATTTAAGTTACATCGCACGGCACAGAGGCACTACTTACCCTTTCATTCACGTTCTATCGCATCCGTCAGTTCAAGATCCTACGGCTACAAGGCGCTTGCCAGGAACTGGCGACGCGAGCGACGGTGGCTGGCGGCGGCGCGATCTAACAGCGGGTGTCGCTGGCGATGCAGGAAGCGAGAAGGGAAGAGGGATGGCTCACCATGATCGCAGTGACATGGGGAAGGTCGACATGCTGGTTGTAGACGAAGGGGCGCTCGCATGTGCTGGCGATTACTCGCCGGAGTTCGCGAAGGCGTAGAGCACGCACTGGCGTTGTGGTTGGCGAGGCTACTGTCCATGGAAAGGCAAAATAGGAGGTCCATTAGATGCGCGAGAGAGAGGGGAGTGTGAGAGTGTCAACGGGGAAAAACGGCACGGTCAGTACTTACGGGAAGGGTCGCCGGAGTTGGAGACAGACGGCGGCGGTGATGGTCTTGGTCGTTGTCGAGGCTGGGGGTCAAGCGCGAGCAAAATGAGGCCACTGGGAGGTGCGGTGGTTGATGGGGATCATGCCTGCGTGGTCTAGAGAGCAAGGCGCGACGGCAACTGGCCTGAATTGGGGGTGGCGCTCGCCGGAGACAGTGGCGGTGAAGTGCAAAATTAAGCAGCCTGGGGGCGCGCTAGGGTGAGGGTCTGAGGGGGAAACAGAGAGGAAACGCAGGCGAATAATAGGGCATGGCCGCGGGGTGGTTTTACTACGATGTTAACGCGGATTAAGTCAATCTTTAATCGCCTGCAACAGACGGCGAGGTGAGAGGCGGGGTCAGCGGGGTGAGGAAGATGATGATGTGGCGGTGGGGTCGTCTGGCAGCGAGAGAGAGAGAGTGTGGGGGTGGGGTCCATCTGTCAGTTGCTGAGTGGGTGCAGGCGATGGTGCGAATCATTTTTCTCGCGGGGTGGGTAGATGGGCTACTTGGGCCTTGTTGGGCTAGCTGACTGGGTCAAGTCCATTTTCATTTTTTTATTCAGATTGTTTTTCTTTTTCCTTTTCTAATATTCTGTTTTGATTTTGATTAATCAATTCAAATATCAATTTGAATTCAAACATTTGCCAAAATTTGTGTAGGTTTAAATACTGATTAGTAATATAATTTGAAGTCAATTTTGGAATAAAACTTTTTTTTGGGGTCTTTTTTAATTAATCAAAAGGCCCTTGTTTTAAATCAAATAAGATTTAATAATATTTTTCAAACACCATTTAAATTCTTAAACCTTCCAAATCTTTTCAGTAGGTTTTTATTTGTTTAATAGGGTGTCAAATAATTCATCTTGAATTATTTGAAAAGTATTTAATATGATTCATAAATCATTTGAATTGGGTATTTGTTTTAATTCCAATGGAATTAGATATAGTTTTAATTCCCTAAATTTTATTTGGAAGATTCATTTTATTTAAATTAATTAAACAACTTTTATTCCACTTGGTTAAATTCCAAAATACTATTTTCTCATGAATTATATAATTATTCTTATTAGAGATTTGTCTTTATTAAAATAGAATTTGGTTCATGCCATTCTATTTTATTTGGAAAATTCTTTATCCATTATTTTATTTGGATTTGGATTCTATTCATTCCATTTGCTTAATAGATTAGGCCAAGATTTAATTTGGTCTTTAGATAATCCTTATTTAATATTTATTTCTTCACTTTATAAAATCCATATTTTTTTATTTATAGGTCCAAACTTGGTGATTCCAATTTGTAAAATCTTATTTGATATTTGTTTATATTTTTAAATCCCTTTAGGATTATTTGTTCACCATTTGGTATGGGTTTTAGACAAGTGCTTTATTAGTTTTGGAAAATACTTTTCCTTATCTTATTAAATTCATAAGATTTTATCCATGGCTCCAAATTAAGTGAAACCAATTTATATAGTCTTATAATATTTCTATTTGTCATTCTTGCTCATTTGTAAATGTTTGTTGACAAATTTTTATATGGATCAAAACCATAGGCTTGGAGATAACTTGGAAATGATTTCCTTCCATTAGGGTTTTAGGGTTTAGATTTATTTTCCAAGTGTTTAAATTTCCAGATGCATTTATTGAGGAATGCATTTCTCTTGATTTGGATTTTTTGTTGGATTCAAACTTTTACCAAAGTTTGTTCAAGATGGGATTTTAAATTTCCATTTAGAAACAAAAGTTTCTTTTCACCCTAAAATTCAACAATAATTTATTTTGTTTATTTATTTTTCACATTACAAGATTTGGAAAATCTTGGGATGTGACATCTACAAATGATAACAGTTCACAACCAGTGGTTGAATCAATGACCTGATCTATCCTTGGCAAAGGAAATGGATCCTTTGAACATGCCTCGTTCAGGTTCGTGTAATCAATACAGATGCGCCACACCACAACTACATTTGGATCATCTTTTTTATTCTCAACCAACACCGGATTAGATAGACAATTCGGATGAAGCACTTCCATGATAAACCCGGCTGCAAGGAGTCGAGCTATCTCATCCCTAATGATTTTTCTCTTGTCCTCGGCGAAGCGGCGGAGAGGTTGCTTCACCGGCCTTGCCTCTGGCCTTACATGCAAAGAGTGCTCAGCCAGCTCCATCAGCAAACCTTGCAGATCCTTTGTCGACCAAGCAAAAATGTCCCGATTCTCACAGAGAAAGCTGATGAGCGTGTTTTTATATTTGTTATCCAGTCCTGCCCCAATGGTAACAGTATGCTCTGGGAACTGATAATCAATCTAGATCTTCTTAGTATCCTTAGTCGGCTGGAACGACACACTCCCATATGGGTTAGCGAGTGCTGGGATATTCAGTTGTGCCGACTGAGCCAAATCCACTACTTCTTGAATTCTCCTTTTTCTCTTCCAATCACCAATGAGTCGGCCAGATTTGATCCACCCGAGGCATATTCTGTTGATCTCCAGTAGTCCCCAACAACGGTAATCACTCCATGTGGGCCTGGTATTTTCATCTCCAGGTAACTGATGTGAGTACTAGACATGAACTTTGATAGAGCGGGTCTGCCGAGTAATGCATGATAGCAACTCTCCATATCCACAACCTCAAACTCTAAGTTTTCCGCCCTACAGTTTTCCCTCATGCCGAATAAGACATCTATCTAGATTTTGCCAATTGGCTCGCACGGCAACCCCGGCACAATGCCGTGAAAGGTGGTCTTGGTCGACCGGATCATGTTCTCCAAGATTCCCAACTTGTACATTGTGTCCTTGTACATTATATTTATGTTGCTTCCATTATCAATGAGCACCTTTGAGAATTTCACATTTATGCTTGGTCCCACAAACATTGGGTCAAGCACCAAAGCATATGAGCCCAGGTTTGGCATGATTTTGGGATGATCCCTGATACTCCAAGCAATCTCTTGGTCCGACCAATGCATGTATCTCAGCACTGCCGGCATAACTGCATTGACCTCCATATGTCGACGTTGAACACTCTTTCTATGTTGCTGCTCTGTCGTGAACACACAGTAAGCCTAATGATGTTCTCTGTACTCGTTACAGCCATCACTGCTAAGGTTTGCTTTGTTACCTTGATCTTGATTCACCACATGGTGCATTGCATCTCTTCTTTCCTAATTATCATACCTCGGAGGAGGTGGTGGTAACATTAGTTGCTGGGCATTTCCCCTGTAAGTTGTGGTTGCTGAGGTGTTTGCGGAGGACCCATGTTCCCCATTGCTAGCTTCATCCAAGCACACTGCCGAGGTGTATGGTTCGTCGGCTTTGCCGGGTTGGGTGTGTCAAACTTACACGGCTGGTCCAACATCGACTCATATGTGTAATTTTGTATCTCTTGCCACTTTTTCTTTTGTTCATTCCTCCATTGCTTTTTCCATCATTTTTTGGTGTCCATTGTTGACTACTGTTCTTTTTTCGCTGGCTACTCCTAGATTCTTGCCGACTTGAGTTACGGTCATGACGTGGTTTGAGTTATACCGATAATCCGGCCTTTCGTCTCTTATTTTACCTCAGGAGTCATTCCTCTGGGATGATCCGGCTCCATCACGGGCGTAATGTTCATGTTTTTCATTATGATCTGCCGACATAAGCTCTGGCTAAGTCGGATCGCCCAGAGCATATGAGTTGGCTATCCTGATTGTCTCGACCAATGTGGTTGGCATGTCTCTCTGCAACCTCGATGGTGCTGGGAAGCACTTCGTTGGGAACCCCAAGAGCAAGGTGTGAAGTAGCACATCAGCAAGTTTTCCCTTAGTAAGAAACCGAGGTTATCGAACCAGTAGGAGGAACGAAACGTCACACAAGTGTTGCAAGCAATGAAGAGACATGCACAACACAAACTCAAGACTTTGCCCCAACTAATCAGTGAGGTTGTCAAGCTCATCGGTTTGCTGTAACAAAGGATTAAACGTATGCTATGGAAAGTGATGACGGTTTGCAGCAAGTAAACAGGTAACAGTGGAGGATGTATCAATGGTAAAGATTGTACCGGGGTCCATAGTTCACTAGAGGTGCTCTCCTTAGATAAACAACATGGCATGAAGGGTAAAACAATTATAGCAGGGCAATTGACAGGAACTGAGCAAGGCATAAAAATGCAATACTAGACAAAAAGATCCTATGAGATTCGATTGGGCCATACAACAATATACATAGACCGCCATCCAACTGCATCTATGACTAGAAGTCCACCTTAAGGTTATCATCCAACCCCCTCTAGTATTAAGTTGCAAGCAACAGACAACTGCTTTAAGAAAAGTGTGTAAGGTAAACAATCCACTTGTTCCATGTACAAGAGACCATTGTTTTCTCCCTAGTAGCAACAACACATCTACAATCGAAGAGATTTATGTCACTTCCCTTGGAAACTAGAGGCATGAACCCACTATCGATCATAAATACCCCCTATTGGAGTCACTAGCAACAACTTGGCCAAGATAGCTACTAACAACGGAGAGCATGCAAGATCGCAAAAAACACAGACATGATAGAATCATAAGACAAAACCATTAATCAATCTGACATAGTAATCTCAATATCCATCGGATCCCTACAAATACAACATGCATCATTACAAATAGATTAGATCTTGATCATGAACGGAGCTCACAAGATCTATACATGAAAGCACAAGGAGGAGATACAACCATCTAGCTACTACATGGACCCATAGTCCAAGGTGGAACTACTCACGCATCATACCAGAGAAGAAGGCCTCCGGGATGATCTCTCCTCCGGCAGGGTGCCGGGAAGAACTTCAGATCCCCCCGATCTAGGGACGATGGTGGTGGCGGATACAGATGGATTCGTGGAGTTTTGATCGGGTGCCTAGGGTTTCTGCATCGGGGGCTTCTTATAGGCAAAGAGGCGAGGCGACCAGGGGCCCCACACCCTGCCCAAGCGCGACCCCTCCCTAGCCGCGCCTAGGGGGTCTGGCCGCCCTGGCTCGCCTCTCCGTCTCGTCTTCTGGATTCGTGTCGCCCACGGTAAAATATTGACTTTGGATTTTGTCCCGTCCAATTCCGAGAATATTGATTTTCTGCCTTCCTAGAACCAAAAATAGAAGAAAACAGGCAACTGGAATTGTGGTAACTTGTTAATAGGTTAGTTTCAGAAAAGATATAAAAACACCTAAAAATGTAGACAAAGCAAATAAAAGTAGATACTAAACAAGCATGGAACATAAAAAATTATAGATACGTTTCCGACGTATCAATCCTTTCCCACAACACACTTCCATATCTACATACTTGTGCAAACCAAGCAATTTCTTGTGATTCAATCACTCCTTCACATGAGTTCCTCTGGTTACACCACCGAGTCAGGAATTCCCTATCAGTATATGTTTACACATTGCCAATTGCTGAGGTCTGTTAGGTCTCTTATACGTGCTGGTAAAGTTACTGAGAAACATTTCTTCAAAATCTAGCCAACAATTGATGTACATAAAGATATGATTTGCTAAATTTGGATATACATAACTAAAGATATGATTTTTACAAGTTTCTATATTCTTATGTCTTATATCTATATACAGAACTACAGAACTAATAGATATGACACTTGGAAGATTCTGGTTGGAGGATACCCCTTCGTTTAAGTGATCTATTATGACCTCTAGATAAAGATCTAACGGTCCAGGATATCTCACAGGAATAACTCGCCGGAAAGTTCGCTTGGTTGTGGGCACGAGCTCGGCGTTGTCGTTCCCGTCGCTAGGAACGTATCCGGAGTAGAAGAAGATGCAGGGAGGTCGAGGCGATGTTACTGGACGTGATTGAGAGGTTTTTCGTCCCCAACGGTGATGGCAATCCACGGCTGGAGCACTGATGGCGTCAGGCGGCATGGCAAACTGCATTAATATGATGAACAATGATGTCCTAGAAGTAGGCAACATCTGGGAACATCTTCTGGTAAAAGGAATCTATGAGATTATTACCGAAGACGACACAATCTAGCAATGAAATCTGGTTTTAGGCTGATCTTGACATGGTTGGAATGTGTTCTACAGAGCTCCTCTCGAGAAAGTCTAAGAATTAAAATGATGGAGGATACGGAGGGGAATGTGGTGCTCGCTTTGGTTTTTGCTAAGATGGTATGTGGAGGGAGATCGGGAGACGTATGCCGCCAAATGATATTCGGTTCACGAGAATGATTTGAGATATAAATACACTAAAGTAAGAAATTAATGGCCTGAACGGAACCTCCACTTGATTCTAAACATTTTTCATTTAAGTCGAGAAGAAACGGTCATTGGAATTGATGGGGGAAGGAGAGTAAGATCTACATCCATATAGGTTGAGCTTCTGTACGCGTACGTGAAGAGAGGAGGAAGACGATCGATCAGGGTGTTCTGTCGGTCTAAATGGGCTTGGCTGAACTGACCCAACAAGAAAATGAACTAGAGGAAAAAAAGTAGAGATGGAGGGCTGTTTGGGATGATCTCAGGTGGGCTCGGTTGGCTCCTCCTTTTTTTCCTTCAAAGTTTTCTCCTTTTCTTTTTCTGTTTTATTTTCTAGTTTCTAATTTGTCTCTTCAATTTGATTTAAATTTGTACCAAATCTTTTTAGAAAATTTTATATAAAATATAAGTTGATAGTTTAATCCAATTAGAGTATTTGGAATATTTTTTAATAAAGTATAATTCATTTTAAAAAATGAGCATGACACGTATGCCTAGTTTTATTATTTTTTATTCCATTTTCTTATAAAAACCATATCTTTTGACCTAGGACACCAAAAAGGTTCAAACCAATTTCCTTAGCTTTATAATTTTATTCTTTATCATAATCACTCATTTAAGAATACTTTTATTTTGTTTTTACTCATTGACTTAACTTGACTTTATTTTTATTCCTATATTTTATAAATTTCATATCATTTTATGTGGAGCTCCAAATAGAGTCAAACTAATTTCTATTTTTTTATAATTTTGCCCTTTATCTTTTTAGCTCACTTAGGAATTCTTTTGTATAATTTAAATATGGAATATATACAAAGTCTCATGTTGTTAAGTGGTCATTTCAAGTTTGAGAAGAAAGTTATTTCTCTTAGTTTTAAAATGCAACCATGCATGCTTCATGATTTTGTGGTTTTGAAAACATGCATACAACTTCACAAACAAAATTGTTTTATTTAAGTTTGTTTTGAAGGAGTTATATTAAATAGTCAAAAAGTTTATTGTTCCCTATGAATTTCCAAGTCTTAGTTTTTTATTTTGTTTAAGGTGTTCCGCATTTCAAAATTTGGAAATTTTTTGGGATGTGACAGACTACCACCCTTAAAAGGAATCTCGTCCTGAGATTCGAGAAGGCTAGAAAGAATATGTTGGGTTTTAGAATAACTTGGGTTCTACCACCCATAAAAGGAAATTTTGTAGGGTTTCTGTCACATCCCAAAATTTTCCAAATTTTGAAATGTGAAAAATAAATAAACAAAATAAAATATTGTTGATTTTTAGGGTGAGAAGAAACTTTCTGATTCCATTTGGAAACATCAAAACCTATTTTGATCAAATAAATCCTAAAGGGATTTAAAAAGATAAAAAATTAATAAAGAAAGTTTTAATAGTTGGAATTACTATTTTTGGATCTTTTAATAAAAAGATTTGATTTTCAAAAGCATAGGTAGAATTATAAATAAGGATTATTTTATAGAGCCAAATTAAATCTTGGCCAAGCTTTGGAAATAAAATATTTCTATTTGATAAAAAGGATAAAGGTTTATTTAAATAAAATAATGAGGATTTATTAATATCCAATTTTATTAAAGTAAAGGCTTTTCCATTTTAAATAAAACACTAAAACTTGTTAAATTATTTTAAATAAGTTTTCCAAGTGTTTTTGTTTTTCAAATAAAACCTACTGAAATTGTTTTGATATTGTTTAGATTTCAAATAGAGTTTTTAAATAAATAAAATCCTATTTGAATTAATGACTAAGGTTTATTTATTTAATTATTAATGGCTCCTAAAAAGAATAAAAATCATTTTGTTTTGGACTTTGATTTGTGTTGTTAAACAGAATTAAAATCTACACAAAGTTTGGCAAAGGTTTGAAATCATTTGGGTGTTTGAATTGTTTGAATAAAATCAAAATAGAAATTCCAAATGGAAAAATAAAAAGCTTCCTGTATAAAAAAAGTGAATCACACCCAGCCCAGCAAACAGGCCCAGCAAGCCCAACTAAACTCCCCACGCGTGAAACGTTTTCTACTTAGAAAGGAACCCGCTAAGTCACCAACAGGCAGGCCCCACTCCCACTTCCTCCACCTCGCTGACAGACGGGCCCCACGCCAGCACGTCGTCGTCTTCACCACGCCAGCCGTTCCTCCTCGCCGTTGCTGCCTTTGATTGCAGCGATGAATTCGTGTTAATGCTGGAGTTATTCCTCGCCGTGACCACGCCCATTTAACCGCCGTTCCTCCTCTATCTTTCCCCCCAAACTCCAGCCACTCCCTGCCCCTAGGCTGCTCCAATTCGCCCCCACACCGCCACTGTCTCCGATGGAGTTCCCAGCCAATTCCGGCGAACCACGGCCGCCCCTCTCCTCCCAGAGCATGCTAGCCTGCTCCTCAGACCCGTGTGCATCTGCCCGTGTGCTCCACTCGCTCGCGTGCGCCCCAAACCATCGGCAACCTCGACACCAAGCACCACCATCTTCTGTCGTTTCTCCGGCGACCTCCCCCTGGTAAGCCAGACCGCCCCAAGCCCTCTCGATCATGCTCACGTGAATGCCACACTCGCCCGCGTCTGACCATGTCTTTGTTTTGCCTCGGCGTGACATGCAACCTCGCCCCCGACGACATCTAGAGGCACTCGACGCCAACACCGTCTTCGACGAGCAATTTCCCCCGTTCCTGAGCGCCCCTCGCCAAGCCAACGCCACCTCGAGCTTCGCCAACTCTCTGCGAGCACGGTGAGCACCCCTGTTACCTCTCTTGCGTCCTGTACCGCCGGCTCCGCCGCAGCCCGAGCGTGCGCCGCCAGTCGCCACCGCTAGCGCCGCTCGCTTTTGGTCAATGCGTTGTAGTCCGTAGGATCTAGATCCAAAGGATCAGATTAGATCATAAGCGAAAGGGTATGCGTCCATATGTGCCACACAATCTCACTTAATCCTACGGTCCACAGAGCTCAATCCGTGCGAACTGGTATCGTCCAGTAAGAACATGACGCGTGGCACTGAATTGTTTAAATAGACAGAAAAATTTCTATTTATTGATTGAATTTGTAAATTGCATAACTTTAATTCTACATGTCCAAATTTTTGCAAATTTTATATCAATGGATTCACCAGAACAAGTACTTTGCAACCATGCACTTTTTTTAATGTTTTGCTTCTGGAAAATTGGTTGAAATTGCAGAAACATGTGTAGGCTTATTTTGAATATAAAAATTGTTTTAGATATATTTTTAATATGAAATCTTTGCAAAATGGTTTGTTGTGAACCTAGTGACCCTAGGAACCAACTTATGGACTTAAAAATGTATTTTGTGAAGCTAGGGAATAAATAATTGAATTAGCTCATTTCTAGTCAAATAAAAATATTGTTTTTGTCTTAGAAATGATTTTTGAGTAAAACCTTTGGGAAATGATTTGATTCAAAACTTCTGACCCTAAACACCAAGTTTTGAGAATTAAAATATATTTGGTGAACTCTTTAAAGAATATTGCTTTGATAAAAGCATTTTCAACCACATAAAGTATTAATTTGATTTAGAAATGGTTTATAGATAAAACCTTTTGTAAATGGTTTTACCACTTTAGAAAATGACCACTTTTGAACCTTACAATGTTTAGAGCCTAGTAGAAACCACCTTTGCAAATAAAACTATCTTTTGCATGCTTGCATGCATGACCTTGTTTTTGTTATTTTATGTGTGATAAATTGGTTGGAATGCTAGTTGAATCTATGTTTGCTTGATTGAATTGTAGTGAAGTTAGAAGAGTGTGATATTTGCAAGATCAAGAAGTGAACCAACATTCTCTACTAAAAAGGCAAGTGACACTATCATCCATGTCCTACTATTTTTATTACACTTAGTGGATTTTGTAACATGCATGGAAAGGTTTACTATATTTTATGCTATGCTAAATCCTAATAGGATACCCTTATATATTCCTTAGTGGAAACATTGTAGTTGTAGTATGCTTAGCCCTGCTATATATTTGGAATGGGATACATGTTATGATTATATGAAGAGTTGAAAAGATATATGTTTTATATAATAAAACGAGTACTCAATGAACCACCTGGGTGGACAAGGATACTCAAGTTTTGGACAAGGTGGCAAAAAAAGGAACCATGTTTATATGGCCATCTCTTTTTGTATGTGCACTAGAAGAAAACCACCCAGGGACTTAGAGGTTGAACATGTTTCTCGTACAGTGGCTTCCGTGTATAGCCACATGCTAAATAGGCTCTGGCTTAGTCAACTACATAGTGGAAGACCCATGCATTGGCATCTTCAGGTTAACTAGAATTGTGTAAGGGACTTGAAACCCTACATTGGTGCCTGGATGACAAGCTAGCATTGTGTATTGGGAGGACTTCTATGGAAAGACTTTGTCACATTCTCAATCTGCCAGTACTCCATCTTGGTGAGTACTTATCCAGCGGCCACTGGTGGCATCAAGATGAGATTGTGTCATGTGGGTAAAGTGTACAACTGCGAAGATCAAAATTCTAAGTACTTAGCCGTGTCCCCGGTTATGGACAATACTGAGCAACTAAGGCCTGAAGCTATGGAAGATCTCGACATTCCAATTTCTCAAAGTAAAACTTGATGGTGACAACAAGGGATTTGAAGCACTTGGAGTTTTCTAAGAATATTAGAAAGATTTTGACAAAAGATCAAAACTATTTTGAAAAGATAGGACAAAGCAATATTGCTTTCTGCAAATGAGCCTAAACCCTACTTAGCCAAATATGCATGTATTGATAGGATCCACTTATTTCTACATAGTAGTGAAACTTGCCAATACAATTCAAATGTATTGACCCTTGTGGCTGCAACTTATTATGTTGCAGGTTTGATTGATGTTAGTGAAGTGTGTTGAATAGGATTACAAGTCTACAACCAACATGATTGCCTATGGCACTTTGAAGATGAAGGACCCCATGCTTTATAGATATTCTGCTGCAATGTAATGTGATAGCCAAATGAGCTATATAAGATGTAATGAATTATTTTATTCCTGGTTATAAAGTTGTATTATGACCTTTGTTTCTTGATATTACATCTTAATTGTGGATGCTAGCTATTGATCCAGGGACTAGCATTGTAAACACAGGGATCTCTACCTTATTAAAGGTTGGGAACCTTACAGATGGTATCAGAGCACTATGTTGCCTGTAGGATTGTAACCCTAGGATTGGACAAAACCCCTTAGAAAAATAGGAGTTGAATTTGTTCCAAAACTTATTTACAAACAATCTTGTAAACTCTTTCCTCAACCATTTTGATTTTTGATTCTACATCTCTTCTATTTCAAACTTGATGGACAAAGCCTACCCCATGGCCAAAGACTTCACCATGTGCAAAGGATTTCATCAACTCTAATGACTTCAATATCTTCAAGTGATTTCAACTTTAGTTTTACCAAGGACTTCAACTTAGACATCACTAAGGACTACAAGTGAAAACCCAAGAGACATTAGATTGCCTACCAAAGACATTGATATCAAGTTAGAGTATGGATCATATTCACCTATGAGGTATGATTATACTAAGTTATATATTTTAAGAAAACTTGTTGTTTCATTCAACTCATGAGTTAATCTTATAAGTTGTTAAGTGGATACTTGCTTGTTGATTGTTTGATTGTTTGATTGAACTTGGTTGTTTTGAGTTGTGTGTTAGAACTTCTTAAAAACCTATCCACCAATACTTATCCCTATAAAACCAACAAATGCCTCCCCGTCGTGCCAACCCAACCAAAACAACAACATCACCCCTGAGATGCAGCAGATGTTGGCAGCTCAGACACAGTTGATGCAGGAGATGACCATGTTCATACAGAATCAGAACAACAACAACAACAACAACAATCAGAATAATCCTCCAGCACTTGACATGCTCACCAAGTTTCTGAAACTTAGGCCTGCAAGATTCTCTGGAACAACTGATCCAATGGAAGCCAATGATTGGTTACATTCAGTGAACAAAGACTTAGTGACTGTTGGCTGCACCGATGAAGAAAAGGTTAGGTTTGCAACATTTCTACTTGAAGGACCAGCAGCAACATGGTGGGACAACTTTCAGATCACCACTCCCCTTGAAGATGTGACTTGGGCTATTTTTGAGGATGGATTCAGAACAACTCACATCTCACCTGGAGTGATGTACTTGAAGAAGAAGGAGTTTCACAATCTGAAACAGCGTCACCTCAGTGTGGCTGAGTATATTGAAGAATTCAACAATCTGGCACGCTATGCACCAGATGAAGTTGACACAGATGCTAAGAGAAAGGAGAAAATTCTTGAAGGACTTAAAGATGAGTTGAACCTGCAGCTAGATGTTGCCTATGTTCCAACTTATCAAACACTCTGTGACAAAGCCACCATTTTGGAAAACAAGATGAATCAAGTTGAGAACAGAAAGAGGAAACATAAACTCAAGAATCACTTAGGATCATCAAAAAAGAAGCATTGATTCAAAAAGAGCAATGAAGATTCTGAACCACATCAGCATCACCACAACAACAATGGAAGTGATAATAATGGAAATGATACTAACAATGGAGATGACCTTGGTCAGAACCAACATGACACTTTCAGGAAGAAAGACATTAGCCAGTTGCAATGCTATAATTGCAAGGAGCTTGGACACTATGGATCAGACTGTCCTGAGAAGAAAAAGAAAAAGGATGCTAGAAGAGCCAATGGAAATGACTACAATGTGACCCAGAAAGGACATGTGAACCACATTGACATGGATGGAAACTTTGAAGAGATAGAAGAAGTGGATGTCAGGAACTAGTTTAACTCAGAAGAGTCAAATAAGGATTCCTTGTCTGGATATCAAGTGTTGAACCCATAGTCAAGTGAACCATCAATGTAACCCTATGAGACTTTATTTTAAGGGTGGTAGTACCCTAATTGCCTTGAAGCTAACTTGTAACCCTACCCTTCCCAAATCTCGGGACGAGATTTCTTTTAAGGGTGGTAGCCTGTCACATCCCAAAATTTTCCAAATTTTGAAATGTGAAAAATAAATAAACAAATTAAAATATTGTTGATTTTTAGGGTGAGAAGAAACTTTTGGATTCCATTTGGAAACATCAAAACCTATTTTGATCAAATAAATCCTAAAGGGATTTAAAAAGATAAACAATTAATAAAGAAAGTTTTAATAGTTGGAATTACTATTTTTGGATCTTTTAATAAAAAGATTTGATTTTCAAAAGAATAGGTAGAATTATAAATAAGGATTATTTTATAGAGCCAAATTAAATCTTGGCCAAGCTTTGGAAATAAAATATTTCTATTTGATAAAAAGAATAAAGGTTTATTTAAATAAAATAATGAGGATTTATAAATATCCAATTTTATTAAAGTAAAGGCTTTTCCATTTTAAATAAAACACTAAAACTTGTTAAATTATTTTAAATAAGTTTTCCAAGTGTTTTTGTTTTTCAAATAAAACCAACTGAAATGGTTTTGATATTGTTTAGATTTCAAATAGAGTTTTTAAATAAATAAAATCCTATTTGAATTAATGACTAAGGTTTATTTATTTAATTATTAATTGATCCTAAAAAGAATAAAAATTATTTTGTTTTGGACTTTGATTTGTGTTGTTAAAAAGAATTAAAATCTACACAAAGTTTGGCAAAGGTTTGAAATCATTTGGGTGTTTGAATTCTTTGAATAAAATCAAAACAGAAATTCCAAATGGAAAAAGAAAAAGCTTCCTGTATAAAAAAAAGTGAATCAAACCCAGCCCAGCAAACAGGCCCAGCAAGCCCAACTAAACTCCCCACGCGTGAAACGTTTTCTACTTAGAAAGGAACCCGCTGAGTCACCGACAGGCAAGCCCCACTCCCACTTCCTCCACCTCGCTGATAGACGGGCCCCACGCCAGCACGTCGTCGTCTTCACCGCGCCAGCCGTTCCTCCTCGCCGTTGCTGCCTTTGATTGCGGCAATGAATTCGCGTTAATGCCGGAGTTATTCCTCGCCGTGACCACGCCCATTTAACCGCCCGTTCCTCCCCTATCTTTCCCCCCAAACTCCAGCCACTCCCTGCCCCTAGGCTGCTCCAATTCGCCCCCACACCGCCACTGTCTTCGACGGAGTTCCAGCCAATTCCGGCGAACCACGGCCGCCCCTCTCCTCCCAGAGCACGCTAGCCTGCTCCTCAGACCCGTGTGCATCTGCCCGTGTGCTCCACTCGGTCGCGTGCGCCCCAAACCGTCGGCAACCTCGACACCGAGGACCACCGTCTTCTGTCGTTTCTCCGACGACCTCCCCCTGGTAAGCCAGACCGCCCCGAGCCCTCTCGATCATGCTCACGTGAACTCCACACTCGCCCACGTTTGACCATGTCTTTGTTTTGCCTCGGCGCGACGTGCAACCTCGCCCCCGACGACATCCAGAGGCACCCGACGCCGACGCCGTCTCCGACGAGCAATTTCCCCCGTTCCTGAGCGCCCCTCGCCAAGCCAACGCCACCTCGAGCTTCGCCAACTCTCCACGAGCACGGTGAGAACCTCCATTACCTCTCTAGCGTCCTACACGCGGCTCCGCCCGCCAGCGTCTTGAAAGCCGCCCGCCAGCTTAGCGCCGCTCGCTTTTGGTCAATGCGTTGTAGTCCGTAGGATCTAGATCTAAAGGATCAGATTAGATCATAAGCGAAAGGGTATGCGTCCATCTGTGCCACACGATCTCAATTAATCCTACGGTCCACAGAGCTCAATCCGTGTGAACCGGTATCGTCCAGTAAGAACATGACGCGTGGCACTGAATTGTTTAAATAGACAGAAAAATTTCTATTTGTTGATTGAATTTGTAAATTGCATAACTTTAATTCTACACGTCCAAATTTTAGAAATTTTATATCAGTGGATTCACCAGAACAAGTACTTTGCAACCATACACTTTGTTTAATGTTTTGCTTCTGGAAAATTGGTTGAAATTGCAGAAACATGTGTAGGCTTATTTTGAATATAAAAATTGTTTTAGATATATTTTTAATATGAAATGTTTGCAAAATGGTTTGTTGTGAACCTACTGACCCTAGGAACCAACTTATGGACTTAAAAATGTATTTTGTGAAGTTAGGGAATAAATAATTGAATTAGCTCATTTCTAGTCAAATAAAAATATTGTTTTTGTCTTAGAAATGATTTTTGAGTAAAACCTTTGGGAAATGATTTGATTCAAAACTTCTGACCCTAAACACCAAGTTTTGAGAATTAAAATATATTTGGTGAACTCTTTAAAGAATATTGCTTTGATAAAAGCATTTTCAACCACATAAAATATTAATTTGATTTAGAAATGATTTATAGATAAAACCTTTTGCAAATGGTTTTACCACTTTAGAAAATGACCACTTTTGAACCTTACAATGTTTAGAGCCTAGTAGAAACCACCTTTGCAAATAAAACTATCTTTTGCATGCTTGCATGCATGACCTTGTTTTTGTTATTTTATGTGTGATAAATTGGTTGGAATGCTAGTTGAATCTATGTTTGCTTGATTGAATTGTAGTGAAGTTAGAAGAGTGTGATATTTGCAAGATCAAGAAGTGAACCAACATTCTCTACTAAAAAGGCAAGTGACACTATCATCCATGTCCTACTATTTTCATTACACTTATTGGATTTTGTAACATGCATGGAAAGGTTTACTATATTTTATGCTATGCTAAATCCTAATAGGATACCCTTATATATTCCTTAGTGGAAACATTGAAGTTGTAGTAAGATTAGCCCTGCTATATATTTGGGATGGGATACATGTTATGATTATATGAAGAGTTGAAAAGATATATGTTTTATATAATAAAACAAGTACTCAATGAACCATCTGGGTGGACAAGGATACTCAAGTTTTGGACAAGGTGGCAACAAAAGGAACCATGTTTATATGGCCATCTCTTTTTGTATGTGCACTAGAAGAAAACCACCCACTGACTTAGAGGTTGAACATGTTTCTCGTACAGTGGCTTCCGTGTACAGCCACATGCTAAATGGGCTCTGGCTTAGTCAACTACATAGTGGAAGACCCATGCATTGGCATCTTCAGGTTAACTAGAATTGTGTAAGGGAACTTGAAACCCTACATTGGTGCATGGATGACAAGCTAGCATTGTGTATTGGGAGGACTTTTATGGAAAGACTTTGTCACATTCTCAATCTACCAGTACTCCATCTTGGTGAGTACTTATCTAGCGGCCACTGGTGGCATCAAGATGAGATTGTGTCATGTGGGTAGAGTGTACAACTTCTGCAAAAGATCAAAATTCTAAGTACTTAGCCGTGTACCCGGTTATGGATAATACTGAGCAACTAAGGCCTGAAGCTATGGAAGATCTCGACATTCCAATTTCTCAAAGTAAAACTTGATGGTGACAACAAGGGATTTGAAGCTCTTGGAGTTTTCCAAGAATATTAGAAAGATTTTTATAAAAGATCAAAACTATTTTGAAAAGGTAGGACAAAACAATATTGCTTTCTGCAAATGAGCCTAAACCCTACTTAGCCAAATATGCATGTATTGATAGGATCCACGTATTTCTACATAGTAGTGAAACTTGCCAATACAATTCAAATGTATTGACCCTTGTCTGCAACTTATTATGTTGCAGGTTTGATTGATGTTAGTGAAGTGTGTTGAATAGGATTACAAGTCTACAACCAACATGATTTCCTGTGGCACTTTGAAGATGAAGGACCCCATGCTTTATAGATATTCTGCTGCAATGTAATGTGATAGCCAAATGAGATATGTAAGATGTAATGAATTATTTTATTCCTGGTTATAAAGTTGTATTATGACCTTTGTTTCTTGATATTACATCTTAACTGTGGATGCTAGCTATTGATCCAGGGACTAGCATTGTAAACACATGGATCTCTACCTTATTAAAGGTTGGGAACCTTACAGTTTCATTTTATGGTTCACTTGGCTATGGGTTCAATGATTGAAATCCAAAGGTTGTTGACACATCTCGGAGGCATCTATTGGTTTAATAGGGATAAGTAATGATAGATAGATCTAAGGAAGTTCTAACATACAATCCAAAACAAACAAGTTCAATCAAACAATCAACAAACAACTCATCACTTAACAACTTATGAGTATAACTCATTAGTTGAAGAAAACAACAAGTTTCTTGAAACAAGCAACCTAGTATAGTCATACCACATAGGACGGTATGATCCATATACTAACACGATATCGATGTCTTAAATAGTTGGTAGGCAATCTAATGTCTCTTGGGTCACACTATGATAACATTAGTGGGAGCTCTCTTTCGAGTTTGGCAGTCATCGGTGAAGTGTCCTGTCTTCCGGCAGCAATGGCAAAACACTTTTGTCATGTCTCAGGTCCTTTTCCTTGAAGTGTTGTTGCGGTTGTATTGAAGTTCCTTCTCTAGGTATTCATTGATATTGTGTCCTTCCTCCTTGCATTTTGAGCAGGTGATATGGCTAAGGTTTTCTTCTCTCTTCCTAAGAGCTTGATACATTCCACCCTTGACTTGTTCTTTCACTTGTTGCACTATGAAGTCGAGATGGCACTTGGAAGGGACGTGGTTGGTTCCTTCACATACGAAACAAGTGACTTGAGATACGGGGCATTATTCAACTATATGGTTGTCATCACAAAAGGGACATTGATCTTGATTTTCCTTAGAGGTATGGCCTACTTCTCCACATATTTTGCAAGCTCGAGGACTTGGTTGCAACTTGTATCTTGAACTTCTTGTTGACATGATCCATCTTCAAGGTCCTTAAAGAAAGCAAAAGGCTCGTTTTCTACATGTTTGAGGGAGAAGAGATTTAGTAAAGAGTGATCAAGGTATACGAGAAAATCTACTAAGTACAAAATTATAAGTTCATTCCTAACAAGGGTCTTTGTCCAAATCCTAGGGTTACGATCCTACATGCAACACAGTGCTCTGATACCATCTGTAGAGGACCCGAACCCGGCTTGGTTCGAAATCCCTGTGATTATAGTGCTAGCCCCTGGATCGAATAGCTAGCACCCACAGTTTAAGATGTAATATCAAGATACAAAGGTTATATTACATCGCATGATCCAGAATATAAATACTTTATTACAATCTCATAGCCATGGGCTATCTAATTACAAAGCAGCGGAATAAAAGTAAAGCATGTAGTCCTTCATCTTCATGTGCCACATGCAAACATGTTGGGTGCAGACTTGTAACCCCTATTATCGTTCCTCAATCATCATAGAATATACCTGCAACATGATAGGTTGCATCCACAAAGGTTCAATACTTTGAATGTATTAGAAAGTGTCACTACTATGTGGAAATAAGTTGGAATCTATCAATACATGCATATTTGGCTAAGTAGAGTTTAGGCTCATTTACAGAAAGCAATATGGTTTTGTACTATCTTTTCAAAATAGTTTTGATCTTTCAACAATCTTTCTGAACTCCTTGGCAAACTCCAAGTGCTTCTAATCCCTTGTTGACACCATCAAGTTTTACTTTGAGAAATTGGAATGTCGAGATCTTCCATAGCTTCAGACCTTAGTTGCTCAGAGTTGTACGTAACCAGGCACACAACTAAGTACTTAGAATTTGATCTTCTGCAGAAGTTGAAACTTTACTCACATGACACAATTTCATGTTGACGCCACCAGTGGCCGCTGGATAAGTACACACCGAATAGAGTACCGGCATATCGAGAATGTGACAAAGTCTTTCCATAGAAGTCCTCCCAATACATAATGCTAGCATATCTACCAGGCACCAATGTAAGGATATACTTCCAATACATAATTCTAGTTAACCTAAATAGGTACCAATGCAAGGGTCTTCCACTATGTAATTGACTAAGCCAGAGCCCATTTAGCATGTGGCTGTACACGGAAGCCACTATACGAGAAACATGTTCAATCTCTAAGTATCTGGGTGGTATTCTTCTAGTGCACACACGAAAAAGATAGCCATAGATATGGTTCCCTTTGTTGCCACCTTATTCACAACTGAGTATCCACATTCCACCCAGGTGATTCATTGAGTACTTGTTTTATTATATAAAACATATATTTTTGCATATAATCATAACATGATATTCCACCCTGAAACTATAGCAGGACTAAGCATACTACAACTTATGATGTTTTCACTAAGTAAAGTCTAAAGGATATCCTATATAGGACATAGCATAGCATAGTACAATATTTTCCTACACATGCATTTCTACCAAAAACTACTACATGTATAGAAAATAATGGGACATCATGATAGTGTCACTTGCCTTAGTAGTAGGTGGTGTTGGTACACTCTTCGCAGTAACACACTTGACAATCAACACAATCTATCAAGCAAAACAACCAAGACAAAACAATCACAAGATCAATACTAATGGCAACAAAAAAATCATGCAAAGTATGCAAGCATGCAAGATGGCAATTCTTATTGTACAGATTGTTATAACAAGGTTCTGAACATTACTAAGTGATTTATAAACATTTTATCTTTTCAAGATTAAAAATGCAATCATTTATACAATTGTAGCAATTAACAATATTTTCTAACACTTGGAAAGGACATTATCACTAAACAATTGCCACGGTATTATTTATAATAGACTAAAATTATATTTTGGTCTTACTAGACAGAGGGTTCAATATACAACCATTTACAAAAGGATTCAATTAAAAATAATTTACACAACAATTTTTATACTCAAAATACTCCACAAATGGTTCTGTATAAAACGTGATTTTCACCTACTAAAAAATACGTAATTATGGCTCCACTGTGTTCTACTCGTTTTTGTGAATCCATAGACATATTATTTGCTAAATTTGGATATATAGAACTAAAGATATGATTTTTTACAAGTTTATATGTTCTTATGCCTAAAAATCCGATAATAGGAATAGATATGACACTTGGCAGATTCTGGTTAGAGGATACCCGTTCGTTTAAGTGATCTATGATGACCTTTAGATGAATATCTAACGGTCCAGGATAGCTCACCGGAATAACTCACCGGAAAGTTCGCTGGATTTGTGGGCAAGGGCTTGGCGTTGACGTTCCCGTCGCTAGGAACGTATTCGGAGTAGATGAAGATGCAGACAACATAAAGGACGTCGAGGCGGTGCTAATGGACATGATTGAGAGGTTATTCGTCCCCAACGGTTACGACAGTCCATGGCTGGAGCACTGATGGCGTCGGGCGGCACGGCGAACTGCAACAATATGATAAACAATCATGTTCTGGAGGTAGGAAACGTATGGGAACATCTTCTGGTAAAAGGAAACGACGAGATTCTTACAGAAGACGATGCAATCTAGCGATGAACTCCGGCTTTAGGATGATCTTGGCATGGTTGATATGTGTTCTACAGATCTCCTCTCGAGAAAGTCTAAGAATTAAAATGATGGAGGAGACGGAGGTGAATATGGTGCTCGCTTCGGTTTTTGCTAAGGTGGTGTGTGGAGGGACATCAGGAGACGTATGCCCCCGAATGATATTCGGTTCACGAGAATGGTTTGAGAGATTAACACTAAAGTGAGAAATTAATGGCCTGAACAGAACCTCCACTTGATTCTAAACATTTTTCGTTTTGAAGTCGAGAAGAAACGGTCATTGGAATTAATGGGGGAAGGAGTGGAAGATCTACAGCCATGTAGGTTGAGATTCTATACACGTATGTGAAGAGAGGAGGAAGACGATCGATCAGGGTGTTCGGTCGGTCTAGATGGGCTTGGCTGAACCGGCCCAATAAGAAAATGAACCGGAGGAAAAAAAAGTAGAGATGGAGGCCTGGTTGGGCTGATCTCAGGTGGGCTGGGTTGGCTCTTTCTCTTTTTTTCCTTCAATCTTTTCTTCTTTTTTTGTTTTATTTTCTAGTTTCCAATTTGTCTCTTCAAATTTGATTCAAATTTGTACCAAAAATTTTCAGAAAATTTTATATAAAATATAAGTTGATACTTTACTCTAATTAGAGTATTTGGAATATTTTTTTAATAAAATATAATTCATTTTAAAAAAATGAGCATGACACGTATGCCTAGTTTTATTATTTTCTATTCCCTTTTCATATAAAAACCATATCTTTTGACCTACAACACCAAAAAGGTCCAAACCAATTTCCTTAGCTTTATAATTTTATTCTTTATCATAATCACTCATTTAAGAATACTTTTATTTTTTTTAGTCATTGCCTTAATTTTAGTTTATTTTTCTTCCTATATTTTATAAATTTCATATCATTTTATGTGGAGCTTCAAATAGAGTCAAACTAATTTATATGGTTTTATAATTTTTCCCTTTATCTTTTTAGCTCACTTAGGAATTCTTTTGTATATTTTAAATATGGAATATATCCAATGTCTCATGTTGTTAAGTGGTTATTTCAACTTTTAGAAGAAAGTTATTTCTCTTAGTTTTAAAATGCAACCATGCATGCTTCATGATTTTGAGGTTTTGAAAACATGCATACAACTTCACAAACAAAATTGTTTTATTTAATTTTGTTTTGAAGGAGTTCTATTAAATAGTCAAAAAGTTTTTTTCCTCCGAATTCCCAAGACTTCGTTTTTCATTTTGTTTAAGTTTTTCCACATTTCAAAATTTGGAAATTTTTTGGGATGTGACATGATAAATGTAGCTTGCATGAACTCATTGATTTATTGCAAAAGTTTTCTAATGACCCATCTTTTAATGGACACCAAGCAGGATTTGGTTACTACCTAGCAAATTATGTTATAAAAGAAAATATTTAAAGATATAATAATGAAGCTATGATACCACCTAAGCTTGGTGATTTTTGTCTCCCCAAGATATTAGTCACTATTGGAAAAGAGACACATCATGCTATTCTAGATTTAGGATCTAGTGTCTTAGTTTTATCCAAAGATCTATATGATTTACTTGATTTGAAACCCATGAAAAAAATGCTCTATAGATATTTTACTTGTTGATGATTAAACTAAACATGCTTTAGGAAAAGTTCAAGATATAATGGTTGAATTGCATATGACATTTGTACCTATTGATTTTATTGTCATGCACATGGGGAGCAATACCTCAAGTCCTATAATACTTGGTAGACCATTCTTGCGAACCATAGCTGCAGTCATTGATACAAAAAAGGAAATGTGAAGTTTCAATTTCCTCATAAGATGTATGGAACACTTTCCAAGGAATAAGGAGGTAGCAAAGAAACACAAGCTATCCCATGAGTTCCATATCACTTAAACCGAGTAAATAAAGCGTAGCTATATGGCTATAAAGAAAGCGCTTGGCGGGAGGCAACCCGGTTATTTTATTTTGTATTTTTGCTTTTAAATCTTGCTGTATCAAGAGAACTTTTTGGTTTTCTTTCTGAACTTTTAATAAAGTACCAAATGGAACCCATTTTGGATGTTATAAAAGATGTTACACATATGGAGTAGCAAATTTCTGCAGAACTATTTTTCGTGCAAGAATTTTATGATTTTTTATGTAACTTCGATTGCTCTCATATTTACAAATAATTTAAAACTTTGTATCCTATGTATTCAAAAAAATTGGATAAAATTCATGACATGTCTAAGTGGGCAAAAAGTTTGTTTTGATGCTACTGAAAATCTAGATAGATTGTGCCATGTTTTGTTTTAACCATTCCAAGTGTCCTAAAATGATTGTTGTGAGTCATATTATATTCTAGGGATATGTAGGAAAATTATATACTTACTGTAACATTTAGAAAGAATTTTGTCTTTGATATATATGCAGCAACTATTATACTTTTGTGTCACTAATGTCACCACTCAGAAAAGAGATGGGAGAAAAAAATTGTGTTGAAGTTTTTTGACAGGGAATAGAGGAACATCATACCAAAAGAAATCTAAGGATGGTGAAAACCATAAGCTTGGGGATTCCCAAGGCACCCCACTGGACCTATTAAACTCTCGGTTTGCAAACCTCAAAACTTTTTTTTCGAGCAACATAAAGCTATCGTAGAAACTTAGAGCGTCTATTTTGTTATTTTATTTTTGTTTTGCATTAAGAAGACCACCATCACTATTATTATAAATGTTTATGATTGAGCTACTGACAATAAAATTTGCCTTGATGATATAAAAACTGAATATGAAGGCCTTGAAATAAAAGAGAATGGGAAATAAAAGCAAAAAAGCTAAAATTCATCTTTTGTGTAGTTTTTAAGCTCAAATACTTTATATGAAGTATGATATGTTTGTTCCTATTAATTTTTATCCTTTGTTCATATATTTTTATGTTCAACATTAAGGAGCAAGGTGAGAAAATAAATCCTTGGCATTATGAACTTGATGGCAAACTCTTTAGATCCCTTTTTGCTAAGCCTTCTCTATACAAGCTAAGACTAGTTCCAAACCCCTTAAACTAGATTATGCATATCCATATATTTGTGGCAAAAGCTACTTTCAAGTATAATATGTATTTTAATCCTCCAAACATTCTTAAAAACATCTTTTTAATGTATTTTAAAGCTCATAAGAAAGTAAGGTTTGGGGTGATACCAATATGGAATTTTATGTGCTTTACATCTTATAAGTTGTTGGCCAAAACATGCTGTCATGGCACAAGATTTTAATGTTGAATGTTGATAATTAATCATGTTAGTTCTACCTATGGGTTGCCCTATGGATTGCATGAATGTGAAATAAAGTGTGCATATTAGCGTAGGCTTAGAGAAAACGCTCCTGGACCGCTAGACAAAGCCATGTGCCATGCGACACTCATGGTGGAAACTTACAACATGATGCTCCGTGTTGAGATTATTCATATGTCTATTCTTCTTGTTCTTATGGCATAGAGATACTTCCCACTCTATGAACATAAACCACAGAATTATATTAACTCTTGTGCAAAAGGAAACATAAGGGGGCATATAGCTACACATGGAGCAAGAGGTACTTCAGTGATGCGGTTTCAAAGACAAACATGACCCACAATGATAGGCCTAAGTTGAGTAGCATGAGGAGTGCAAGGCCATAGGTATGATGCATGATACAATCAACTTGTAATATGTTTAACACATAAACCATATGAAGCTTTGAAATAAAAGATACTTGGAACCCCATCCTTATTAGTATTGTTGACATGAATTACATAGGTCAAAACTTTGTTTTACATTCTTTATGGAGGTTTAACATATGTATTCAATGCTTAATTTCAGTACGGGATGCAAAACATCTCAAGGGAAGACATGAAACTAAGAAGCAAGTCTTCCAGTCAAGGGCATTAAACTAACAAGTAGCCCAAAAACAAAAGTAGAGGCATAAAACACCAATGCGAATGATATGAAGAGTCTCTTATTCTATAGATTCATCAAAGTGTGCTTGAAGGTTTGTTTTACCTTTCATTTATTTTATCACACCATTACTTATTGTTAAACATGCTTATGATTGTGCAAAAGATACAACTTGATAGTACACTTACATATTATGTTTCATTGAAAGAATTTGAACATATGAACTCTACAGGATAGTGAAAGAAGCAAAAGTAACAAACTCCAAAGTCCATGTTTATTTTTATCACCTTCATGCTAGAGGACGATCATAGGTTAAGCTTGGGGATGTTGATGCATGTAGAATTCATAAATGATCATTGTAGTTTGTTAACATGTTTACCCACATATTTTCATCATATATAATGTTATATCCATGTTTTACATTGATTTTTGGGGATTTACCAATGATCCCTTTATTTTAGCTATAACCTGGTGATGTCTGCAAGTGCACATATGGGTTGTAGCTAGTTTCGAAGTTAAGATATCGATCCCATAGGGAGCCCAAAGGAAAGTGTTTATGAATAAAGTCTCTGTCACACTCAAAGTTGTCACAGGTCTTTGAGTGAATTGACTGCAAGTGTTGAATTAAGAACAAATTTGGATTAAATTAAATGCATTTAAATAAAAATAAAATGTAAACTTGAGAAATAAAAAGCGTAAAAGTAAAGAACGATTTGATTGTTTGTTGTTTTCTATAGATGGCAAAGCAGGCGCGGGGAGATACAATTCATGGTGATAGTGATTGTGCCAAGTGGATGAGTGATAAGTGTAACAATTATAATCTTATACGTATATGTGTAGGCAAGAAACCCATAATTAGCCGGAACTCCTCTTGGTAGATTTCATCCCAACTTCAATAATCCCACTAGTCTGTTACCAAAACCATGGTCAGTCAGTAGGCGATTAAGATCCTTTAGGTTGCTTAGAAATTAAGCTCCTTGGATCGGACTAATGCGATAAGCACAGTCGTTCCTCATTGTAACATCCCAAATTTCATCAAATTCAAAACCATGTTGTTGCATTCATATCATCATGGCATATTCATCTTGCACAATTTTTTTTAAAACAAAAACCCTAATAGAACCATATTAAACCCCTTCTTATTATATATATATATGGGGCGTGGTTTTATTTTATTTTGTGACCTCAAAATGATTTTTGAGTGACTAGTTGTGTTTGACACACTTTTGGACACTAGTGAAAGGACTATATCTTCTCATGCTGTTTTTGGTGTTAATGACAATCCCATTTGTGATTTAATTGTGTGCTTGAGTTTCAGGGAAAACGTTGTTGATGTTTCCTTCAAACTGTATAGGCGCTCTCTTGGGATCTCATGAAGACGGCGGCCTTTAGTTTTCTCCTAGTTTCTCTCCTGTTGTTGTTTTAAGTCGCCGTACTATTAAGAGGGGGTCCATCTCGGAAGGCTGTGGGAAATCACTTGTTCTTGCACAAACCTATATGCACCGCCACAGCCATCCTACTATTCCATGAGAGAGTGTGTTTTTGATCTGTTGAAGCCTTCTTCGTCTCACCGAAACTTCCGGCCTGGCGCCAGAAGTTCCGCTCAGGCTTTTTCTGTGGGCTGATCTGAGCTTTGTTCCGATCCTAGTTCCGCCCCAAGTTCCACTGAAGGATCAGTAACCTTCTGTATGAAGTGTTCTATTTGTCGGAACTTGGGCCGGAACTTGCATCGGAACTTGTCCTGCCAGAAAGTTCCTCAGCAGAACTTCCGCCCAGCCACCGGAACTTCCGGTCAGACTAGGTTCGCGACCCAGAAATTCCGCCCCTAGTTCCGCTCCAAGTTCCGCTGAAGGGTCAGTACCCTTCTATACGAAGTGGTCTATTTGCCGGAACTTGGGCCGGAACTTGCATCGGAAGTTCACCAGAACTTCCGGTATGTTATAACCGGAACTTCCGGTTGAGCTTTTGGAGCGGGCGTCAACGGTCTAATGATCGTTGGAGCCATGCTGGGCGGAACTTCCGGCCTCTCACCGGAAGTTCCGGTGAGGTCGCGGGGTGTAACATCCCAAAAATACTAAACTTGGATCATCAATTTCTAATCATCAAAATTAGGGTTAACAAAAACTTTGTTACATAAAATTATGAATGCATGCATATGAGTATGCATTAAATTTGAAATTCTTTTGAACCACCTTGTTTGTGTGTTTCCTTGCTTGTAAAATGTTTCTTAGGTGAAATAAACATCATCTAAACATTTCACAAACTTTTCCTAAGGACAAATAAATCAAAACCAATAAAATAAAGGAATGGTCATTTTGACCAATTTAACTCCCATGCCTACTTTGGCTGTCTCAAACTTTCAGAACCTAATGGAAACTTTTCTGGATCTTTGCACCCCTTGAATGTACTCATAACAAGGTATCAAGGCCCACTTTGTGATCATCCAGAAACTTTCAAATGCATAGTTTAAATGACAATTCAAAATTGAATCTTTATCATATGGGAAGATCCCACTTTTTCAAAAAACACTCAAACAAGCTCAACTTTCAAAACCCAAGCATCTGCAGACTCACCAGCACAAATCTAGCAAACCCACCAAAAATGTTTTCAAAATTCAAAACTTGATTTCATGCGGCCATTTCATCAAACAGGTTGCAGACACAAATCATCAAAATCCTAAACACTATAGTGAGCATTGATTGAAGCCTAACTTGTTCCCTCTCTAGCTCACAACCAGCTTAGTAGATCATCTAGCAAGATTAACTAAACACTAGCACCACTGTGAGCTTGGCATTACCATCAATGGTGAACAGCCAAAGCCAACCTTGTCACCCCCATGTCGACAGCAAGCTAGGAAGAGAAGCAAGCCTAGCCAGCATGTCTGGGAGGCAGCCCACCGTCCACCGCCACCCCCTGTCCCAACCGCGAGCGTTGCCAAGCCCTGGACCACACGCACGAACCATGCCAACCTCGCTAGCGACCATGCCGAGCGTGCGCCAGAGCGCCACCCTCGACCGAAGCCCACAGACCGCATGCCGCCCTCGCCGTGTGCATACACAATCCCCATCGACCCAGGAGACCGCCAGACATCCTAGTTCGCCGCCCCATGCCGCACAACCACCGCTCGCCGTCGAAGACGCCGTCTCTGCCGCGCAGAGCGTCGCATGTTCTAGACCAAGCCACACCGCCCCACGCCTCGAAATCATGTCGTTGAGCATCGCCAGGGAACACCGCACCGTCCCCTACCGTCGCCCATGCCAATAGCTTCCTGTAACATCGCCCCCGACGAGCTCACCGTGTGCCCCGTCGGTCCCCTCGCTCGACTATAAATAGAGGCCACCCCCAGTCGATTTCTTCACACCACCTCACTCCCCTCTTCTCACTGATCATACCACACCGTTCCCGGAGCAAGGCGAGCACCACCCCGCCGGAATTTCACTGGAGCCCGCCGCCTCTGGAGAAGAAGGGCGCCATCGATTTCGTCCACCCCAGGAGCTGCCGCGACCACCCCTGAGTTCGCCGTTGTTGACTTCGTCGTTCGCCCGCCTCGCCGACCCTCGCCTGCACCCCGGTAAGCCCCCAGCACCCCTCACTAGCCACGCTAGGTTTCTTTCTCGCCGGTGTTGCCTCGCGTCGACGATGACTCCCAGCCGTTGGATTAGAATCAGATCGAACGACCCACGTTGCCCGTCTGCAGCCGCCTCCTGTCTCACGGCAGTGGGACACCCACTTAAGCAGCCAGGAGCAGAACGCTTAGCAGGCCGGCCCGTTAACTTTTCCCGCGCAGCCCAGTTATTCAAATTAAACCTTTTCTATTTTATTTCAAACTCACTTCTATACCCAACTTCAAAAGTCAACCCAGATCGATTCAGTGCACCAAATTGAATGAAACCAATTTTGTTAGAAAGGTCTGGGAATGTTGAATCCAAGCCCGTTGGATTCAAGTCATTTGGATCTATAGATCACCCATGGTAAAAATAACAAGGCAGAAGCTTTTCTGCATTCAAACATTTTTCAAATTTAAACCATAATAGCTTTTGAGTTGATTCCAACTCTCAAAAATCATATTTAACCATACCTTTCAGTATATAAAAATATATAGGTTTACTTGCAGAAATAATGTTCAAGTAATAAAAGGATGCTACATAAGCATTTCTAGACACATTAATTAATTAAAATAAAAGGGTAAAACCTTATTAAATTGTGACACCACTTTAAATCACATTACCTTGGACTACAATATGTGGTGATGACATGTGTCAACATGATCCCATGTTTGGTTTGGAGAATATTAAATCTTAAGTAGTTTTTCAATGAGTAAAAATTACTTTTCTAGAAATAAAAAGGAATTAAACCAAGCTTTAATCTTGTAATGATGGAGATGATGCTAGATCATCTATAGGATCCTTGTGTGTGATGATTGCAAGTAGTTAATTATTGTTTGGTGATTGTGTATCCCGTATGTATTTATAGACGCTAGTACTGACCAAGGATACGAGGAGGAAGGAGGACTCTACGAAGAAGAAGCCGAGGAGAACTTCAACCACTGCTCTGCACAAGGCAAGCTTATACTGATATTGTGCAAGCCAAATACTACTAGTGAATGTGCAAGCTAACCCTTGCAATATACTCTACTGATGCAACAACCCACTATTTGTTACCATGCCAACTATATGCCTTAAGCATATGTGATCATACCCACTTGATAAACCAATCCTAGTTTTACTTGCAAGCTTCTTACTTTATTTCTTTATCAAAGCTCTTACTTAGAGTTTACTTAAGAGTTTGGTAGATACTAGAAAGATATTTGAAGGTTGCATAAAGAGCATAAAATTTGGCCTAATCTAGATAATCTTGATGTCATCTTAAGGCATGAGATGGAACTTAGTTGAAACTCCCCTAGTTTACCACCCCTCATTATTGCTTACCCCCACCTGTAGATGCTAGTGCTAAGCATGAAACTTGATCAACTTTAGATGGGAATACTTGGTGGAAAAATGGTTATGAAAACCTTGGAATGATGGATCATTCTATTGAAATGATTTTGGACATGTGTTTCCGAACACCTGATGATTTTGGTGATGAAAATGTTGAGGCATGAGCCTTACCCCTTTTTAAAACTGATGGTTATCTAGATGCGATACCATTCCAATTTTATCGTACAACCACAATACCCGAATATTGGTTATCTGGAAACTTATATACCTTAGTATTAGCTCCCTCACGGCCAAGGTCTGAGCTGAGGCTACCTTGTGAAGATTGTCCACCTGTGTAGTACCCAAGATGACAGTTGGTCATGGTTGGGAGGCCAAACTCACAGGAGAGGTGCTTATACTAGGGCGTGTAATTGAAAGGTTAGGATTGATTATACGCATACTGAGTATGGTGAATTCAGGATTTGTTCCTGACGGATGTATCAAATGTTGTGGTGAAAGTGTACAATCTCTGCAGAGTGTCAAACTATTCGAATAGCCGCGTCCGCGGTTATGGATAGTTGGAGTGGCCATACTGTTCCCCCGTCAGACTTTTCAAAATGACTTGTGAAATGAATTGAGACTTTGACTTGACCACAACAGGGTTGTGATCTGAATTACAAGTTCCCGCTTAGGTGCCATAAACTCTCAACTAGCATTCGTTGCTTCTAAATTTAGTAGAGATAAATCTGGCTTTTGCAAAACAACCCTAGAGCCTAGTGTCCTATTCTACAAAAACCCCTTTTACCTGTTAGTGTTAGTTTGCGAGTACTTAAAGAGTACTCATGGCTTTGTCCCTGGCTATTCCCATGGCCAGACTATGAAGAGGAGTACCTGGAGGATGGACCCTAGGAAGGTTACGACAACTAGGATCATCTCCCATCGTCAGCATTGCCTGTGAACCCGAAGATGGAGCTTCGCCTACACTATCGTTATTATTACGTATTCTGCTGCTTGATGTTGTATTAAGAACTGGATCATGAGATCCCTATTTGTGTAAGAACTTATGTATCGTTTGTAATGGATGATGTACTGTGGTATCCAATTCTGTTATGTCTCACAAAAATGGTAATCCTGGGATTGCGATGTATGGCATAACAAGCATCTAGGATTGAAAAATCCGGGTGTTGACACGGGGGCTGTAACGGTTCAGTGTGGAGGGGGCCTATTTAAAGCGCCCCTCTTATTCCTCCCACTTACTTCAAATTTTTCCTCTCTCCTCCATTAATGCTTGAGCTTCACCTCACTAGATCTCTCTCTAGCCACTCAAATGACTTGATCTTTTGAGAGGTGGGGGAGGTGACCTATATCTACACTTCCACCAAAGAAGATTTGATTTCCCCCACCCATCATTTGTGGATCTTGTTGTTCTTGGGTTTCTTGAAACCCTAGACGGTGTAGGGCATCCTCGGAGCTAAGGCTTGTGTTGTGAATCTTCGAGGTGTCGTTGAGGGCCTCCAATTGAGTTCTGGAGCTTCCCCCTCAACCTTGGTGTAAAGGTTTCGGTTGGCGCCTTCAAGGTCACCGGTTAGTGGATTGTGAGGCCTCCTTTGTGGGGGAGCTCACCGGAGAAGAAGGTGAGGCCTTTGTGGCGCTCGGGTGACCTTGTGTGGCCCCGACACCTCTCCAACGTAGACGTAGCTCCTTGGGAGTGAAATACGGGAATTATATCTCCGTGTCCCCGCTCCGGTTACTTCGTTCCCTTCCTTTACTTCTTGCTATTTACCATTCTTGTGGTTGTTGTTTGTTATCTTGCAGTTAGGTCGTTCACCTAGTTGCATATCTAGATAACTTTCCTTCTTGTTAAGCCTAAAAGTGAGAAACAAATTAAAATTTGGTAGACGCCTATTCACCCCCCCTCTAGTCGTATCAAGTCGGTACTTTCAATTGGTATCAGAGCCAAGGCTCTTATTTCAGGCTTTACCGCCTAAGAGACTATGGCCGACGAAGGGGGTAGTGAAACCAAAAAATCCAAGAACTTGGGCACTATGGATGACCTCAAGCAATTGTGGTCATCCATGATGTCCAAGTTCGAGGAAATGATGTCCAAGTTTGGTTGCTCTTGACACACCCCAAACCATCGAGCTTCCTCCCATCGTTACGGTGACCGACCCCGGGGTGACTCCCGTGGCCGTCACCACTCTCTTGGGACTTGGTTTTGTTGCTCAAACTTCTACCAAGGTTCCAAGTGAGAACTCCGAGGAGCCCGAGAACCCAACTTCCAAAGAGGAAAATGGAGGAAAGGACTACTCGGCGGTACCCCCACCGCCAAAGTACACTCCGGATCCCCCCATTCCCATGCCACACATCATTCCTCAAGGAGCACCACCTATGCTAGATACTTAAAATTTCGCCAATTGGCAATATCTAATGCGCTCACATATTTCCAGCTCTTCTATTGAGTTAATGAGGATTGTGGAGGATGGATTCTCTCCATATGACCCAAAGAAGTTGACACGAGGTGAAGTGGTGGACAAGCAACTCAATGCCACAGCTTTGGGCATGATCCAAAAGGCTTTGACTCCAAAGGACTTTGCTCACATTCGCTAATTCGACACCGCCAAGGGAGCTTGGGATCAACTCACCGAGCTCTTTGTTGGGAATGCAAGCATCCAAAGCTCCAAGTTTGATGAAATCAACAACGAGTGCGATGGTTTCGCAATGCAAGATGATGAGACCCCCGAAGACATGTATATGGGCCTCAAAGTCCTTTGTTTCACTATGAGGGATCTTGGGGCCACCTATGTTGATGACAAGTTCATGAAGAGGAAGTTCATTCAAGCTATCCTTCCATTTGAAGAACAAAAGCTCAACTCCATCAAGGGAAGAACCAACTTTCACCAAATGACCTCCCAAGAAGTCTTGAGTGAAGTAATTGCCATGACCATTGCCAAGAAGAATGCAGAGTCCACTCGTGCTAGGGCCATTGGGTCAACCAAAGTGAATCTTGCTTTGAAGTACAAGGCTATTGAAGTTGATGATGATGGTACATCAAGTGAGTGGTCTCAATAGGATCTCAAGTGTGCCTTCAACGAACATCTTGCTCTCGCTTCGAGGGCCTTTTGGAACAAGTCTGGGCTCAAGTCAAGGTCAAGGGACAATTCAAGATTCAACTCACCCAACAAGTCTCCCAAGGCAAGGTCATGCTACAATTGCAACGACAAGAGTCATTTCGTGGCCATGTGTCCTTTTGAGAACTGTGAAGACAATGGTGGTCGTCTCATTCGCAAGATAAAGTCAAGACCTCCTCATCCCTTGAACAAGAACTACGCCGTCAAGAACGTCGCCAACAAGGAACAAGAAATAGTGGTCCATGAAGAATACCTTTCGGGCACGGATTAAGATGATGATGAAGTTCATGGTGGAGAGATTATGGGAATTGCTGCTATCTCCACTACCTCAACTCCACGTCTATCCCTCTTCGACTCGCCAAATGAAAATGTCATCTCCTCCAAACAAAAGTGCTTCATGGACAAGGCCACCGAGGTAACATCGAAACCCACTCCTCAACCTATCTCTAGTGAGCCTTCCTCTCTTGATCTTGTTGGTCTAGAGGTGAAGAAAGCGATGATTGACATGTGTGAATTTGTTGCTACCTTGGATGAAGAAACTAAAAATTGCTTTGTGTCCTTGCTTGCACAACTTGACAATGTTAGGGATGCCATAGATGAAAAGGAAGAACTTCTTGACTTGCTAAGTAAAAATGAAAGAGATGCCACGGATGAAATTGCTTCTCTCACTCAAAGTCTTGAGGATGAAAAAAATATGAGAATTAATCTTGAAGAAAGTGTGTATAAGCTTGTAGATGATAATAACAACACCATGTGCTCTATAATTAAAGAACGTGATCATGCTCTTGCTTTGGTTAAGGTGCTTAAGAAGGAAAAAGTTGAGTTTGCGGGTGATCATGATAGGACTCAAAAGGATCTTGAGAAACTCAAAGAGGAACACAAAGACTTGGAGAGCAAATTCTCAAATCTTTTTGAAGCCCATGAACAGCTTCAAACTCAACTAACTTGCGAACATGCTAAGTCTTCCGGTGTGCCAATTATAGACTTGTCTAGCACTCCTAACCCTTGTTGCAAGCATGAGCATCTCATCGAGGAAGTCAAGGTGTTGAAGGATCAACTTGCTAAGACTAAGAAGAAGAGGAAGAACAACAAGAAGAAGAAAATAACAAGGGCATGGCTCAAGGGGGAGGGGCTTCTAATGGCCTAACCATCTTGCAAAGTGACAACTTTGCCGGAAAGAACAATCCCTCTTATATTCTTTGCAAATCATATGATGGTCATGTATATGCTAGATATGTGGGAACTTCTTACACGCATGATTATCATTGGGCCATTTGGGTGCCAAAGGCTCTTGTTACTAACAAAAGGGGACCCATTGCAAAATGGGTACCTAAAACCAAAGCTTGATTTTCTTGTAGGACTATGCTTCCGGTGGATCAAAATGGGTGCTTGATAGTGGTGCCATGAGTCATATGACCAGAAGCAAGTCTATCATGTCCGAGATGAGACCCAATATTGCCAACACCATGGTCTCCTATGGTGATAAAACAAGCTCTCAGGTTTTGGGTTTTGGCAAAGTGGTGGTAACCCCGGATGTATCCTTGGTTAACGTCATTCTTATCAAAACTCTTGGTTACAACTTACTCTCAGTTCGTGCTCTTGCTCTTATGGGTCTTTCTTCATTCTTTAATGCTCATACCGTGGTCCTCATGTGGAGCAAGTCTCTCAAGGTGGCTTTTGTAGGGTATGTAGAGCATGACTTGTATGTGGTGGACTTTTCAGGGACCACTACTCCCCATGCTCTATGTCTCTATGCTAAAGCCGACAAGGGCTGGTTGTGGCATCACCGCCTAGCCCATGTTAACATGAGAACTTTGCAAAGACTTCACTCCGAGGGCCACATCCTTGGGATTAACGATGTTTCTTTTTCCAAAGATCATGTTTGCAGGGCTTGTATTGAAGGGAAGATGCATGAAACTCCTCACAAAGAACTCAATCAAATCACCACGGATAGGTGTTTGGAGCTCTTGCATATGGACCTTTTTGGTTCACCCTGTCATGATAGCCTTGGAGGCAAGAAGTATTGCTTGGTTATTGTGGATGATTTCTCAAAATACACTTGGGTGTTCTTTTTCAAGTACAAGAGTGAGACTCAACAATCTGTCATCGATTTTGCTAACGAGGTTCAACGGAAGAATAATGCAACCATTCTCTCAATTCGAAGTGACAATGGCACCAAGTTCAAAAACTATGCCTTGGATGAGTTTCTTAGTGATGAAGGAATCAAACATCAATACTCCACTCCCTATACCCCTCAATAAAATGGAGTTTCCGAAAGGAAGAATCGCACTTTGATGGATGTGGCTCGATCTATGCTAGCTGAGTTCAAGTCTCCATACAACTTTTGGGCCGAGGCCATCTCCACCGCTTGCCATGCAACCAACCGACTTTATCTCCGCAATAAAAAGAACAAGACCCCCTATGAACTCCTCACCGGGAAAAAGCCAAATGTTAGCTACTTTCGGGTGTTTGGTTGCAAGTGCTACATTCTCAAGAAAGGAGTTCGTTTGTCCAAGTTTGAATCCAAGGCTCAAGAAGAAATTTTTGTTGGTTACTCAAATCAGTCCCATGCTTATAGAGTCTACAACAAAGACAATGGAAGAGTTGAAGAGACGAGCAATGTGAAGTTTGATGAAAATCAGTCTCTTGTTAGGCAAGATGGTGTTTGTGATCCAAGTGATGAAATTCCTCCTAAGGCCATAAGAAGAATGGGTGTGGGTTTCCACCTCCCCATTGAGGATCCCCTTGTGGACGAAGGAGAAGGACCAAGCTCTACTCAAGTGGATCCCTCACTTTCACAAGATCATATTGCCTCTCAAGGACCTACTATTTTGGCTCAAGCTCCCTCAAGCTCTTCCGAAGCTTCCCATGCTCATGACTCTCCAAGCTCCACCAATCAAGCTCTTCATCAACAACATCAACCTCCCCATGATGGGGCTCCTTCTCAAGGCACCTCCCATGGTCAAGCTCTTCATAAACTACATCAACCTCCCCAAGATGGGGCTCCTCCTCAAGGTCACGGCTCTCCTCAAGGTCAAGCTCATCAAGATCAAGAGCAAGTAAATGATTCTCAAGGATCCACCCCAATTAATGACTCCCCCGAAGTGGAGATTGATGAAGATGATCCTCGTGTTCGTGCTTATAGTCAAGGTGGCGGCTCAATTGGTGGCAATGACCAAGTGGTAGCTCAAGAATCATGTGTTGAAGCACAAGCCCGCCGTCAAGCCTATCGTCTCGCCAAGCTTGTTCGAGATGGCCATATCCTTGATAATGTTTATGGAGATTTCAATAAAGGTTCCACTACTAGGAGGCAACTAGCTTCCTTTAGCTCTCACCATGCTTTTATCTCTCTTGTGGAACCACGGAAAGTTTTCGAGGCTCTTGAAGATGATGATTGGCTTGATGCTATGAACAAAGAACTTCACAACTTCAAGAGGAACAATGTTTGGACATTGGTTGAGCGGCCCAAAGATTGTAAAAACGTCATTGGAACCAAGTGGGTTTTCAAGAACAAGTGTGATGCGAATGGAATTGTCGTGCGCAACAAGGCAAGGTTAGTTGCCCAAGAATACTCACAAGTTGAGGGCATCGACTACAGTGAGACTTATGCCCTCGTTGCTCGCCTTGAATCCATTCGTATGCTTCTTGCTTTTGCTACCATCATAACTTCAAGTTGCATCAAATGGATGTTAAGAGTGCTTTTCTTAATGGTCCTTTGAAAGAGTTGGTATACGTCAAACAACCTCCGGGCTTTGAGGATCCACTTTTCCCGAACCATGTATACAAGCTCAATAAGGCACTCTATGGTCTCAAACAAGCCCCACGTGCGTGGTATGATTACCTTAGGGAGCTCTTGTTAGACTGTGGCTTCTAAGTGGGCCTCATTGATCCCACTCTTTTTACTAAGAAAGTTGGAGGCCACTTGTTCATATGCCAAATCTATGTTGATGATATTATCTTTGGGTCTATTCACAAAACTTTTAATGAGGATTTTGCCAAGCTCATGACCGATCGCTTCGAGATGTCCATGATGGGGGAGTTGAAGTTTTTCCTTGGGTTTGAAGTCAAGCAATTGAGGAAAGGGACTTTCATCAACCAAGCCAAATACATCCAAGACATGCTCAAGAAATTCAAGTTTGATCAATTCAAAGGTGCCAAGACTCCCATGCCAACTAAGGTTAATCTTGATCTCGATCCCAAGGGTAAGGAGGTGGATCAAAAACTCTATCGTTCTATGATTGGTTATTTGCTCTATCTTTGTGCATCCCGACCGGATATTATGTTGAGTGTGGGTATATGTGCAAGATTTCAAGCCGCACCAAAGGAAAGACACATGGCGGCGGTCAAGAGAATCTTTCGATATTTAGTTCATACCCCAAACTTTGGGTTGTGGTACCCCAAGGGAGCCAGCTTTGATCTTATTGGTTACATGGACTCGGATTGGGCTGGTGACAAAGTGGGAAGAAATTCAACCTCCGAAGCTTATCATTTTCTAGGAAGATCTTTGGTTTGTTGGTCCCCAAAGAAAAAAACTGTGTGTCTATGTCCACTGCCGAAGCGGAGTACATCTCTGCCGCTAGATGTTGTGCTCAATTGCTATGGATGAAGCAAACTTTGAAGGATCTTGGACTATGTTTTGACAAGGTGCCTCTTATTTGTGACAATGAGAGTGCCATTGCCATTGCTCACAATCCCGTGCAACACAACCGGACCAAGCACATTGAGATTCGTCATCATTTCATTCGGGATCATGTTGCTAGAGGAGACATTTCTTTGGAGTATGTTCCCACCAAGGAAAATCTTGCGGATCTTTTCACGAAGCCTCTTGATGAAGCAAGGTTACGAGAGTTAAGGCATGAGCTAAATATCATTGATTCGAGCAATGTTGCTTGAGTACCTTGCACACCTACCCGTGTCTCAATGTGTATCTTGTTTGGATGTAGGCATGGATTTAGGGGAGTGTAGTTCCTCTTATGAACAAACACTATCCCTATTATGCGCACATTAAAGTTTTCATACTCTATAGTCTCTAAAGGAGACCATTTGAGCTTCATGATGAGTGTTGGTAATGAACCCAAGATATATCTTCGCGGTGTCAAGCCATTTACTCTTATATAAGGTGGCCTCGGCCACCGACCCGTTTTTATTTGCGTTTTTGATCTTTTTGTGTTTTTCTTGTTTGTTGTTGGCTTTGGTTCTTCACAGTTTGTGCTCTCTATCCTAAGCCTTTCCTTTCCTCAAGCCATCTCTATTCCCTGCACAAGTTCTTCCTTGTTTTCTTCCAAACCTGAGAAGATCTTTCTGGCGTCACCGGAACTTCCGGTCAGCTGCCGGAACTTCCGGTCAGCTTGTTGTTCGTCTGAACCACATGCTGACCTGGAATCTTTTCAGCCTGACCCGGAACTTCCGGTCCCCGACCGGAACTTCCGGTGGTGTTCTCTGTCCTATATAAGGCGGGCCCTAGGGGAAAACGGATCTTCTTCCTTTTTTCCCCAAGACCCGTCCTCTATTTGGAGCAGCCGTCGGCCAGGTCTTCTCCGCGAAGGTGCTCCGGCCCCCTCGCCTCCGGCCACCCCTCCGTAGATCTGCTCCGTGGGAACCTTCCCCACCTTGATCTCCCGCCATGGACTTCGGTATTTGCCCTCAACTCCCTCCATTCATGGAGATCTAGCTCTCTCACCATTGCTTGAGTTAGGGCTCACCATGTCTAGGCTAGTTCTTTGGCTAGAACTCGTTGGGAGATCTTGGTAGGCCTAGGGTATCATGCTAGAGTAGATTGGTCCAATACACTCTTGGAAATTTTTGCACTTGTGGCTTGTAGATCTAGATCTAGTGAACTGCTGCTTTGAACCGCCAGTTCGTGGTCTCATCAGAACTTCCGATGAGCCACGACCAGAACTTCCGGTGGACCATTTTCACCGGAAGTTCCGGTGATTCAGCGGAAGTTCCGGCGACAGTGAATTTTTTCCTGAATGTATTTTTCCAATCTATTTCTTTTGTTTCCTCTTCCGAACTTGTGCACTTACCCCACCTTCCCTCCCTATTCTTGTGCTTTCTTCTCAGGGCAAGGTGGTACCCGCAAAGGCAAGCGTGTCCGTCAACCATCCTATGATATTCCTCCTGAGATCGATGAAGAAGATGTTGAGGTAGTGCGTCCAACTACTCAGACTAGCCGTCAGAAGGCTGCTGCTGCTTGTCGTGTTGCTGCTGCTGGAGGAAAGAGGCCTGTTCTTGCGTCTCAGAAGGCCACTGCTGCTGGGCCTGACAAGTCCAAGGCCAAAATCTCCAAATGGACTCAGAAGGCTTACTCTGAATTCAGGCGTACGGATCCCTACCTCATTCCTCGTGACCGTCTTTGCTTGCATCCTATCTTCCACAACTGCCGTCAGGAACAAATATTTGTTGAGATCTATGCAACAAAGACTAAGTTTGTGGTTGCTCCTCAAAAGTACATCAATGTGACTCACATGGAAGAGAAACATGCATATTTTGGCGAGGCTCTTGATATTTGCCAGAGGTTTGGGCTGATTTCCCTCATGGAGCACCGTCAGAACTTTGATGAGGCTGCTATTGCTCAGTTTTACTCTACCCTGTTTATTCACATGAGCTCCTCTACTGAAGGTGTGTTGAAGTGGATGACTAGGGGAGTGTTTCTTTCCGCCACTTGGTCTGAGTTTGCTGAGCTACTTGGCTATCCCCTTCAGCCTGGCAACGAGGCAAATGGTTGGCGTGTTCATACCGCCCAAGCTGTTGATCCTGAGGTCCTGGAGCCTCTCTACATTGAAGGGTGGGGCACTATTGGGCAGGTGAATCATCTGCTGCCAGTTTATGACATCATGTGCAGGGTGTACTTGAACACCATCTCTCCCAAGGCTGGCAACTTTGATCAGCATCAGACTTATCTCCGCCGTGACACTGACAGGCCAATTGATGTTATGCACTTCATCTACACAGAGATGTGGCAGGCTATTATTAAAAAGCGCTCCTTCATCTATGCTCCCTATATTCAGACTCTCATCAATCACAAGTGGCTTGATACAACTGGCACTCGCTTTCCTAAAGACAACATCACCATTCATGAAGAGAAGAAGCTGCGTGTGAGTAAGCACCAAAAGCCTCGTTCTCAAGAAGAAAGGGAAGCTGAACTCCAGAAGGCTCAAGATGAAGCTGATGGTCCCTCTGCTCCTGGTGGCTCTAGTGCTGGTGGTCCTTCTCTCTAGAGGCAGCCATCTTGGGCAAAGAAGCTGCTTGGGAAGGTAAAGAATACTTTCTGCTTTCTCCAGGACCGCGAGTATCAAGCGTATGTGGACCAGCGTCACAATGTTCAGCATCAGAAGGCCATCATGAATACTCTCAATCTTCCTACCTCTCCAGTCACTAGCTCTGTCACTGCTCTCAATGATGATTGGATTCGCGACAACTGCCGTTGGTATGAGGATGAGTCTGAGGAGGAGGTCACTGGTCCGCTGCCTGGATGGGATTCTTGGATCCCTGAGTCTGCTCCTCCTCCCATTCATGGCTGGGGCGATTAGATTGATCTTCTCTTCCTTTTTGGTGTCTCATGCCAAAGGGGGAGAAAGATGTCTATTAGGTTGTCTACGGGATTTGCATGGGTTGAGTCGCAAGCCTGTTCTTGCCTTTGATCTTTTCTAGCTCGCGAACTCCTTAGTTTATTTGTGTGCTTGTGGACCTTTTTTGTATGTGAACTTATGTGTGCTTGTGGACCATATTATGTTTGAGACTATGTGGTATCTTATGCAATGCCGTGTATGTGGTATTCTTGTTGTCATCTTATGGGCATATGCATATGGTGGTGGAGCCTCGTAGCTCTTGTTGTTATTATTACTCTTTTGTCTCCACCACAGTTGGTTAGTACCTGGTATGATTTCTATCCTTTCTTGTACCTTGCACTTGTGCTATCTTTGCATTGGAAGGGGGAGCCTCCTTGTATGTGTGTCAGTCTCTTTACCTTGCACACATATCGGGGGAGCTTGTCCCATCTATTGCAAAGATTGCTTCTATTTTATGCAAATCTTTGGGATTGTCATCTAACACCAAAAAGGGGGAGATTGAAAGGACTATATCTTCTCATGCTATTTTTGGTGTTAATGACAATCCCATTTGTGATTTAATTGGGCGCATGAGTTTCAGGGAAAACGTTGTTGATGTTTCCTTCAAACTGTATGGGCGCTCTCTTGGGATCTCATGAAGACGGTGGCCTTTAGTTTTCTCCTAGTTTCTCTCCTGTTGTTGTTTTAGGTCGCCGTACTATTAAAAGGGGGTCCATCTCTGTTTTACGTGAGAGAAATAATTAAATTTCTTGGCGCTGGTACTATGGAGTGCGGGCGTGCCAGTATAAGATAGTATACAAATTAAATAAAGCAAACACAAAGATTATGCGGGAAATTTGTAGTCTTTATTGATATTCATAAGAACATACAAATCTCATTGTACATCTTCCTTGTGCGACATCTGACATACAAAAGAAACGATTGTGTAGTTCTTGACCCCTAGAGCCTCGAGAGGACTTCTAGTTAATTACATTCACGGGTTTATGACCGTGAAAGACCTCCGATTATGCTGCATCATACGGTCATCATCATCATCATCTCATAGCTCATTTTCTCCAAGGGCACATAACATGCAAATACTGATTAATATAGTTCGCAGCCATATCGATAAAGTATGGATGTTTTATCCAGTTAGACAGTGAATTCAGACAAAGTCTCGATAGATGTTCGGCCTCGTCGGTCACGAACGGTGTGTATCCCACCTTGTCGGTCAGGATAGATATGTAGGTTCCGGCCTCGTCGGTCACGGAAGGAAAGTAAATTGGCTGAGACAAAATACTGAATCACTCGACTAACATGAATTGTAGCTCCATAAATTGTTAAAGTTAACAACGGGGCCTTGCTTATTCCTTTTTAGGTGGCCGTACTGGATTTAAATAACACACGCATATGCCTTTTGGTGTGTGTCCGTGTGAACATGACACATGAACAACAACACTTGTATTTTAGTGAAGCATCGTGAGCCATTTGATGTGCAGGAAATGTCTATAAGCGAGCCGGCGGCGATGTAAATTGCGTAGAGCCAAGACACTTAATCTTTGGTAGATCAAATCATGCAATGTCCATGGCGGCGATATAAATCGCGTAGAGCCTTGAACACCTTAAACATTAGAGATCACATGCGAAATGTTTGCTATGGCGACATGAATCGCGTGTAGGGCCAAGATCCGGTCGTTTGTGTAAATAGGACCGCACACATCATCAGCGGCGGAATAAAAAAACCGCGTAGAGCCGAGATGAAACAATTTTGTAGATTGACTATGAATATCATTGGCAGCGATATAAATCGCGTAGATCCAAGACGACACAAATTTTGTAACTCGGACTACTAAACTCCTCGGCGGCGAATTAGATTCGCGTAGAGCCGGGACACCACGAATCTCATGAATCAGGCTATGAAACTCATCGGCGGCGATATAAATCGCGTAGATCCGAGAGAATACTTTTTTAGATCAAGAGCCACATCGGCGGCGAATAAATCGCGTAGAACCGAGAAAAGACTTTTTAGATCAAAAGCCACATCGGCGGCGAATAAATCGCGTAGAGCTGGAAAAAGACTTTTCTTAATCAAGAGCCACATCGGCGGCGAATAAATCGCGTAAAGCCGAGAAAGGACTTTTTTAGATCAAGAATCACATCGGCGGCGAATAAATCGCGTAGAGCCGAGAAAGAACTTTTTAGATCAAGAATCACATCGGCGGCGAATAAATCGCGTAGAGCCGAGAAAGCAGAAATCTGCAACATGAAATGCACAAAAACAAGAAAGAATATGCGCATGCTACCTTCATGCGATTTTACTTACCATGTGATGAGATGAACTAGTGTGAAGAAGAATGAATCTGTGTATGTGATGGCGATGGAATGGGTGTATGAGTGTGTGTGGCAAGTGCATGTGTGTCTAACCTCTCTCTAATGATCACACCGGGTGGTATTTATATTAGCATCCCACCACCAGCCATGCATAGAGATAAAGAGATAAGTGTATCAGCGCCACCAACGCGGCCAGTCATCTTTGCATGCGTATTTTATACATACGAGTATTCACTTTAGCCTGGATCGTAGGTCCATAAGTTCGCACGTATACATGCTAGCTAGGTAGCTGATATGAGCCGACAATATTTGAATTTCTTGTTGCTTAATAAATTACCAACGAGTCCATCTGACATAATGCATGCAATTGTTGATTATCACTCCATGCATGAATAGCTAATCAATCCGATAGCCAAAATAACTCTGCTAAACGGAATGTCACAGTGATTCTCCTTTGCTTCTTTTGATCAATAATTATTTATAATACTCAAGAGAATTCTTATCACCATAATTTCTGTTAGTGTCCACTGACACTATATCATATAGTGCTATGTGATAAAAACACTGTCAAACAAATGTCCCTCGCCAAGTTAAGTTCAAATGCGGAGCAATTTGCACTTGACTTGGTGAAACAAAATTGATCTATATCTCAGCCAGAATAACTCAATCCAAACTGCCTGAACGAACCAACAATCCTAACTGAGTACGTATGGGGTTCAATCGTTAACAACCGAGTTGACTCCTTGTTTGCTACGTAACATCAAAATCTCAACTGCATGCCATTATAAGTACGGCCGCAGCCCCAAGGTCAAGTTCCACAAACTCTTCCATCAAATTTCCTCTGCACACGCTGCCACGTAACGGAGCTTAACCTCCTCCACCGGAATTCTCAGGTGCATCTATTTTCCTCTTCCTTTTGAATTATTTTTTATCTTGTTAGCAGGTTCTGCATGAATGATTACACCAAGCCTCACCCCGGAGACTCCATCAACAATCCATCTGTTGTAGATTGATCCGTGCAATACCAATGAGATCGGTTTGAGCAAAATAGCATATGCACTTGTTTCGGAGTAGTCCTCGTTAGGTACAGCTGAAGTCAGATCTGATCATGTCAGCCTTGCCGCCGCGACATCGAGTAGTCCTCGTTAGGTACAGCTGAAGCTGATCCTTGGATCATTGCACTCGTTGTGGAGTAGTCCTCGTTAGGTACAGCTGAAGCTGATCCTTGGATCATTGCGCTCGCCTTTCATCTCAGCAGGGTCGGCATCATATAATATTGGTCCAGGCACTTGAAGCTACAATCCGATCGTGAAAGCATCAGACTGACATCTGGTCGTGAGAAAATTGCTGCAAAATATCTTTGCCTCGCAGTTAAGGCGGCGAAGTGACCGACTCCGACGCGGGATCAGATAAATATTGTGGAGTACCACAACTGTCATTTGAAAGCTTGGTGTAGTACTCTCTGCTAAGTTACGTTGAAACTGCACTTTAATGATCGTGGAGGCAACATCGTTGTTGACAAGACACAACCCCTTTCACCAGTTGTCGTTGAATAGCCCTTGTTAGGATTAACAGGTCACAGTTATTGCTTGATATTAAACTGCTTGTCTAGTTAACGATAGGTTCAGTTAAAAATACACTGTGATCATGGAAGCGGCAACACATCAGATTATTAATTATCACAAATTGTTACTGATCCTCTTTTTTATGAACTGAAGCTGCACTGCCCTTAAGTTGGCCTTGATAAGATATAACGGATGGGCTACAGGAAGCATATCTAGAATCTGCTACTGATCAAGCCTTGAAAAATTCTCTGTTATAGTAGATCAGACATAGACTTCGACAAATGACAGTGATGCCTCAGGTTACATTATTCATTACTGATTATTTTCCGTAAAGGAAATACATATCATAAATATTCTCTGTATCATTAGTAAGGCTGACTTGATCGACTCATCATCAATTTGACAACAACATTATTCTGCCCCATACTTTTTACACATTGTGAAGTTACCCTTTCTGCCCTTTGCAGGTAGGAACTTATCTCTTGCTCTCACTGATGCATTACAGGCCTCATTGGCGCAGGCACCCGGAAGATAGGTGGGAAGAATCTGAGGAGTACAACGAACGGGGCTATAATAATAGCTATAGATACGTTCGTGAAAGAGAGGGTCCCAACCATCAGCCTTACCGTAATACTGTGGCTCAACCACCCAGGCCACAACGCTACATACGCCCACAATATCAAGGCTCAAGATCTTCTTTCCACAAAGGTAATTCTTACCCGGGGATAAGAAATTACCCAACAACCCAACATCAGCACAGGTCCAACCGTGTCGGTGTCGGCATGGGTAACAAACGTGGGAAAAACAACTCGAAAGCTGGATCCTCAACTAGAGGAAACACTCAAAAGACCACAGTGGAGTCTGATGTTGCGATGGTACTGCATATAAACCCCTTTTTGTAAAACCCCATCTTTGTTGTGCATAACCCGCTTACACTTTTCTATTTCTTTTAGAAGCCCGACACTCATTCAAGAAGTTTTTCCTCCCAAAAGGATATGAACAACAACAATTTAAGTGACACTGATGTTGATGAAAGAGCAGGTGCTGATGGTGAAGCCATTCTGTGGGAAGAGGCTAACGAAATCTATAGTGATGCCATTCTAAAGCTTCCAGACGTTGGCAAGGATATGGTAGATCATGACGCCGAGCAATACATTAATGAAGCTATAAGAATGTTGGGTCTCGAACGTACTGAAAGGATGAAGATTACATCTCGACCTCTCAACAAATGCCAAGTTCCCACCCCTCCTAGGGACCTGACCAATAAATTCTTCCGTTGTGAAGGATTTTCGAAAGATGCAGAACTTGCCTTTGCTGAAAAGAGCACAACGTTTACTGTTCTAGAGCCGGTCCTGAAGGAGGCGCCGTCAGCAATGACTAACACCTTGGCCCAAGAGTTCATCCGTAGCCCTTCTAAGTTGTGGTGGAATGACTCTTCTCTTAAGCTCCAAACATCAATTCCGTATCATCATAAGCTCCTATTGTGGGCTCGATGATGCTCGTCTCGGCGGAGGACAAGGAAATGTTGCTGAAGGCTGACATTTTCCGCGGCGTTCTAGCATCTCTATATCAGATTCCCATCAATATGTCACTACTTGCTGCCTTCCTTACATTTTGGAATTCAGAGGGGCATACTTTGGTCACCACTCAAGGAGAGATGGGATATCCTCTCATAGCCATGTATGATACCATGGGAATCCCCATTTCTGGTCACCTTTATGAGGAACATATCCCTCTTGAGTCCGAGGTTTCAGGGATTGTGAGGGTCCTTCATACAGCATACACGGACGCATGGGTGCTGCAGCAGGAAGGGAGTTATTCCCATGTGACGCTCCAAAGTTGGATAGATCATTTCATAGGTAGACTTACTTCACTTTTACCTCTTCATATATCTTAGTTTCAACAGCATGGATAACTCGCTGACATACTCCTCCTTTGTAGGTGAAGACCTCGGAGCCACCGTTAAAACGCAAGCACCAATGCCAAGTCACTTTTATGCAGACCCGGAAGATCCATTACTCTCACGACTTGATTTCCGCACACTTGAGCTGCAAAACCGGTGGTATGCTCGTTTCAGCAATTACAGAGTATTTCATCAGCAACAATATGGACGAGTGATATACCATGCAGCATTTATTGCAGCTTGGCTATGCACATATTGTGTCCCAGTTCATATGGGGGCCTATATCCGGCCAGAGGTTTTTTGTGCTGCGGCACGACTTGCTCAAGGCGTTCGCCTTGCGATTGGTACAGCAAGTATGGCTCATTTGTATCAAAGCCTCGACAATGCTAGTCAGAACATTATTGATGGATCTGAATCAGCTAGTGAGTGTCAGTTGGCAATACCAGCTCACTTCATTATGGGTTGGTTCTCTTCTTACTGGAAGATGACGCCTTCACAGCCGGGTGTGAATCCCAAAATTACCCACTTCCCCCCATTCGTCACGGACGCCTGGAGAATCACCTCAACTGAAATTAGTTTGTTTGAGGCCCATCGGCTTTTTATTGACTTGGCAACGGACAATGAATCTCTACTCTCACTGTCCTTCTTGGGAAAATCTTGAATCCGTTTCCCTAAGTCAGAATCTGAAGTTTTGGTAAGTGATGCACGCGAGTCTGTCGATGGTACCCGCAATACCATCCGGATTACCACTATAGACATGCTGATTAGCTCTAGTGTCGGCGCCGTCACACACACTAGGTGTCAGTTTCATCACAACTTGGTATATTGTCCGCATCGTTTCGCTCGCATGCATGCGTGTGATCAAGACGTCCCTGACTTCTTCATGGAAGGATCAAATGGGCAATTTCTTCTGCAATTTTCTACCTATTTGAAGGGTACTCGTGAGGAGACAACTGAACATTTGCAGAGGAGACATTTGGCCTATTACTTTCCAACGGGTCACCGATTCCATTTACAGCCCCTCTCTCGGAGAACCAAGTGTTCAGCTGAATATATGAAATGGTGTATGTCCGCGCTAAATTTCTTTACAAAAGCTGATATGATTTGTTCTGGCCAAGAACCGCCATGCACCCCTCAAGGGGACGAGATAAATGCCTCATCTATCACAGGTAAACAACAATTTCCTTTTAACCTTTAAATGACTCACGTGATTAACACAGTATATTTGGACTGTAGCTGCATGCGCGTCGAAGATCAAAAGTAAGAACACAGCAAGGGTGGTCACACCCGCTTCCACCGGTAGCAAAGGGAATGAAACTGCCCCTAATTCAGGTAAATGATGTTCACTTTACAATCTTGCTTGCTCTCACACAATGACGACATACTTACTTTTATTTAAATAAACTCAGGTATGTCTACCATCGGGGCCACTCTTTTATCCAAGGGAACTCAAGGTGTTTCAAAAGCCATAAAAAACAAAGCCTCTAAACGTGAGAGATACCTTCTCTCAAAAGCCACCTCTTTGAAAGGAACCCAAGTTGACTTGGTACTGATTTTTTGTTGGTTTTGCAGGCTCTTTCATACCAGTAGTTACTCACTTGTCGAAGGAAAATATTCCCGCCTCCGGTAAGAAGAAGAATACGGCTTCTGACGAAGAGAAAATCAGGACCGTCCCTGAACTAGGTAATGAGAAATTTACTTTGCCAATTCTGGCCAACTGCCTCTTGATTCCGGTATGCAAAAAACCGTTTAGAGCATAGCCATGAATTCTTGAATCGCAGAAACCATGACTGTCATCCCACCGGTAGATAAAGTTTTTATTAGAAAGAGAAGCAATCCCAAAGACTTGGCCGCTCGATTCCTCAGGCTATCAAGTTCACACAAGGATGGTCGTGACCAAAAGGGGGATGTGGCCATTATTGAAGCTCCTGTTTCTATCTCTTCTGGGACTGAAGTCTCTTTACCAGGAGACATCAATGTTCTGCAAGGGAACAGGGGAAAACGTTCTTCTCCTCAGCATGTACTTGACGAGGAAAAGACAGACTTATTGGCACTTGTTGTTGAAGATCAAGAACTTGATGTGATGACTGAACAACAGGGGGATCACAATAATGGTAGCCCAATAAAGAAGCAACGTTTGGATTGTCCAGGTAATTAAAAACACCCAACTTAGAATTTGTACCATCGTACGACATAAACATATAGCTCACGTAGCCCCTCCTCGTTTTTTTTTGTGTTATGTCAGATGGAGGACATAACTTGGAAGTGGCATTATCCAAAGTCATGACTGAAATCCAGCCCTGGATCGGACCATAAAATGCTATTTGAACAGTGTTGGCGATGAGTTCACTGTCCTTAAGCGTAACCTGATCAAAAGATCAAGAAACATGGAGAACGTACGGGCATCGTGGTGCCCCAGTTCACTGACCCTATTCTGAGAAGCATGATGGGATACATCTATTCTGATCTTAAACGTATCCACAAGCTAATTGCCTCGCCAATTTTAGACAAGATTTCTTTGAGCACCAGGATTGGGAGAGTCTTGAACAGCTGGAAAAATATGTTACAGGACAAAATTCCTCAAGAGGTACAAGAACTCATGAGTGAGTTGGAGCGACTGAGGGAGAATTTGAATAGCAAAGTGGAACATGCAGTTTCCTTTAGCATTTCTAGTATGAGAGCTGATGAAGAACACGTGAAAGAGCAACTCAGTATTGGTCAGAAGTCTCATGGATCTGTCATGGTGGGCTTTAATTCTCTTAAGGACTACGGCAGCGTCTGGGATACCCTCAAGGATGAAGTGAAGCAACGAAAGAAAGAGCAAGTCGCGAAGATCAAGGAACTCACTGATGCACTAGGGAATGCCAGGTCCAAACTCTTCTTGGAGCAGGAATATGAAAAGAAGCTCCACCAACTCCATAGTCAGTATGATGAAATAGTTAGTGGGGCGTCTGATGCTCTTTCTCGTCTTGAAAAAACATTGGCACAAGGGAGTTCTTGTTTGGAGAGTATCACTAAGGCCATTGAAAAGGCAGGAAGCCTAGGTGATTCTGAACTGCCAATCGGTCTGCGCGAACAGCTTAAGTTCGTGGAATCATGCGTGGTTGAAGGTGTTGATGATAATGATGAGTAGTCATTCACCAACGCATCTGTCATAGCTCACATAGCCAAGTTTTTCATCTCTTTCCCTTTTTAGTCGAGGTCGCCATAGTTTGCTTCATTATCGCTGAACTTCAGAATTGTAATCAAGGATATTATTTATCAATAAAAGAAGACATTTATCTTTGGTATCCTCTTTGTATGATTTTTTTTACTGCATGTTCTTGTATGGTCACACCCCTAACCTGTATGATCCCCTACTTTTGAGTACTTCCACTTTTTCATGGTCAAGCTTAGATGTACTAACAGTTGTGCTGTGCATGTAAAATAAACTCCGGACCAGTACACCTGACCACCATCAAAATTTCTTTTTTTTATCAGGCAAAGGGGTGGCCAACTTGCGCTCTAACAGGCCATATCTGCATGTAGATCCCTCAACTCAAGCTTTGGGAAACCAGCCTTTGCAAATCAGCTCGTTTCATTACCCTTTATTTTCCTTGTGATGTGTTGCATGCGCTTCTTTGTATTAGTGAATAACATAGGCATACTTAACTGTCGATGAGTAAAATCAGTGTTTTAGCAAGATCACGGCGAAAGTCCCTGCCATGTTGCGGTGTTGATGTTCATAGTGTCGGTCGCTACTGTAAATTGATCATATTGTTTAGGTCAGGTTAAACCTGAATTACACAAGCCACAACGGAAGTCCATGTTGTGTATGTGTCAAATTTCAGTAAATCCAATTGTGACCATGATGGTGCCAGCCAATAGGATGATGACCGTGTGACAGAATATGAATATGTTCAATTACGGCACGTGCCATCACAACGGAATTTCTCTGCGACCGTATTACTGAATTACACAAGCCACAACGGAAGTCCATGTTGTGTATATGTTAAATAAATATCAATAAATCCAATTACGACCATATGGTGCCAGCCAATAGGAATACTGATACAATGACTGCGCGACGTATATGTTCTGAATTCTGACGAAGTACCGTGCCATCACAACAGAATTTCTCTGCGACCGTACTACTGCTCGGTGCCAACCAGAGAATTTTCGCACACCAAGTCACTGTTTCTGAAATGTTGAGGTGAGGCGAAAGGACCTGCCATCCTCAAGAGATTTCATCAACTCTACTGCGACCGTTATATACCCACAGTGCCAGCCAGTGGAGTCAAAAAAGAACCAAAGGAAACGCAACAGGAACAAGACATATAACTGCAAAAAATAAAGATGGTATTGCTTTTTTTTTGGTTTGTGGGCTCCGCCTTCAATTGTCAGACTATGAGGTGACCCATGAGTAATGTTGCAAGCGCTATATGCATCTTGGGCGCTTATGTACATCTCTGCTGGTAACTACACGTCTATGTCGTTCTTGGTGAGGTAACTGTGTGATCAATGATTGGTATAAAATAATTATATGTCCCTAGTTCTGAAGTCCATAAGGAATGTGAACTCATACTTTGAGGCTGCTCTCATGTTATGGGCTTCTTGTAGGACGTGTTTCTCTAAGTCACACGCCGAGAAAGAAAATCGCTGCTTTGGCTAGCTTCACCAAAGATTAAGCATATGTGCAACTTATACTCATGTGCCACAATCAGACATTGGGAAGGGGAGCCCTGTTATTTTTTATGCGGGGCAGACTATGGCCCCTCTATATTCAAAAGGAAGAAACATTGCAACCCATGACCAGCAATGAGGATGCTGTATGGTGTAAAAAAAATCATGACAGAAGAAAAAAACTCAAAACAACACAGAACGACACAACGATTTTAACGTGGAAAACTCCTCCAAAGAGAAGGGGGAAAACCACGGGCGCCAGCCAGCAAAAATCACTATATCGGGAGAGTTTACACAACACCGGGGTTTTACAATGATACTATAACCCCATGCGGAAGCTTACGAGAGGTATATTCCATAGATGCGTTGGCCAAGCTCAATCCATGTTTTTCCGCTCTTGTTTAGAAAAGGGTCTGCCCTGTTGTGACACAAGCCTTCGACAGGAAGTCTCTGCTCTGTTCTATCCAAAGTTAGCCTTCATTTAAATTTCGGATTACAACTCGACAGCTATCAGGAAAAATATTTCTTGAGATATTTTCCATTGATAGGAGGCATTGGACGCTCTCCATCTTGATCGATTAGTTGATAGGCTCCACCATCGTATACTTGCTCAATAATGTATGGTCCTTCCCATTTGGGCTCAAACTTTCCTTTGGTTTTCCCCATAAGAACAATTGGGCGTCTGAGAACAAGTACCAACTCTCCCTTCTTGAATACTCGCGGTTTGACGATTTTGTCATAGGCTCGCACCATATTTTTACGGTATAGCTCAAGATTCTGAAGTGCTTGTAGACGTTCTCCCTCGAGGGTATTCAGCTCTTCATATCGTCGACGTACTTGCTCGTCCTTAGTGAGTTCATCATGTATCGAAACTCGAAGCGAAGGTACCTCAACTTCAAGAGGAAGGACGGCTTCACTTCCGAAGACTAGAGCATATGGTGTACTTTGTGTTGGAGTGCGAACTGTCACACAATATGCCCACAAAGCTTCAAACATGCGATTGTTCCAGTCCTTTCTATGCTTACTGACTGTTTTTTTTAGTATCTTCCCCAAAGTTTTATTAAATGCTTCGATTAAACCATTGGCTTGCGCATAGTATCCGGTGGTGTAATTCCATTGTATTTTGTACTTCGCGGCAAACCTAAGCATCTTATGAGATTTGAAGGCCTTGCCGTTATCGGAAGTAATACGGTGAGGGATTCCGAAGCGGTGGATGATGTTCCGCTCCAAGAAGTTGATGACATTGTTAGTCTTCACTTCACGTAGTGGGACTGCTTCAGCCCATCTTGAGAAGTAATCTGTAGCTGCCAGGATGAAATGATGACCTTCGGCGGTTGGTGGGTCAATTGGACCAATGACATCAATGCCCCAAGCATCAAATGGCCAGGCGGGGATAGTGGGATGCAATGGGACAGGAGGTCTATGCTTAAAGTCTCCATGTACTTGACACATGTGGCATGTCTTGGCAACATCCAAACAATCAACCATAATTTTTGGCCAATAATACCCAGCCAATTTAATGCTATGATACATCTTTGCCCCACTTTGATGTCCTCCGCACACGCCAGAGTGCACTTCATTCAATATTTTGTCTGCCTCAAATCGGGAAACACATCGTAGGAGGACTCCATCAAAAGCTCTCTTATACAGAACGCCCACTTTTAATAGGTAGGAAGGGGCCCTTCGCAAGAATTGACGCCTAGTCACAGCATCATCAGGGAGCCTGCCGTGATTGAAATACTCTAAGAAGGGGATGCGCCAATCTTCTTCTTCAATATTAGCGATTACAACAGCATTTACCTCAGACTCCTGCGGGACAAGCTCTAGTACATCGGGGAGCAGCCATCTTTCTTCTACCCTTACTTGTGCATGCTCACCCTCAGGGAAGACAAGTGATGCCGCTAGCTTTGCCAATGCATCGGCTGATGAGTTCTCCCCCCGTGGAATATGATCAACCTGAATATTTTCAAATTTTGTCATTAGCTTCCGAGCAGCTTGGAAATAAGGTACCAACTCTGGCTTGCGAACTTCATAGACACCATTAACTTGTCTAATGATTAATTGGGAATCACCAAAAACATGCAAGGTGTGTATATTCATAGAGAGTGCTAACAATAAACCAAAGATGAGAGCTTCATACTCTGCTTCATTGTTCGAGCACCCTTCTTTAAGAAGGGAAAATGAATGGTAGAAGGTTTCACTCGTTGGATTTTTGAACACGATCCCGACTCCAGCTCTCTTCCTGGGTGTTCCATTGAGGTCTTTCTCCATGCGAGAAGCACCATCAAAGTACAACTCCCATGTATTGGAGTTAACAGAGAACACCTCCTCATCAGGGAGGTCGGTTATCAAAGGCGAATCATCAGGTACAGGGTGTGACGCGAGAAAGTCAGCCAAAGCTTGCCCCTTGACTGCCTTTTGTGGCACATACATGATGTCGAACTCCATCATCAAAACGGCCCATTTACCGAGCCTTCCTAGGGAGCGCTGGTTGGCTTAGAACATACTTCACAGGATCCACTCTTGCAATTAGCTGGATTTCATGAGACAACATGTAGTGTCTTAGTTTCTTTAGGGAGAAAATCAAAGCAAGGCACAACTTTTCGATACCTGAATAATTACACTCAGTGCCCACCATAGTATGACTGAGGTAATAGCATGCTACCTCCTTCCCATCATCATTCTGTTGTGCAAGGAGGGCACCTAAAGAGGCAGGTTGAGCTGAGATATAAAGGATAAGTGGTCTTCCTTTTATAGGTGCCGCTAATATAGGAGGATTTAACAAGTACCGTTTGATGCTTTCAAAGGCATTTTGGCATTGTTCGTCCCAATTGAAGGGTGCGCCTTTCTTCATGAGCTTGGAGAAGGGTTGAATACGCCCTGAAAGATTGGATATGAACCTCCGAATATACGCCAACTTCCCCTGCAAAGACTTTAATTCTTTTAGATTTCCAGGTGGTGGCATTTGAAGAATTGCCTTAATTCTACTTGGCTGAATTTCTATGCCACGATGGTGAACGATAAATCCAAGAAACGCACCCGATTGAACGGCAAATGCACATTTGTGGGGATTCATCTTCAATTGATGTTTTCTCAACCTTTCAAACACAACACGGAGATCCTCCAAGTGTCCACCTCGCTCTCTACTTTTTACCACCATGTTATCAACATAACATTCTACGGTTTGATGTATGAGCTCATCAAGAATGCGTGTCATGGCCCTTTGATAAGTGGAACCGGCATTTTTCAACCCAAAAGGCATAACCGTATAGTGGAAGTTGCCCCTAGGTGTTCTGAAGGCCGTGTCAATTGCATCATACTCGTCCATTTTTATTTGATTATAACCAGAAAATCCATCCATGAAAGATAAAGCACCATATCCTGTGGTCGAGTCAATTACTATCTCGGTAACTGGAATGGGAAAGTCATCCTTGGGACAAGCACGGTTTAGGTCACGGAAGTCCACACAAACACGTACTTGATTATTCTTCTTCATTATCGGGACAATGTTTGCTAACCAGCGAGCATACTGCACCTCCTTTATAAAATTAGCGTTGATCATCTTGTAGCTCGGGCCGAAAATGCCTTGGTTGTTGCTTTACTGGGAGGAACTGTGGATCAATTGATAATTTGTGTGTGGCAACCTGGGGGTCAAGTCCGGGCATCTCCTTGTATGACCATGCAAAACAGTCACGATATTCTGTCAGGAACACTCTATATTCCTCCCGTTCTTCAGGAGAGAGATTGGCACTAACATATGTAGGCCGTGGATCTTCTTCAGTTCCCAAATTAATCTCTATTAGCTCATCAAGTTAAACCTCATCCTCTAATTGTTGGGGAGCTGGAGCAGCATCAAGAACTTCCCCGTGAGCTATTGGCATTGCTTCATGCATCCTTGAGAGGAGATATTGCTTATTTCTTAAACCTTGGCATGCATTGGCTGCAGCCTTAAAAGATCGAGGTTGATATTGAGACGGGTATATTGGCACTAAACCCTCCTCATCCGAAGACTCCTCTTCTTGGTTGAAGAAGTTTCCCTTTGTATTTGCAGAAGTGGTGCAACTATTAACTCGTTGATTTTTATACATCCCTTCTTCATCGTCCGAAGGATCCACATCATGATAACCAAGACCGTACTTGGGCCGAAATGATGTACCATTCTTGATCAGTCTCTCTGCTTCCTCCCACCATTCTTCACAAACAGAAGGCAGTGGGGGTAATCTGCTATTTATTTGCAGGAGGAATCCGGCTTTCTTCAACAAAGGGATCATTCTCTCTTCCACCTTCATGGTCATAAGCGCTGGCTCCTCCTTACTCTTCACTCTTGGTAGCTGACATTCGACAACACATGGCTGTTTTTGTGGCACCTTGTAAAATATAGTTGGAAAGGTGTGATCATGTACATCTTGAACTGCAAGCACATCCAATGGTGTAGTAACCGAAATATACAATGAAGGTGGTTGTGAAAGAGGAGTTGAACTTGAAACCCCAGATACGGTGTCTGGTGATTCTGTGCTTGTCTTTGTTGAAGTAATCGTAGGATTTTGGGCAATTCGTGCACGTAATAGGATAGGAGCCGTTGTAGACAATGTATTTCCTCCTTCACTTTTCCTTATTTGTGTGATCTGGGGAAAAGGGGTAGCAACATTTGCTTTCAACATTATTGGCTCAGCCATTGATAGACCTTTCCCAAGATGTTTGGGCATTGATCCTTTTATTTCTGAATTATTATAACCACGAGGTATGTCTCCCTGCTTCCCTCCTGAAATACCATGTTTCAGTTGACTCGCGCAGGGTGCAATGAGGAATTTCATCTCTGTCGTGGAAGGGGTAGTGTTCGGCGCAACTAGTATGTCAGCATTGGGTGTCGTTCTCCCCTGATGCTTCCCTTGCTCAATAGTTGGGAAATAATACTTTGCATCGGCATGATACACTTCTTGGATTGTATATGGCGTCGTGTTCCCGGCAATACATTGTTGTTCTCCGTTGTTGTCCATGAATTTCAGGCATTGATGCAATGTTGATGGGACCACTCGGTATTTATGTATCCATGGTCGCCCCAAAAGTGCAGAATATGAGGTGTTGGCTTCTATGACAAAAAATTTCACTTTGAAGCTATATGATGACATCTGGAGCTTCAGTGTGATAACACCCAACGCTGGCTTAGCATGATTATCGTACCCACAAAGCACCACCTCGGTGGGGCTTAGATCATCCATTACATATCCCGCTCGAGCCAAACTTCGGATGGGCAAAATATTCACCGCGGAACCGGGGTCGATGAGTATCCTCCGAAGATGTGCAGATCCAATATTTCCCTCAATGTAGAGTGGTCGATTATGATTCCCATGTTCCAATACTTGATCTTCATCAGAAAATGATATTTGATTAGCATAAAGCAGGTTTTCAAATAACCTATGTTTTGCCATTGCTGCTTGATAATGTTCAGGTTTTTGTAGAGCTTTGATGAGAGCCTCTCTAAGCTCTGGTAGAAGTACCAATGCATCATAAACACTTAGGAGAGCTGGGATACGTTTCAAGTGAGCTATGACGTTATATTCTACATCATGCTCCTTTTCATGTTCTTCTCTCGTCTTTTCTTGCAGACCTTTGGAAATAGTTGTTTCTCTATTAACCGCTGATTTCTCTTTTTCCATCCTGTGTTGCTTAGTTTTTATGGGTTCTGGCAATTCTCTTCCCCCATGCAAGTTCATGTTTACTTCCAATCTCTCTTCACTCGGTCCTGCATCACCCCGCAGTATTTCATGTTCTTGCTGCGTCAGAATTACTTCGCCTTCAGAGTCATATGGGTCCTCATTCGAGCCGACCATGTTACATGAAACATTTTGTGTACTTGATTTTGGTGTATCCGTCAAGTCACTTTTTGTATTCTGAGACGACCAATCCCAATTTTGTGGAAAGAAATGGGCTAAGGTTTGATGTGTTGGTTTTGCTCGCGGGAAGGGCTCATCCCCTTCTGACTTGGGAATAAATCTTGGTGGCATACATCGACGACTCGGATCAGGCCTCCTCATAATATATGGTGATGTAGTGGGTGGTACATGGGGAGTACGTGGTGCACTATGATACCTATTTCCTTGATAGCGTCTATGATGGACCCTATTCCAAGATTGTTTGGCATGATCAGATGTCAAAGGGGTAAGGCAAAGTCCCTCTAACTGACACTCGACCTCAGAGAATGGTATCCAATATGTATCTTCTGCATTCTGATTTTCTGATGTCGTTGTTTTCCGAGTTGACACCATGTTGGCTTGATGAAAGCTAGGATTTACTGCTTCTGGATCCAAGTTTAATTTATTTTCATCAATTGCTCTTTGTAACCACTCTTTAAAGGCAACGCAATCTTCAATCACATGACCAACATATCTATGGTATGGACAATAAAGCGGGTTTTCTGTCATCCCCGCCTGATCAGGTCGACGCGGTTCCGGCAAGTTTAAAACCCCTTGCTACAGTAGTTGATTAAAGAAAGTCTTTACTAATTCCCTCTGGAATATGTATTGCTTTTTTAGCAATTCATGAATGCTAGGACGAATTTCTGCCTCGATCATTCCTTTGTCCCAAGACATGCATATTTTGACGGGTGCCGAGCCATTCCGGATAATCTAGTAGTATTACTTTCTGCTTGTTGTACTTTAGGCTTGTTGCCATTATTAAATGGTTTCGCCGTAGACTGGAACTTCTTTGTGTAATCCGAGGTGCCTGCATTCCTATACAATTCCATGATATGTGGAGCCTTTTCGAACTCCAATTTAGTAGTAGCTACAGCGTTACCAAGAGCACTGAATGTTTTTGGTTCACGCCAAGACACTTCTAATGACCAGTGTTGTTGCATTCCATGGACACACATATCAACCACATCTTCCGGATGCATCTCTCGGGTCAAACGCACATAGCTATTGCGAAACCTAACAATGTAGTCATCAATCTTTTCATCTCTTCCTTGTTTTATTTGTGACAGCTCGAGTAGGGATGTATCTTTACTCATGCTAATGAAGTGAGATTTGAATAGATCTTTCATTGTCTGCCAATTACGCACCGAACCTGCTGGAAGGCGGCTGTACCAATGAAAATCCGGACCTGTTAAAGTTGACGAAAATTGACGAAGTAAAAGGGAGGGTGTATTAGCCGTGTCTCCACAAGCTGCCTCAAAATACACAAGATGCTCCCGTGCGTCTCCATTCCCATCAAACTGCCTGAACGTAGGTGGATGCCATCCGGCCGGAAAGGCCACTTTATCATGCCATGCCTCGTATGGCTTCTCTAGCTCACTTTCAAGAACTCTAGGGGTATGTTCTTCTGCTATTTGCTTCATCTTTCTATTGAAATCTTCTGTCATGTCATGATAACCTCTTAGTGATCCTGGTTGTGCGGCTGATGTAGAGTGTGTGGGCCCAACCGGCGCATTGAGATGTATTCCACCCATAGACCGAGGTTGTTCAAAAGCCACATGTGCACGAGGTGTATGCTGAAATTGCGCCATGGCTTCTAGTTCAGCAACTTGTGGATCTATTGTTTGTGGAGGAGGATTAGCAGGTTGTGCTCCATTTACAGCGAGGTTTGCGATCATACCAAATAGTTGGTCAATCTTTGAGTCGATAGAAACTATCCTTCTGCCATAATCTAGTCCTTGTGAACCCATGTGTTGAGCATCTGAAGCTCCTTCTTGATTATGGGGGAGCTTAGTTCCTTCACCTCCAACCTGAGTTGATAATGGTGTTGTTGGTAAGTCACTATGATTTTTTAGGCTAGCTCGTGCAGCTGCTGCTTCGTTGTCCTGATCAGAATGAACTTGAACTGACGCGAGGTTCATAGCTCCGAAAACACCTCCATTATCCGAAGACCCTGAGGCCGAAAATTCGGGATGATCAGGAGAACCTACTATTTCCTGCGATGATGAAGAGGGATTTTCGTCCGATTCCTCGTCACTTGTTTGTCCGTCGCTGGAACTAGTATGTGAAAATATTGTAGTTCCTTGAGCTACTTTTCTCAACCGTGTAACAGCTCCGCTTCGTTTTGCGATTTTCTTGACCTGACATTGATCAGCGGGGAGTCGAGAACTAATGCTTGCATACGGTCTACTATAATCACCTGTGCTTAATAAGATCTTCTTGTCAGGAGTTTGGTCACCAGTTAATGTCAACGGGAGACATGATGCAGATACTATTGCCTCTTTCCTTTCCTTTGTTAGAAGATGCCTTTTTGAGTGTTCCTTTAAATGCATCGAATTTCTCGTGAATAAAGGAATAGGATTTGGTAAGATTTCCTCATCCGAGGAGTAGGAAAACTCATGAAGAACAACTGGTGGTTCCCACTCAGTGTCTGAACTTTGCACTGATCTGACTGTTGTCGTGCTACATGTTGCAGTATTTGTCCCTTGTACTGTTCTGCTGGTTCGTCGTGCTTTGTTCTCATCATTATCAGACCTACGAGAGCGTGATTCTTGTAGGGTTGCTCCATAATTGTCCCTTCCTCTCTGCATAACGATGTCTGTCTGCTCAACTCTCCGTGGTCTGGGAGCCAAATTCTCTATCAAGAAATTATATCTTTCATTCCTTCCCAAATTTGGGGAGATCTGGAGCGTTACTTGCTCGTTGTCTCTGTATATCCGGCCATCAGCCCGGACACGTACGTGCACATGTTTCAACACCAAATCTTGTAGCTCATGATACATGGATTCACGGGCTCTCCTGCGCCTCTCACGCTTGCGTTGATTAATTGTTGATGCATAAGGAATCCTCGGGGCCATATTGGTGAATGGTGCTGCCCGTGCTAGTGTCCGTTGTTCCCATCGCGTTGTTTCCCTAGCATCATGCTGACTTAATGAAGCAAGCCGTTGTGACTCATGACTTGGTGGCCCAGAGTTTCTAGGTGGGGTTTTCACTTGCCACTGTGGCTTGTATCCCCTTGTCTCGGGTGGTGGGTAGCGGCGACCTCGATGATATCCATGTGACGGAGCAGGAGTGCTTGTGTGATAATGGGGAGATGTGGATGACGACCCATGTCTCGGTGGCAAGTCATGACTTGTACGTCGAGCGTGCTGACCATTAAACGTTGACCTCTCTTCACCTTGTCCGTGAAGTTGCCTCTGCATCCCTCTAATATGATGTTGCATTTGTTCCAACTGATGTCGAAGCTCATCTGCTCTCGGAGCTGGAGCCTCATTGGCCAGCACTTCATACCTATTGTTTCGTGAAGTAAAGTTGTTCTTTCCCGAAACTTGGAAACATGGCACATGTGTATGCTGGTATTGACCAATAGAGTTTCTCGGACGAAATTCTCTCAACTTTCTTTGCTCTCTAATGGTTTGCCTCCAAAATTCATCCATGATAGCCTCTCTAACGAGCTCGCAAGCTGGCTGTTTCTGCGAAGCCCATTGTTCAGGTGAAAGAACAAAAGATTTGTTTTTAAAATCAGCATTTTGGCCTCCGTGCTCTGGAATCACATCTGAGTTGGCATGTGGCACATTAGATTGGCAAACGCGAGCATTTAATTGCGCCTGCAACTTTTTTACTTGTTGTCTCTTCCTCCTATAGTTGCGATGAGCATTCTTGTTACTTAAAGCACGGGCACGTGTGATATCAAAGTCTAGGCGATGCCTAATAGCTTCTAGTCCTTGAAGGAGTTCAACTTCGCATAATCCTGACGAAATCGACCTCTTGGGAGCAGCCGAGACCCTTAAAATAGATGGGTGCCCCTGTTTTTCGGAAGCATCCTTAGCAACTCCATTATGCTTCAGCACTCTTCTAGCATCTCTTGTTAGTGCTTGATACTCTTCCCTAGCTCTTTTAGTTGCGTACTTGTAAACCTTCTTAGTGATGTCCCTCTCATAGGAGTGCTCTGCCTGACATACATGCATGGTGGAACCGATTCTTGAAGTCACAACTGTTGGCAGTGAACCAAATTGGAAGACAAAAGACTCTGATCATTTCTTGTCATCCCATGAGCCAAAATTGGTGAAGCCCTCACCTGCATGAGATGTACCTTTGGTTAGAACTTCACCCCACCAATAATGTTGGACAAACTTTTCCTGTAGAACGAGTGTCAAGGAGATGAAACATGAGTAGACTCTGACGACCGATGATGAGCAGCAAAGATGGGAGGAGAGCCAGGTCCCACCGGGCGTGCCATTTGTTTTACGCGAGAGAAATAATTAAATTTCTTGGCGCTGGTACTATGGAGTGCGGGCGTGCCAGTATACGATAGTATACAAATTAAATAAAGCAAACACAAAGATTATGCGGGAAATTTGTAGTCTTTATTGATATTCATAAGAACATACAAATCTCATTGTACATCTTCCTTGTGCGACATCTGACATACAAAAGAAACGATTGTGTAGTTCTTGACCCCTAGAGCCTCGAGAGGACTTCTAGTTAATTACATTCACGGGTTTATGACCGTGAAAGACCTCCGATTATGCTGCATCATACGGTCATCATCATCATCACCTCATGGCTCATTTTCTCCAAGGGCACATAACATGCAAATACTGATTAATGTAGTTCGCAGCCATATCGACAAAGTATGGATGTTTTATCCAGTCAGACAGTGAATTCAGACAAAGTCTCGATAGATGTTCGGCCTCGTCGGTCACGAACGGTGTGTATCCGACCTCGTCGGTCAGGATAGATATGTAGGTTCCGGCCTCGTCGGTCACGGAAGGAAAGTAAATTGGCTGAGACAAAATACTGAATCACTCGACTAACATGAATTGTAGCTCCATAAATTGTTAAAGTTAACAACGGGGCCTTGCTTATTCCTTTTTAGGTGGCCGTACTGGATTTAAATAACACACGCATATGCCTTTTGGTGTGTGTCCGTGTGAACATGACACATGAACAACAACACTTGTATTTTAGTGAAGCATCGTGAGCCATTTGATGTGCAGGAAATGTCTATAAGCGAGCCGGCGGCGATGTAAATTGCGTAGAGCCAAGACACTTAATCTTTGGTAGATCAAATCATGCAATGTCCATGGCGGCGATATAAATCGCGTAGAGCCTTGAACACCTTAAACTTTAGAGATCACATGCGAAATGTTTGCGATGGCGACATGAATCGCGTGTAGGGCCAAGATCCGGTCGTTTGTGTAAATCGGACCGCACACATCATCAGCGGCGGAATAAAAAAACCGCGTAGAGCCGAGATGAAACAATTTTGTAGATTGACTATGAATATCATTGGCAGCGATATAAATCGCGTAGAGCCAAGACGACACAAATTTTGTAACTCGGACTACTAAACTCCTCGGCGGCGAAATAGATTCGCGTAGAGCCGGGACACCACGAATCTCATGAATCAGGCTATGAAACTCATCGGCAGCGATATAAATCGCGTAGATCCGAGAGAATATTTTTTTAGATCAAGAGCCACATCGGCGGCGAATAAATCGCGTAGAGCCGAGAAAAAACTTTTTAGATCAAGAGCCACATCGGCGGCGAATAAATCGCGTAGAGCCAGAAAAAGACTTTTCTTAATCAAGAGCCACATCGGCGGCGAATAAATCGCGTAAAGCCGAGAAAGGACTTTTTAAGATCAAGAATCACATCGGCGGCGAATAAATCGCGTAGAGCCGAGAAAGAACTTTTTAGATCAAGAATCACATCGGTGGCGAATAAATCGCGCCGAGAAAGCAGAAATCTGCAACATGAAATGCACAAAAACAAGAAAGAATATGCGCATGCTACCTTCATGCGATTTTACTTACCATGTGATGCCATCGATTTGCAACGTGAAGAAGGCACAAAGTGCAGATTGCAAGCCGTGTCAGGGAGTGAGCTGTGGCGCGGGTGTGTGGTAGATGAGATGAACTAGTGTGAAGAAAATGAATCTGTGTATGTGATGGCGATGGAATGGGTGTATGAGTGTGTGTGGCAAGTGCGTGTGTGTCTAACCTCTCTCTAATGATCACACCGGGTGGTATTTATATTAGCATCCCACCACCAGCCATGCATAGAGATAAAGAGATAAGTGTATCAGCGCCACCAACGCGGCTGTTAGCAACCTGATCTTATCCTGAGCTAGCTGCTCCGCTAGGTGAGGTACTCGGCCGTTCGATCCATTGACCCGGCCAGTCATCTTTGCATGCGTATTTTATACATACGAGTATTTGTAGGGTTTCGTAGCATGGAAAACAAAAAATTTCTACCGCATACAAACAAACAAGCAAGATCTATCTACTAGATTGTAGCAACGAGTCGATAGAATAACTCACCCTCGAAGATTCTAAAGTGTTTAACGAGAGCGGATTCTCGTGGGTGATGTAGTCGTACTCTTTCCGATCTCAAGATCGCGTAGACGATTCTTCCGGCCAAGCGCTCCCGTAGTCGGTCACACGCTCGAACTCGACGAAGACCTTCCTCTCCTTGTTCCAGAGGCAGCGGAGGTTGTAGCACTCCTCGCGATTCCAGACAACGGCGTGGTACCGGAAGTAGAGGGGAGATCTCACGGGGCTTCGCCTTAAGCCGGAGCGAGTATGGTGGAGTATGAGAGAGTCCCTCGACGATCTAGGGTTTAGACACGCCGAGGAGGAAGCTTGGCCGGCGGCTAGGGTTGCTAGGCGGCGGCGGCTTGGCCTAGGTCGGCGGCGGCAGTGGAGGTGGCGGCGCCGGCGGCTAGGGTTTGGAGGAGAGGATCTTGTGTGTACTAGGAGGGAGCCCTGCCCCTCCTTATATAGGTGGAGGGGCCGGCCGGCCAAGGGGAGGGAGGGGAGTCCCTCCCCAACTCGGCTTGGGTGGGCGCCGCCGGTTGGAGGAGGGAACTCCTCCCCAACTCGGTTTCCCACTCCTCCTCTTTTCCTCTTTCCAAATTTAGCCGTTTGACTTTTCAAACTAGCTGTTTGACTTTTCAAACTAGGATTTGAATTAATCCTTTATTTGGTTCAGCGATGACACTTAGTACATGATGCAATCATACCAACTTGATATAACACATTCATGTACCCTTCCCCTCCGGAGTGCCGGACATTCCGGAACATTCTAGAACATTCCCGATGAAAACACCGGAACCATTCCCCAACTCCGAAACGGGACTTTCCTTATATGAATCTTATTCTCCGGACCATTCCGGATCTCCTCGTGATATCCTGGATCCCATCCGGGACTCCGAATAACATTCGATCTCTTTCTCATCATTCCATAACTACTCAAAACAACGTCGAATCCTTAAGTGTGTCTCCCTACGGTTCGTGAATTATGCAGACATGATCGAGACACTTCTCCGAACAATAACCAATAGAGGAATCTGGAAATTCATATGGCTCCCACATATTTCTACGATTACTTTGCGATCGAATGAACTACTTACATACGATATCAATTTCCCTTTGTCTCATGATAGTTTACTTATCCGAGGTTATGATCGTCGGTATCTCTGCATACCTAGTTCAACCTCGTTACCGATAAGTACTCTTTTCTCGTTCCCGTGATATGTGATCTCTTGTGAGCCAGTCACATGCTTGCAAGCTAATTGGATGACATTTCACCGAGAGGGCCCAGAGTATATCTATCCGTCATATGGATGGACAAATCCCACTCTTGATCCATGTGTTTCAACCAATACTTTCCGAACACTCAATGCCACCTTTATAGCCACCCGATTCGGTGTGGTGTTTGATGTCAACAAAGCATCCATCCGGTAAAGGTGATATGCATGATCTCATGGTCGAAGGAATTAGATTACTATGTATCAGAAAGCATATAGCAATTGAACTATTAAAATGACTTGATCTTTATGCTACGCTTATCTATAGGAGTATGTCCATCATATCATTCTCCTAACGATATGATCTTGTTGTTAATAACATCTCAATGTTCATGATAGGGAAACCACAATCATCTATTAACCAACAAGCTAGTATTATATAGAGGCTTTACTAGGGACTTCAAATTAAGTTTACAAATCACACAAGTATCAATGTTTCCTTGTTAATACTATTATAGCATGAATGTAAACATTTATCATAAACACAAAGATATAATAATAACTACATTTATTATTGCCTCTAGGGCATATCTCCAACAGTCTCCCACTTGCACTAGAGTCATCTAATCTAGATTACATGGTAATATACCGAACACCCATGGCAGTTTGGTGCTGGTCATGTTTTGCCCTCGGGAGAGGTTTAGTCAACGGATCCACCACATTCAGATCTGTGTGTACTTTGCAAATCTTTATATCCCCATCTTGGATATGTTCTCGAATAGCGTGAAAACGTAGCTTGATGTGCTTCAGCTTCTTGTGTGACCTTGGTTCTTGCGCATTGGCTATGGCGCCCATATTATCACAGTAGATAGACATTGGGTCCAGCGCACTAGGAACCACACATAGCTCTGTAATGAACTCTTTCATCCATATCGCTTCTTGTGAAGCCTCCGAAGCAGCCATGTATTCCGATTCAGTTGAAGATCTCGCCACAACGCTTTGCTTTGCACTCCTCCAGCTAACTGCTACACCATTCAAAATAAATACGTATCCAGATTGTGATTTAGAATCATCCGGATCGGTGTTCCAACTAGCATCGGTGTAACCATTAACAACGAGCTGTTCATCACCTCTATAAGAAAGAACCATATCCTTAGTTCTTCTCAAGTATTTAAGGATGTTTTGATCATGTCCAATGATCCACTCGATCACTTTGATATCTGCTAGTTAAACTAAAGATATGCAATGTAGGGTCTAGTACATAGCATGGCATACATTAGAGATCCTATGGCTGAGGCATAGGAGTCTTACTCATCCTTTCTCTATCTTCGCCGATGTCTGACCTTGAGTTTTACTCAAGGTCGATATAAACATGGGCAAGAACCCTTTCTTGCTATCTTCCATTCCAAACTTCTTTAGAACTTTGTCCAAATATGTACTCTGTGACAATGATATTTGGCGTTTCGATCTATCTCTATAAATCTTTATGCCTAATATGTAAGCTGCTTCACCAAGATCCTTCATTGAAAAACTATTATTCAAATATTCTTTGACACTATTAAGAAGGTCTACATCATTCCCAATCAACAATATGTCATCTACATATAGTATTAAGAATGCTATAGAGCTCCCACTCACTTTCTTGTAAATACAAGCTTCTTCATAAGTTTGTATAAAACCAAAACTTTTGATCACCTTATCAAAATGTTGATTCCAACTTCGGGATGCTTGCTTCAATCCATAGATGGACCGTTGAAGTTTGCATACCTTGTTAGCATCTTTAGGATCGACAAAACCTTTGGATTGCATCATATACAACTCTTCATCAATGTCTCCATTGAGAAATGCTGTTTTGACATCCATCTGCCATATCTCATAATCATAATATGCAGCAATTGCTAACATAATACTCACAGACTTTAACTTCGCTACTGGTGAGAAAGTCTCATCGTAGTCAACTCCTTGAATTTGTCAAAACCCTTTTGCGACAAGTCGAGCTTTATAGACAGTAACATTACCATCAGCATCTGTTTTCTTCTTGAAGATCCATTTGTTCTCGACCTTCCTACCATCCGTAAGTCCACCAAAGTCCATACTTGGTTTTCGTACATGGATCCAATCTCGATTTCATGGCTTCTTGCCATTTATTGGAATCTGGGCTCATCATCGCCTCATATGTCTCGTGGTCATCGGTGTTGTCCACCAACATGACACTCATAACGGATCATACCAACTGGAGTGGTACGAGTTCTCATTGACCGCGAGGCTCAGAGCAACTTCAACCAAAGTTTCATGATCATCATCATTAGCTTCCTCTTATTGGTGCAGCACCACAGAACTTCTTCCGTGTCGCTTACTCGCAATTTCGAGAGAAGGTTCAACAACCTCGTCAAGTTCTACTTTCCTTCCAAATACTTCTTTCGAGAGAAATTCTTCTAGAAAGGATCCATTGGCAACGAAGATTTTGCCTTCGGATCTATGATAGAAGGTATACCCAATAGTTTCCTTCGGTATCCTATAAAGACGATTTTTCCGCTTTGGGTTCAAGCTTGTCCGCTGTAACTTCTTTACATAGGCTTCGCACCCCAAACTTTAAGGAACGACAATCTAGGTTTCTTCCCAAACCATAATTCATACGGTGTCGTTTCAACGGATTTAGACGGTGCCCTATTTAAAGTGAATGCGGCTGTTTCTAATGCATAACCCCAAAATTATAGCGGTAAATCAGTAAGTGACATCATAGAACGAACCATATCTAAGAGAGTTCGATTACGATGTTCGGACACACCATTACGCTGTGGTGTTCCGGTGGTGTTAATGAAAGTATTCGCATTTCTTTAAATGCTCGCCAAACTCGTAACTTAGATATTCACCTCCACGATCAGAATGTAGAAATTTAATCTTCTTGTTACGTTGATTCTCTACCTCACTTTGAAATTCCTTAAACTTCTCGAAAGTTTCGGACTTATGTTTCATGAAATAGATATACCCATATCTACTCAAGTCATCCGTGAAGGTAAGAACATAACGATAACCACCGCACGATGCTACACTCATTGGACCACACACATCGGTATGTATGATTTCCAACAAGTCCGTAGCTCGCTCCATCATACCAGAAAATGGAGTCTTAGTCATTTTACCCATCAGACATGCTTCGCATCTATCAAGTGATTCGAAATCAAGTGATTCAAGAAGTCCATCGGAATGGAGTTTCTTCATACGCTTCACTCCAATGTGACCAAGACAACAGTGCCCCATATAGGTCGAGTTATCGCTCGATTTCAAACGTTTAGCCTCAATGTTATTAATATGTGTATTTCCACTATCGAGATTCAATAAGAATAGACCATCTATCAAAGGTGCATGTGCATAAAACATATTACTCATATAAATCGAACAACCATTATTCTCGGACTTAAACAAGTAACCGTCTCGCAATAAACAAGATCCCGATATAATGTTCATGCTTAACGCAGGCACCAAATAACAATTATTTAAGTATAAAACTAATCCCGATGGTAGATGAAGGGGTAGCGTGCCGACCGCGATCACATCAACCTTTAATCCGTTTCCAACGCGCATCGTCACCTCGTTCTTCGCTAGCTTCCGTTTATTCTGCAGCACCTGTTTCGAGTTACAAATATGAGCAACCGAACCAGTATCAAATACCAGGCACTACTACGAGTACTAGTGAGATACACATCAATAACATGTATATCAGATATACCTTTCTTCTTGATGTTGCCGTTCTTCAAATCCGCCAAGTACTTTGTGCAATTCCGCTTCCAGTGACCTTCTCCCTTGCAGTAAAAGCACTCAGTATCAGGCTTAGGTCCAGCCTTGGTTTTCTTCGGTGTGGTAACTTTCTTACCACCCTTCTTGAAGTGTCCTTACCTTAGACTTGCCTTTCTTGAATTTGGTGGTCTTATTGACCAACAACACTTGGTGCTCTTTCTTGATCTCCACTTGCAGATTTCAACATGGCAAAGAGTTACGCAACGTCTTGTTCATGTTTTGCATGTTGTAGTTCATCACAAAGTTCTTGTAACTTGGTGGCGGTGATTGGAGGACACGGTAAATCCCCAAAGCATTGGGAATCACTATACCCAAGCTTTGAAGTTTGTTTTATGCCCGGACATCTTAAGCCCATGCTCATGGCCAGCTGCCCTCTTCCATCTTGCAGTTAAAGAACTTTTCGAAGCCTCATAGCTTTCAATTGCCGCATGAGTCTCAAAGATCAATTTGAGATCCTCGACAATATCATATGGGTCTGAATTCTCAAACCTTTTACAAGCTCCGATTCTAAACCATACAAGGTAGCACACTGAACGTGGAGTCTTGAGTCTTCCGGTGAGGTAAACATTCTTTACTTCATCGGCGGCATCATTTGCATTGGGTCACCAATGGTGCATCCAGACATAGGTCAAATTACCATTGTGAGGACAATCCTCAAATTGCGGAACCAATCCATGTTGCTTCCATTGTTTTCAACTTTTCTTTCTCTAGGAACGCATTAAAATTGATGGTAGGGGCTGCCATTGATCTAAAACATATTTGCAATAGTTTAGACTAAGTTTATGACAAATTGAGTTCAAATTAATAATAAAATTAATCTAGGTGAACTCCCACTCAAAACAATATCCCTCACATTGTTTTAGTGATCACACGAACCAAATCCACCACATCAACACCGATCATCACGAGAGTTGATATAGTTTTAATGGCGAACAATCGACATGTTCATCATATCTACTATATGATTCATGCTTTACCTTCGGTGATCCGTGTTCCGAGACCATGCGTACATGCTAGGCTCGTCAAGATCAAACCTTTGTTTCGCATGAGCAAATGGCTTGCTCACGTTGTATACACTTGCGGAATCTAACACCCGATCATCACGTGGTGCTTCGAAACAACAAGCTTTATCAACAGTTCTAAATAAGGGTGAACACTTTATAACTTGAAATTCATGTGAATGAGGGATCATCTTATAATGCTACCTTTGTATACTAAGCAATACAAGATGCATAAAGGATTAACATCACATGCAATTCATAATATGTGATATGATATGGCCTTTCTTCTTTGTGCTTCCGATCTCCATCTTCTAGCACGAACATGATCTCCATCATCACCGGCATTGCATCAAGGTCAATGACGCTTCTCCATGGTTGTCGTCCACCGGCTTCAACTATTACAACTACTTTGAATAGACACGCGGGTCGTAACAGAAATTAAAGACAACCATATGGCTCCTGCCGGTTGCCAACTTACAATAAGGAACATTGCATACATCAAATATAATCACAATCATGGCCATATCACATCACAGCACACCCCTGCAAAACAAAGTTAGACGCCTCTACTTTCTTTGCATGTTTTACGTGGTTTGGGGCTTTCAATAAGTGTCGTTCTAGCTTACGAACAAGAACCACAACATTGATACTAGTATTGTTAATCACCCGTTGTAAATTGGATCTTAACTATGCTAGGAGAAACAGGCACCATAAAGCCACTTATGCAATACAAGTTGCATGTCAAGCGTGGAGCAAGTCTCATGAACGATGTCATGTAAGGTTAGCCCGGGCCGCTTCATCCCAACATCCCACAAGATGCAAAGTACACAAGAAGCAATCGACAATAAAAGCATCAACGCCCACAATGACCATTATGTTCTACTCGTGCAACAGATCTACTTATAGACACGGCTCTGATACCACTGTAGGGTTTCGTAGCATGGAAAACAAAAATTTTCTACCGCATACAAACAAACAAGCCAAGATCTATCTACTAGATTGTAGCAACGAGTCGATAGAATAACTCACCCTCGAAGATTCCAAAGTGTTTAACGAGAGCGGATTCTCGTGGGTGATGTAGTCGTACTCTTTTCGATCTCAAGATCGCGTAGACGATCCTTCCTGGCTGCGTTCGCGGCGCTCCGTAATCGGTCACCGTTAAATTTTCTGTGAAGACCTTCCTCTCCCTTGTTCCAGCAGGCTGGAGGTTGTAGCACTCTCCTCGCGATTCAGCGCTGGCGGCGTGGTACCGGAAGTAGAGGGGAGATCTCGCAGGGCTTGGCCTTAAGCCGGAGCGAGTATGGTGGAGTATGAGAGAGTACCTCGACGATCTAGGGTTTAGACACGCCGAGGAGGAAGCTTGGCCGGCGGCTAGGGTTGCTAGGCGGCGGCGGCTTGGCCTAGGTCGGCGGCGGTGGCAGTGGAGATGGCGGCGGCCAGGTTTGGAGGAGAGGATCTTGTGTGTACTAGGAGGGAGCCCTGCCCCTCCTTATATAGGTGGAGAGGACGGCCGGCCAAGGGGAGGGAGGGGAGTCCCTCCCCAACTCGGCTTGGGTGGGTGCCGCCGGTTAGAGGAGGGAACTCCTCCCCAACTCGGTTTCCCACTCCTCCTCTTTTCCTCTTTCCAAATTTAGCCGTTTGACTTTTCAAACTAGCTGTTTGACTTTTCAAACTAGGATTTGAATTAATCCTTTATTTGGTTCAGCGATGACACTTAGTACATGATGCAATCATACCAACTTGATATAACACATTCATGTACCCTTCCTCCGGAGTCTGGGACATTCCGAACATTCTAGAACATTCCGATGAAAACACGGAACCATTCCCCAACTCCAAGCAGGACTTTCCTTATATGAATCTTATTCTCCGGACCATTCCGGATCTCCTTGTGATATCCGGATCCCATCCGGACTCAACAACATTCGGTCTCTTTCTCATCATTCCATAACTACTCAAAACAACGTCAATCCTTAAGTGTGTCTCCCTACGGTTCGTGAATTATGCGGACATGATCGAGACACTTCTAGAACAATAACCAATAGAGGAATCTGGAAATTCATATGGCTCCACATATTTCTCGATTACTTTGTGATCGAGTGAACCACTTACATACGATATCAATTTCCCTTTGTCTCACGATAGTTTACTTATCCGAGGTTATGATCGGTATCTACGCATACCTAGTTCAACCTCGTTACGATAAGTACTCTTTTCTCGTTCGTGATATGTGATCCCTTGTGAGCCAGTCACATGCTTGCAAGCTAATTGGATGACATTTCACGAGAGGGCCCAGTATATCTATCCGTCATATGGATGGACAAATCACTCTTGATCCATGTGTTTCAACCAATACTTTCCGAACACTCAATGCCACCTTTATAGCCACCCGATTCACGGTGTGGTGTTTGATGTCATCAAAGCATCCATCCGGTAAAGGTGATATGCATGATCTCATGGTCGAAGGAATTAGATTACTATGTATCAGAAAGCATATAGCAATTGAACTATTAAAATGACTTGATCTTTATGCTACGCTTATCTATAGGAGTATGTCCATCATATCATTCTCCTAACGATATGATCTTGTTGTTAATAACATCTCAATGTTCATGATAGGGAAACCACAATCATCTATTAACCAACAAGCTAGTATTATATAGAGGCTTTACTAGGGACTTCAAATTAATTTTACAAATCACACAAGTATCAATGTTTCCTTGTTAATACTATTATAGCATGAATGTAAACATTTATCATAAACACAAAGATATAATAATAACTACATTTATTATTGCCTCTAGGGCATATCTCCAACAGTATTCACTTTAGCCTGGATCGTAGGTCCATAAGTTCACACGTATACATGCTAGCTAGGTAGCTGATATGAGCCAGCAATATTTGAATTTCTTGTTGCTTAATAAATTACCAACGAGTCCATCAGACATAATGCATGCAATTGTTTATTATCACTCCATGCATGAATAGCTAATCAATCCGATAGCCAAAATAACTCTGCTAAACGGAATGTCACAGTGATTCTCCTTTGCTTCTTTTGATCAATAATTATTTATAATACTCAAGAGAATTCTTATCACCATAATTTCTGTTAGTGTCCACTGACACCATATCATATAGTGCTATGTGATAAAAACACTGTCGAACAATCTCGGAAGGCTGTGGGAAATCACTTGTTCTTGCACAAACCTATATGCACCGCCATAGCCATCCTACTATTCCGTGAGAGAGTGTGTTTCTGATCTATTGAAGCCTTCTTCGTCTCATCGGAACTTCCAGCCTGGCGCCAGAAGTTCCGCTCAGGATTTTTCTGCGGGCTGATCTGAGCTTTGTTCTGATCCTAGTTCCGCCCCAAGTTCCACTGAAGGATCAGTAACCTTCTGTATGAAGTGTTCTATTTGCCGGAACTTGCATCGGAACTTGTCCTGCCAGAAAGTTCCTGAGCGGAACTTCCGCCCAGCCACCGGAACTTCCGGTCAGCCTAGGTTTGCGACCTAGAAATTCCGCCCCTAGTTCCGCTCCAAGTTCCGCTGAAGGGTCAGTACCCTTCTGTATGAAGTGGTCTATTTGCCAGAACTTGGGTCCAAACTTGCATCGGAAGTCCACCGGAACTTCCGGTATGTTATGACCGGAACTTCCGGTTGAGCTTTTGGAGCGGGCGTCAACGGTCTGATGACCGTTGGAGCCATGCTGGGCGGAACTTCTGGCCTCTCACCGGAAGTTCCGGTGAGGTCACGGGGGCTGTAACGGTTCAGTGTGGAGGGGGCCTATTTAAGGCGCCCCTCTTCTTCCTCCCACTTACTTCAAATTTTTCCTCTCTCCTCCATTAATGCTTGAGCTTCACCTCACTAGATCTCTCTCTCTAACCACTCAAATGACTTGATCTTTTGAGAGGTGAGGGAGGTGACCTAGATCTACACTTCCACCAAAGAAGATTTGATTTCCCCCACCCATCCTTTTTGGATCTTGTTGCTCTTGGGTTTCTTGAAACCCTAGACGATGTAGGGCATCATCGGAGCTAAGGCTTGTGTTGTGAAGCTTCGAGGTGTCGTTGAGGGCCTCCAATTGAGTTGTGGAGCTTCCCCTCAACCTTGGTGTAAAGGTTTCGGTTGGCGCCTTCAAGGTCACCGGTTAGTGGATTGTGAGGCCTCCTTTGTGGGGGAGCTCACCGGATAAGAAGGTGAGGCCTTTGTGGCGCTCGGGTGACCTTCTGTGGCCTCGACACCTCTCCAACATAGACTTAGCTCCTTGGGATTGAACTACGGGAATTATATCTCCGTGTCCCCGCTCCAGTTACTTCGTTCCCTTCCTTTACTTCTTGCTATTTACTGTTCTTGTGGTTGTTGTTTGTTATCTTGCATTTAGGTCGTTCACCTAGTTGCACATCTAGGTAACTTTCCTTCTTGTTAAGCCTAAAAGTGAGAAACAAATTAAAATTTGGTAGACGCCTATTCACCCCCCCTCTAGTCGTATCAAGTCGGTACTTTCAACTAGGGTCACCACACAAAATTTTGGTGAAAGTTTTAATTCAAATGGATTTGAAAAGGCCATTCAAATTCTATTTAGAAAATCAAAACAAAAAAGAAAAGAGCAAAAGAAAAAAAACAGGTGCAACCCTTCAGGCCCATTTCCCCCTGGCAGCCCACGGCCCACCTGAGAACCACCCCTCTCTCCCTGCAATTCTCACCCGCGTGCACCCTCCCCCTCACTAACTAGTGGCCCCGTTGCCACGTCGACTTCGTTGTCCCCAGACACCGCACCCGCGACCAGTTCGCCGGTCGTTCCTTCCCCATTCAAGCCCGAATCAATCCTGCGTAATTCGCCGTTGATTGCAGGCGTGAATCCCTCCCTCACTCTGGCTACTTAAACCCCTCCCGCTCCGCAACATTTCCCCTAACACTGCAACCCCAAGCGCCGCCAGGCTCCTGAAATTTTGCCATGCACCACCACGGTGCCGAGCCAATCCGACGAGCTATTCCGGTGAGTCCAGCACGCCCCTCTGCCTCGCATTCACGTGAACATGTTCCTCTTTCTCATGCACATCTACTCATACATTTGGTTTGTCCTAATTCTCCCCAGGTCGCCGTCCCCGTCGACGTCTGCAAGCAACCGAGTCGCCGTTCAACTCCGTTGAGAAATCACGGTAAAATCCGCACGCCCCTTGACCTCTACTTCATGCTATTGTGTTCGCCGTGACCTTGTGCACCTTATAATGCCCACCGTTTGCCTTATCGCGCCCTAGGTCATCGTCTCCGTGTCACATCCCAAAATTTTCCAAAATTTGAAATGTGAAAAATAAATAAACAAAACAAATAATTGTTGAAATTTAGGGTGAAAAGAAACTTTTTGTTTCTAAATGGAAATATCAAAACCCTTATTGAACAAAATTTGAATAAAATGGAATCCAACAAATTTCAATCAAGTGAAATGCATTCATCAATGAATGTATCTTGAAATTTAAACACTTGGAAAAGTTAAACCAAAACCCTAAAAACCGTAATGGAAGAAAATCATTTCCAAGATCTCTCTAAGACTATGGAATTGATACATATAAAAATTTATCAACAAACATTTATAAATGATCAAAAATGATAAACAAAAATATTATAAAACCATAGAACTTGGTTTCATTTAATTTTGAGCCATAGATAAAAACTAATGAATTTAATAAGTTAAAGAGAAATAATTTCAAAGCTAATAAAGCTCCTATCTAAAATCCATACCAAATTATGAGCAAAATAATCCTAAAATGATTTAAAAAGATAAACATATATTAAATAAAATTATGCAAATTGGAATCACCAAGTTTGGATCTATAAATAAAAAGATATGGATTTTATAAGATAAAGAAAGAAAGAAAGAAATAAGGAGTATTTAAAAAACCAAAGTAAACCCTGAGTTAAATCCATAAGCAAATGGAATAAAGATAATCTAAATAAAATAAAGGGATAAAGAATATCCAAATAAAAGTATATGGGATTAAACCATATTCAAATGATATTTAAATGGAGACAAAATCCCTAAAATAAATGATTAATTAAATCATGGGAAAATAATAAATTAGTATTTGCCAAATTGGATTAAAAAGTTATCTAATTAACTTAAAAATAATTATTTGAATAAAATTTATATGGGTTAAAAACCATATTGATTTTATTGGAATAAAGACAAATGACCAATTTAAATGATTAATAAACCATATTAAAATATTTTACATAATTCAAAGTGAAATATTTGCACTAATGAATAAATAAAACCAACTAAAAAAGGTTTGGTAAAAATTAGAATTCAAATAGAAGTTTGAAAATATATTTAAAATCTTATTTAAATAAAGGCAAGTGCCTATTTTAAATAAATAATAAACCATATATGAATAAAAGAATTATTCCAAAATGGTCTTTAAAATACATTAATAAACAGTATAAAAACTTACTGAAAATTTGGAAAAGTTCTGAATTCAAATGGGTGTTTGAATTAGTTGAACAAAATGAAAACAGAAAAAGAAATAGAATAAAAAAATGGAAAACGGACCCAACCCATCTAACCCTAGCCCAACAGGCCTAGCGTAGCCCACTCTCACTCTCTCTCCCGAACCATTTTTCAGTCTCGTAGCTACCCTCTCAGCTGACTGACGACCAGACCCCACACGCAAACCCTTAACTTGCTAACCGCTAGACCCCACTGCTGCGCTGTCATCGTCTTCAACCCGCGACCAATTCCTTCCCCCTCTCTCGCCTATTTCTGCTTTGATTCCACGAGATAAAATTCGCATCAATGACGTGATTAAACCGCCAGTGATCACGCCCATTTAAGCGCCCCTCTCCCCTCTCTCTCTGCCCCAAGGCTTCTCTGATTTTGAGCCGCACCACCACAGCACCAACGACCTTTCCCGGCTGATTACAACGACACCCGGCCTCCCCTTGCTCCCTATCACCTACGAGCCTGCTCCCCATCTTCTTGCGCACCTGCCAATACCCCTCGCTAGCCTGCACGTGCTTCGAAATGTCGGCAAGGACAAATATATGAACGTCGTCGTCGCCTGCATCTGCTCCGACGACCTCTCCAGGTGAACCCTGACCTTCCCTCTCCCTTGCGATGATGCTCAGATATTCTCTGTTCTCATGCGCTTCTAACGCCCCCTTCCATTTGCTTTCTCGTGGTCTATAGCCTCGCCCCCGACGACGAACAGAGGCGCCCGACGCCGACGACAACTACGTCGAGGAATCGCCAGCAGCATCGTGCGCCCCTGCTCTCCGAAGACCACGTTGAGCATCATCAACGCCCTGCAAACTTGGTGAGCACCCCCTTTCCCTCCCACACATCCTAGACCCTCGCTGACAGAGCGCGCCGCCGCTCGCCGTTGCCCCAGCGCCGCCAGAACTTGGTCATAGTGCTATGAACCGTTGGATGATGATCCGATGGACGCGATAGATTGACTTAAACAAACCGTTATGTTTGATCTGTGTCGTACAATTTAGTTTAGATCCAACGATCCACGCTGCTCGATCCGTGCGAATCGGTATCGGCCAATGAGAACAGGACACGTGGCCAGCTCTTGTTTTAAATAGATAGAAACATTTCTATTAGATGTTTAGATTTGAAAAAATCATAACTTTAAATCCACATGTCCAAAATTTACAAATTTTATATCACTGGATTCAGAAAAATGAATCCTTTGCAACCATGCCCTTTTTTAGTGTTTTTCTTCTGAAAAAGTAGATGTTTACGCAGAAACATTATTAGGTCTATTTTGGTTATAAAAAATATTCTAAAAATGTTTTTAGGGTAAAATCTTTTGAAAATGGTTTGATTTGAACCTACTGACCATAAAAACCAACTTTTGGATTTAAAAATATATTTCGTGACACTAAGGAATTATTCTTTGAATAAAAAGCATTTCTAGTAAAATAAAAATGGTGCTTGATTTAAAAATGTGTTTTGAGTGAAAACTTTTGTAAATGATTTTGTTTTTATACACTTTGACCATAAAACACTAACATTTGTGTTTAAAAATATATTTGTCAAACTCTAGAAATTATTACTTTGATTTCTAGCAAAACAAAAATGATTTAAATGGCCTATTTTCACTAACTTAATTTTAAATGGTTTTGCCACTTTTATAAATGACCAATAGGTATTTTAAAATGTTTATAGCCTATTAGAGACCACCTTTACAAATAAAATGATCTTTTTGCATGCTTTCATGCATTGTTTTGTTTTCTTTATTTTATGTGATGTGATGGATTGTTTGAATGCTAGATTGAATTTGTGCCTTAATTGAATTGTAGTGAAATTTCAAGAGTATGACAATTGCAAGATCAAGGAGTGAATCTATATTCTCTACTAAAAAGGCGAGTGGTGCTTCATAATTTTGTCCTATTATTTTCACTATGCATTAGTGATATTTTGAGTAGGACTTGCACGGAATTTTCTAAGTATAAACTATGCCTTGGGAAATCCTAGTAGATGATGCCTTAGTAGAATTTTCCCTAAGTTAAGATTCTTGCTACTATTATGCTTAGCCTAGCTAGTATAAAACAAGGGTGGATTATATTCATGCTATGAAATATTTCTAAGTCTATGACTTATGTTTTGTTTAATAAAATAACTATGTGAATGAAACACCTGGGTGGAATGGTAATTGCTTGGATGGATTTTTGTTGAGTGGTTACCAGGGCCCCATTTTCATGGCCTACCCTGTGTATCTCACTTGTGGAATGCCACCCAAGAACAAAGAGATTTGAGATGTCAAATGTTGAGAAGCTTCAAGTGCAGCCACATGGCATTATGGGCTTTTCCTGGATCATATAGGTTGCAACAACTTAGCCAAATGGACAGTTGGTGGTAGGGTGAGATAGGTTTGGAGCGCGTCCATTTTGGTCTAAGGGAAGGCTTCTGAAAGATCTTGTCTTGATGCATGTCGAGTCTTGTGGGGAAAGTGCACCACCTCTCTCGACAGTAAAATCTAAGTACTTAGCCGTGTCCCCGAGAATGGACAATTTGAGCATCAAGACATGGAAGCTATCAAAGGATCTCCTCATCCCAATTTCTAAGTTAAAAACTTGTGGTTGAACAAGGGTTAAAGGATCTTCAATCTTTGATTGGTAGATGCCTTGGGTGATTTGACAAACAAAAAGTTAGTGTTTTCAAATGATAAGGAAAATCTATTTTGAGCAAAGCAAGCCTAAGCTCCACTTAGCCAAATGCATATAGATGATAGACTCCACTATATTACCATAGTATCACTTGCCAATACAATTCAAATGTATTGGCCCTTGTGGCTGTAACTTATTATGTTGCAGGTTTGTTTGATGTTAGTGAAGTGTGTTAATTAGGATTACAAGTCTACAACCAACATGATTGCCTGTGGCACTTTGAAGATGAAGGACTCCATGCTATATAGTTATTTCTGCTGCATTGTAATGAGATAGCCAAATGAGCTATGTAAGATGTAATGAATTATTTTATTTCTGGTTATAAAGTTGTATTATGACCTTTGTTTCTTGATATTACATCTTAAACTGTGGATGCTAGCTATTGATCCATGGTCTAGCATTGTAAACACAGGTATCTCTACCTTATTAAAGGTTGGGACCTTTACACTCCGTCTCCATCTCCGTTCGTGAACACCCGACGCCAGTACGAGATCCGACAAGATTTTCCTGCCGTGTCCGTGCGCCCATGTCCAAGCCACGTCCACGTTGAGCTTCACTCTTGCTGTAACATCCCTAAAATCATGTTTCAAAACTCATGCATATCATCCATGCATCCATCATCATTTAGGGTTTCATCTCAAAATCATTTCAAAAACAGGAGCATATGTTGCTCATTATTTGATGTATGAATACTCTAGCCTTTGTGCTACTTGCTAATGAGAAAGGTACTAATATTTATTCAGAAATGTTTTGAGTTCAAACTTAAGTGATTTCAAAAGCTTGAGCAAAGTTTCAAAACAAAGTATGGAATAAAACCAAATTTATGCCTATTATTATATCTCCTAAAGGCTTGGTTTTATTTTTATTTTTCAAATGACCCAAGTATGTTTGAGTGAACAGAGGTGTTTGACACTTATTTGAGTGCAAGGTACACTGTACAAAAAGCTAGAGAAGGTTTGGATTCAAACTTATTTGAATTGGAGTTTGAAAACCATTCCTAGAAAATCAAACAGAAAAAGAAAAGGAGTAAAGAGGAAAACCAATCTGGCCAACCCAGCCCAACTCGGCCCAGCTAGCCCCGCAGTCCCCCCCCCCCCCCCCCGCGAAACGTTTTCTTTCACTCGCCCCCGCACCCACTATCTCGCTGACAGGCAGGACCCACTCCCTCTCCTCCTCTCCTGCTGACAGTCACGGCCCACACGACCATCGACGTCTCCACCCCCGCGACTGGTTCATCCCCAAAATTACGCCGGGCGTTTCCTGTTTGAATTCGCAGCTTCAATTTGCATCAATGCTCGAGTAAATCTCGCCCGCATCCTTGCTACTTAAACCCCCTCTTCCCCCTCTCCATTCTCCCCCAAACCCCAAGCACAGAGCGCCCCCAGGCTGCGAGAATTGCTCACCGCGACCTCGCTGCTCCGACGAACCGCAGCCACAATTCCGGCCAACCCCGACCACCCCTCTGCTCCTGGTTCACACGAGCAGGCTCCACTTCCGCTGCGCACCTCCAGTACCACTAGCTCGCCTGCGTGACCCGAACGTCGAACGCAGCATCGGTAGCGCCACCGTCTTCAGCTTCAACACTGACGATCTCCAGTGGTAATCTCTGACCGCCCCTTTTCCTCTCGTTGACACCCACGTGACTAGCGTTGTCTTGCGCATCTGACCCACCGCTCCTTTTGCCTTGGCATGATCTGCACCCTCGCCAACATCGACGAACAGCAGCATCCGTAGCCAGGGACTACTCCGACGAGCAATCAGCGACGACTCCGAGCGCCCCTTCGCCAACCAAGCACACGTTGAGCATCTCCTCGTCGTGGCGATTCCGGTGAGCCTCCTCCCACCTCCCCGCGCGACCTAGTTACGGCTCATCGATCGAAGGCCTTGCCGCTTAGCGCCGCCACTTGTTGGTCCTTTGCTTAGGATCGTTCGATTTAGATCCAGTGGACGCGATAGATCCTAGCCGAAGGGGTATGGATAGATCTGAGCCGTGCAGCGATAGTTAGATCCAACGGCGCGGAAGGGTGATCCGGTGCGAACCGGTACGCACCAATAGAAACTTGACGCGTGTCTAGGGATAGATTCAAAATTAGAATTCAAATCAGATTTAGATCCAATTTTCAAGTGGCTATAACTTGTGATTCCCACGTTAGATTTTTGCAAATTTTATACCGTTGGAATCAGGGAGACAAGGCCTTTCTGAATCTGCAATGTGTTTAGTAAAATGTTTCTGTTAAAATGACTTTTTATGCAGAAACTTGTTTAGGACTATTTTGAGTATAGAATTTGTTTAGTAAATTTTTTTAGTGCTAAATAAGTTTAGTTAGCAAGTTTTTGACTTGGTTAAGTTTCTATATCATGCACTTGCTTGGTGGAGTTTTCAAAAATCATCACTTAGCATTTTCTTGCATGCATGCATTCATATTTTTGTTTGTATATGAATTGTGTGTAACTTTGTGCTACAAATTTTTGTGTAGATTTTGCTAGTGATTGTGATTGTGAAGAGTGCTACTCTCCCCATTACCAAGGCAAGTGGTACTTCATGGTTATTTTCATCCCTATATTTTGTATAGCATTAGAAATATTTTGCTAAGTCTTGCATGCTACTTTTGCCAAATGATATGTTGGGAAATCCTAAGTAGATGTAGAATTGGTAGAATTGCTAGGAAAATTCCTAAGTTAAGTTACTATACCATGCTTAGCCTAGCTAGTAGCAAACAAGGGTTGGTAAATTTTATACATGCTATGTTGAAAATATTTCTAAGTCATGAGACTCAGGTTTTCTTAATAAAACAACTAAGTCAATGAACCTCCTGGGTGGATTGGGTCTTGAATTGGTGGTTTTTGGTTGAGTGGTTACACAAGGCCATGGATATGGCTTGTGTATCTCACTTGTGGTATGCCACCCAGGCACAAAGGGATTTGGAGGCCAAGTGTTGAGAAGCTTATAGTGCAACCACTTGGCAATATGGGCTCTGCCATGATCATATAGGTTGCTAGAACTTAGTCACTTGGACAGTTGGTGGTAGTGGGAATGATAGGTTGGAGCGCGTCCATTTGACTAAGGAAAGGCTTCTGAAAGGTCCTGTCTTGGGAAACCAAGTCTGGTGGGGAAAGTGCACAACCTCTGCAGATGGAAAATCTAAGTACTTAGCCAAGTCCATGGCAATGGACAACTTGAGCATCAAGACATGGAAGCTACAAGAATCTCATCACTCCAACTTCTAAGTAAAACTTGTGGGTGAACAAGGGTAAAGGACCCCAATGTCTATTGGAGGTTTCTTGGGAAAGTTTTTGACAAAGAAAAACTTGGTGATTTCAACTAATAGGAAAAACCTATTTTGAGCAAAGCAAGCCAAGCTACACTTAGCCAAAATGCATATAGTAATATAGTCCACTTAAAATTTACTAAGGTATCACTTGCCAATACTATTCCAAAGTATTGACCCACTGTGGCTGTAACTTGTGATGTTGCAGGTTACTCCGATGATGATTAGGAGTCATGAGTCTACACTCAACATGCTTGCCTGTGGCACATGAAGATGAAGACTTATGTTTATTTACTTATTCCAAAAACTCTTCTATTAGGCCTATGGCCCTGAGTTGTAAAAGACTGTTTTATCTCTGGAATGAATGTAATAAATGACATTTGTATCTGTGTACTTCATCTTGAACTGTGGATGCTAGCAATGATCCAGGGACTAGCATTGCAATCATAGGGATCCTTTTCGTTTACAAAGGAGGGATCTTACAGATGGTATCAGAGCACTGTGTTGCCTGTAGGATTATGACCCTAGGATTGGAAACCACTAAGGAAAAAATTACAACTACTTCTACACTTGTCTATTCTTCTCGTAAACTTTTCTAATCTTCTCATTCTCATCTCTATTTGTAGATGAACTCCATCAACGAAGCCGTGAAGAAAGGACCACTCATGACCATGACCTTGGAGTGTGAGACTGAGTTTCCCAAGATTCTCAAGGACCTCATGGTGGCAATGGAAATACATGGTGCAGCTGTGTACAAAGGCTTTCCAGTGATGGATGAAGGAGTTGAGTACTGGTGGGTGCAACTTCACTTGTACAAAAGCAAGGAAGACAACCACAAAGAAAGAGGATTCTGTATGTACACCAACACTATGGTGCACACCACATTCTTTGAGTCAGCAAGAGAAGCAGCTTGGAGGACTATCAAAGAACTTAGTGCTAGAGTCAAGTGCAGAATGCTCAACCTCCAAAAAGACTTAGAGAAAGAGAAGGAACATACCCAAGAGTTGGAAGCCACCAACCAAACCTTAAGAGGAGATATTATAGACTTAGTGATGGAATCATGTGAGCAAGATAGGCTGATTGCCTCTAGGAACATTGTGTTAGCCAACAGATCCAGTGAGATAGGATTGTAAACGCACTTCGTTAGTTGGACCACCACCTATCACCTTATTTTCCAAAATGATACCTTAAATAAGTTTGGACCTTGATTGATGTAATGGATTCATGTATGCGTGACTTGTGTGATTTTGTGTTCCAAGGTTATGTATGAAATGTTTGTCTTGTTTTATCTTAAATTGTGTTGTCCTAACTTTTCTATCTTATAAATAGATGCCTATTACCATCAGCACTGTTGAGGAGTTCCAGGTTACCCGTTTTGGTCCTCGTATCGTTGAGCTTACCACTTTGCTCAATCTCCCTCTTCCCATCATCATGGTGCATCCACTCACCAAGTTCGAGAGGAAGGACCTCTAGGGCTTCAAGGTGAACCAGCCCGGACGCTAGACCGAGCCTACTACGGAGGCCATCGTCTTCAAGCTTATGCACGATGACAGGGAGAGAGGCATGTAGGTAGTCATGCAGGACCTGATAGGACGTCTGCTAGGCCGTCACTCCCGACAGGTTAGAGGCAACCACTTCCACGTCTTCGAAAGACGTGATGATGACGGAGAGTCCATCGACTTCGAGGACGACTCGAGGGACGCAGCAGAGCCGATACGTCTCTATCTCCAGGACTTAGAGTCTCTCATTAGGCACGTGGACACGGATAGGACCAATGTCATGCTCAGTAATGACGAGCTCAGTGCGACCAGCGAGAAGGACAAGCTTTTTCGCAGCAGGACGAGATAGTCAAGGAAATGGAGGCGAAGTTTGAGACCGGACCGGAAGTTCAAGAGTCGAGAAACGTCTAGGATAGGAACAAGAAGATCCGGACATGACCAAGAACTGAAGTCCAAGGATTTCGAGCTAGAGCAGCAGCAGATGGTGATTGAGAGGCTTGGAAGAGGGCTCTCAAGACCAAGATTGAGTCCTTGACCACTACCATTGAGGAGAACAAGACCGCGATGGAGAACGCAGGTCTTACCTTTGTCGAGGAGGAGATTGACGCTGATGAGTAGACTTGACTACTCGTTTACCTTTTATTATCATACTTGTTATTTGTGAACTTGTTATTGGACCATCCGACATGTGGATGGCTTGCCACTTGTGTGTTTTACTTTGAGACTTTGTTATCTTGTTGTTGATCTTTTATCTTTGTGTTGCATGTTGTGTTTGCTTATGTGATGTAATGTGCATAAACATCTAAGGGTATCTCATTCTTATCTCTATTTGAACAACACAGATGCCTCCCCGTCGCGCAAACCCCAACCCCAACAACATCACTCCAGAAATGCAGCAAATGATGAATGCTCAAACACAGCTTATGCAGATGTTGACAACATTCATCCAAAACCAGAATAACAACAACAACAACAACCCCAATAACAACAATAATAATAATAACAACAACAACCCTCCGGGCTTTGATATGCTCACCAGATTTCTGCGTTTTAGGCCAGCTAAGTTCTCGGGGACGACTGATCCCATGGTGGCCAATGATTGGCTACGTTCTGTGAACAAAGACTTAGTGACCGTGTAATTTGCGGATGCTGAAAAGGTCAGGTTCGCAGCACATCTGCTGGAAGGGCCAGCCGCCACTTGGTGGGACAACTTCCAAATCACCACTCCTATAGATGAGGTGACTTGGGCTATCTTTGAAGATGGCTTTCGCACTGCTCATATCTCATCAGGAATGATGAGCCTGAAAAAGAAGGAGTTTCAAGCAGCGCCACCGCAGAGTGGCTGAATATATAGAAGAGTTCAACAATCTGGCGTTTGCACGGATGAGGACCAGATGCCAAAAGAAAGGAAAAGTTTCGAAGGCTTGAATGATGAGCTGAATCTGCAATGGCGTGGCATATGTTCCCACTTATCGACGCCTCGTGACAAGGCTGCTATATTGGAGAACAAAATGAAGCAAGTCGAGAGTAGGAAGAGGAAACACTCGACAAGCACTGGGATCGTCTCACAAACGATCTCACTATGATGACAAGGAAGCTCAGATCCCATAAGCATGGGAAATTCAACAAGCACCACAACCACAACCGTCATGACAATAAGCATCACCGCAACCATGACAATGACAAGTACAAGAACCACAAGAGTGGACACAAGAGCCACCACGTGGGAATGGTAGTGGAAGTGGAAGTCACTGCTAAAAGAGACATCAAAGTTGAATGCTTCAAATGCAAGAAGATGGGACACTATGCAAATGAGTGCCCCAAAAGAAAGTTGAAGGACTGTCAAGCCCAATCCTTTCCAAAGGTCGTGAACCACATTAATGTGGAGGAGGTCTATGAGGAGCCCGACTGCTTTGGTAAGTTCAGACTCAATTCTATTCCAGCATTTGTACTCTTTGACACCGGTGCATCTCATTCATTCATATCAAAAGCATTTGTTGATAGAAATGGGTTTGCATCTGAAAACATTGGGTGTCCAATAAAAGTTAGTTCTCCGGGTGGAGATATGATAGTAAGTCTTGGATGCCGGGATCTTATCATAGAGTTTGGAAAGCATAAGTTTCCAGTGAGCCTGATAATCCTAGATTCCCAAGGATTGGATGTAATTTTAGGAATGGATTGGATGGCTAAGTATGAAGGAGTGCTAGATTGTGCTAATCGTCTTTGTTGCACTCACAACCCCGAAAGAAAAGAATAAAATTCAGGTCAAACTTTGAATCCAAAGGAAGTAAGCTTAACTCTCTTAAGGGGTTAGCATGGACAGTGTGCCAATTGTGTGAGTATCCGGATGTATTCCCGGAAGAATTGCCAGGAATGCCACCAGATAGAGATGTGGAGTTTCTATAGATTTGGTACCAGGTTCTGGACCAATAGCAAAGAGACCATACAAAATGTCAGTTGATGAACTGAAAGAGCTCAAGAAGCAACTAGGAGAACAGTTGCAGAAAGGATTTATTCAACCAAGTTCTTCATCTTGGGGAGCCCCAGTTTTGTTCGTGGAGAAGAAGGATAGAAGCCAAAGGTTATGCATAGATTACCGTTCACTCAACGACGTAACTATCAAGAACAAATATCCTTTGCCTAGAATCAATGACTTGTTTGATCAGCTAGAGGGAGCATGTGTGTTCTCGAAGATTGATCTCCGGTCAGGCTATTTTCAACTCAAGATAAGAGAGCAAGACATACCTAAAACAGCATTCACCACAAGGTATGGATTGTATGAGTATACCGTAATGCCTTTTGGCTTAACCAATGCTCCAGCATACTTCATGAATATGATGAACAAAGTGTTTATGGAATTCCTTGACAAGTTTGTTGTCGTTTTCATCGATGACATCTTAGTCCACTCCAAGAGTAAAGAAGAGCATGAGGGACACTTGCGTTTGATACTTGAGAAGTTGAGAGAGCATAAGCTTTATGCCAAATTCAGCAAGTGTGAGTTCTGGTTAGAAGAAGTTGGTTTTCTTGGTCATGTTATGACAAAAGATGGTGTAGCAGTTGATCCTGCTAAGGTTTCAGCTGTGACTGAATGGGAATCTCCCAAGAATGTAAAAGAAGTTCGCAGTTTCCTTGGCTTATCAGGTTACTACAGAAGATTTATTGAGAATTTCTCTAAAGTAGCTAAGCCCATGACTGAATTGTTAAAGAAGGACAAGAAGTTTGCTTGGTCTGAAGGTTGTGAAGTCAGCTTTCAGGAATTGAAGAAGAGACTTGTAACAGCACCAGTTCTATGTCTGCCAGATTTGGAAAAGGATTTCCAAGTATATTGTGATGCGTCTCGTCAAGGTTTGGGAGCCGTACTCATGCAAGACGGTGAAGTTGTGGCTTATGCCTCGAGACAACTCAAAACTCATGAAGTAAACTATCCTACTCATGATTTGGAGTTAGCCTCTGTCGTCCATGCACTCAAAACATGGAGACATTACCTTTTGGGAAAGCGTTGCGAAGTGTTCACCGATCACAAGAGTTTGAAGTATATCTTCACCCAAAAGGAAATCAATATGAGACAAAGAAGATGGTTAGAGCTTATCAAGGACTATGACTTAAGTTTGCAATACCACCCTGGTAAAGCAAATGTTGTAGCAGATGCTCTAAGTCGTAAGGTATTTGTGAATGGCCTTACCAAAGGAGAATTGCCGGACGAATTGTGTGCCCAATTCAAAGAACTCAGATTGGAGATTGTGCCATAAGGACATCTCATGTATTTAGATGTTCAACCCACTTTGTTGGACAAGATTCGAGAAGCTCAAAAAACTAATAAGGAAATTGAAGAGATTAAGGAAAAGATTAGCCAAGGGAAAGCTAAGAATTTCCATGAAGACGAACAAGGTACTTTATGGCATGGGCAACGTATCTGTGTTCCACAAGATCCGGAGTTATAGAAACTGATTTTGCAGGAAGCGCACAACTCTCCGTATTCTATTCATCCGGGTAACACCAAAATGTACATGGACATGAAGGAAAGATTTTGGTGGAACAATCTCAAGAGAGACATCGTCGTACATATTGCTTTGTGTGATGTGTGTAGTAGAGTAAAAGCGGAGCATCAGAAACCAGCAGGTTTGCTTCAACCACTACCTATTCCTGATTGGAAATGGGACAAAATTGGTATGGATTTCATTACCGGATTACCAAGGACCAGATCAGGATATGATTCCATATGGGTAGTAGTGGATCGCTTAACTAAAGTGGCTCATTTTATACCCGTGAAGACAACTTATACAAGTGCCAAGTTAGCCAAAATCTACATGAGTAGAATTGTATGCCTTCACGGTGTGCCTAAGAGTATTGTGTCCGATAGGGGAACCCAATTCACTTCCCATTTTTGGAGACAGCTACATGAGTCATTGGGAACGAGGTTGGAATTCAGATCTTGCTTTCATCCTCAAACCGATGGACAAACAGAAAGGACTAATCAAATTACGGAAGACATGTTGAGGGCATGTGCCCTAGATTACGAGCAAGTTGGGATGAAAGTCCGCCTTACGCAGAATTTTCTTATAACAATGCTATCAAGCCGACATTGAGATGGCACCATTTGAGTTTCTCTCGAAGAAATGTACCACCCCATTGTTATGGAATGGTGTGGCAGAAAGAAGTTTATTTGGGCCAGATCTTATCAAAGAAGCCGAAGAGAAGGTCAAATTGGTTAAGGACAGGTTGAAGATAGCACAATCCCGATAGAAAAGCTACGCAGATCCTAAGCGTAGAGAAGTCACCTACGAAGTTGGTGATAGAGCCTATCTTAGAGTATCACCACTCCGTGGAGTGAAAAGATTCGGAGTCAAAGGAAAGTTGGCACCAAGATATGTTGGGCCATTCAAGATTCTGAGTCGCAAAGGCAAAGTTGCTTATGAAATTGAACTGCCAGCATCTCTATCAGCAGTCCATAATGTATTTCATGTGAGTCAGCTTAAGAAATGTCACCTAGAAATGGAAGAAACTTCTTTGAAAGATACCATACCCTTGGAAGAAGTTCAACTAGAAAGTGATCTCACTTATGAAGATAAGCCTATCAAGATACTTGAGACTGCAGAAAGAGTCACAAGGACAAAGACTATCAAGTTTTGCAAAGTACAATGGAATCATCATTCCGAAGAGGAAGCAACATGGGAAAGAGAAGATGATCTTCGGAAAGACCACCCTCACCTATTTGCTAGCCAACCCGAATCTCGAGGACGATATTCACCTTAAGGGGGTTAGATTTGTAACATCCCTAAAATCATGTTTCAAAACTCATGCATATCATCCATGCATCCATCATCATTTAGGGTTTCATCTCAAAATCATTTCAAAAACAGGAGCATATGTTGCTCATTATTTGATGTATGAATACTCTAGCCTTTGTGCTACTTGCTAATGAGAAAGGTACTAATATTTATTCAGAAATGTTTTGAGTTCAAACTTAAGTGATTTCAAAAGCTTGAGCAAAGTTTCAAAACAAAGTATGGAATAAAACCAAATTTATGCCTATTATTATATCTCCTAAAGGCTTGGTTTTATTTTTATTTTTCAAATGACCCAAGGAGGTTTGAGTGAACAGAGGTGTTTGACACTTATTTGAGTGCAAGGTACACTGTACAAAAAGCTAGAGAAGGTTTGGATTCAAACTTATTTGAATTGGAGTTTGAAAACCATTCCTAGAAAATCAAATGAAAAAAGAAAAGGAGTAAAGAGGAAAAAATAAACAAACAGCCAATCTGGCCAACCCAGCCCAACTCGCCCAAATTAGCCCAGCAGCCCCCCAAACGCTTTTCTTTCACTCGCCTCGCACCCACTATCTCACCGACAGTGTGACCCACTCTCTCCTCCTCTCACTGGCAACACGCCCACACGACCATCTCGTCTCCACCCCCGCGACTGGTTCATCCCCAAAATTACGCCGGGCGTTTCCTGTTTGAATTCGCAGCTTCAATTTGCATCAATGCTCGAGTAAATCTCGCCCGCATCCTTGCTACTTAAACCCCCTCTGCCCCCTCTCCATTATCCCCCAAACCCCAAGCACAGAGCGCCCCCAGGCTGCGAGAATTGCTCACCGCGACCTCGCTGCTCCGACGAACCGCAGCCACAATTCCGGCCAACCCCGACCACCCCTCTGCTCCTGGTTCACACGAGCAGGCTCCACTTTACCTTGCGCACCTCCCAGTACCACTAGCTCGCCCGCGCGTGACCCAGAACATCGGCAATGCAAGCGACTGAGCGCCACCGTCTTCAGCTTCAACACCGACGATCTCCAGTGGTAATCTCCGACCGCCCCTTTTCCTCTCGTTGACACCCACGTGACTAGCGTCTTCTTGCGCATCTGACCCACCGCTCCTTTTGCCTTGGCATGATCTTCACCCTCGCCAACGTCGACGAACAGCAGCATCCGTCGCCAGGGACTACTCCGACGAGCAATCAGCGATGACTCCGAGCGCCCCTTCGCCAACCAAGCACACGTTGAGCATCTCCTCGTCGCGGCGATTCCGGTGAGCCTCCTCCCACCTCCCCGCGCGACCTAGTTCGCCGGCTCCGCCACTGACTGAGCGCGCCGCCGCCTGTCGCCGCCGCTAGCGTCGCCACTTGTTGGTCCTTTGCTTAGGATCGTTCGATTTAGATCCAGTGGACGCGATAGATCCTAGCCGAAGGGGTATGGATAGATCTGAGCCGTGCAGCGATAGTTAGATCCAACGGCGCGGAAGGGTGATCCGGTGCGAATCGGTACGCACCAATAGAAACTTGACGCGTGTCTAGGGATAGATTCAAAATTAGAATTCAAATCAGATTTAGATCCAATTTTCAAGTGGCTATAACTTGTGATTCCCACGTTAGATTTTTGCAAATTTTATACCGTTGGAATCAGGGAGACAAGGCCTTTCTGAATCTGCAATGTGTTTAGTAAAATGTTTCTGTTAAAATGACTTTTTATGCAGAAACTTGTTTAGGACTATTTTGAGTATAGAATTTGTTTAGTAAATTGTTTTAGTGCTAAATAAGTTTAGTTAGCAAGTTTTTGACTTGGTTAAGTTTCTATATCATGCACTTGCTTGGTGGAGTTTTCAAAAATCATCACTTAGCATTTTCTTGCATGCATGCATTCATATTTTTGTTTGTATATGAATTGTGTGTAACTTTGTGCTACAATTTTTTGTGTAGATTTTGCTAGTGATTGTGATTGTGAAGAGTGCTACTCTCCCCATTACCAAGGCAAGTGGTACTTCATGGTTATTTTCATCCCTATATTTTGTATAGCATTAGAAATATTTTGCTAAGTCTTGCATGCTACTTTTGCCAAATGATATGTTGGGAAATCCTAAGTAGATGTAGAATTGGTAGAATTGCTAGGAAAATTCCTAAGTTAAGTTACTATACCATGCTTATACTAGCTAGTAGCAAACAAGGGTTGGTAAATTTTATACATGCTATGTTGAAAATATTTCTAAGTCATGAGACTCAGGTTTTCTTAATAAAACAACTAAGTCAATGAACCTCCTGGGTGGATTGGGTCTTGAATTGGTGGTTTTTGGTTGAGTGGTTACACAAGGCCATGGATATGGCTTGTGTATATCACTTGTGGTATGCCACCCAGGCACAAAGGGATTTGGAGGCCAAGTGTTGAGAAGCTTATAGTGCAACCACTTGGCAATATGGGCTCTGCCATGATCATATAGGTTGCTAGAACTTAGTCACTTGGACAGTTGGTGGTAGTGGGAATGATAGGTTGGAGCGCGTCCATTTGACTAAGGAAAGGCTTCTGAAAGGTCCTGTCTTGGGAAACCAAGTCTGGTGGGGAAAGTGCACAACCTCTGCAGATGGAAAATCTAAGTACTTAGCCAAGTCCATGTCAATGGACAACTTGAGCATCAAGACATGGAAGCTACAAGAATCTCATCACTCCAACTTCTAAGTAAAACTTGTGGGTGAACAAGGGTAAAGGACCCCAATGTCTATTGGAGGTTTCTTGGGAAAGTTTTTGACAAAGAAAAACTTGGTGATTTCAACTAATAGGAAAAACCTATTTTGAGCAAAGTAAGCCAAGCTACACTTAGCCAAAATGCATATAGTAATATAGTCCACTTAAAATTTACTAAGGTATCACTTGCCAATACTATTCCAAAGTATTGACCCACTGTGGCTGTAACTTGTGATGTTGCAGGTTACTCCGATGATGATTAGGAGTCATGAGTCTACACTCAACATGCTTGCCTGTGGCACATGAAGATGAAGACTTATGTTTATTTACTTATTCCAAAAACTCTTGTATTAGGCCTATGGCCCTGAGTTGTAAAAGACTATGTTTTATCTCTAGAATGAATGTAATAAATGACCTTTGTATCTGTGTACTTCATCTTAAACTATGGATGCTAGCAATGATCCAGGGACTAGCATTGCAATCACAGGGATCCTTTTCCTTTACAAAGGAGGGATCTTACACTCGCGAACGTGGTAAGCACCAGCACACCCCTCCTAACCCCCTAGCATCGCCGGCGCGTCGCTGTTAGCAGCGTCGCTACCACCAGAGCCATTTCCGCCGCTAGGTTTTGGTCAGTCTAGTTTGATCCGTTAGATCTGCATCTGGTGGTTAGGATTAGATCACTTAATCAAATGGTACGATTTGATCAGAGCCGTGCATCATCACTTAGATCTGATGGTGCAGAAGTGTGATCCAGCGTGAACCGGTACGCACCAATCAGACGCTGCCGCGTGTCCCTGGTTTTGATTTAAAATCTGAATTTTGATCTATTAGTTATTCAAACTTGTAAATTTAATAACTTTTGTTCTGTTTATCCAAAAATTACAAATTTTATATCAATGGATTCATAAAAATGATCTCTTCACATATATAGCCTTGGTTTGGCCATTTGCTTCTGTAAAATTAGGATTTTATGCAGAAGCATTTGTAGGCTTAGTTTGACTATATAAATTGTTTAGAAAATTATTATAAAGTAATTTTTGGTTTATTTAGACCTTAGAAAGTATGCTTTGTATTCAGTACTGTTTAATTTGATTTTAAAAGTGAGGCACATCATTCCATTGCATTTGCATGCATTCATATATATTTTTGTTTGTATATTGAATGTGAATTTTGTGGTATGATTTTATGTGTAGATTTTGTGGATTGTGGAGTGTGATTGTGAGGATTGTACATATTCCCCATACTACCATGGCAAGTGATGCTTCATCTTTTTGTCCCATTATTTTATCTAAGCACTAGTGATATTTTGAGTAGGATTTGCATGGTGATTTTTCTAAGTATATGCTATGCTATGGTAAATCCTATAGTTATTGTCTTAGTAGTTTTTCCCTAAGTTAATAGACATGTTATGCTAGTATGCTTAGTCTAGCTAGTATAATGCAAGGGTGGAATATTCATGTTATGATACTATGCAAAGTTATGACTATGTTTTTGATTAATAAAACAACTATGTGCATGAATCACTTGGGAGGAATAGGAAGATTGGTTTGTGTTGAGTGGTTACACAAGGCCCATAACTATGGTTTACCTTGTGTATCACATTTGTGGATGGCCACCCAGGAACAAATAGATTTGAGATGTTTAGCGTTGAGAAGATTCTAGTGCAACCACATGGAATATGGGCTCTGCCTTGACCAACTAGGTTACAATGCAAGAACTCAGCCGGATGGATAGTTGGTGGTAGGGTTGATAAGATGGAACACGTCCATGGTGGTCTAAGGGAATGCTTCTGAAAATTCTCTTCTTGATGCATGTCGAGTCTTGTGGGGAAAGTGCACCACCTCTCAAGAGGGTAAAACCTAAGTACTTAGCCGTGTCCCCGGTAACGGGCAATTTGAGCATCAAAGACTTTGAAATGATCAAGGATCTCCTCATCCCAATTTATCTAAGTTAAAACTTGTGGTTGAACAAGGGTAAAGGTTCACCAATGCCTATTGGTGGTTCCTTGGGTGTTTTTGTCGAACAAAAACTTAGTGTTTTCAAACTAATAAGACAAACCTTATTTTTGAGCAAAGCCAGCCTAAACTACACTTAGCCAAATTCATATAGTTAATAGATGTTACTATACTACTATGGTATCACTTGCCAATACAATTCCAAATGTATTGAGCCTCTCTAGATGTAACTTATTATGTTGCAGGTTACTCTGATGGTGACTAGGGTTATGAGTCTACATAGAAAACAAAAAAATTCCTACGATGGGAACAACTAAGTACCAAGATCTATCTACTAGATACAAGAAACGGGTGGATATACATCCATAGAATACATACCATCTAATACAAAATAGCGTTAACGAGTTTGTACTCGTGGATGATGTAGTCGAACGCTTGCCAATCTCAAGATCGTGATGAAGTCCATCTGGTCCAGCCGGTTCAACACCATCAAGTCCAGCACCACAAAGCAGTGGTGCATCTGTGATCGCACACACGTCCAGGTACCATGACAACCTCCATGCCCTTGCTCCAGGGAAGCAGCGAAAGCAACAAATCCTTCCAGAAAAAGCCACCGGGAACATGTATCTCGCTAATCCGAGACCATGGGGAAATTCTAAAGGGGGAGAGAGATCCTTCGCGAGGAGGTGTGAGATAATAGGAGAGAGTGGGGTTCCTTTTATAGGGAGAGGGGGGTAGACCCCTCCCATGGCATGGCAACCATGGAGGTGCCCCCACCTCTTCCACATTCATGTGGGTGGAGCTCCCACTCACATAAATAGCCACCCACTCAAAATTCCACTCACCTCCATTAAATTTCCACCAAATTTAATGCAATCTCTCATTAAATAAAACTATTTTATTTATTTATTCATAATTTTGTTAATTACTTTAATTAACAAACATTACATAAAGCCCCTTGCTAGTATTCAATTTCACATGCAGAACCAGATTCAGCAATTTCAACCGAAACGATTCCGGTGTCTAGTGAAATAAATTCCAACGCTTTCTTTTTCTTTCTCTGGCATATCATTTGCTCTAAATGGTGTCAGTATCCCTTAAGTGTGTCACCCTATGTTTCACGAATAATGTAGACATGATCGAGACCCCTCCCCGATCAATAATCAGCAGTGGGACCTGGAGATCCATATTGACTCCCACACATTCAACGATGACTTCTATGATCATGTGAACCTTATATGCATGTAACTCAATCCCTTTGTATCGCGATATATTACAAGTCCGAGATTCGATCATCGGTATCTCCATACCTAGTTTGATCTTGTTACCAACATGTACTCTTTTCTCGTTCCCGTGATATAACATTCTAGTGATCAAATCACTTGCTTGCAAGCTAACTAATGTGATATCACCGAGAGGGCCCAGAGTATATCTATCCTTCATCAGGATGGACAAATTCCACTCTTGATCCATGAGCCTCAACATAACATCTTCGTAGCACTGAACCCATATTTATAGTCACCCTGTTATAGTGTGACGTTTGATGTTATCAATATACTCTTCCGGTGTTAGTGATTGACATGATCTCATGGTCTAAGGACTAAGATTACTTTGTATGATGTTATAGCAATATAAACACAATGACCTTGATTGTAATGCTATACTTCAGATGAATGTTCATCACATCATTCCAACAATGTTGTGACCTTGTTATTAACAACATCCAATGTCCATGGTCAGGAAACCTTTGATCATCTTGTCAATCAACGAGCTAGTTTAGAAGAGAGGCATAACTAGGAACTTTCTATTTGTCTATTAAACACACATGTATTAACGTTTCCATATTAATACAATTATAGCATGAAAAATAAACATTTATCATAAATAAGGAATACGATAATAACCACTTTATTATTGCCTCTCGGGCATATTCCCTTCAATCTCCCACTTGCACTAGAGACAATAATCTAGTTTAGAAACTTTGTGTATTGAACACCTATGGCTTTCTGGTGTACCATATAAGCGATTGCAAGTGGTTAATTTAATCTAAGGATCTGACGCTTTCAGGTCCGTGTGTATTTGCATGTCTTTGTGTCTTCACGCATAACTCATTATCCAATGAGATGGCATTGTATAAATTTTGCATTTTGGTGAGACCTTTAGTTCCTTGGGGTTAAATCATGTCGATACTATTTTCGTACAATATATCTTTAGTATTGGCCCATTGAGAACCACACCTTAGTTTGATAACAAACTATTGACACAAATGCCCTCCTTTGCTGCTACTATAGCAGTCATATACTTAGCATTTTGTTGTAGTATCCGTCACAATGTCTTAACTTTGGAATTCATCCAAATCCATCATGGAAACTTTGTTTCCATTTCATTGTGCCACCCATAGTTTAAATTGAGATAAACTTAATTTTGTATCTTGTGACAAAACTAGTATCATTTTTCAATGAACTATTTGTCTCTTATACAAATGGAATATATTCTTAATTCTTCCAAAAAATTATAAGAATATCCTTACTATCGTCCAATGATCATTTTATGATTCATTATGGTATATGCTCATAACACTTAGAGAATAGGACATATCTGGATGTGTATATATCATGGTATGATTGATCAAAACATTCTTGTGATTTCACTCATCAAGTGTCAAAGTACTTGAATATTATTTCACTTATCAAGTGTCGATACACTTGAATCTTGATTCAATTCTTTTCCATGCGACAAGATCCTTTTCTCGTCATTTCTATATTGAACCCCTTCAATATCTCATATATGTACGTTTGGCACGACCATATTAGCGTCACTGTCTATCCATGTAGATATTCATGCCAAATATTCGGGTTTTTCCTAAGTCTTTCATTGAAATGAAATTCTTAACCTTTGTCAATAAAAGATACATCATTTCCAATCAACAAGATGTCATGCACATAATGTATTAGAAATATGTCTCAGCGCTCTCACTTAATTTCTTGCAAATTCAAGCATCTTCATCGTCTCCTGATGAAAACTCCTTTAACAGTTTCATCATGGTGAATATTCCAACTGCGCGATGCTTACTTCAACCATTGAAGTTTGCATGCCCTTTTAGCATCCTTTGAATTTAACAAAACCCTTTGGACCGTGTCGTGTACACGTCCTATGTAACCATTCTATTAGAAGAACTTTGTTTTATTTATTCAACTACCATATACCAAATTATATGTAGTGGTTGCTGCATTAATCCATCTAGACTAAATATCGCTATGAAAGATCAAATCTTGTCATAGTCAACTCCTTGAACATTGTCGTAAAATACTTTACGGCATGTCGACTATTTCATAGATGTGAAACATCCATGTCTGTTTCTTTATAGATCCAAATACGACCGATAGGTTTTTACACCTTTTCGGAGGGTCTTCCAAGTTCAAAAAACTTGATTTCTCGTGTATGGAACTATCACGGATTTTATGGCTTCAAGCCATTTGACGGAGTCAGGGCCCATCATCGGTTATTTTTATGTAGTCGGTTCATCATTGTCAAACAACAATGATTTACTCTCGAATCTCAGCATTTGATTATTTATCCGACCTACTTGGTTCAATATGAACTTAAACCTCTGTGACCGCAATCTTTGAGGCACATGAGCCATGAGTATTGTGGCTGCCTCCGGAATGTTTTCCGGCACTGCGCAACTCAGCACATATAACTAAGGTTCATTAACCTTATCAAAGTTCTATTGTCCTCCCACTTAACTTTTGCGAAAAATTCCTTTTTTCAAGAAACTTCACTTTCAAGCGATAAACCCTTTTGTCCTCTGTGTTATGGAGGAATATACAATGGTTATTCAAAATAACCTACAAAGACATGCTAATCCGACTTTGGTTGTAAACATCTTACTTATGCTTAGCATACCAAAATTTACGAAAGGACAACTTGGGTTTTACCCCAAACCATAACTTACATGGTGTCATTTCAACGGATCAAGATGGATCTCTTTTCAGTGTAAAAGCGGTAGTCTCTAAAGCTTTAATCTTTTAAAACATAATGGTAGATTTATAAATAACACCTTTGATACAACCATGTCAAACAAGGTTTCATTACAAATCTCAAACACTCCATATTCCTATGGTGTTTCGGGAGATGCAAATCTAGGTGTTTTGCTAAACTTGCAACTCAAATAAATCCCTTTGTGATAAAATCATAAATTATTTATTTTCTTGTTACAATGATTTTCCACTTCATCTTGAAAGTCTTTGAACGTTTTCAAATATTTCATACTTCTTTCTCATTAAGTGAATATTCACTCAAATTTCCGGAGAAAGCATATGAAGTTGAAATACATCTATTATGACTACACATAATGCACTACATACATCGATATGTATAAACTCCAATAGTTTAGTAGATCGTTCTTCTTTGGCCTTTGAACGAAGTTTTAATTATCCCGAGAAAAGTCTCACAAGCGTCACTTAATCAAATCAAAGACTCCAAAAATCTATGAATATGGAGATTCTTCATGTTTTATTTCCAATATAATTTAAATGGTGATGTCACTTCGGAAGTGATCTTTTAATCATTTATCTTGCGACATTTTAGCAGTAGTTTTTATGGATGTGATTTCTCCAACTAGATTTGTAAATCATCCATCTTATATGGAATACATTAATTATTTGAACAATTACCTAATTTAAATAACGATTATTAAAACAAATCTTGAAGGCAGACTTTGATGTCAATGAGAAATACAAACAACGTCTTGTTTGTTTTCGATGAACATCATCACATATTCTCTTGCTAGTTACTTAGGCCATTGTGGTTCATGAATTTCATCATTCTGTATGAATTTCATACCAACCAATTCGGTGTCCAATACCCAAGAACCACATTGTTTAACAAGCAAAGAATACAACCATAACATGTATATCATCTATATACCTAAACTGGATATTTCCAATCTTTTCTTTTCTGCCAAATATATTTTATAGATTCTCTTTCAGCATTTCCTTTTCCTTTTAAAAGAATCTATCAACATCAAAAGTGGTGCCATATACATGACACATAGTCCAAAGCGTGTATATTTAAATACTAATACCTTTGGACTTGCATTTTGAAGTAGATCACCAGCATCAAATGATCGGCATTCTTTCAAAATCCATTCTTTAGTAATCTTTTAGTGTAGTAAACACTTTATATACATCTTCTATTCATCCTTATCATGACAACTTTCATGATCAAGCTAATGTAGCTTATAAAGGTGAATCATGAGTATAATTTTACTTTCCAAAAACCCTTTTTGATGATTAGGATGTCTAGCATCTCCAACCTTTGCAAATTCTCATCCAATACGAGAACATACATTATACTCTATCATACTGTAACCAAAATATTGTTTCAGATATTGTTATATCTGCCACATATTATGGTTTCTGAAACAATTCTTTCAGCTCCTAGATAACCTTGATATTAAAAAACAATCAAGAATCATGGAGGCCAACATGGTACCTTAGATACTAACACTGGAATTTTTACTCTCCATTTAATACTATGTAAGATCCCTCCTTTATAAAGGAAAAGGATCCCTGTGATTGCAATGCTAGTCCCTGGATCAATGCTAGCATCCACAGTTTAAGATGAAGTACACAGATACAAAGGTCATTTATTACAGCCATTCCAGAGATAAACATAGTCTTTACAACTCCAAGGCCACATGCCTAATACAAGAGTTTGAATAAGTAAATAAATAAAAGTCTTCATCTTCATGTGCCACAGGCAAACATGTTGAGTGTAGACTCATGACACCTAATCCTCATCAGAGTAACCTGCAACATCACAAGTTACAGCCACAGTGGGTCAATACATTGGAATAGTATTGGCAAGTGATACCTTAGTATAATTTAGGTGGTCTAGATACTATATGCAATTTTGGCTAAGTGTAGCTTGGCTTGCTTTGCTCAAAATAGGTTTTGCCTATTAGTTGAAAACACTAAGTTTTTCTTTGTCAAAACTTTCCCAAGGAACCACCAATAGACATTGAGGTCCTTCACCCTTGTTCACCCACAAGTTTTTACTTAGAAATTGGGATGAGGAGATTCTTGATAGCTTCCATGTCTTGATTCTCAAGTTGTCCATTGCCATGGACTTGGCTAAGTACTTAGATTCTTCCATCTGCAGAGGTTGTGCACTTTTCCCACCAGACTTGGTTTCACCAAGACAGGACCTTTCAGAAGCCTTCCCTTAGACCAAATGGACGCGTTCCAATCTATCATCCCACTACCACCATCTGTCCAAATGGCTAAGTTCTAGCAACCTATGTGATCCAGGCAGAGCCCATATTGCCAAGTGGCTGCACTACAAGCTTCTTAACATATGGCCTCTAAAATCTCTTTGTTCCTGGGTGGCTTACCACAAGTGAGATACACAAGGTAAACCATAGAAATGGGCCTTGTGTAACCACTCAACATAAACCAAACCTTCCATTCCACCCAGGTGTTTCATTAACGTAGTTGTTTTATTAGGTAAAACACAAGTCCAAAGACTTAGAAGTATTTTCATCATAGCATGTATATTTCACCAACCCTTGTTTGCTACTAGATAGGCTAAGCATGGCATAGATAGTAACTTAACTTAGAAATTCCCTAGCATTTCTACAACTACTAGGATTTCCCAACAAGGCATATAAGCAAAATAATATCATGCAAGACTTAGCAAAAACATTTCTAATGCTTAGTATAAAACATGGGATAAAAATATTCATGAAATACCACTTGCCTTGGTAGTTGGGAGAGTAGCACTCCTCACAATCACAATCACTAGCACCAAAATCTACACAAAGAATGGTATCAACAAATTACACACAAAACATATACAGTCAAAAATACATGCATGCATGCAAGATGATATGTGATGATTTTTAAAACTCAACAAAGCAAGTATACAGTACTGATTCATAAACAAGTCAAAATCTTGCCAACCACAATTATTTAAACCCTAATTCAATTCCTAAACATTTCATAAACTCTAATTAGTCCTACAAAAGTTTCTGCAAATAAAACCTTTTTAACAGCAGCAAAACTTTAAACACATTGCATAATTAGAAAGAGCTTTCTCTCCTGATTCCAACGGTATAAAATTTGTCAAATTCTAACGTGGGGATCAAAAGTTATAGCCCAATCAAATTTGAATAACAATCAGATTCAAATCCAGTTTTAAATCTAAACCACTGCCACGCGGCGCTATTCTATTGGCCGGTACCGCTTCGCGTCGGATCATGCTCTGCGAGCCGTAGGATTTAAGTTAGATCTAGTGGCTCAGATGCGCTCGTACCTCTTCGTTTAAGTTCTAATCTTAACCGCAAGATCTACATCTAACGGCCACAATCCAGTTGACCACAGATAGGCGGCGCTGGCGGCGGCGTGCTCTGTCAGAGCTGTTGCGGCGTTCACATGGGAGAGGGAAGGGGCTTACCGTGCTCGCCGTGTGCTGTTGATGCTCAAGGTGTGCTTCATTGGCGAAGGGGCGCACAGAGGTGGTCGCTGGAGCTTGTCGGAGTCGTGCACGGCGTCGGGTGGTTGCAGACGAAGTTGTTGCCGACGCTCTGGGCCTTCCTAGTACCAACCAGAGGCATCAGTAGCTGCGCAAGGACAAGGCAAACCTAGTCGTATGCGAGAGAGGTCAAGGGGCGCTCAGTGCTTACCGCAATCGATCGCCGGAGAAGAAGAAAGCGTCAGGCACTTGCGGTCGTCGTCGTTGGCGAGTCTCCAGATGGTCCTAGCATGCACCAATAGGGTGAGAAGATGCGCATGGTTGTCGTGATCATTCTGGCAAACTTAGACAGCAAGGGGTGACGGGGTCTTACCGGAATCGCACGCCAGAGATCGTCGGAGCTGCGGCGGTATGGGCAAGACTACGGGCATCCTGGTGGCATAGAGAGGAAATTGAGCGAGGAGCTTAAGTAGGTGGGCTCGACAGAAACGCTGCGGATTCAATGGTAATTACGCCAACGATCAACGGCCCACGGCAACGTGTTCTTCGCGAGATTTGGGGAAGACGACGGTGACGTGGACGGGGCCCAGTTGTCAGCGAGAGAAACAAAGGGGGGTGGGGTCCTGGCGCCAGTCACTCGATGGGTGCGTCTGCGAGTGAGAGAGGGAGAGAGGGAACCCGGGTGGGCTTAGTGGGCTCTTGGGCCAAAAGATCATACTGGCCCTTTTCTATTTTCTTTCTCTTTTTCTCTTTCTGTTTTGAATTTCTGGAATGAATTTCAAATGGTTTCAAAAGCTTTTTGAATTCAAACTTTTTCAGGATTTTGTAGGGTGCAACATTCACACTTCTGGGCATAAAATCAAGTGGTTACTTTGAATTAGCTTGGTCATTTAGAATAAAATAAAAATAAATAGTGACATAGCATTTGATTTGGAAATGTTTTGAAAATGGTTTTGAAACCACATTTGTTCTATGAATTTTTGTCCAAACTCCACATTCAATCCAATCAACAAGGAAGCCAACAAAACTTGGTTTAAAACACTTATGCTCTCAATTGAGGATGGTTATTTGATTTAAGTTTGCTCACATAAAATAATAGCACTATGTGCTTCTGTTTTCTTGAAAGTAGTTGGAAAATGATCTCAAAATTATATGCATGCATGAATGATATGCAATCTTTGAATTCATTATTTTAGGGATGTTACAAATCTAACCCCCTTAAGGTGAATCTCGCCCTCGAGATTCGGATTGGCTAGCAAATAGGTGAGGGTGGTCTTTCCGAAGATCATCTTCTCTTTCCCATGTTGCTTCCTCTTCGAAATGATGATTCCACTTCACTTTGCAGAACTTGATAGTCTTAGTCCGTGTGACTCTTTCTGCAGTCTCAAGAATCTTGATAGGTTTCTCTTTATAAGTGAGATCACTTTCCAGTTGAACCTCCTCCAAAGGTATAGTATCCTTCAAAGAAGTTTCTTCCATTTCTGGATGACATTTCTTAAGTTGACTCACATGAAACACATTATGGACAGAGATTACGGCGTTCAATTTCATAGGCAACTTCTCCTTTGCGACTCAGAATCTTGAATGGCCCAACATATCTTGGTGCCAATTTTCCTTTGACTCCGAACCTCTTCACTCCACGAAGTGGTGACACTCTAAGATAAGCTCTATCACCGACTTCGTAGGTGACTTCTCTACGCTTAGGATCTGCGTAGCTTTTCTGTCGGGACTATGCTATCTTCAACCTGTCCTTAACCAACTTGACTTTCTCCTCGGCTTCTTTGATAAGATCTGGTCCGAATAAACTTCTTTCTCCCACACCATTCCATAACAATGGGGTGGTACACTTTCTTCCGTAGAGAAACTCAAATGGTGCCATCTCAATGCTGGCTTGATAGTTGTTGTTATAAGAAAATTCTACGTAAGGCAGACTTTCATCCCAACTGGCTCCATAGTCTAAGGCACATGCTCTCAACATGTCTTCAAGAATCTGATTGGTCCTTTCTGTCTGTCCATCAGTTTGAGGATGAAAAGCAGTACTGAATTCCAACCTCGTTCCCAATGACTCATGTAGTTGTCTCCAAAAATGGGAAGTGAATTGAGTTCCCCTATCAGAGAACAATACTCTTGGGCACTCCATGCAGAAATACAATTCTACTCATGTAGATATTAGCCAACTTAGCACTTGTATAGGTTGTCTTCACGAGTATGAAATGAGCCACTTTAGTTAGGCGATCCACTACTACCCAAATAGAATCATATCCTGATCTGGTTCTTGGTAATCCGGTAATGAAGTCCATACCAATCTTGTCCCACTTCCAATCAGGAATAGGTAGTGGTTGAAGCAAACCTGCTGGTTTCTGATGTTCCGCCTTCACTCTACTACACACATCACACAAAGCAATATGTTCGGCGATGTCCTTCTTGAGATTATTCCACCAAAATCTTTCCTTCATGTCCATGTACATTTTGGTGTTACCCGGATGAATGGAATACGGTGAGTTGTGTGCTTCTTGCAAAATCAGTTTCCGTAGCTCCGGATCTTGTGGAACACAGATACGTTTCCCATGCCGTAACATACCCTGTTCGTCTTCATGGAACCCTTTGGCTTTTCCTTTGCCAATATTTTCTTTAATCTCTTCGATTTCTTTATCAATCTTCTGGGCTTCTTTGATCTTGTCCAACAAAGTGGGTTGAACATCCAAAGACATGAGATGTCCTTCAGGCACAATCTCTAATCTGAGTTTTCTGAATTGGGCACACAAATCATCTGGCAATTCTCCTTGCCATTCACAAAAACCTTACGACTTAGAGCATCTGCTACAACATTTGCTTTACCGGGGTGGTATTGCAAAATTAAGTAATAGTCCTTAATGAGTTCTAGCCATCTTCTTTGTCTCATATTAATTTCCTTCTGGGTGAAGATATACTTCAAACTCTTGTGATCTGTGAACACTTCACAACGCTTTCCCAAAATATAGTGCCTCCATGTTTTGAGTGCATGGACGACAGAGGCTAACTCTAAATCATGAGTAGGGTAGTTCACTTCATGAGTTTTGAGTTGTCTCGAGGAATACGCCACAACTTTTCCTTCTTGCATAAGTACTGCACCCAAACCATGATGAGATGCATAACAATATACTTGGAAATCTTTTTCCAAGTCAGGCAAACACAAGACTGGTGCTGTCACAAGTCTCTTCTTCAATTCCTGAAAGCTGAGTTCACAACCTTCAGACCAAGCAAACTTCTTGTCTTTCTTTAGTAATTCCGTCATGGATTTAGCTACCTTGGAGAAATTCTCAATGAACCTTCTGTAGTAACCTGCTAAGCCAAGAAAACTACGAACTTCTTTCACGGACTTGGGAGATTCCCATTCCATTACAGCTGAAACTTTAGCAGGATCAACTGCTACACCATCCTTTGTCATAACATGTCCAAGAAATCCAACTTCATTCAACCAGAATTCACACTTGCTGAATTTGGCATAAAGTTTATGTTCTCTTAACTTCTCAAGTATCAAACGCAAATGTCCTTCATGCTCTTCTTTGCTCTTGGAGTAGACTAAAATGTCATCGATGAAGACGACAACAAACTTGTCAAGGAATTCCATGAACACCTTGTTCATCATATTCATGAAGTATGCTGGAGCATTGGTCAAACCAAAAGGCATTATGGTATACTCATACAATCCATACCTTGTAGTGAACGCTGTCTTGGGTATGTCTTGTTCTCTTATCTTGAATTGAAAATAGCCTGACCGGAGGTCAATCTTTGAGAACACACAAGCTCCTTCTAGTTGATCAAACAAGTCATTGATTCTAGGCAAAGGGTATTTGTTCTTGATAGTTACCTCATTGAGTGAACGGTAATCTATGCATAACCTTTGACTTCTATCTTTCTTCTCCATGAACAAAACTGGGGCTCCCCAAGATGAAGAACTTGGTTGAATAAATCCTTTCTGCAACTGTTCTCCAAGTTGTTTCTTGAGTTCTTTCAGTTCATCAACTAACATTTTATAAGGTCTCTTTGCTATTGGTCCAGATCCTGGTACCAAATCTATAAGAAACTCCACATCTCTATCTGGTGGCATTCCCGGCAATTCTTCCGAAAACACATCCGGATACTCACTCACAATTGGCACACTGTCTATGCTAACCCCCTTAAGAGAATTTAGCATACTCCTTCTTGCTTCAAAGTTGGTCTTGAATCTGATCCTTTTATTTTCTGGAGTTGTGAGTGAGACAGTATGGTTGGCACAATCTATCCCTCCCTTGTGCTTATTCATCCAATCCATTCCCAAAATGACATCCAATCCTTGGGAGTTTAGAATTATCAAGTTAACGGGAAACTTATACTTCCCAAATTCTATGACTAGATCATGACATCCTGAATTCACTATCATTTCGCCACCAGGAGAACTTACTTTTATAGGACACCCAATAGTTTCTACCGGCAGTTCATTTCTTTCAACAAATGCTCTTGATATGAATGAATGAGATGCACCAGTATCAAAGAGAACAAATGCTGGAACAGAATTGAGTTTGAACTTACCAAAGCAAGATCAGGCTCCTCATAGATTTCCTCCACATTGATGTGGTTCACCTGTCCCTTCTGAAAAGGGTTGGGCTTGTTGGGTCCTTCAACTTTCTTTTCTGGGCATTCATTTGCATAATGCCCCATTTTTTGCACTTGAAGCATTCAACCTGACTAATGTCCTTCTTGATAGGCTGACTTCCACTTCCACTTCCATTACCACTGTGGTGGCTCTTGTATCCACCCTTGTGGTTCTTGTACTTGTCATTGTTATGACTACGGTGATGCTTGTTGTCATGACGGTTGTGGTTGTGGTGCTTGTTGGATTTCCCATGCTTGTGGGATCCTGAGCTTCCACTATCATCATAATGGGAACGTTTGTGTGACGATCCCGAGCTGTGCTTGTCTGAGTGCTTTCTCTTTCTGCTTTCAACTTGTTTTATTTTGTTCTCCAAAATAGTAGCCTTGTCACAGAGAGACTGATAAGTGGGAACATAGGCCACAGCCAACTGCAGATTCAGTTCATCATTTAACCCTTCGAGGAACTTCTCTTTCCACTTAGCATCAGTGTCAACTTCATCCGATGCATATCGCGCCAGATTGTTGAACTCCTCAATATATTCAGCCACGCTGCGGTGGCGCTGCTTCAGGTTATGGAACTCCTTCTTTTTCAGACTCATCACTCCAGATGAGATATGAGTAGTACGAAAGCCATCCTCAAAGATAGCCCATGTCACATCATCTATGGGAGTGGTGATCTGGAAGTTATCCCACCAAGTGGCGGCTGGTCCTTCTAGCAAATGTGCTGCAAATCTGACCTTTTCAGCATCCGTACAGCCCACGGTTACCAAGTCCTTGTTCACAGAGCGTAGCCAATCATTGGCCACCATGGGATCAATCGTCCCTAAGAACTTTGCTGGCCTCAATCTCAAGAACCTGGTAAGCATGTCAAAACCCGGTGGGTTGTTGTTGTTATTGTTGTTGTTTTGGTTCTGGATGAACGTCGTCATCATCTGCATTAGCTGAGTTTGAGCGGTCATCATTTGCTGCATTTCTGGAGTGATGTTGTTGTTGTTGGGGTTGGGGTTTGCACGACGGGGAGGCATCTGTGGTTTGTTCAATAGAGATAAGAATGAGATACCCATAGATGCTTTGATGCACATTACATCACATAAACAACACAAGGCATGCAACATATAGATAAAGGTTCAACAACAAGATAACAAGTTCGCAAAGTAGAACACACAAGTAGCAAGCCATCCACATGTCGGATGGTCAAATAACAAGTTCTCAAACAACAAGTACGATAATAAATGATAAATGAGTAGTCAAATCTACTCCTCGGCATCAACCTCCTTCTCGACAAAGGTAAGACCTGCGTTCTCCATCGCGGTCTTGTATTCCTCGACACTAGTGGTCAAGGTCTCTATCTTGGCTTTGAGAGCCCTCTTCTGGGAACGAAGCCTCTCAATCACCGTCTGCTGTTGCTCGAGCTCGAAGTCCTTGGACTGCAGTTCCTCAGTCATGTCCCGGATCTTCTTGTTTCTATCCTGGACTCGCTTCTCCTGACTCTTTAACTTCCTGTCCTGGCTCTCGAATTTCGCCTCCATCTCCTTGACTATCTCATCTTGCTCCGCGAAGAGCTTGTCCTTCTCGCGAAGCTACACCTGGAGTTCGTCATTGTTGAGCATGACGTTGGTCCTATCAGTGTCCACGTGCCTAATGAGAGACTCTAAGTCCTGGAGATACAGACGAATCGGCTCTGCTGTGTCCCTCGAATCGTCCTCGAAGTCGATGGACTCTCCATCCTCATCACGCTCATCAAGACGTGGAAGTGAGTACCTCTAACCTGGGAGTGTCTCCCTAGCGTACGCCCTATCGATCTGCATAACTACCTCAAGGCCTCTCTCCTTGTCATCATGCATGAGCTTGAAGATGATGGCCTCTGTGGTAGGCTCTGTCTGGCGTCCGGGCTGGTTGACCTTGAAGCCCCAAAGTTCTTTCCTCTCAAACTTGGTGAGGGGAAGCACCATGATGGTAGGAAGAGGGAGATTGAGCAAAGTAGTAAGCTCAATGATACGAGGACCAAAGCTGGTAACCTGGAACTCCTCAACAGTGCTAATGGTAACAGTAGACATCTATTTATAAGATAGAAAAGTTAGAACAACACAATTCAAGATAAACAAAAGACAAAACATCACATACATATCCTTGGAAATCAAAACACACAAGTCATGGCATACATGGATCCATTACAACAACCAAGGTTCAACTTATTTTAAAGTCACATTTTGGAAAATAAGGTGATAAGTGGTGGTCCAACTAACATAGTACGTTTACAATCCTATCTCACTGGATCTGTTGGCTAACACAATGTTTCTAGAAGCAATCAGCCTATCTTGCTCACATGACTCCATCACTAAGTCTATAATGTCTCCTCTTAAGATTTGGTTGGTAGCTTCCAACTCTTGGGTATGTTTCTTCTCTTCCTTTAGTTCATTTTGGAGGTTGAGCATTCTGCACTTGACTCTATCACCAAGTTCTTTGATGGTCCTCCAAGCTGCATCCCTTGCTGATTCAAAGAATGTAGTGTGCACCACTGAATTTGTGAACATGCAGAATCCTTTTTCCTGGTGGTTGTCTTCCTTGTTTTTATACAAGTGAAGTTGCACCCACCAGTATTCCACTCCTTCATCCATCACAGGAAAACCTTTGTACACAGCTGCACCTTGTATCTCCAATGCAACCATGAGGTCCTTGAGAGCTTTGGGGAATTCTGTCTCACACTCCAAAGTCATTGTCATGAGTGGTCCTTTCCTTACGGCTTCGTTGGAGTTCATCTACAAATGGAGATGAGAGAGAAGATTAGAAAAGTTTTACGAGAAGAATAGACAAGTGTAGAAGTTGATGAAAATTTTTCCTTAGTGGTTTCCAATCCTAGGGTCATAATCCTACAGGCAACACAGTGCTCTGATACCATCTGTAAGATCCCTCCTTTATAAAGGAAAAGGATCCCTGTGATTGCAATGCTAGTCCCTGGATCAGTGCTAGCATCCACAGTTTAAGATGAAGTACACAGATACAAAGGTCATTTATTACAGCCATTCCAGAGATAAACATAGTCTTTACAACTCCAAGGCCACAGGCCTAATACAAGAGTTTGAATAAGTAAATAAATAAAAGTCTTCATCTTCATGTGCCACAGGCAAACATGTTGAGTGTAGACTCATGACACCTAATCCTCATCAGAGTAACCTGCAACATCACAAGTTACAACCACAGTGGGTCAATACATTGGAATAGTATTGGCAAGTGATACCTTAGTATAATTTAGGTGGTCTAGATACTATATGCAATTTTGGCTAAGTGTAGCTTGGCTTGCTTTGCTCAAAATAGGTTTTGCCTATTAGTTGAAATCACTAAGTTTTTCTTTGTCAAAACTTTCCCAAGGAACCACCAATAGACATTGAGGTCCTTCACCCTTGTTCACCCACAAGTTTTTACTTAGAAATTGGGATGAGGAGATTCTTGATAGCTTCCATGTCTTGATGCTCTAGTTGTCCATTGCCATGGACTTGGCTAAGTACTTAGATTCTTCCATCTGCAGAGGTTGTGCACTTTTCCCACCAGACTTGGTTTCACCAAGACAGGATCTTTCAGAAGCCTTCCCTTAGACCAAATGGACGCGTTCCAACCTATCATCCCACTACCACCATCTGTCCAAATGGCTAAGTTCTAGCAACCTATGTGATCCAGGCAGAGCCCATATTGCCAAGTGGCTGCACTACAAGCTTCTTAACATATGGCCTCTAAAATCTCTTTGTTCCTGGGTGGCTTACCACAAGTGAGATACACAAGGTAAACCATAGAAATGGGCCTTGTGTAACCACTCAACATAAACCAAACCTTCCATTCCACCCAGGTGTTTCATTAACGTAGTTGTTTTATTAGGTAAAACACAAGTCCAAAGACTTAGAAGTATTTTCATCATAGCATGTATATTTCACCAACCCTTGTTTGCTACTAGATAGGCTAAGCATGGCATAGATAGTAACTTAACTTAGAAATTCCCTAGCATTTCTACAACTACTAGGATTTCCTAACAAGGCATATAAGCAAAATAATATCATGCAAGACTTAGCAAAAACATTTCTAATGCTTAGTATAAAACATGGGATAAAAATATTCATGAAGTACCACTTGCCTTGGTAGTTGGGAGAGTAGCACTCCTCACAATCACAATCACTAGCACCAAAATCTACACAAAGAATGGTAGCAACAAATTACACACAAAATATATACAATCAAAAATACATGCATGCATGCAAGATGATATGTGATGATTTTTAAAACTCAACAAAGCAAGTATACAGTACTGATTCATAAACAAGTCAAAATCTTGCCAACCACAATTATTTAAACCCTAATTCAATTCCTAAACATTTCATAAACTCTAATTAGTCCTACAAACGTTTCTGCAAATAAAACCTCTTTAACAGAAGCAAAACTTTAAACACATTGCATAATTAGAAAGAGCTTGCTCTACTGATTCCAACGGTATAAAATTTGTCAAATTCTAACGTGGGGATCAAAAGTTATAGCCCAATCAAATTTGAATAACAATCAGATTCAAATCCAGTTTTAAATCTAAACCACTGCCACGCGGCGCTATTCTATTGGCCGGTACTGCTTCGCGTCGGATCGTGCTCTGCGAGCCGTAGGATTTAAGTTAGATATAGTGGCTCAGATGCGCTCGTACCTCTTCGTTTAAGTTCTAATCTTAACCGCAAGATCTACATCTAACGGCCACAATCCAGTTGACCACAGATAGGCGGCGCTGGCGGCGGCGACTGGTGGCGGCGTCTCTGTCAGAGTTGTTGCCAGCGTTCTAGGTCGCGTGGGAGAGGGGGAAGGGGCTTACCGTGCTCGCCGTGTGCTGCTAATGCTCAAGGTGTGCTTCGTTGGCGAAGGGGCACGCAGAGGTGGTCGCTGGAGCTTGTCGGAGTCATGCACGGCGTCGGGTGGTTGCAGACAAAGTTGTTGCCGACGCTCTGGGCCTTCCTAGTACCAACCAGAGGCATCAGTAGCTGTGCAAGGACAAGGCGAACCTAGTCGTATGCGAGAGAGGTCAAGAGGCGCTCAGTGCTTACCGCAATCGATCGCCGGAGAAGAAGAAAGCGTCAGGCACTTGTGGTCGTCGTCGTTGGCGAGTCTCCATACGGTCCTAGCATGCACCAATAGGGTGAGAAGATGCGCATGGTTGTCGTGATCATTCTGGCAAACTTAGACAGCAAGGGGTGACGGGGTCTTACCGGAATCGCACGCCGGAGATCGTCGGAGCTGCGGCGGTATGGGCAAGACTACGGGCAGCCTGGTGGCGTGGAGAGGAAATTGAGTGAGGGGAAAGACTCGCGGTGCAGAGGAGCTTAAGTAGGCAGGGGATCGACAGGAAACGCCTACGGATTCAATGGTAATTACGCCGCGTGATCAACGCCAGCAACGGCCCGCGGTGACGTGTTCTTCGCGAGATTTGGGGAAGACGATGGTGACGTGGACGGGGCCCAGTTGTCAGCGAGAGAAACAGAGGGGGGTGGGGTCCTAGCTTCAGTCACTCGATGGGTGCGTCTGCGAGTGAGAGAGGGAGAGAGGGAACCCGGGTGGGCTTAGTGGCCTGCTTTCTCAATTGGGCCAAAAGACTGGCGCTGGCCCTTTTCTATTTCCTTTCTCTTTTTCTTTTTCTGTTTTGAATTTCTGGAATGAATTTCAAATGGTTTCAAAAGCTTTTTGAATTCAAACTTTTCAGGATTTTGTAGGGTGCAACATTCACACTTCTGGGCATAAAATCAAGTGGTTACTTTGAATTAGCTTGGTCATTTAGAATAAAATAAAAATAAATAGTGACATAGCATTTGATTTGGAAATGTTTTGAAAATGGTTTTGAAACCACATTTGTTCTATGAATTTTTGTCCAAACTCCACATTCAATCCAATCAACAAGGAAGCCAACAAAACTTGGTTTAAAACACTTATGCTCTCAATTGAGAATGGTTATTTGATTTAAGTTTGCTCACATAAAATAATAGCACTATGTGCTTCTGTTTTCTTGAAAATAGTTGGAAAATGATCTCAAAATTATATGCATGCATGAATGATATGCAATCTTTCAATTCATGATTTTAGGGATGTTACATACTAATTATTAAATTTCACAGAGTAAATAGAGTTTGCTGAAAGTTTGCAATATGACTTTAAACTTTAGATTGACACTCAACACAATACGATTCCAGTTCATAAAGTAAATATCCAGAATTCTATAGTTCTATTATATCAATTACAACTAATCATAAGGTGGTGAATGAATGCCAATGACTACAACAAATTATGCAAATTCACTTTGATTTAATTTATGATAAATTGAGTTCTACTAATCCAAATTAGAAATAAACTCCCACTCAAAAACGACATCCCTCGTGTCTTTTTGGTGATTACATGAACCAAATCCACTACACCAAGTCCGATCATCATGTGAGTTGGTGTAGCTTCAAAGGCGAGCATCCATATGGTCATCATATCAAAACATATGACTCATTCTTAACCTTTTGGTCCGTGTTCAAAGGCCATGTCTGTACATGCTAGGCTCGCCAAGTAAGAACCTTAGTATTCGCGTGTGTAAAATTTTCTTACACCTGAGATATGCTCGTGGATTCAAGTACACCCGATCATCACATGATGTCTTGAAGCGGCAAAACATAGTCGGTGCATACTTAAGGAAGAACACATTTTTATCTTGATATCTAAATGAGGGATCATCTTATTATGCTAATAAAACGGCAAACTAGCAATATAAGATGCAACAAACATCTTATGTGAAAAGTGAAATGATATGGTCCTTGCACTTGATCGTTATCATGTGCATCCTGGTATGATCTCCATCATTCCTTTATGTATAAGGCCAAGGTCTATGGAACTTACACGTTATGTGTGTTGTTGATAGGCCCAATTTGCATCACCATTCTATATCATAATTTACCTCTATTCATTGATATTTGTCTTATTATGAGGTAGTACTTATGGCTTTTCATCTATTTATGCATGTTGGATGATTCCTAGAGGATGGACTACCGGAGTCTGGATTCTGATGGAAAAGACGGTGTTTCGGTGCAATTTCGCGAAGATCAGAAAAATACCAGAAAAATATGGAAACGTATTATTTTACCAGAAGACGAAGGAAGCCAGAAGGAGGAGCGAAGGGGGGCCTCAGGGGGCCCGAACCCCTAGGAGCGGGCCCACCTGACCCCACGCCTAGGGTGGGTTTGGCCCACCTGTTCGGCCTCCGACTCCGCCCCTTCGCCTATAACTTCCCCATGGAATCCTAACACCAAGGGAGCGATCACAGATAGACTTCCGCCGCCCCTGGGAGGCGGAAAACACCGAGAGAGAAAGATCTCTCCGGCAGACAGATTTTTGCCGGGGGAATTCCTTCCCGGAGAGGGGAGACCGTCGCCATCAACACTGTCATCAAGCTAGGCTTCATCAGGATCATCATCTACTCCAGCACCATCATCATCACTCCGTCCCGCTGTAACAATTGTGTTGGATATTTCTTAGTTCATTAGGGGAAACTTTCCTGGTGTTAATTACTATTGTAGTTGATGCTTGTGCGTGGAACCATTGGATTATTGTTTATGTTCATATTGTTATCCATTATCATATCATATTTGATCTTGATCCATATGATGTCTCGTGAGTAGTTCGTTTAGTTCTTGAGGACATGGGAGAAGTCATGTTGTTAGTAGTGAATCTTTGATGAGTTATTATTCAATGGTTTCGTATTTAAGTTGTGGTACTATTCTTCTAGTGGTGTCATGTTGTCACATCCCAAGATTTTCCAAATCTTGTAATGTGAAAAATAAATGAATAAAATAAAACTTTGTTGATTTTCAGATCCAGAAGAAACTTTTGAATCCAATTGGAAAACCTTCAAACCAATTTGGGTCAAATAAAACCTAAAGGGATTTAAAAAGTTAAAACATTTAATAAAGGAAAATAAAATATTTTGGAAACACTATTTTGGATCTTTAAAATAAAGAGTTTTGGTTTTCAAAAGGAAAGGTAGATTTATAAATAAGGATTATTTTATAAAACCAAATTAAACCTTGGCCAAGACCTGGAAATAAAAGGTTTTACCATTTTAATTAAAACCTCAAAACTTATTAAATTATTTTAAATAAGTCTTCCAAGTATTTTATATTCTCAAATGAAACCTACTGAAGTGTTTTGGTATTATTTTAGATTTCAAAATAAAGATTTCAATAAAACAAATCCTATTTGAATTAAATGAATAAGGTCTATTCATTTAATTGTTATTGGACCCTAAAATAAAATGTTATTTTATTTTAAACAAGTATTTCAAGTATCTTATGTTTTCAAATAAAACCTACTGATTTAGTTTTGAAAATATTTGGATTTCAAATAGAGATTTTATTAAATAAATCAAACCCTATTTGATTAAATAACTAAAGGACCATTTTATTTAATTAATGAATGGATCCTAAAATGAATAAAAATATTATTTTATTTTTGGATTTGGTTTATGTTGTTAAACAGAACCAAAAACTTACTACAAGTGTGGTGATTGTTTGAATTGTTTGAATGTTTGAATAGTTGATTGAAATTCAAAACAGAAAATATATTTGGAAAAAAAAAGATTCAGACAAAAAAAATAGAGCAGCCCACCATCTGGCCCAGCTCCAACCCAACAGCCCACCTAGCCCACCTCACCCTCGCCCCCGAACCGTTTTTCTTCACCGCAGAAGCAACCCGCGTAGACACCGACCGGTGGACCCTCCCCCTCACTCCCTCTCTCGCTGCCAGAGGACCCCGCAGACACGCTGTCATCTTCCCCACCCCCACGACCTGTTCTTCCTCCCCTCGTCACCGTTGCAGGCTTTGATTTCGCGGCATGAATTCGTCTTAACGCGGCCACCATTACTCGCAGCGACCATGCACATTTAAACGCCAGCGCATCCTCTCTCGTTCCCCTCTGACTCCTCCCTCAAGCACGCCCCCAGGCCGAGGAATTTTGCCCTACACTCCCTCTGTCTCCGACGACCCTCCTCGCCGATTCCGGCCAGCACACACCCCCTCCTGCCTCCTCGAGCATGCAGCTGTGATCAGCATCCCCCAGTGGAACTTTCTGCAGTCGCAGCTCGCTCGCGCGCGTCCCTGAGCGTCGGCAACATCTACCCCGAGCCAGCGCCGCCGTCTGCTCCAACTGCGGCGACGTTCCCCGGTAAACCTGACCACCCCTCTCTTCCCCGTGGACACAATGATGATTGTCATGCTCTTGCGAACTTAACAGTGTCTCCCGTTTGTCCTCGGGTGCCCCCTATCCTCGCCTTCGACGACCTCCAGGACCGCCCGAGGCCCAGCTCATCTCCGGCGAGCAATCCCAACTGTCCCTGAGCGCCCCTCGATGGACAAGCCATACGTTGAGCATCAGCACGACGTCATGAACGCGGTGAGCTTACTCTTTCCCTTTCTCGCTTCCTGCCTCGCTAGCGCCGCCACCATCTGGCCGCTCTGCCGCTCGCCGTTGACCTAGCGCCGCCAGTCCTTGGCCAGGCAGCAGCAGCCGTCCGATATCGATCGGGTGGATGTGATAGAATCACTTAATAGCGAAGGGGTATGCGCTCAGTACCACACGATCTGACTTGATCCAACGCGCCAGAGCAGTCGATCCACGCGAAACGTTTTCGACGAATAGGAGTCCGACGCGTGTCACTGGTTTGAGTTAAAACAGATTTTTGAATCAGATTTAATTGCAAACTTGAAACCTTTGTAACTTTCAAACCACACGTCCAAAAATTACAAATTTTATACCGTTGGAATCAGGAGAACAAGCCCTAGCCAACCATACCTTTTGTTTAGCAAAAAGCTTCTGAAAAAATGATTGTTTTTGCAGAAACATTTGTATGCTTGTTAAGGTTGTGAAAATTGTTTAAAAATGAATTTGGGGGTAAAATCATTGGCAATTGGTGAGATTTGAACCTACTAACATTAGGAAACACTTTGTGGATTCAAAAATGAATTTGGTGAAACAAAATAATGATTCTTTGATTTAAAACCATTTCTAGTCAAATAGAAATGTTGTTTATTTATTAAAAATGGTTTTGAAAGAAAACCTTTGGAAAATGTTTTGTTTTAAACTCACTGACCCCAAACCCCAAGTTTTGTGAATTGAAAACATATTTGGTGAACCCTATAGGTTAAATGCCTTAGTAAAAATATTTCTACACCACATAAAATGATACTTTGTTTTTAAAATGGTTTATGAAGTGAAATCTTTTGCAAATGACTTTGCCACCTTACAAAATGACCAATATGTGTTTTCAAATGTTTATGACTCATTAGGAACCACTTTTTCAAACAAAACAAAGCTTGGCATGTTTGCATGCATTACTTTGACTTTATGATTTTATGTGTGTTGTTTTGCTTGATTGGTAGATTGAGTTTGTGCCTTGCTTGATTGAATTGTAGTGACTTGAAGAGTGTGATTGTTGCAAGGACAAGGAGTGAACCTATACCCTCTACCAAAAAGGCAAGTGATGCTTCATACTTTTTGTCCCATTACTTTCTCTATGCATTAGTGATTTTCTCTAAGTAAAACTTGCATGGAACTTTTGCTAAGTGTAAACCTTGCTTTAGGAAAACCTAGTAGATGAAACCTTATTGGATTACTTCCTAAGTTAATACTCCTACTACTATCATGCTTAGCTTAGCTAATAGAAAACAAGGGTGGAAATATATTTCATACTATGGAAAAGTTTCTAAGTCTGAGGACTTGTGTTTTTGTTTAATAAAATAACTAAGTTAATGAACTACCTGGATGGAATGGAAGGAATGGTTTGTGTTGAGTGGTTCACAAGGCCCATGTCTATGGTTTACCTTGTGTATCTCACTTGTGGATGGCCACCCAGGAACAAAGAGATTTGAGATGTCAAATGTTGAGAAGCTTCAAGTGCAGCCACTTGGCATTATGGGCTCTGCCTGGATCATATAGGTTGCATGAACTTAGCCATATGGATAGTGGGTGGTAGTGTTTGATAGGTTGGAACGCGTCCATTTTGGTCTAAGGGAAGGCTTCTGAAAGATCTTGTCTTGGGAAACCAAGTCTTGTGGGGAAAGTGCACCACCTCTGCAGAGTGTAAAACCTAAGTACTTAGCCATGTCCCTGGTAAAGGACAATTTGAGCATCAAGACATGGAAGCAATCAAGGATCTCATCATTCCAATTTCTAAGTAAAACTTGTGGTTTGAACAAGGGTTAAAGGATCTACAATCTTTGATTGAGAAAAATGATTTTGTCAAGACAAAAACTTAGTATTTTCAAAATGATAAGGAAAATCTATTTTGAGCAATGCAATCCTCAACTCCACTTAGCCAAATGCATATAGATGATAGACTCCACTATACTACCATAGTATCACTTGCCAATACAATTCAAATGTATTGACCCTTGTGGCTGTAACTTGTAATGTTGCAGGTTTGATTGATTTTAGTGAAGATTGAATGTTTAGGATTACAAAGTCTACAACCAACATCTGCCTGTGGCACTTTTGAAGATGAAGGACCCATGACTATAGATATTCCGCTGCAATGTAATGTAATAGCCAAATGAGCTATGTATGATGTAATAAAATTATGTTATTCCTGGTTATAAAGTTATATTATGACCTTTGTTTCTTGATATTACATCTTAACTGTGGATGCTAGCTATTGATCCAGGGACTAGCATTGTAAACACAGGGGACTCTACCTCATTGAAGGTTGAGACCTCTACAGATGGTATCAGAGCATTGTGTTGCCTGTAGGATTTGTAAACCTAGGATTGGACAAAAACCCTTAGAAAATGTAGGAGTTATATTTGTTCCAAAACTTATTTACAAACAAACTAGTCAAACTCTTTCCTCAACCATTTTGGTTTCAACTCTACATCTCTTCTACTTCAACTTGATGGAAAAACCTACCCCATGGCCAAAGACTACACCATGAGCAAAGGACTTCATCAACTCTAATGACTTCAACTTCTTCAACTCTAATGACTTCAACATCTTCAGCATATTCACCAAGGACCTCCAACTTGGATACCACTAAGGACTACAAGATAGACAAGGAAATCTTTCTCAAGATTTAGAGACTAAGGGAATGCAAAAATTTGAAGGAGATCATTTCACTTGAAGTTTTGTGACCAAGAATTTTCCCAAGGAAGCCATGAACTCATGCAAGAAGGAATCAACCAAGAGGGAAGGAATGAATTCAAGTAAACCATATAGATGGACCACCATATTTAGTTTAAGTCAAACACACCAACTTATGTGGTGCAACAAAAAATATTTTTGGTTGCCTAAAAATATGCTTGAAACTTGTTGTTGAGTGGAATAATTATTTGTGATTGCTTACACATTGCTTGAGTGAATTGTGATGTGTGTGATTAGAATTATTACCTTAGAAATATCTTGCCTATTCTAATCCCAATCCAAACCAAACAGATGACTTCTCCAAGAAACTCCAACATCAAGGATGGTGACAACAACAACAACAACAACAATAGCCAAGAGGACAACATAAGAGAACTCATAGCAACCCAAAACCAGTTGAGCCAAGAAACAACTCAGCTTTTAGCCAACAACAATGGATTAGACCCAGCCATACAAAGAATTTTGAAACTTCAATCCCAAATGTTGCAAGGATTGGTTACTCAAATGATCAACATGAGAGAAAACTTTTCCCAAGGAGCTAATGACAACAAGGATGACAAGGATATTATTCTAGAGAGAACCCAAGCTTGCATTGTCTATGAAGTCAAGAATCATGCACCCAAGGAACATGAAGATCAATGCCCCAAGAAGAGACAAAGATCTCCCACTCATGAAGAACATGAACTAGAAGAACTCCTTGCTTTGGAGAGACCCAAAAAGAAGAAGAAGAAGAAATGCCCCAACACTAGCAAGAAGGATGTTACTCAAGTGCAGTGTTTCAAATGCAAAGAGATGGTACACTATGCCAATGAGTGCCCACAAAAGAAGAAGAACCAAGGAAACAAACAAGAGGGAATGGTACCAAAGGAAAAGAAAGATATCAGCCAAGTGATATGTTTCAAATGCAAGGAACCAGGCCACTATGTAAAAAATTGTCCAGAAAAGATGATGAACAAGTTGAACAAGCCTATGGAAAATCTCAACCTTGGCCCATGAGAGTGTGGAAACAAAGGACTCAATGCAGATGCTTTCCAGAGAAGTTACCCCAGGATCCCAAGCAAGCCAAGATGTAATTTAGTTTGAAAAATTTTAAGGGTGGTAGTACCCTAGTTGTTTTGAGCCAACTTGTAACCCTAGCCTTCCCAAATCTCGGGACGAGATTTATTTTAAGGGTGGTAGCCTGTCACATCCCAAGATTTTCCAAATCTTGTAATGTGAAAAATAAATGAATAAAATAAAACTTTGTTGATTTTCAGATCCAGAAGAAACTTTTGAATCCAATTGGAAAACCTTCAAACCAATTTGGGTCAAATAAAACCTAAAGGGATTTAAAAAGTTAAAACATTTAATAAAGGAAAATAAAATATTTTGGAAACACTATTTTGGATCTTTAAAATAAAGAGTTTTGGTTTTCAAAAGGAAAGGTAGATTTATAAATAAGGATTATTTTATAAAACCAAATTAAACCTTGGCCAAGACCTGGAAATAAAAGGTTTTACCATTTTAATTAAAACCTCAAAACTTATTAAATTATTTTAAATAAGTCTTCCAAGTATTTTATATTCTCAAATGAAACCTACTGAAGTGTTTTGGTATTATTTTAGATTTCAAAATAAAGATTTCAATAAAACAAATCCTATTTGAATTAAATGAATAAGGTCTATTCATTTAATTGTTATTGGACCCTAAAATAAAATGTTATTTTATTTTAAACAAGTATTTCAAGTATCTTATGTTTTCAAATAAAACCTACTGATTTAGTTTTGAAAATATTTGGATTTCAAATAGAGATTTTATTAAATAAATCAAACCCTATTTGATTAAATAACTAAAGGACCATTTTATTTAATTAATGAATGGATCCTAAAATGAATAAAAATATTATTTTATTTTTGGATTTGGTTTATGTTGTTAAACAGAACCAAAAACTTACTACAAGTGTGGTGATTGTTTGAATTGTTTGAATGTTTGAATAGTTGATTGAAATTAAAAACAGAAAATAGATTTGAAAAAAAAAGATTCAGACAGAAAAAAATAGAGCAGCCCACCATCTGGCCCAGCTCCAACCCAACAGCCCACCTAGCCCACCTCACCTCCCCAACTGCGTTTTCTTCACCTTGAAGCAACCCGCGCAGACACCAACCGGTGGACCCTCCCCCTCACTCCCTCTCTCGCTGCCAGAGGACCCCGCAGACACGCTGTCCTCTTCCCCACCCCCACGACCTGTTCTTCCTCCCCTCGTCACCGTTGCAGGCTTTGATTTCGTGGCATGAATTCGTCTTAACGCGGCCACCATTACTCGCAGCGACCATGCATATTTAAACGCCAGCGCATCCTCTCCCGTTCCCCTCTGACTCCTCCCTCAAGCACGCCCCCAGGCCGAGGAATTTTGCCCTACACTCCCTCTGTCTCCGACGACCCTCCTCGCTGATTCCGGCTAGCACACGCCCCCTCCTGCCTCCCCGAGCACGCAGCTGTGATCAGCATCCCCCAGCGGAACTTTCTGCAGCCGGCTCGCTTCGGACGTCCTCGAAAGTCGGCAACATCTACCCGAGCCCAGCCGTCGTCGCTTCCAATCGATGTATGTTCCCGGTACCAAACACCCTCTCTTCCCCGTGGACACGATGATGATTGCCATGCTCTTGCGAACTTAACAGTGTCTCCCGTTTGTCCTAGGGTGCCCCTTATCCTCGCCTTCGACGACCTCCAGGACCGCCCGAGGCCCAGCTCATCTCCGGCGAGCAATCCCAACTGTCCCTGAGCGCCCCTCGATGGATAAGCCATACGTTGAGAATCAGCACGACGTCACGAACGCGGTGAGCTTACTCTTTCCCTTTCTCGCTTCCTGCCTCGCTAGAGCTGCCACCATCTGGCCGCTCCGCCGCTCGCCATTGACCTAGCGCCGCCAGTCCTTGGCCAGGCAGCAGCAGCCGTCCGATATCGATCGGGTGGATGTGATAGAATCACTTAATAGCGAAGGGTATCGCTCAGCATCGCGATCTGACTTGATCCAACGCTACTTAGAGCAAATGATCCACGCCAAACGCTGACGAATATATAGGTCCCGACGCTCCGTCACCGGGTTTGAGTTAAAACAGATTTTTGATTCAGATTTAATTGCAAACTTGAAACCTTTGTAACTTTCAAACCACACGTCCAAAAATTACAAATTTTATACCGTTGGAATCAGGAGAACAAGCCCTAGCCAACCATACCTTTTGTTTAGCAAAAAGCTTCTGGAAAAATGATTGTTTTTGCAGAAACATTTGTATGCTTGTTAAGGTTGTGAAAATTGTTTAAAAATGAATTTGGGGGTAAAATCGTTGGCAATTGGTGAGATTTGAACCTACTAACATTAGGAAACACTTTGTGGATTCAAAAATGAATTTGGTGAAACAAAATAATGATTCTTTGATTTAAAACCATTTCTAGTCAAATAGAAATGTGGTTTATTTATTAAAAATGGTTTTGAAAGAAAACCTTTGGAAAATGTTTTGTTTAAACTCACTGACCCCAAACCCCAAGTTTTGTGAATTGAAAACATATTTGGTGAACCCTATAGGTTAAATGCCTTAGTAAAAATATTTCTACACCACATAAAATGATACTTTGTTTTTAAAATGGTTTATGAAGTGAAATCTTTTGCAAATGACTTTGCCACCTTACAAAATGACCAATAGGTGTTTTCAAATGTTTATGACTCATTAGGAACCACTTTTTCAAACAAAACAAAGCTTGGCATGTTTGCATGCATTACTTTGACTTTATGATTTTATGTGTGTTGTTTTGCTTGATTGGTAGATTGAGTTTGTGCCTTGCTTGATTGAATTGTAGTGACTTGAAGAGTGTGATTGTTGCAAGGACAAGGAGTGAACCTATACCCTCTACCAAAAAGGCAAGTGATGCTTCATACTTTTTGTCCCATTACTTTCTCTATGCATTAGTGATTTTCTCTAAGTAAAACTTGCATGGAACTTTTGCTAAGTGTAAACCTTGCTTTAGGAAAACCTAGTAGATGAAACCTTATTGGATTACTTCCTAAGTTAAGACTCCTACTACTATCATGCTTAGCTTAGCTAATAGAAAACAAGGGTGGAAATATATTCATACTATGGAAAAGTTTCTAAGTCTGAGGACTTGTGTTTTTGTTTAATAAAACAACTAAGTTAATGAACTACCTGGGTGGAATGGAAGGAATGGTTTGTGTTGAGTGGTTCACAAGGCCCATGTCTATGGTTTACCTTGTGTATCTCACTTGTGGATGGCCACCTAGGAACAAAGAGATTTGAGATGTCAAATGTTGAGAAGCTTCAAGTGCAGACACTTGGCATTATGGGCTCTGCCTGGATCATATAGGTTGCATGAACTTAGCCATATGGACAGTGGGTGGTAGTGTTTGATAGGTTGGAACGCGTCCATTTTGGTCTAAGGGAAGGCTTCTGAAAGATCTTGTCTTGGGAAACCAAGTCTTGTGGGGAAAGTGCACCACCTCTGCAGAGTGTAAAACCTAAGTACTTAGCCATGTCCCTGGTAAAGGACAATTTGAGCATCAAGACATGGAAGCAATCAAGGATCTCATCATTCCAATTTCTAAGTAAAACTTGTGGTTTGAACAAGGGTTAAAGGATCTACAATCTTTGATTGAGAAAAATGATTTTGTCAAAACAAAAACTTAGTATTTTCAAAATGATAAGGAAAATCTATTTTGAGCAATGCAAGCCTCAACTCCACTTAGCCAAATGCATATAGATGATAGACTCCACTATACTACCATAGTATCACTTGCCAATACAATTCAAATGTATTGACCCTTGTGGCTGTAACTTGTAATGTTGCAGGTTTGATTGATTTTAGTGAAGATTGAATGTTTAGGATTACAAAGTCTACAACCAACATCTGCCTGTGGCACTTTTGAAGATGAAGGACCCATGACTATAGATATTCCGCTGCAATGTAATGTAATAGCCAAATGAGCTATGTATGATGTAATAAAATTATGTTATTCCTGGTTATAAAGTTATATTATGACCTTTGTTTCTTGATATTACATCTTAACTGTGGATGCTAGCTATTGATCCAGGGACTAGCATTGTAAACACAGGGGACTCTACCTCATTGAAGGTTGAGACCTCTACACATGTGAACGTCGACTACATGATACTTCACCATTTATGGGCCTAGGGGAATGCATTGTGTATTTGGCTACTAATCGTGGGGTTGCCGGAGTGACAGAAACCTGAACCCCCGTTAGGACACCTTTTCACAAGGGAGCGTAGGATCTCAGAGTTTAAAGCTGTGGTTAGATTTATATCTTAATTACTTTCCTGTAGTTACGGATGTCTGCAGGGGTTTTAATCACAAGTATGTATTAGTCCAAGAAAGGTCGGTATGTTAGCACAGGTTCACCCACACAACACTTACAACACCAGAGAAGAGTACTCAACTATTTGAAACGAAAGAACTTGATAGAATTCCCATGTGTCCTCGAGAACGTTTGGTCCTTATAAGTATTTCCACCGACTTGTCCTTTGCTAAGATAGGATTGGGCCACTTGCTCCATTTGTCTGTTGTCTTTATTACCTGCTCTTTGTTTTGTTACCTTATCAAAAAACCACTAAAAATCCGTTTGCTAAGTATTCACAGGGATTTCCTGCTCCACACCACTGTTCAGCACCTTCTGCTCCTCATTGGGATCGACACTCCTATTTATCGAAAGTACTGCGATACACCCCCTATACTTGTGGGTCATCAGTTGTAAGAGTATCGACTTATACTTTTACTTACAACATTACCATATCATGACACTAGCCCAGCAACAATCTAAACTAGACGCTTCTAATTTATCCATTGCAAGTTTTACGTGGCTGAGGGTTTAGGAGATAGAATTGTTCTTACCTACAAACATGGAACCACAACGATGATAATCAAATTATTTACAACTCGTTGTAAATCAGATATTGACTATAGTAGGAGATACAGACACCCGCAAGCCACTTATGCAAAACTAGTTGCATGTCAAGCGTGGAACAGGTCTCATGTGCGAGAACATGTAAAGTTTGTCCGGACCGCTTCATCCCACTATGCCACCAATATCCAAAGTACAAGGAAGAAGTAATAACATGACCATCAGTGCCCACATATTCATATGTGTACTACCCGTGTAAAGCATCTATGCATAGATCCGGCTCTGATACCACTGTAGGGTTCGCAGCATAGAAAACAAAAAAATTCCTATGATGGGAACAAGTAAGTACCAAGATCTATCTACGAGATACAAGCAACGGGTGAATATACATCCATAGAATACATACCCTCGAAGACCGAATAGTGTTAACAAGGTTGTAATCGTGGATGATGTAGTCGAATGCTTGTCGATCTCAAGATCGTGATGAAGTCCATCTGGTCCATCCGGTCTAGCACCGCAAAGCAGTGGTGCATCCGTGATTACACAAACGTCTGGGTAACCCGACAACCTCCACGCCCTCGCTCTAGCGAAGCAGTGTAAGCAACAAATCTTTCCATAAAAAGCCACCGGGAACATGTATCTCGCTGATTCGAGACCATGGGGAAATTCTAAAGGGGGAGAGAGATCCTTCACGAGGAGGTGTGAGATGAGAGGAGGGAGTGGGTGCCTTTTATAGGCAAAGGGGGGAAGCCCCCTCCCATGGCGTGGCAGCCATGGAGGTGCCCCCACCTCTTGCACATTCATGTGTGTGGAGCTCCCACTCACATAAATAGCCACCCACTCAAAATTCCACTCACCTCCATTAAATTTCCACCAAATTTAATGCAATCTCTCATTAAATAAAAATCTTTTATTTATTTATTCAGAATTTTGTTAATTACTTGAATTAACAAACATTCACATAAAACCCCTTGCTAGTATTCAATTTCACATGCAGAACCAGTTTTAGCAATTTCAACCGAAACGATTCCGGTGTCTAGTGAAACAAATTCCTATGCTTTATTTTTCTTTCTCTGGCATATCATTTGCTCCGAATGGTGTCGGTATCCATTAATTGTGTCACCCTACGGTTCGCGAATAATGTCGACATGATCTAGACCCCTCTCCGATCAATAATCAGCAGCGGGACCTAGAGATCCGTACTGACTCCCACACATCCAACAATGACTTCTGTGATCGTGTGAACCTTATACGCATGTAACTCAATCCCTTTGTCTCATGATATATTACATGTCTGAGATTCGACCATCGGTATCTCCATACCTATTCTGATCTCGTTACCGACATGTACTCTTTCGTTGTTCCCATGATATAACATTCTAGTGATCAAATCACTTGCTTGCAAGCTAACTAATGTGATATCACCGAGAGGGCCCAGAGTATATCTATCCGTCATCAAGATGGACAAATTCCACTCTTGATCCATGAGCCTCAACATAACACCTTCGTAGCACTGAACCCATCTTTATAGTCACCCTGTTACGGTGTGACATTTGATGTTATCAAGATACTCTTCCGGTGTTAGTGATTGACATGATCTCATGGTCTAAGGACTAAGATTACTTTGTATGATGTTATAGCAATATAAACACAATGACCTTGATCGTAATGCTATACTTCGGATGAATTTTCATCACATCATTCCAACAATGTTGTGACGTCGTTATTAACAACATCCAATATCCATGATCAGGAAACCTTTGATCATCTTGTCAATCAACGAGCTAGTTTATAAGAGAGGCATAACTAGGAACTTTCTATTTGTCTATTAAACACACATGTATTAATGTTTCTGTATTAATACAATTATAGCATGAAAAATAAACATTTATCATAAATAAGGAATATGATAATAACCACTTTATTATTTCCTCTCGGACATATTCCCTTCAATAATTACCTTTGTATCTATGTACTTCATCTTAAACTGTGGATGCTAGCAATTCGATCCATGGACTAGAATTGCAATCATAGGGGCCTTTACCTTAAATGGTGAGGTATTACACTCGTGATCCTTGAGTTCAACTAGTTTTCCATTGATATACCCGTGTCACTCGGGGGGTCGCCGGTCTGCTAGAAAACAAGATCTTATCTATGTATAACAAAGCATCATGTTGTCTGGTCCCTTAATTGGGCAACAAGCATTAGGAATCCCACAGATAGTCAAGCACACATAATATAGTAATTAAAATCAATCACAAATTAATGGAAAATTTATAGGCACGTCACATGTCACCAATCGCTTACAACTCCTAGGCCCAAAGGAACTTACTCACACATGAGAGAAGAAAGCATCATTAATATAATTAAATAAAAGGAGTTCATCTCAATATTACCGTGGATATCCTAAATAAGAATAGAAAATCAATCCAACACAATTCAAGATAGGAAGAAACAATCTCAAACCATAATCTTGCAAGGTGAAGATCTCTCTCTCAAGTACAAGTAATGGCTATGGGGGTGTGGTGGCTAGGAGGTTGAAGATTGTGGAGCGAGATGAAGAACGTCTTCCCCTTCTTCTCTGGATCTCTTCTTTCTCTCTTGTGGATGGAATGGCGGCTGTTGTGTTCTATTTTCACGTATGCCTCCTTCATGAAAGTTGTCCCTTTTGACAAGACAAAGGCGGTGGCAACTATACGGCCAAAACTATATGACCGGAAAAATTCTTCCCGTCGTATAGTTGGTCGTTAAACCTTCTGGTTGTTGTCCTCGTTTGCTTCCAAAAATATACTTGCTTGTTTTCTCCTGAATATTGTATTTTTGTTATTGAAACCTTCTGTTGATGTTCAGAACCTGAAACATATACTAAAAACCAAGTTTTCTTCGCTACCAAAGTATTAGCGTTAGGTAAAGCTAGAAAACCATCAAATCCAGACAAAAACCATCAAGAAAAACCATTAAAAATGTATCAAATCTCACAGCTATCAACTCCCCCAAGCTTAGATGTTGCCTGCCCTCGAGTGACAATAAAATAGAGAAATATAGCGGATATTCGAAACTGAAATCAAGAGACTTACAAGTTTGAACTGGTACCAAATTCTTTTCTTCAGAATTCCTGCAATCTTAAACATGATCATACAAGTATTCACAAGATTGCACTGAGTCCACTTACTAACCACGTATATCTTGCTAGCAAATAAATTATATGCCCAAGAAAGTGTCAATGCAAGGAAAGTGAAACAAATTATTTTGGTTTCTCTCTTTGTTGAGAGGTAAAAGACTTTTTTCTCTTGTTTCTTTAATCAATTAAGAGTACTCAAGTTAGCACCAAAAATATTCAATTTAAGAACAACTCATCTACTCCCATGTCAAAATTTCAAGACTCTCAAAGAACCTTTTTATTTCCTTGCTTTTAAAAAATCGAGGCTCTTCCATAGACGGATTATGCCAATGTTTTTAACATGTTAATTGGGACTGTGTTGCGTATACATGACCATGCCAATAGATAACTGTTGAGCAATAATGGGCCATAGGAGTACTACAACTTCACTTGGAACGTGATATCATGAGGAAACTAAAACTTTTACTCGTCATAGCATTGCATCTACATACGCTTAAATAACTCAATAGTCGAAATCAAGTGGTTTCCCATGTTTAGATCGTTCATTGGCCAGCAGAGTTAGTAGTTCCCCATGGAGCACGACAGTGTTGTAATGACATGCATAAAGCAACATCTTACTTTAATTACTAGAAAAATAGTGGCATAATCTCTACTACTTCAAAGCGTTGATTTTATCAAACAATTCCATTCAAAAGTGCTATCAAGTCTATTACATTAAACTCAATGGGGTTGAGTAGCTTCTAAAATCAAATCCTTTGGGATAAACATGGACTCAAGTCATCTTTTGGATGCTTTTTATTTTTGTAAAAATGTTTGAAATATTTTAACCAAGTTCATTGCTCATTATTTCAAAGCTAAAAAGGAGACACTAGCAAAGGAATAGAATTTGTAAGATAACAAGTCAAGTGGGGAGTGACTCAAGTGCAAGCGAGCAAATAGTTTTATGGTCAATTTAAAATTGTAGAAGGGGTGATGAAAGGAATGTGATACATCCTCTTACTTGATTCATTCTTGTATTTGAGTTGAACCCGGTTATAATTCTCTATTGCCAAGTCACCTTAAATTGAGCAATCTACGCGAGAGACAAAGAAACAAATTTGTAACTATTTTTTGTGTGTTTTTGATTTAGCAATGCAAAACTGAAAGTAAACATGCAATTTTTTAAAGACGCAATTTAAATAAAAATAAGAAATAAAAATATGAATGCAAAGTTTGAAGGTTTTTAAACCTCCCCAAGCTTAGGATGTTGCCAGGCTTAGTTGTTGCCGTCATTCGGCGGCTGGTACAGGTACTGCTGCTAGTAGTTGGGGAAGTTGGTTATGAAGTGGTTCAAGTTGTTAGTGAGGGAACTAACATCCTCACTCACTCCCTGAGGAGTGTGGTCGATTTCCCCAATGTGATGGTTGAGCTTCAGAAATTCTTGATAGGGGATGTCGTTGAACACCTGCTGCTGTTGCTGCTGATTGGGCCATCGGTCCCAGGGTCCTTCCTGTTGCTACTGTTGTCCTTCCCAAGAAGGATTGTACTGCTCCTACTCTCCATGCTACTTTATGTAAGGTCCCCAACCTTTAATAAGGTAGAGATCCCTGTGTTTACAATGCTAGTCCTTGGATCAATAGCTAGCATCCACAGTTAAGATGTAATATCAAGAAACAAAGGTCATAATACAACTTTATAACCAGGAATAAAATAATTTATTACATCTTACATAGCTCATTTGGCTATATCATTACAATGCAGTAGAATATAACAATAGCATGGGGTCGTTCATCTTCAAAGTTCCACAGGCAAACATGTTGGTTGTAGACTTGTAATCCTATTTCAACATACTTCACTAATATCAAACAAACCTGCAACATAACAAGTTACAGCCACAAGGGTCAATACATTTTAATTGTATTGGCAAGTGATACTATGGTAATATAGTGGAGTATATCATCTATATGCATTTGGCTAAGTGGATCTTAGGCTTGCTTTGCTCAAAATAGGTTTTCCTTATCATTTGAAAAACACTAAGTTTTTGTTTGTCAAAATCACCCAAGGCATCTCCCAATAGAAATTGGTTATCCTTCAACCCTTGTTCAGCCACAAGTTTTAACTTAGAAATTTGGATGAGGAGATTCTTGATAGCTTCCATGTCTTGATGCTCAAATTGTCCTTTACCAGGGACATGGCTAAGTACTTAGATTTTACACTCTGCAGAGGTGGTGCACTTTCCCCACAAGACTTGGTTTCCCAAGACAAGATCTTTCAGAAGCCTTCCCTTAGACCAAAATGGACGCGTTCCAACCTATCAAACACTACCACCCACTGTCCATATGGCTAAGTTCATGCAACCTATATGATCCAGGCAGAGCCCATAATGCCAAGTGGCTGCACTTGAAGCTTCTCAACATTTGACATCTCAAATCTCTTTGTTCCTGGGTGGCCATCCACAAGTGAGATACACAAGGTAAGCCATAGAAATGGGCCTTGTGTAACCACTCAACATAAACCATTCCTTCCATTCCACCCAGGTGTTTCATTCACTTAGTTGTTTTATTACACAAAACACAAGTCCAAAGACTTAGAAATATTTTCCATAACATGAATATAATCCACCCTTGTTTTCTACTAGCTAAGCTAAGCATGATAGTAGTAGGAATCTTAACTTAGGAAATTTCTAATAAGGTTTCATCTACTAGGATTTCCCATGGCATAGTTTATACTTAGCAAAAATTCCATGCAAGTCCTACTTTAGAAATATCACTAATGCATAGTGAAAATAATGGGACAAAAGTCAGCATCACTTGCCTTTTTGGTAGAGAATATAAGTTCACTCCTTGTCTTTGCAATGATCACACTCTTCAAATCACTACAATTCAATCAAGCAAGGAACAATTTTAATCTACCATTCAAGTAAGCATCACATAAAATAATAGAAGCAAAGCAATGCATGAAAGCATACCAAAGATTGTTTTATTTGGAAAAGTGGTTTATAATAGGTTATAAACATTTTAAAACACCTATTGTTCATTTTATAAAGTGGCAAAACCATTTGCAAAAGATTTTACTTATAAATCATTTTTAAACCAAATCAATATTTTATGTGGTTGACCAATCACATAAAACTTTATAGGGTTCACCAAATACATTTTTAAATCATAAAACTTGGTGCTTGGTGTTAGAGAGTTTAAATAAAAACATTTCTCAAAGGTTTTTCTCCAAAAAGTATTTTCCACATATGAACAACATTTTTATTTGACTAGAAATGTTTTAAATCAAAGATTTATTATTTTGCTTCACCAAATACATTTTCAAATCCATGAGTTGGTTTCTAAGGTCAGTAGGTTCAAAACAATCCATTTGCCAAAGGTTTTATCTTAAAAATCATTTTAGAACAAATTTTATATTCTAAATATGCCTACACAAGTTTCTGCAAAAAAAATCAATTTAACAGAAACATTTTACTAAAAAAAGTGCATGGTTGGAAATTACTTGTCTTGCTGATTCCATTGATATAAAATTTGCAAAATTTGGACGTGTGGTTTGAAAGTTATAAATTTTACAAAATTGAACAACTAATAGAGATGTTTCTGTCTATTTAATCAAAAGCTGGCCACGTGGTGCGATCCTATTGGACAAAAACGTTTCGTGCGGATCGCGTGCTGCAGTGCGTTGGATCTAATGGAAATCGTGCGGCTCAGAGCACACGATACCCCTTAGGTTAAGTTTCTATCGCATCCGTCAGATCAAGATCCAGCGGCTTAGGGCACTGTGACCAAAAACAAGCGGCGCTCGACGGTGGCTGGCGGCGGTGACACTCGGCTAACGGTGGTCTCAGCGAATAAAGAAGCAAGTGAACAAGGGGAATGGCTCACCAGGTTCGCGTGGTGTCACTGATGCTCGAAGTGCTCGCGAGGAGGCAAGGGGCACATGAGGAAGAACGTAATTGCTCGTCGGAGTTCATGGAACCGTCGGTTGCGCTCAGACGTTGTTGACGGTGAAGCTACAGAGCACGCCAGAGAAAAAGTGGAGCACAGTTAGATGCACAGAAGAGTGGGGAGTATCGGTGCATCAAAGAGAGAGGGCGGCGCGGTCGGATGTTACCAGTAGAGCTCATCGGAGTTGGAGCAGACGGTGGCGCGTTCAGTCGAGGTAGTTGTCGATGATAGGGGGCATGCGCGAGCGAGAGGGAGGTACCGGGAGATGCGCCTGGTGATGGGGAGTGTGCTCGTGTGGTCGAGGAGGCGAGGGGTGGCGAGGTGTGGCCGGAATTGGTGGAAGTGCTCGCCGGAGCAGAGCGTGGTCTCTGGTAAAATTGGCGCAGCCCGGTGGCGAGATGGTGCGAGCAAGAGAGGGGAAGTGGAGAGGAGGGGCAGGCGGTTATGTACGTGTGATCACGGGGCTGAATCAACACGCGGTTAAAGAGGAATCAAGGGCGCAATCAATAGGCAGAAACGACGACGAGGCGTGGTCTTCGCGGGGAGGAAGATGACTGGGGAGGTGGGACCTGGCTGTCTGCGAGAGAGAGAGTGGGGTGGGGTCTGGTTGTCATCCACTATGTGGGTCAATTCGCGGGTGAAAACGTCTCACTGCAGGGGGGTGGAGAGATGGACTGCTGGGCTTTAGTGGGCTAACTGGGCTGGGCTGCTCCTTTTCATTTTTTTATACAGAATGTTTTTCCCTTTTCTATTTCTATTTATCTGTTTTGATTTTGTTTAATCAATTCAAACATTCATTTGAATTCAAACTTCAACCCAACTTTGAGTAGATTTTAACACTGATTAATAATACATTCTGAAGTCATATTTAGAATAAATCTTTTATTCCTTTTAGGGTATAATAATTATTTAAAATAGTCCCTTGTATTAATTCATTCAAGATTTAATAATGTTTTTAAAACCCATTTGAATTATAAATCCTTCCAAAACTTTTCAGTAGGTTTTATTTATTTATTAGGGTGTCAAATAATTCACCTTGAATTGTTTGGAATATTTTTAATATGATTTATTAATCATTTTAATTTGGGTACTTGTCTTTATTCCAATGAAATTAAATATAATTTTAATTCCATAAATTATATTTGGAAGATTTCTTTGATCTTATTTAAGTTAATTAAACAACTTTTATTCCACTTGGGTAAATCCCAAATATCATTTTCCCATGATTTAATGAATCATTTCTAATAGGGATTTTATCTTTATTCAAATAGATTAGAATTTGGTTAATGCCCTCTTAATTAATTTGAAAATTCCTTATCCATTATTTTTTTTGGATTTGGATTATATTCATTCCATTTGTGTATGGTATTGGCCAAATTTTAATTTGGTCTTTAAATATTCCTCATTTAATATTTCTTTCTTTACCTTATAAAATCCATATCTTTTTATTTATAGATCTAAACTTGGTGATTTCAATTTGTAAAATCTTATTTAATATTTGTTTATCTTTTTAAATCTCTTTAGGATTATTTGCTCACCTTTTGGTATGGATTTTAGATAAGTGCTTTATTAGCTTTGGAATTTACTTTTCCTTATCTTATTAAATTCATAAGATTTTATTGATGGCTTCAAATTGAATGAAATCAATTTATATGGTTTTATAATATTTCCATTTGTCATTCTCGATCATTTTGAAATGTTTGCTTGACAACTTTTTATATGGATCAAATCCATGGTCTTAGAGATAACTTGAAAATGATTTTCTTCCATTAGGGTTTTAGGGTTTTGGTTTATTTCTCAAGTGTTTAAGTTTCCAGATGCATTTATGAAGAATGCATTTCACCTGATTTGAATTTAGTTTGGATTCAAACATTAACCAAAGTTTGTTCAAGATGGGATTTTAGGTTTCCAATTAGAAACAAAAAGTTTCTTTTCACCCTAATTTTCAACAATTATTTATTTTGTTTATTTATTTTTCACATTACAAAATTTGGAAAATTTTGGGATGTGACAGGCTACCACCCTTAAAATAAATATCGTCCCGAGATTTGGGGAAGATAGGGGTTACAAGTTTGCTCAAAACATTTAGGGTACTACCACCCTTAAAAATTTTCCAACTAGATTACACCTTGGATTGCTTGGAATCTTGTTGAATCCTCTCTGGGCAAACATCTGCATAGTGTCCTTTGTTTCCACCCTTGAAACATGTGACAAGGCTGGGATCCTTCATAGGCTTGTTTATCTTGTGCTTCATCTTTTCTGGACAATTGCTTGCATAATGTCCTGGTTCTTTGCATTTGAAACACATCACTTGGTTGATATCTTTCTTTTCCTTTGGTATCATTGCCTTTTGTTTGTTTCCTTGGTTCTTCTTCTTTTCTGGGCATTCATTGGCATAGTGTCCCATCTCTTTGCAAGTGTAACATTGTTCTTGGGTAATATCCTTACTGCTAGGTTTGGGGCATTTCTTCTTCTTCTTTTTGGGTATCTCCAAAGCTAGGAGTTCTTGTAGTTCATGCTCTTCATACTTCACCACAAAGGTGGGAAATCTTTCTCTCTTCTTGGGGCATTTACTAGAGATATGACCTTCTTCTTCACAAGAGTAGCAACACTTTGTGGACACTTTGGATTTGGCCTTATGATGCATAGCTTTAACTTTGCCTTCATCCTTCTTGGTAGAAGTTGTTCCTTCATGAGGGTTTACAAACTGTTGATGCACTCCACCTTGTTTCCTTTGTTGAACTATGGAATAGATGGGGCATTGTATAGGGACATGATTATTTCCTTCACATAGGAAACAAGTAGCTTGAGATGTGGGGAATTGTTTAGTTGGATGATTCTCTTCACAATTGGGGCATTGATCTTCATGCTCCTTGGAAGTGTGATCCTTGTCTCCACAAACATTGCAAGCTTGATTTCCTTCTAGAATATCATCCTTGACATACTTGTTGTCACAAACTCCTTGGGAAGAGTTGTCTCCATGTTGATCATTTGATTTGTCACCTTATGCAACAATTGGGTTTGGGTTTCCAAAAACCTTTGCATGGTTGGATCTAACTCACTGGTGTTGGCTAAAAATTGAGCTGTCACTTGGTTCAACTGGGTTTGGGTTACTATGAGTTCTCTCATGTTGTCCTCTTGGTTGTTGTTGTTGCCATCCTTGATGTTGGAGTTTCTTGGAGTAGTCATCTGTTTGGGTTGGATTGGGATTAGAATGGGTAAAAGATTTCTAAGGAAATAGTTCTAATCACACACATCACAATTCACACAAGCAATGTGCAAGCAATCACAAACAAACATTCTACTCAAACAACAAGTTCAAGCACATCCTTAGGCATTAAAATATTTTTGCTACATCACATAAGTTGGTGGGTTTGATCTAAACTAAATATGGTGGTCCAACTATATGGTTCACTTGAGATCATTCCATCATTCTTTGTTGTTTCATCTTGAATGAGATCTTGGTTTCCTTGGAAAAAAATTCTTGTGTCTTGGTCACAAAACCTCAAAGGTGATGAGGGTTCCTTCTAAGTTGTGTTTCCTTAGTCTTCAAGTCTTGAGTAATATTTCTTGTCTCACTTGTAGTCCTTAGTGATATCCAAGTTGAAGTCCTTGGTGAAAATAAAGTTGAAGTCTTTGATGATGTTTGATGTTGAAGTCATTTGAGTTGATGAAGTCCTTTGCACATGGTGAACTCTTTGGCCATGGGGTAGGCTTTGTCCATCAAGTTTGAAATAGAAGAGATGTAGAATCAAAACCAAAAGGTGGAGGGAAGAGTTTACAAGATTGTTTGTAAATAAGTTTTGGAACAAATACAACTCCTATTTTTCTAAGGGGTTTTGTCCAATCCTAGGGTTACAATCCTACAGGCAACACAGTGCTCTGATACCATCTGTAAGGTTCCCAACCTTTAATAAGGTAGAGATCCCTGTGTTTACAATGCTAGTCCCTGGATCAATAGCTAGCATCCACAGTTAAGATGTAATATCAAGAAACAAAGGTCATAATACAACTTTATAACCAGGAATAAAATAATTTATTACATCTTACATAGCTCATTTTGAAGGGAATATGCCCGAGAGGCAATAATAAAGTGGTTATTATCGTATTCCTTGTTTATGATAAATGTTTATTTTACATGCTATAATTGTATTAATACGGAAACGTTAATACATGTGTGTTTAATAAACAAAAAGGAAGTTCCTAGTTATGCCTCTCTTATAAACTAGCTCGTTGATTAACAAGATGATCAAAGGTTTCCTAATCATGGACATTGGATGTTGTTAATAACGAGGTCACAACTTTAGTGTAATGATGTGATGAAAAAACATCTGAAGTATAGCATTACGATCAAAGTCATTGAGTTTATATTGCTATAACAACTTACGAAGTGATCCTAATCCTTAGACCATGAGATCATGTCAATCACTAACACCGGAAGAGTTTCTTGATAACATCAAACATCACACCGTAACAGGGTGATTATAAAGATGGATTCAGAACTAATAAAGTGTTATGTTGAGGCCCATGGATCGAGAGTGGAATTTGTTCATCCCGATGACGGATAGATATACTCTGGGCCCTCTCGGTGATATCACATTGGTTAGCTTGCAAGCAAGTGATTTGATCACTAGAATGTTATATCACGGGAACGAGAAAAGAGTGCATGTCAGTAACGAGATCAAACTAGGTATGGAGATACCGATGATCGAATCTCGGACATGTAATATATCGCGAAACAAAGGGATTAAGATACTAGCGTAAAAGGTTCCGACGATCACAAGAAAGTCATCATTGAATGTGTGGGAGTCAGTATGGGTCTCCAGATCCCGCTTCTGATTATTGATCCGAGAGGGGTCTCGATCATAGTTTAGATTATTGCTGGGCTAGTGTTATGATATGGTGATGTTGTAAGTAGAAGTATGAGATGATACTCTTACAACACACATAGCGTGTAAGTTCCATAGACCTTGGCCTTACACATAAAGGTATGATAGAGATCATACCACGGTGCACATGATGGAGATCATGCGGAACCATATCATTTCACTTATAAACATGTGATGTTTTGATTGCATCTTATATTGCTTGTTTGGCGTTTTATTAGCATAATAAGATGATCCCTCATTTAGATATCAAGATAAGAATGTGTTCTTCCTTAAGTATGCACCGACAATGTTTCGTCGCTTCAAGACATCACGTGATGATCGGGTGTACTTGAATCCACGAGCATATCTCGGGTGTAAGACAGTTACACACGCGAATACTAAGGTTCTTACTTGGCGAGCCTAGCATGTATAGACATGGCCTCGGAACACGAACCGAAAGGTTAAGCATGAGTCATATGTTTTGATATGATGACCATATGGATGCTCGCCTTTGAAGCTACACTGACTCACGTGATGATCGGACTTGGTGTAGTGGATTTGGTTCATGTAATCACCAAAAAGACACAAGGGATGTCGTTTTTGAGTGGGAGTTCATTTCTAATTTGGATTAGTAGAACTCAATTTATCATAAATTAAATCAAAGTGAATTTGCAGAATTTGTTGTAGTCATTGGCATTCGTTCACCACCTTATGCATAGTTGTAATTGAGATAATAGAACTATAGAATTCTGGATATATACTTTACGAACTGGTATTGTATTGTGTTGAGTGTCTGTAACATCCCTAAAATCATGTTTCAAACTCATGCATATCATCCATGCATCCATGATCATATAAATTTCATTTCAAACAAATCATTTCAAAACAGAAGCATATATGCTTATTATTTCATGTAAGTTTGCTCTAGCCTTAGTGCTATTTTCCAATGAGAAGAGTACTTGTTTTGTTCAGTAAGGTTTGAATTCAAACTTAGGCACCTTCCAAAGCTTGAGCAAAGTTTTCAAAACAAAATGAGTAAATAAAACCAATATTATGCCTATGGTATATATCACATAAAGGCTTGGTTTTATTTTTATTTCCAATTGATCAAAGTGTTTTGAGTAAACAGTAGTGTTTGACACACATTTGAGTGCAAGGTTTGCAGTATAAAAACCTAGAGAAGATTTGAATTCAAACACATTTGATTTGGAGTTGAAAATCATTTCAGAAAAATCAAACAAAAAAAGAAAAAGGATAAAAGAGAAAAAAATTAATAAGCCAAACAACCTATCTGGCCCAACTAGCCCAGCAACCCCCCCCCCCCGCGCGAAACGTTTTCTTCACTCACACCCTTTTCGCTAGCTTTGTGATGGAGCCACTTCCTCTCTGTTTCTCTCACGTGACCCACCCTGCAGCGTCATCATCTCCACCCCGACGACATGTTCTACCCAATTCACGCCGTGCATTTCCTGGTTTGATTCGCGTCGTCAATTCGCGTTGATTGCAGGAGTAAATCACGCCCCGTCTCGCCTACTTAAACCCCCTCTGCCCCCTCTCCATTTTCCCCCAGACTTCGAGCACAGAGCGCCCCCAGGCTGCCCGTGAACACCCTTGCACCGCCGCAGACAGAGCCCACTCCGGCGACCAATCCCGGTGAGCCCCGTGCGCCCCTTCTTATCTAGTTCTTGCAGACAGCTTCGCAACTTCCTTGCACACCTTCTAACACCATTGGTTCATCCTATACTGCCCCAGGTCGTCATCTTCGTCAAGCACAGCAAGGTCCCGACGACGTCCTCAACTCCGGCGATTAAATTCGGTGAGCCCCGTGTTCCCCTTCGCCTCTGATTCACACGAGCGTGTTCGCCGTAGTCTTGCGCACCTCCTGATGTCTTTGATTTGTGCTAGGGTGACCAGGAGCGTCGCCAACGTCGCCGTACGCCCGAGCCCGACGCTGTCAGCAACTCCGACGAGCCCGTGCAGCCATCCCCGTGCGCCCCTTGCCAAGCCGTCGCCACGTTGAGCATCAGTGCATCGCTACGAGCCCGGTAAGCATCTCCGACGACCCCAGAACCCCCTGTAGCGCCGTGCCGCCATGGACAGAGCTCGCCGCCGCCAGTTGCCACCGCCAGCGCCGCCCATCTGTGGTCGCTTGATCGAGAACCATAGGATCTAGATCCAGCGCATATAAACAGATCACTTAATGAAACGGTATGAGTAGATCTAGACCGTGTAGATTAAGTAGATCTAACGGCATGTGTGCGTGATCCGGTGCGAACCGGTACGCGCCAATCAGAACGTGACGCGTGGCCAGGAATTAGATTTAAAATCAGAATTTGAATCTATTAGTTGTTTGATTTTGTTTTAGCCATAACTTTTGATTCCCACGTTTAAATTTGACAAATTTTATATCAATGGAATCAGGAGAGCAAGCCCTTTCCAAATATGCAATGTGTTTAATGTTTTGTTTCTGTTAAAATGGTTTTATTTACAGAAACATGGGTAGGCCTATTTTGTGTATATAAATTATTTGAGAAATGTTTTAAGGTTTAAATAAATGTTGTTTGGCAAGTTTTGAACTTGTTTATAAACCAGTACTATACACTTGTCTTGTTGAGTTTAGAAAATCATCACATATCATGTTGCATGCATCCATATATTTTTGCTTGTATTTATTTGTATGTGATTTGTTGCTATGATTCTATGTGTAGATTTTGGTGCCAATAGTGATTGTGATTGTGAGGAGTGTAGCTACTCTCCAAACTACCAAGGCAAGTGGTGCTTCATGATATTTTTATCCCTATGTTTTCTACTAAGCATTAGAAATATTTTGCTAGTCTTGCAATATTTTGCTTATATGCCATGTTGGGAAATCCTAGTAGTGTAGAATTGATAGGAAATTTCTAAGTTAAGATGCTTATCTATGCCATGCTTAGCCTAGCTAGTAGCAACCAAGGGTGGTGAAATATACAATGCTATGATAAAAATATTTCTAAGTCTTTGGACTTGTGTTTTTCCTAATAAAACAACTAAGTGAATGAAACACCTGGGTGGAATGGAAGGAATGGTTTATGTTGAGTGGTTACACAAGGCCATTTCTATGGTTTACCTTGTGTATCTCACTTGTGGAAAGCCACCCAGGAACAAAGAGATTTTAGAGGCCAAGTGTTAAGAAGCTTCTAGTGCAGCCACTTGGCAATATGGGCTCTGCCTGGATCACATAGGTTGCTAGAACTTAGCCATTTGGACAGTTGGTGGTAGTGGGATGATAGGTTGGAACGCGTCCATTTGGTCTAAGGGAAGGCTTCTAAAAGGTCCTGTCTTGGTGAAAATCAAGTCTGGTGGGGAAAGTGCACAACCTCTGCAGATGGAAGTATCTAAGTACTTAGCCATGTCCCTGGTATTGGACAACTTGAGCATCAAGACATGGAAGCTATCAAGAATCTCCTCATCCCAATTTATAAGTAAAAATTGTGGTTGAACAAGGGTGAAGGACCTCAATGTCTATTGGTGGTTCCTTGGGAAAAGTTTTTGACAAAGAAATACTTAGTGATTTCAACTAATAGGCAAAACCTATTTTGAGCAAAGCAAGCCTAAGCTACACTTAGCCAAATTGCATATAGTATCTAGTCCACCAAAATTATACTAAGGTATCACTTGCCAATACTATTCCAATGTATTGACCCACTGTGGCTGTAACTTGTGATGTTGCAGGTTACTCTGATGAGGATTAGGAGTCATGAGTCTACACTCAACATGTTTGACTGTGGCACCTGAAGATGAAGACTTTTATTTATTTATTTGATTAAACTCTTGTACTAGGCCTGTGGCCATGGAGTTGTAAAGACTATGTTTGTCTCTGGAATGACTGTAATAATGACCTTTGTTTCTGTGTACTTCATCTTAAACTGTGGATGCTAGCATTGATCCAGGGACTAGCATTGCAATCACAGGGATCCTTTTCCTTTATAAAGGAGGGATCTTATAGATGGTATCAAAGCACTGTGTTGCCTGTAGGATTATGACCCTAGGATTGGAAACCACTAAGGAAAAAATTTCAACAACTTCCACACTTGTCTATTCTTCTCGTAAACTTTTCTAATCTTCATTCTCATCTCTATTTGTAGATGAACTCCATCAACGAAGCCGTAAGGAAAGGACCACTCATGACAATGACTTTGGAGTGTGATACAGAATTTCCCAAGGCTCTCAAGGACCTCATGGTTGCAATGGAAATACATGGTGCAGCTGTGTACAAAGGTTTTCCTGTGATGGATGAAGGAGTTGAGTACTGGTGGGTGCAACTTCACTTGTATAAAAACAAGGAAGACAACCACAAAGAATCAGGATTCTGCATGTTCACCAATTCAGTGGTGCACACTACATTCTTTGATTCAGCAAAGGATGCAGATTGGAAGACCATCAAAGAACTTGGTGATAGAGTCAAGTGCAGAATGCTCAACATCCAAAATAGCCTAAAAGAAGAGAATAAACATACTCAAGAGTTGGAGGCTACCAACCAAACCTTGAGAGGAGACATTATAGACTTAGTAATGGAGTCATGTGCTCAAGATAGACTGATTGCTTCTAGAAATATTGTGTTAGCCAACATATCTAGTGAGTTGGGATTGTAACATATTTCGTTAGTTGGACCACCACTTATCACCTTATTTTCCAAAAGTTGTTTAAAATAAGTTGAACCTTGGTTGTTGTAATGTATCCATGTATGCCATGACTTGTGTGTTTTGATTTCCAAAGATATGCATGTGATGCTTTGCCTTGTGTTTATCTTAAAGTGTGTTGTTTCTAACTTTTTCTATCTTATAAATAGATGCCTAATGTTACCATCAGCACTGTTGAGGAGTTCCAGGGAACTCGCTTTGGCCCTCGTATTATTGAGCTCACTAGTTTTCTCAATCTCCCTCTTCCTACCATCATGGTGCTTCCCCTCACCAAGTTTGAGAGGAAAGACCTTTGGGGCTTCAAGGTCAATCAGCCCGGACGCCAGACTGAGCCTACCACGGAGGCTATCATCTTCAAGCTCATGCACGATGACAAGGAGAGAGGCCTAGAGGTAGTCATGCAGGACTTGATTGGACGACTGTTAGGGAGACACTCTCGACAGGTTAGAGGTACTCACTTCCACGTCTTGATGACGTGATGAGGATGGAGAGGCCATCGACTTGAGGACACTTGAGGGAGACAATGAGCCGATTCGTCTATACCTCCAGGACTTAGAGGTTCTTCTTAGGCACGTGGACACTGATAGGACCAATGTCATGCTTAGCAATGAAGAACTCCAGGTGCAACTTCGTGTGAAGGACAAGCTCTTCGCGGAGAAAGATGAGATAGTCAAGGAGATGGAGGCAAAGTTCGAGAGCCAGGACAGAAAGTTCAAGAGTCAAGAGAATCGAGTCCAAGATAGGAACAAGAGGATTCGAGACATGACTGAAGAACTGCAAGCCAAGGACTTCGAGCTCGATCATCAGCAGACTGTGATTGAGAGGCTTCGTTCTCAGGAGAGGGCTCTCAAAGCCAAAGTAGAGACCTTGACCACCAATGTCGAGGAATACAAGACCGCTATGGAGAATGCAGGTCTTACCTTTGTTGAGGAGGAGGTTGATGCCGAGGAGTAGTGATGACTACTCATTTATCATTTATTTATCATACTTTATTTGAGTCGCAATGACCATCCAACATGTGGATGGCTTGCTATTGGTGTGTTTACCTTGCAAACTTGTTATCTTGTTGTTGAACCTTTATTATTGTGATGCATGCTTGGTGTTTGTTTATGTGATGTATTGTGCATGAAAGCATCTATGGATATCTCATTCTTATCTCTATTGAACAAACCACAGATGCCTCCCCGTCGTGCCAATCCCAACCCCAATAACAACAACATCACTCCTGAGATGCAGCAAATGATGACGGCTCAGACTCAGCTGATGCAAATGATGACTACGTTCATCCAGAACCAGAACAACAACAACAACAATAATAATAATAACAACAACAACAACAACAATAACAACAACCCACCGGGTTTTGACATGCTTACCAGGTTCTTGAGATTGAGGCCAGCAAAGTTCTCAGGAACAACTGATCCAATGGTGGCCAATGATTGGCTACGCTCTGTGAACAAGGACTTGGTAACTGTGGGATGTACTGATGCAGAAAAAGTCAGATTTGTAGCACATTTGTTGGAAGGACCAGCTGCCACTTGGTGGGATAACTTCCAGATCACCACTCCCATCGAAGATGTAACATGGGATATTTTTGAAGATGGCTTTCGTACTGCTCACATATCATCCGGAGTGATGAGTTTGAAGAAGATAGAGTTTCATAATCTGAAGCAGCGCCACCGCAGCGTGGCTGAATATATTGAGGAGTTCAACAATCTGGCGCGTTATGCACCGGATGAAGTTGACACTGATGCTAAGAGGAAGGAAAAGTTTCTTCAAGGGCTGAATGATGAACTAAACTTGCAGCTATCAGTGGCCTATGTTCCCACATACCAGTCTCTTTGTGATAAGGCTGCTATTTTGGAGAACAAAATGAAGCAAGTTGAGAGTAGGAAGAGAAAGCACTCGGACAAGCACAACTCGGGATCGTCTCACAAACGTTCCCATTATGATGATAGTGGAAGCTCAGGATCCCACAATCATGGGAAATTCAACAAGCACCACAACCGTCATCATGACAACAAGCATCACCGTAGTCATGACAATGACAAGTACAAGAACCACAAGGGTGGATATAAGAGCCACCACAGTGGCAGTGGAAGTGGCAGTGGAAGCCAGCCTGTCAAGAAGGATATTAGTCAGGTTGAGTGTTTCAAGTGCAAAAAGATGGGGCATTATGCAAATGAATGCCCGAAAAAGAAAGTTGAAGGACCCAACAAGCCCAACCCTTTTCAGAAGGGACAAGTGAACCACATCAATGTGGAGGAAATCTATGAAGAGCCAGATGTTGTTGCTGGTAAGTTCAAACTCAATTCTGTTCCAGCATTTGTTCTCTGTGATACTGGTGCATCTCATTCATTCATATCAAGAGCATTTGTTGAAAGAAATGAACTACCGGTAGAAACTATTGGGTGTCCCATAAAAGTAAGTTCTCCTGGTGGAGAAATGATAGTGAATTCAGGATGTCATGATCTAGTCATAGAGTTTGGGAAGTATAAGTTTCCCGTTAACTTGATAATCCTAAATTCCCAAGGATTGGATGTCATTTTGGGAATGGACTGGATGACTAAGCACAAGGGAGTAATATATTGTGCCAACCATACTGTCTCACTCACAACTCCAGAAAATAAAAGGATCAGGTTCAAGACCAATTTTGAAACAAAAAGGAGTATGCTAAATTCTCTTAAGGGGGTTAGCATAGACAGTGTGCCAATTGTGAGTGAATATCCGGATGTGTTTCCGGAAGAATTACCGGGAATGCCACCAGATAGAGATGTGGAGTTTCTTATTGATTTGCTACCAGGATCTGGACCAATAGCAAAAAGACCATACAAGATGTCGGTTGATGAACTGAAAGAGCTCAAGAAACAACTTGGAGAACAGTTGCAGAAAGGATTTATTCAACCAAGTTCTTCATCTTGGGGAGCCCCAGTTTTGTTTGTGGAGAAGAAAGATAGAAGTCAAAGGTTATGCATAGATTACCGTTCACTCAATGAGGTGACTATCAAGAACAAATACCCTTTGCCTAGAATCAATGACTTGTTTGATCAGTTAGAAGGAGCTTGTGTGTTCTCAAAGATTGATCTCCGGTCGGGTTATTTCCAACTCAAGATAAGGGAACAAGACATACCTAAGATAGCTTTTACCACAAGGTATGGATTGTATGAGTATACCGTGATGCCATTTGGTTTGACCAATGCACCAGCATACTTTATGAATATGATGAACAAGGTGTTCATGGAATTTCTTGATAAGTTTGTTGTCGTTTTCATCGATGACATTTTGATCTACTCCAAGAGCAAAGAAGAACATGAAGGACATTTGCGCTTGATACTTGAGAAGCTTAGAGAGCATAAACTTTATGCCAAATTCAGCAAGTGTGAATTCTGGTTGAACAAAGTTGGATTTCTTGGACACGTTGTGTCAGGAGATGGTGTAGCAGTTGACCCTACTAAAGTTTCAGCTGTAACTGAATGGGAATCTCCCAAGTCAGTGAAAGAAGTTCGTAGTTTCCTTGGCTTAGCAGGTTACTACAGAAGGTTCATTGAGAATTTCTCCAAGGTAGCTAAACCTATGACAGAATAAGAAAGACAAGAAATTTGCTTGGTCTGAAGGTTGTGAACTCAACTTTCAAGAATTGAAGAAGAGACTTGTGACAGCACCAGTCTTATGTTTGCCAGACTTGGAGAAAGATTTTCAAGTTTATTGTGATGCATCTCATCATGGATTAGGTGCAGTACTTATGCAAGAAGGGAAAGTTGTGGCTTATGCCTTGAGACAACTCAAAACTCATGAAGTGAACTATCCTACTCATGATTTAGAGTTAGCCTCTGTTGTCCATGCACTCAAAACTTGGAGACATTATCTTTTGGGAAAGCGTTGTGAAGTGTTCACAGATCACAAGAGTTTGAAGTATATCTTCACCCAGAAAGAAATTAACATGAGACAAAGAACATGGCTAGAACTCATCAAGGACTATGACTTAAGTTTGCAATACCACCCCGGTAAAGCAAATGTTGTAGCGGATGCTCTAAGCCGTAAGGTTTTTGTGAATGGCCTCACTAAGGGAGAGCTACCAGATGATCTGTGTGCCCAATTTAGAGATCTCAGATTAGAGATTGTGCCTGAAGGACATCTCATGTCTTTGGATGTTCAACCCACTTTGTTGGACAAGATCAAAGAAGCCCAGAAGACTGATAAAGAAATTGAAGAGATCAAGGAAAAGATTGGCAAGGGAAAATCGAAAGGATTCCATGAAGACAAACAGGGTACTTTATGTCATGGGAAACGTATCTGTGTTCCACAAGATCCGGAGCTTCGGAAACTAATTTTGCAAGAAGCACACAACTCACCGTATTCCATTCATCCAGGTAACACCTAGATGTACATGGATATGAAAGAAATATTTTGGTGGAATAATCTCAAGAAAGACATCACCGAACATATTTCTTTGTGTGATGTATGTAGCAGAGTGAAGGCAGAACACCAAAAACCAGCAGGTTTGCTTCAACCACTACCTATTCCTGATTGGAAGTGGGACAAAATTGGTATGGATTTCATTACCGGATTACCAAGGACCCGGTCAGGATATGATTCTATTTGGGTAGTAGTGGATCGCCTAACTAAAGTGGCTCATTTCATACCCGTGAAGACAACTTACACAAGTGCTAAGTTGGCCAAGATCTATATGAGTAGAATTGTGTGTCTACATGGAGTACCCAAGAGTATTGTGTCTGATAGAGGAACCCAATTCACTTCTCATTTTTGGAGGCAATTGCATGAATCATTGGGAACGAGGTTGGAATTCAGCACTGCTTTTCATCCTCAAACTGATGGACAAACAGAAAGGACTAATCAGATTCTTGAAGATATGTTGAGGGCATGTGCCTTAGACTATGGAGCCAGTTGGGATGAAAGTCTGCCTTACGCGGAATTTTCTTATAACAACAGCTATCAAGCCAGCATTGAGATGGCACCATTTGAGTTTCTCTACGGGAGAAAATGTACCACCCCATTGTTATGGAATGGTGTGGGGGAAAGAAGTTTGTTCGGACCAGAACTTATCAAAGAAGCTGAAGAGAAAGTCAAGCTGGTTAAGGACAGATTAAAGATAGCACAGTCCCGACAGAAAAGCTACGCAGATCATAAGCGTAGAAAGTCACCTATGAAGTTGGTGATAGAGCTTATCTTAGAGTGTCACCACTTCGTGGAGTGAAGAGGTTTGGAGTCAAAGGGAAGTTGGCCCCAAGATATGTTGGACCATTCAAGATTCCGAGTCGTAAAGGAGAAGTTGCTTATGAAATTGAATTGCCAGAGTCTTTGTCAGCTGTTCATAATGTGTTTCATGTGAGTCAGCTTAAGAAATGTCATCCAGAAATGGAAGAAACTTATTTCAAGGATACTATACCTTTGGAAGTGGTTCAATTGGAAAGTGATCTCACTTATGAAGAGAAACCTATCAAGATTCTTGAGACTGCAGAAAGAGTCACACGGACTAAGACTATCAAATTCTGCAAAGTTCAATGGAACCATCATTCTGAAGAGGAAGCAACATGGGAAAGAGAAGATGATCTTCGGAAAGACCACCCTCACCTATTTGCTAGCCAATCCGAATCTCGAGGATGAGATTCACCTTAAGGGGGTTAGATTTGTAACATCCCTAAAATCATGTTTCAAACTCATGCATATCATCCATGCATTCATGATCATATAAATTTCATTTCAAACAAATCATTTCAAAATAGAAGCATATATGCTTATTATTTCATGTAAGTTTGCTCTAGCCTTAGTGCTATTTTCCAATGAGAAGAGTACTTGTTTTGTTCAGTAAGGTTTGCATTCAAACTTAGGCACTTTCCAAAGCTTGAGCAAAGTTTTCAAAACAAAATGAGTAAATAAAACCAATATTATGCCTATGGTATATATCACATAAAGGCTTGGTTTTATTTTTATTTCCAATTGATCAAAGTGTTTTGAGTAAACAGTAGTGTTTGACACACATTTGAGTGCAAGGTTTGCAGTATAAAAACCTAGAGAAGATTTGAATTCAAACTCATTTGATTTGGAGTTGAAAATCATTTCAGAAAAATCAAACAGAAAAAGAAAAAGGATAAAAGAGAAAAAATAATAAGCCAAACAACCTATCTGGCCTAACAAGCCCAAATAGCCCAGCAACCCCCCCCCCCCCCCCCCCCCGCGCGAAACGTTTTCTTCACTCACACCCGCTAGGTCGCTGACAGACTGGACCCACTCCCTCTTTGTTTCCCTCGCTGACAGCCGCGGCCCACACAGCGTCATCGTGTCCACCCCGACGACATGTTCTTCCCCAATTCACGCAGTGTGTTTCCTGGTTTGATTCGCGGCGTCAATTCGCGTTGATTGCAGGAGTAAATCATGCCCCCGTCTCGCCTACTTAAACCCCCTCTGCCCCCTCTCCATTTTCCCCCAGACTTCAAGCACAGAGCGCCCCAGGCTGCCCGTGAACACCCTTGCACCGCCGCAGACAGAGCTCACTCCGGCGACCAATCCCGGTGAGCCCCGTGCGCCCCTTCTTCTCTAGTTCTTGCAGACAGCTTCGCAACTTCCTTGCGCACCTTCTGACACCATTGGTTCATCCTATACTGCCCCAGGTCGTCGTCTTCGTCAAGCATAGCAAGGTCCCGACGACGTCCTCAACTCCGGCGATTAAATTCAGTGAGCCTCGTGTTCCCCTTCGCCTCTGATTCACACGAGCGTGTTCGTCGTAGTCTTGCGCACCTCCTGATGTCTTTGATTTGTGCTAGGGTGACCAGGAGCGTCGCCAACATCGTCGTCCGCCCGAGCCCGACGCTGTCAGCAACTCCGACGAGCCCGTGCAACCATGCCCGTGCACCCCTTGCCAAGCCGTCGCCACGTTGAGCATCAGTGCATCACTACGAGCCCGGTAAGCATCTCCGACGACCCCAGAACCTCCTGTAGCGCCGCGCCGCCGTAGACAGAGCTCGCCGCCGCCAGTTGCCACCGCCAGCGTCGCCCATCTGTGGTCGCTTGATCGAGGACCGTAGGATCTAGATCCAGCGCGTATAAACAGATCACTTAATGAAACGGTATCAGTAGATCTGGGCCGTGCAGATTAAGTAGATCTAACGGCCTGTGTGTGCGATCCGGTGTGAACCAGTACGCGCCAATCAGAACGTGATGCGTGGCCAGGAATTAGATTTAAAATCAGAATTTGAATCTATTAGTTGTTTGTTTTTGTTTTAGCCATAACTTTTGATTCCCACGTTCAAATTTGACAAATTTTATATCAATGGAATCAGGAGAGCAAGCCCTTTCCAAATATGCAATGTGTTTAATGTTTTGTTTCTGTTAAAATGGTTTTATTTACAGAAACATGTGTAGGCCTATTTTGTGTATATAAATTATTTGAGAAATGTTTTAAGGTTTAAATAAATGTTGTTTGGCAAGTTTTGAACTTGTTTATAAACCAGTACTATACACTTGTCTTGTTGAGTTTAGAAAATCATCACATATCATGTTGCATGCATCCATATATTTTTGCTTGTATTTATTTGTATATGATTTGTTGCTATGATTCTATGTGTAGATTTTGGTGCCAATAGTGATTGTTATTGTGAGGAGTGTAGCTACTCTACAAACTACCAAGGCAAGTGGTGCTTCATGATATTTTTATCCCTATGTTTTCTACTAAGCATTAGAAATATTTTGCTAGTCTTGCATTTGGACTTGTGTTTTTCCTAATAAAACAACTAAGTGAATGAAACACCTGGGTGGAATGGAAGGAATGGTTTATGTTGAGTGGTTACACAAGGCCCATTTCTATGGTTTACCTTGTGTATCTCACTTGTGTAAAGCCACCCAAGAACAAAGAGATTTTAGAGGCCAAGTGGTAAGAAGCTTCTAGTGCAGCCACTTGGCAATATGGGCTCTGCCTGGATCACATAGGTTGCTAGAACTTAGCCATTTGGACAGTTGGTGGTAGTGGGATGATAGGTTGCAACGCGTCCATTTGATCTAAGGGAAAGCTTCTTAAATGTCCTGTCTTGGTGAAAATCAAGTCTGGTGGGGAAAGTGCACAACCTCTGCAGATGGAAGAATCTAAGTACTTAGCCATGTCCCTGGTATTGGACAACTTGAGCATAAAGACATGGAAGCTATCAAGAATCTCCTCATCCCAATTTCTAAGTAAAACTTGTGGTTGAACAAGGGTGAAGGACCTCAATGTCTATTGGTGGTTCCTTGGGAAAAGTTTTTGACAAAGAAATACTTAGTGATTTCAACTAGTAGGCAAAACCTATTTTGAGCAAAGCAAGCCTAAGCTACACTTAGCCAAATTGCATATAGTATCTAGTCCACCAAAATTATAATAAGGTATCACTTGCCAATACTATTCCAATGTATTGACCCACTGTGGCTGTAACTTGTGATGTTGCAGGTTACTCTGATGAGGATTAGGAGTCATGAGTCTACACTCAACATGTTTGCCTGTGGCACATGAAGATGAAGACTTTTATTTATTTATTTGATTAAACTCTTGTACTAGGCCTGTGGCCATGGAGTTGTAAAGACTATGTTTGTCTCTGGAATGACTGTAATAATGACCTTCGTTTCTGTGTACTTCATCTTAAACTGTGGATGCTAGCATTGATCTAGGGACTAGCATTGCAATCACAGGGATCCTTTTCCTTTATAAAGGAGGGATCTTACAGTGTCAATCTAAAGTTTAAAGTCCCATTGCAAACTTTCAGCAAACTCTATTTACTCCGTGAAATTTAATAGTTGGTATTAAATCGAGAGTAACAATTCCAGTGTTAGTATCTTAAGTATCATGTTTGCCTCCATGATTCTTGATTGTTTTAATATCAAGTTTATCTAGGAGCTGAAAGAATTGTTTCAGAAACCATCATGTGTGGCAGATATAACGATATCTGAAACAATGTTTTGGTTGCAATATGATAGAGTATAATATATGTTCTCATATTGGATGAGAATTTACGAAGGTTGGAGATGCTAGACATCCTAATCATCCAAAAGGGTTTTGGAAAGTAACGTTATACTCACGATTCGCCTTTATAAGCTACAGTAGCTTGATCATGAAAGTCGTCATGATAAGGATGAATAGAAGATGTATGTAAAGTGTTTACTACACTAAAAGATTAATAAAGAATGGATTTTGAAAGAATACCGATCATTTTGATGATGGTGATCTACTTCAAAGTGCAAGTACAAAGGTATTATTATTTGAATAAACACGCTTTGGACTACGTGTCATGTATATGGCGCCACTTTTGATGTTGATAGATTCTTTTAAAAAGGAAAAGGAAATGCTGAAAGAGAATCTATAAAATATATTTGGCAGAAAAGAAAAGATTGGAAATATACAATTTAGGTATATGGATGATATACATGTTATGGTTGTATTCTTTGCTTGTTAAACAATGTGGTTCTTGGGTATTGGATACCGAATTGGTTGGTATGAAATTTCATACGGAACAACGCAATTCATGAACCACAATGGCCTAAGTAACTAGCAAGAGAATATGTGATGATGTTCATCGAAAACAAACAAACCGTTGTTTGTATTTCTCGTTGACATCAAAGCTTGACTTCAAGATTTGTTTTAATAATTGTTATTTGAATCAGGTATTATGAGAACAAAGGTTGTTCAAGTAATTACCGTATTCCATATAAGATGGATGATTTACAAATCTAGTTGGAGAAATCACATCCATAAAGCCTAATGCTAAAATGTCGCAAGACAAATGATTGGAAGATCATTTACGAAGTGACATCACCGTTTAAATTATATTGGAAAGAAAACATGAAGAAACTCCATTTTCATGGATTTTTGGAGTCTTTGATTTGATCAAGTGACGCTTGTGAGACTTTCCTCGGGATAATTAAAACTTCGTTCAAAGGCCAAAGAAGAACGAACGACTAAAATATTGGAATTTATACATATCGATGTATGTAGTCCATTATGTGTAGTCGTAAGCAATGAATTTCAACTTCATATGCTTTCTTCGGAAATTTGAGTGAATATTCACTTAATGAGAAAGAAGTGTGAAATATTTGAAAACGTTCAAAGACTTTCAAGATGAAGTGAAAATCATTGTGACAAGAAAATAAATGGTTTATGATTTTATCATGAGGGGTTTATTTGAGTTACAAGTGTAACAAGAAAATATGATTTTATCATAAAGGGATTTATTTGAGTTGCAAGTTTAGCAAAAACACCTAGATTTACATCTCCCGAAACACCATAGGAGTATGGAGTGTTTGAGATTTGTAATAAAACCTTGTTTGACATGGTTGGATCAAAGGTGTTATTTATAAAACTGCCATTATGTTTTAAAAGATTAAAGCTTTAGAGACTTCCGCTTTTACACTGAAAAGAGCTCCATCTTGATCCGCTGAAATGACACCATGGAAGTTATGGTTTGGGGTAAAACCCAAGTTGTCATTTCTTAAATTTTGGTATGCTAAACATAAGTAAGATGTTTACAACCAAAGTCGGATGAGCATGTCTTTGTAGGTTATTTCAAATAACAATTGGTTATTCCTCCATAACACCAAGGACAAAAGGGTTTGTCGCTTGAAATGTGAAGTTTCTTGAAAAGGGAATTTTTCGCAAAAGTTAAGTGGGAGGACAATAGAACTTTGATAAGGTTAACGAACCTTAGCTATATGTGCTGAGTTGCGTAGCGCCGGAAATCGTTCTAGAGGCTGCCATAATGCTCATAGCTTATGTGCCTCAAAGGTTGTGGTCAGAGAGATCTAAGTTCTTATTGAACCAAGTCGGTCGGATAAACAAATCAAATGCTGAGATTTGAGAGTAAATCATTATTGTTTGACAATGATGAACCGACTACATAAAAAGAAGCGATGATGGGCCCTGACTCCGTCAAATGGCTTGAAGCCATAAAATCCGTGATAGTTCCATACACGAGAAATCAAGTTTTGAACTTGGAAGACCCTCCGGAAAGGTGTAAAAACCTATCGATCGTATTTGGATCTATAAAGAAACAGACATGGATGTTTCACATTTATGAAATAGTCGACATGTCGTAAAGTATTTTATGACAATGTTCAAAGGAGTTGACTATGACAAGATTGGATCTTTCATAACGATATTTAGTCTGGACGGATTAAAGTAGCAACCACTATATATAATTTGGTATATGGTAGATGAATAAACAAAACAAAGTTCTTCTAATAGAATGGTTACCTAGGACGTGTACATGACACGGTCCAAAGGGTTTTGTTAATTCATAGGGAGGCTAAAAAGGGCATGCAAACTTAAATAGTTGAAGTAAGCATCGCGGAGTTGGAATCTTCACCTTAATGAAAAGGATTTTTCATCAAGAGACAATTAAGATGCTTGCGTTTGCAAGAAATTAAGTGGGAGCACTGAGACATATTTATAATACATTATGTGGAGGGCATCTTGTTGATTAGAAATGATGTATCTTTTATTGACAAAGGTTAATAATTTCATTTCGATGAAAGACTTAGGCAAAACCCGAATATTTAGCATGAATGTCTATAGTGGATAGACTGTGACGCTAATATGGTTGTGCCAAACGTACATATATGAGATATTGAAGGAGTTCAATATAGAAAACAACAAGAAATGGTTCTTGTCGCATGGAAAAGAATTGAATCAAGATTCAAGTGTATCGACACTTGATAAGTGAAACAATATTCAAGTGCTTTGACACTTGATGAGTGAAATCACGAGAATGTTTTGATCAATCATACCATGATATGTACACATCCAGATATGTCCTATGCTCTAGGTGTTATGAGCATATACCAGAATGAATCATAAAATGATCATTGGACAATAGTAAGGAAATTCTTATGATCTTTTGGAAGAACTAAGAATATATTTGTGTAGAGGTGACAAACAATTACAAATAGTTCATTGTAAAGTGTTACATTGATACTAGTTTTGTCACAAGATACAAATTAAGTTTATCTCAATTTAAACTATGGGTGGCACAATGAAATGGAAAGAAAGTTTCCATGATGGATTTGTAAGAGTTCCAAAGTTAAGACATTGTGACGGATACTACAACAAAAGGCTAAGTATATGACTGCTATAGTAGCAGCAAAGGAGGGAATTTGTGTCAAGTAGTTTGTTATCAAACTAAGGTGTGGTTCACAACGGGCTAACACTAAAGATATATTGTATGACAATAGTATCGACGTGTTTTAACCCCAAGGAACTAAAGGTCTCACCAAAAGACCAAATTTATACAATGCTATCTCATTGGAGAATGAGTGATGCGTGAAGACGCAAAGACATGCAAATACACACGGACTTGAAAGTGTCAGATCCGTAGATTATGTTAACCACTTGTAGTTGCGTATATGGAACACCAGAAAGCCATAGGTGTTCAAAACGCAAAGTTTTCAAACTAGATTATTGTCTCTAGTGCAAGTGGGAGACTGAAGGGAATATGCCCGAGAGGCAATAATAAAGTGGTTATTATCGTATTCCTTGTTTATGATAAATGTTTATTTTACATGCTATAATTGTATTAATACGGAAACGTTAATACATGTGTGTTTAATAAACAAAAAGGAAGTTCCTAGTTATGCCTCTCTTATAAACTAGCTCATTGATTAACAAGATGGTCAAAGGTTTCCTGATCATGGACATTGGATGTTGTTAATAACGAGGTCACAACATTAGTGTAATGATGTGATGAACAATCATCCGAAGTATAGCATTACGATCAAAGTCATTGAGTTTATATTGCTATAACAACTTATGAAGTGATCCTAATCCTTAGACCATGAGATCATGTCAATCACTAACACCGGAAGAGTTTCTTGATAACATCAAACGTCACACCGTAACAGGGTGATTATAAAGATGGATTCGGAACTAATAAAGTGTTATGTTGAGGCCCATGGATCGAGAGTGGAATTTGTTCATCCCGATGACGGATAGATATACTCTGGGCCCTCTCGGTGATATCACATTGGTTAGCTTGCAAGCAAGTGATTTGATCACTAGAATGTTATATCACGGGAACGAGAAAAGAGTGCATGTCGGTAACGAGATCAAACTAGGTATGGAGATACCGATGATCGAATCTCGGACATGTAATATATCGCGAAACAAAGGGATTAAGATACTAGCGTAAAAGGTTCCGACGATCACAAGAAAGTCATTGTTGAATGTGTGGGAGTCAGTATGGGTCTCCAGATCCCGCTTCTGATTATTGATCCGAGAGGGGTCTCGATCATGTCCGCATTATTCGCAAACCATAGGGTGACACACTTAAGAGACACTGACATCCATTTGGAGCAAAAGTTTCATGCCGAAAAGAATAACAAGCGCAGGAATTTATTTCACTAGATACCGAAACGGGTTTTCGGGTGAAATTGCAGAAAGTGTTTCTGCATGTGAAATGAAATACTAGCAAGGGGTTATATGTGAATGTTTGTCATTAAAATAATTGAAAAAATTCTGAATAAATAAAAGGAGTTTTATTTAATGAGATTTTGCATTAAATTTGGTGGAAATTTAATGGGAATTTGAGTGGGTTTTTGAGTGGAGGGAATTGAAAGGCATTTGAGTGAGTGGAGTGTTCACCCACATGAATGTGGAAGAGGTGGGGGCAGCCCCATGGCTGGGCGCATGGCCCCTTGGGTGCCTCCCCTCTCCCTATAAAAGGAGCCCCCCTCCCTCTCTCTCACTCACACCTCCTCGTAAAGGATCTCTCTCCCCCTCTAGAATTTATTCCCCATGGTCTCGGACTAGCGAGATACATGTTCCCGGTGGCTATTCGACAAGAAAGAGTTGTGCTTCTGCTGCATTGCTGGAGCGATGAGGCGGAGGTTGCTTGGTGCCTCGAACGTGTGTGCGAGCATGGATGCGCTGCTGATTTGCGGCGCTAGGACTTCCTCTCGATCTTGATATCGGCAAGAGATCGTCTACATCAACCACGAGTTGAACTCGTTAAGCTTTGTTGGTCTTCAAGGATATGTTCTCTACGGATATACATCCGCCCGTTGTTTGTATCTAATAGATAGATCTTGGTACATAGTTCACATCGTAGGATATTTTTTGTTTTCTATGCTGCGAACCCTACACATTTGGCTATCTCATTACAATGCAGCAGAATATAACAATAGCATGGGGTCCTTCATCTTCAAAGTGCCACAGGCAAACATGTTGGTTGTAGACTTGTAATCCTATTTCAACATACTTCACTAATATCAAACAAACCTGCAACATAACAAGTTACAGCCACAAGGGTCAATGCATTTGAATTGTATTGGCAAGTGATACTATGGTAATATAGTGGAGTCTATCATCTATATGCATTTGGCTAAGTGGAGCTTAGGCTTGCTTTGCTCAAAATAGGTTTTCCTTATCATTTGAAAAACACTAAGTTTTTGTTTTTCAAAATCACCCAAGGCATCTCCCAATAGAAATTGGTTATCCTTCAACCCTTGTTCAGCCACAAGTTTTAACTTAGAAATTTGGATGAGGAGATTCTTGATAGCTTCCATGTCTTGATGCTCAAATTGTCCTTTACCAGGGACATGGCTAAGTACTTAGATTTTACACTCCGCAGAGGTGGTGCACTTTCCCCACAAGACTTGGTTTCACCAAGACAAGATCTTTTAGAAGCCTTACCTTAGACCAAATGGATGCGTTCCAACCTATCATCCCCTACCACCAACTGTCCATTTGGCTAAGTTATTGCAACCTATATGATCCAGGCAGAGCCCATAATGCCAAGTGGCTGCACTTGAAGCTTCTCAACATTTGACATCTCAAAACTCTTTGTTCCTGGGTGGCCATCCACAAGTGAGATACACAAGGTAATCCATAGAAATGGGCCTTGTGTAACCACTCAAGATAAACCATTCCTTCCATTCCACCCAGGTGTTTCATTCACTTAGTTGTTTTATTACACAAAACACAAGTCCAAAGACTTAGAAATATTTTCCATAGCATGAATATAATCCACCCTTGTTTTCTACTAGCTAAGTTAAGCATGATAGTAGTAGGAATCTTAACTTAGGAAATTTCTACTAAGGTTTCATCTACTAGGATTTCTCATGGCATAGTTTATACTTAGCAAAAATTCCATGCAAGTCCTACTTTAGAAATATCACTAATCCATAGTGAAAATAATGGGACAAAAGTATGAAGCATCACTTTCCTTTTTTGTAGAGAATATAAGTTCACTCCTTGTCTTTGCAATGATCACACTCTTCAAATCACTACAATTCAATCAAGCAAGGCACAATTTTAATCTACCATTCAAGCAAGCATCACATAAAATAATAAAAGCAAAGCAATGCATGAAAGCATGCCAAAGATTGTTTTATTTGGAGAAGTGGTTTATAATAGGTTATAAACATTTGAAAACACCTATTGGTCATGTTATAAAGTGGCAAAACCATTTGCAAAAGATTTTACTTATAAATCATTTTTAAACCAAATCAATATTTTATGTGGTTGAAAATGCCTTTAGCAAAGCAACAATCTTTATAGGGTTCACCAAATACATTTTTAAATGATAAAACTTGGTGCTTGGGGTCAGAGAGTTTAAATCAAACATTTCCCAAAGGTTTTTCTCCAAAAAGTATTTTCCACATATGAACAACATTTTTATTTGACTAGAAATGTTTTAAATCAAATATTTATTCTTTTGCTTCACCAAATACATTTTCAAATCGATGAGTTGGTTTCTAAGGTCATTAGGTTCAAAACAATCCATTTGCCAAAGGTTTTATCTCAAAAATCATTTTAGAACAAATTTTATATTCTAAATATGCCTACACAAGTTTCTGCAAAAACAATCAATTTAACAGAAACATTTTACTAAACAAAGTGCATGGTTCGAAAGTAATTGTCTTGCTGATTCCATTGATATAAAATTTGCAAAATTTGGATGTGTGGTTTGAAATTTATGAATTTTACAAAATTGAACAACTAATAGAGATGTTTCTGTCTATTTAATCAAAAGCTGGCCACGTGGTGCGATCCTATTGGACAAAAACGTTTCATGCGGATAGCGTGCTACAGTGCGTTGGATCTAATGGAAATCGTGCGGCTCAGAGCACACGATACCCCTTAGGTTAAGTTTCTATCGCATCCGTCAGATCAAGATCCAGCGGCTCAGGGCACTACGACCAAAAACAAGCGGCGCTCGACGGTGGCTGGCGGTGGCGACGCTCGGCTAACGGTGGTCTCAGCGAATAAGGAAGCAAGGGAACAAGGGGAATGGCTCACCATGTTCGCGTGGTGTCACTGATGCTCGAAGTGCTCGCGAGGAGGCAAGGGGCGCACGAGGAAGAACGTAATTGCTCGTTGGAGTTCGTGGAACCGTCGATTGCGCTCAGACGTTGTTGACGGTGAAGCTACAGAGCACGCCAGAGAAAAAGGGGAGCACAGTTAGATGCACAGAAGAGTGGGGAGTATCGGTGCATCAAAGAGAGAGGGCGGCGCGGTCGGATGTTACCAGTAGAGCTCATCGGAGTTGCAGCGGTGATGGCGTGCTCAATGAGGTAGTTGTCGATGATAGGGGGCATGCGCGAGCGAGAGGGAGGTACCGGGAGATGCGCCTGGTGATGGGGAGTGTTCTCGTGTGGTCGAGGAGGCAAGGGGCGGTGAGGTGTGGCCGGAATTGGTGGAAGTGCTCGTCGGAGCAGAGCATGGTCTCTGGTAAAATTGGCGCAGCCCGGTGGCGAGCTGGTGCGAGCGAGAGAGGGGAAGTGGAGAGGAGGGGCAGGCGGTTATGTACGCGTGATCACGGGGCTAAATCAACGCGCGGTTAAAGAGGAATCAAGGGCACAATCAATCGGCAGAAACGGCGACGAGGCGTGGTCTTCGCGGGGAGGAAGATGACCGGGGAGGTGGGACCTGGCTGTCTGCGAGAGAGAGTGGGGTGGGGTCTGGTTGTCATCCACTATGTGGGTCAATTCGCGGGTGAAAGCGGTTCACTGCAGGGGGGTGGAGAGATGGGCTGCTGGGCTTTAGTGGGCTAACTAGGCTAGGCTGCTCCTTTTCATTTTTTTATACAGAATGTTTTTCCCTTTTTTATTTCTATTTATCTGTTTTGATTTTGTTTAATCAATTCAAACATTCATTTGAATTCAAACTTCAACCCAACTTTGATTAGATTTTAACACTGATTAATAATACATTCTGGAGTCATATTTAGAATAAATCTTTTATTCCTTTTAGGGTATAATAATTAATTAAAATAGTCCCTTGTATTAATTCATTCAAGATTTAATAAAGTTTTTAAAATCCATTTGAATTCTAAATCCTTCCAAAACTTTTTAGTAGGTTTTATTTATTTATTTATTAGGGTGTCAAATAATTCACCTTGAATTGTTTGGAATATTTTTAATATGATTTATTAATCATTTTAATTTGGGTACTTCTCTTTATTCCAATGAAATTAAATATAATTTTAATTCCATAAATTATATTTGGAAGATTTCTTTGATCTTATTTAAGTTAATTAAACAACTATTATTCCACTTGGGTAAATCCCAAATATCATTTTCCCATGATTTAATTAATCATTTCTAATAGGGATTTTATCTTTATTCAAATAGATTAGAATTTGGTTAATGCCCTCTTAATTAATTTGAAAATTCCTTATCCATTATTTTATTTGGATTTGGATTATATTCATTCCATTTGCTTATGGTATTGGCCAAGTTTTAATTTGGTCTTTAAATATTCCTCATTTAATATTTCTTTCTTTACCTTATAAAATCCATATCTTTTATTTATAGATCTAAACTTGGTGATTTCAATTTGTAAAATCTTCTTTAATATTTGTTTATCTTTTTAAATCTCTTTAGGATTATTTGCTCACCTTTTGGTATGGATTTTAGATAAGTGCTTTATTAGCTTTGGAATTTACTTTTCCTTATCTTATTAAATTCATAAGATTTTATTGATGGCTTCAAATTGAATGAAATCAATTTATATGGTTTTATAATATTTCCATTTGTCATTCTTGATCATTTTGAAATGTTTGCTTGACAACTTTTTATATGGATCAAATCCATGGTCTTAGAGATAACTTGAAAATGATTTTCTTCCATTAGGGTTTTAGGGTTTTGGTTTATTTCTCAAGTGTTTAAGTTTCCAGATGCATTTATGAAGAATGCATTTCACCTGATTTGAATTTAGTTTGGATTCAAACATTAACCAAAGTTTGTTCAAGATGGGATTTTAGGTTTCCAATTAGAAACAAAAAGTTTCTTTTCACCCTAATTTTCAACAATTATTTATTTTGTTTATTTATTTTTCACATTACAAAATTTGGAAAATTTTGGGATGTGACACTTTCCTTCTTCCTCTTCTTCGGGGCCAGGCTAGAGCTCGACCATGATCCCCATCACTTGGTCTCGTGTGAGGATCCCGTTGTCCTTCCCAATAATTGAGAAAGCTTGCGGACAAGGCAACGACACCTACTCATCCTATAGGAAATCAAGATAACCAAACTGGTATGCTCGAGCTTTTTGTTAGCTTGGTAGACACCGAGAAATCCACAAGAAGTTATATATTTGACGTCCATAAGTATGGAGTCATCAACGTGTTGCATAACAGGTAGTGGAATTTCACGGGCTAGGACAAGGTGGGTTACCAATCCACCAATGTGAATTTCACCTCTTGTTTTGTTGCTCTGATGGCGGAGGTGCTGGATGAGTAGAGCCAAAGGATTGGGACTCTGCGGGGCATCGGGGAATAGTGCCTTGGTGATCATGGCCATGTCTGCATTGGCCATGGAAGCAGTATCACCTCTTACCAACAAAGTGTTGTCTAGGAACAAGGCGAATTAGCGGATCGTCAGGTTCTAAATGGTGGACATATTCTTCTGATAGATGTCCCTGCCACCGTTAACAGAAACAACCTCCCAAGTTTCTTCGCTTGAGACGCCATACAAATTTGTAACAGTTGGTTCCCCATCACGAGGGAACCCAAAAGCATCCCAAAATTCTTGAAAAGAAATTTGATATGGCTGCTGGTTTATGGTGAAGCTAATTGTGCATGCATTACCTTTCTCCGTATAGTCATCGTAGAAGGAGGCTATGAACTGCCAGGTCATCTCAGCATAGGTGTAGTGGATTTCATAGGCGAGGAGCTATAACCCTATGATGACCCACAAGTATAGGGGTGCATCATAGTACTTTCAATAAATAGGAGTGTTGATCCCAACGAGGAGCAGAAGGTGTTGACTAGTGGTATGGAGCAGTAAATCTCTATAAATACTTAGCAAACAGATTTTTACAGTTTTTCTGATAAGGCAAGGAAATAAAGTGCAAGTAAACAAAATGGCAAACAATTGCAGCAAGTGGCCCAATCCTTTCTTAGCAAAGTACAAGCCGGTGAAATACTAATGAGGACCAAACATTCTCGAGGACACATGGGAATTATGTCAAGTGCTTTCGCTTCATATAGCTGAGTAGTCTTCTTTGGTTTTATAAGTATTGTGTGGGTGAACCTGTGCTAATGTACTGACCTTACTTGGACTAATACATACTTGTGATTAAACCCCTTGCAAGCATCCACAACTACAAGAAAGCAATTAAGGTATAAACCTAACCACAGCCTTAAACTCTGAGATCCTACACTCCCTTGTGCAATGGTTTCCTAATGGGGGTTCAGGTTTCTGTCACTTCGTAAACCCCACAATTAGTAGCCAAATACACAATGCATTACCGTAGGCCCATAAATGGTGAAGTATGATGTAGTCGACGTTCGCATGACACCACTAGAATAATTGAAGCACAACTTAAATACTAAACCATTGAATAATATCTCAACACAAATCCACTACTAACAACATGACTTCTCCCATGTCCTCAAGAACTAAACGAACTACTCACAAGACATCATATGGATCAAGATCAAAGATGATATGGTGATGGATAACAATCTGAACATAAACAATAATCCAATGGTTCCACTCACAAGCATCACCTACAATAGTAATTAACACCGAGAAAGTTTCCCCTAAGAACTATGCAAGATTCAACACAACTGTTATAGCAAGATGGAGTGATGATGATGGTGTTGGTGGAGATGATGGCGTGGATGATGATGATGATCCCGATGAAGTCCAGCTTGATGATGGTGTTGATGGCGATGATGTCCCCTCTTCGGGAAGGAACTTCCCCGGCAGAAATCTGTCTGCCGGAGAGCTCTTTCTCTCTTGGTGTTTTTCTGCCCCGCAGAGGTGGCAGAATCTTTCTGTCGTTGCTCCCTGTGTATTAGGGTTTTGAGTAGAATATATAGGCGAGAGGGAGGAGCCAGAGGTGGGCCACACCCCCTATAGGCGCGGCCTAGGGGTGGCCCGCGCCTGGGGGTGTGGGCCCACTATGGACCATCTCCGCCTCCCCTTCTAGCACTCTTCGTCTTCTGGGAAAATAGGATTTTCCATAGTTTTCTAATATTTTTCTGATCTTCGTGAAATTACATCAAAACACCACTTTTTCCATCAGAATCCTGACTCTGGCAGTTCGTCCTCCAAGAATCATCCAACATGCAAAAACAGATGAAAAGACATAAGTATCACCTCTTAATATGAAATATATCAATGAATAGATGCAAATTATGATATAGAATGGTGATGCAAATTGGACGTATCACCCTGCACTCCCACACATGTGGTCAAAATCCGACCTCAACACTGCTGCGATGAGGAATGCATCATCGGCCAAACATGTGGGCATCGCCCGCCTTGATGAAACCATGGCATACTTGTTGTCAATCTCAGCCCGGAGTCCCGAGCCCTCACCACGTTGGCGCTTGCTCTTGCGGAGAAGGCCACCATGCTTTTTCATCTTGATGCACTAAAAAATTTCAACATAAAACCTTAGGCATATAGTTTCTACATGATATACGAACGATTCTACGTGGAAAAATTTAATCCTAACAGGAGAAATCAAAAGGGAAAATTAAAAAAAACTTGAGTTCATCCACTAGATCAATGTCAGAGTTTCAACCATGGAATTCTAAAAATAAAGCATGGATAGGGAGAGAAACATACCAATTTGTTGATTCCCTAACTCAAATGAATGAAATCCGCGAAGAATCGAGAATTCTAGGTGGATTTTGAGGAGTTTGGAGAGAGAGGATGAGATAAAAAGTGAGGAGGAGGAACCCTACCTCTGTCGGCGTGTTTATGAGGTCGCACGAACTATATGGCGAGAACTATACAGGCGGGTTATGAAGTTCCCGCCGTAGTTGCATCGGCAACAGAAATAAAGGTTTCTTTTTGCTAGACCCAAACTATACGACCAAACTATATGGGCGGAACAAAAAGTTTCGGCTGTATAGTTGGTCGTGAAACCTTCTGTACCCCGAGATAAAAATTCGTGAGAAGGGGTCGATATCTATACGGCCGCAACTATACAGACAGAACAAAAAGTTCCGGCCGTATAGTTGGTTGTTAAACCTTATGTACCCCGAGGTACAAATTCGTGAGAAGGGGTCGATATCTATACGGCTTCAACTATATGGCCGAAAAAAATCTTCATGCTGTATAGTTTGTCGTTAAACCTTCGGGAACATGCTTTTTCGCCCAAAATTTTCAGAGATACACTTTTTAATCTGAACAATATGTTTAGGCCAGTTTTTGCAGATAAAACTCAAACTTAATTTTTACACTTAATCTATGTTTATTCGATCGATACTTCTACTACTTTTTGACAGCAGCATATTTCACGGGCGCGCTTCCGCAAGGATATCTGTGAAAAAGTTGTAGGAATACGCTGAACATTTTATTCTCAACTATTTTATTAATGTGATGGGTTGACTCCCATCAAGCATTTTATTAAGAATGGTCGAATATTTCAACCATCTCTCTGTTCTCGAATTCTTACCTTGGGTTGCCCCTTATCAAGGGAACTTACCACTTGAACTCGTTTTGCTTGTGCAATATAGCTTTCTCTTGCTTCTAGCTTCTTTGTAAAATACCGGATGATTTCAGCATCATAAACATTTAAGATTATTTTCCCTCAGCATAATCAACTGTTGCTCCTGCAGTACTAAGAAAAGGTCTTCCAAGTATTATAGATAATTTTTCATCCTCTGGCATTTCAAGAATAATAAAATCAGTGGGAATAACATGCTCATCTATTTTTAGTAGAACATCCTCAATCATACCAATGGGTTGTTTAGTGGATTTGTTAGCCATCTGTAAAGTGATAGAAGTGGGGGAATACTCCCCCAATCCTAGCCTTTTATAGAGGGAATATGGTATTGCACTAAATCCTGCACCTAAATCACATAAGGCATTGTGAATATCAGTTTTGCCAATTGAGCATGAAATAGTTGGTATTCCGGGATCTCCTGATTTAGACAATAACTTCCCATTAGCAAGATAGCTAGTCACCATGGCAATGGTTTTAGTTATTTCTTTTTGTCTATTAAGAATATCACAGGGAAATTTAGTATAGGTAGGAACTTTTATTGCATCCGCAAATGGAATTTCTAGACGAAGTTCACTGAGTTCCTTTTTTGAAAGAGTCATATATTACCTGATCAGGTGCTTTATTTTTGCGACCTGGATAGGGAAGTTTTTGCTCACCTTTCTTATCCTTGTATTTTACCTTTTGTGGGGGATCAGGCTCTTTAGTTTTGTTCTTTTGTTGCTACTTATTGTTTTTCTTCTTTTCTACTGCAACAACTTCGTCTTTATTGCTTATCTCTTTTTATTCTCTTGGATCAACAATCCCTGCATCACAGTCATAGCGGTCATCTTGTGCATCATTTTGCTCCTCCAAGGTTTGGTCTTGTGTTTCTTGAGCAGTTTCATCTTGAGAATCCACCAGTGTGTCATCTTCTTAGCTTGCTTTGATCAAGGCTTTTTCCCTTTGTTCTTTTTTATCTTCATATTCTGGTGGTCCTAATGGTCCTGTAACAACTGCACCTCCCCTTGTAACAACATTAGTAGAAACAGGAATATTTATATCATCTTGAAGAAGAGTTTGATAACCAGATGCTATTTGTTCACATTGGGTTTCAATCATACTAAGGTATTTGTTAAATAATTTTATTTCTTGGCCAATCTCATCATAACTTTCCATGAGTTCTGCAAAAATCTTCTTATGTCTTTGAAATTTCTTATGCAGATTATTATGAGATTTGGCTTGTCGATGTTTAAATTTTTGAAAAGCTTTCCTAGTTTCATCTTCTTCAGTAAAAATCTATAATAGATCTACATTATTTTCCTTAACATGTTCAGAAGGTATACCCTTTTCTTTCATTGTTTTGTGTACTTCGGGCATAAGATCTAGGGTTATACAGAGTATTCCTTTTTCTAGCTTAGTACCAAAATTAGGATTATAAAGAGAATCATTTTTATCCCTAGTGGACATCAATTCCAAATAGGCTTTAGCACTTAAAGTATTTATCAATCCTCCTGCTGATAAATTAAGCAACTCTCTGCATTGAGTGTTAAGACCATGGTAAAATAAGTGGCAAACAGTTGATTCGGAATAACCATGATTAGGAATACTATTAATCATTCCAAAAAATCTATCCCAAGCTTGTGGGTAGTTTTATCCCACGTTCTGACTGAAGTTGCCTATATTTATCTAATTTCAGTTACCTTTTAAAAAGGATTAAATATGTTTATGAATTTGACGATATAGTTTTCCCAACAATTAAGGTAATAACGAGGGAGAGAATATAACCAGTTTAGATCCTTGTCTTTTAGAGACCAACAAAATAATTTTAGGCGGGAGAAATCTCTAGGCAAACCTTTTGGTCCAATTGATGTTATCACATCATCGAATTCGCTAAGATGTCTTCCTAGGTCTTCATCTTCCCTTCCACTGAAAGCTTTTTCCTGCAAAATTTTAATAATCTCACCATCAAATTGATATTCTCTAACTCCGGGATTAGGAAACTTTATTGGTTGTTTAATATAAGCAAGACTTGAGCACTATATTCTCTGAGAGTTTTCTTAGGTTTTTTGGCAGTTGTCCTGTGAATGGACATGATTTCCATAAAATCACTCAGGTTTTCAACTTCAACCTTCTTTGATCTCAATTTTTTTCAATAATTTCTTCGCGCCTTTGAACAGGCACGCGCTCTAGATAATTTGTAGATAGGTCCTACCAGAGCGTGTAGATCCTTTGTCTTCTGGGGAGACCATTTGGTAGAAGTAACACCTGAAATGTCAAGAGACAAGCACTTAGCGCTTAGCTCCCCGGCAACGGCGCCAGAAAATAGCTTGATGTCTGCAAGTGCACAGATCGTTTGTACCTAGTTTCGAAGTTAAGATATCGATCCCACAAGGAGTCCAAAGGGAAATGTTTATGAATGAAGTCTCTGTCACACTCAAAGTTGTCACATGTATTTGATTGAATTGACTGCAAGTGTTTAATTAAGAACAAATTTGGATTAAACTGAATGTATTTAAATAAAACTAAAATGTAAACTTTAGAGATAAAAATCATAAAAGTAAAGAATGATTTGATTGTTTGTTGTTTTCTGCAGATGGAAAAGCAGGCACGGGGAGATACAGTTCATGGTGATAGAGATTGTGCCAAGTGGATGAGTGATAAGTGTAACATATAATATTATAAGTATATGTGTAGGCAAGCAACTCATAATTAGCCAGAACTCCTCTTAGTAGATGTCATCCCAACTTCAATAATCCCACTAGTCTGTTACCAAAACCATGGTCAGTCACTAGGCGATTAAGATCCTTCAGGTTGCTTAGTAATTAAGCTCCTTGGATCGGACTAATGCGATAATCCGAGTGGTTCCTCGTGATCCTCGAGCTCAACTAGTTTTGCATTGATATCCCCATGTCACTCGGGGGTCATCGTTCTGCTAGCAAACAAGATCTTATCTATTTAGAACAAAGCATCATGTTTTCTAGGCCCTTAATTGGACAACAAGCATTAGGCATCCCACAGATAGTCAAGAACACATAATATAGTAATTAAAATCAATAACAAATTAATGGAAAATTTATAGGCACGTCACATCTCACCAATCCCTTACATCTCCCACGCCCAAAGGAAATTACTCACACATGAGAGAAGAAAGCATCATTGATATAATTAAATAAAAGGAGTTCATCTCAATATTACCATGGAGATCCACAATAAGAATAGAAAATCAATCTAACACAATTCAAGATAGGAAGAAACAATCTCAAACCCTAATCTTGCAAGGTGAAGATCTATCTCTCTCAAGTACAAGTAATGGCTATGGGGGTGTGGTGGATAGGAGGTTGAAGATTGTGGAGCGAGATGAAGAACGTCTTCCCCTTCTTCTCCTGATCTCTTCTTTCTCCCTTATGGATGGAATGGTGGCTGTTGTGTTATGTTTTCGCGTATGCCTCCTTCATGAAAGTTGTCCCTTTTGACAAGACGAAGGCGGCGGCAACTATACGGCCAAAACTATACGACTAAAAAATTATTCCCGCCGTATAGTTGGTCGTTAAACCTTCTGGTTGTTGTCCTCGTTTGCTTCCAAAAAGTGACTTGCTTGTTTTTGCCTGAATATTGTATTTTTGCTGTTGAAACCTTCTTTTGATGTTCATAACCTGAATTATATACTAAAACCCTAGTTTTCTTTGCTTCCGAAGTATTAGCGTTAGGTAAAGCTAGAAAACCATCAAATCTAAACGAAAACCATTAAAAATGTATCGAATCTCGCAGCTATCACACGGCAGGGCAGAAAAACCCAATGTTTTTCATGTTTCAGGACCTATACAAAGTCAAATGGACCTGCACTTTTGGAGATGTCAATATTTATCCACGAGAAGCATCTGGAGCACAAGAATCTCACCTGGAAGGCCAGGAGGCCCAAGATAGACTGGGTGGCGCGCCCACCTATGCTTGTTTTCTCCTCGGTCGTCCGATCGCCTTGATTTTTTGCCCATGAATTTCTCTTGACCTAAAATCCCCTATATAAGGACCCCCCTAGGGAGTCCTCAACACAGAGCACACCAGAGATGAAAACACCACAAAACAAAGTCAGATCCAGCAAAGATTGGAGGGGGAAACTCCGTCGGAGCCACCTCAAGGGGGATCTCCACCCACTCCAGCATCTCTAGCGTCATCACCGTGATGAAGAGGGAGTAGTCCACCTCTATACTATGGGTTTGTGGCAGTATCTCGATCTATTTCTCTCTTGTTCTTCATAGATCTAGTACCATATGAGCTGCTCTACATGATTATTATGGTCATATTTGCAATTCCTATGTGGTGGATCTTTATTCTATGATTTGATCTATGAGATTGGAACCTATTTTGTGTAATATTTACTTGTAGACGTATATCATGTACCCTATTCTTAATATCTTGTTTTGATCCAACTTGTATGCAAGAACTTGTATGGGGAGAAGTGTGTATTAGATGGAGTAGCATGGTGGTAGTGATTGAATTGTGACAAACAATATTCAAGATCTACTTTGGTTTTTACCTTTCTTTTAGTGCCTCATTAGGGATAAAGTGAAATCATGTGTTATAATTATCATGTGATAGTGTGATAATCTTGTTAGATCAAGGTAGCATATTTGTATTTCAAACATCATGTTATATTGCTTAACGCTATACTCTGATTTGTTCTTATTTCAAGATTGCATGTAATTTCCCTTGATTGAGGAGTATAAGAGAGATATGTTTCATCTCTATATTAGAACATGATGCCAATATGAATGATAATCAAACACATATATAAGTTTATTAACCAAGCTCTTATGCTGGAAAGATCTGGATCGGTTGTGTTTGAAGAATTATTAAGCGGATAGAGGAGGAAGTCTCATGTATCGCATCTTGGTATATCTAGTGGCAGCATAGGGAGGCAGTAAAGGGAGAAGCGGTTGCTCCTGCAGCACGATCGACCTTCTCCATTCAGGCTCTAACTTTGAACTTCGGGTTGGCAGCTACACATGCTCCCTTAAAAGTTGAGTCGTGGTGCAAACCTTCTACAAGGTACTAAAAAACTAAACACAGACGTCCCTTACTTTGATAGCGGTTGTGGAGCGGCAGGGATGGTGGTGAGAAATGATCATGGAGAAGCTATTATTGGAGAAGCTTGGCCAAAAATAAATCTCTTAGATGTTGCTATGGCGAAAGTAGAAGCGTCGCGACATGGTCTACACATGATCGATGAGATGGGAATCTATCAGGTTATTGCTGAATCAGACAGCTTGGAATTGATCAGTGCATACAACGGCAATAATGATATTGCTTCCATATTGCCCAGCAGATTGGTTCAGTCAAATTCCAACACTGCCATAGAGAATAGAGAGGCAAACAAATTGGCACACAATTTATCTAGATTAAGTTTTTATACTGATAGCATAATCTTATGGGATGATAGATCCACCTCCTTCAGTTCTTATAGATGTATAATGAACGATGTTTCCTAGTTGATATTTGAATCAAGTGTGCACTTTGTTTCTAAAAAAAGGGTTTTCTATTTTGGTGCCCTTGGTTCGTTAGTTATACTTAGTTTTCCCTAGCCGCTTAACTTTTTCTCACTTTTCCCCTCGCTATGTTATGAAACCCTCGCAGGCAATCGTACGGAGGGATGCCGTCAGGTCAAAGGCTTGACTGTTACATGCTAACTGGTGGGACCGCGTTGGGGCGGGTCATGCGTTGAGCGTTACGTTACGTGGCCTCGACCGTTACATGCTGATGGGTGGGGCAGTGTTGGGACGGGTCCTACATACGTTGTGAAGAGTGGGATCACGTTGGGACGGGTCTTGCATACGTGGTGAAGGGTGGGGCCGCATGGAGACACGTTGGAGCAGCCATTCTCGCTCACCCAAAGCATGCGCTTCCCCTCGAGCCTGGAACAGCTCCCACACCGCCCCTCCGTTGCCCCGTCGTTGTGCCCTCCTACCTTAAGTTGTCCTCGGCCCTAGAGCCTCCCCTCCCCCTAGCCACGGATCCCACTCCACCTCTGGCTCCGCTCCCGCCCCGCTAGATATACCCCTTTCACAGAACAGTATGCAACGCCGGCTGGTGTATGATACGTCCAAAACGTATCTACTTTCCCGAACACTTTTACTATTGCTTCTCCTCAAATTGGTGGATTTGGATATAACAAACACGGACTGACGTTGTTTTCAGCAGAATTGCTTTGGTGTCTCGTTTTTGTGTAGGAAATCAACTTTCAGGAAAAATCCTAGAAAATATTGCAAATCTCCTATTTTACCAGAAGACTCACGAAGCCAGAAGACGAGATGGAGAAGGGCCACAAGGGGCCCACACCACCTTGTGGTGCGGGCCAGGCCAGGCCACGCCAGGGGGTGGTGTGGCCGCCTCTCCGCCTCAACCTCTCCTTTCGCCTACATAAGCCCTCTAACCTAAAAACAAAGGGGGGGTTCAATGTTTTCCAAAGAGAGTTCCGCTGCATCGCCACCACCAGAAACCGCGATACGGAACCAGAAACTCCATTCTAGCACCCTGCGGGACGGGGAATTGGAGGAGATCATCGCCATCATCACTGCCAATGCCTCTCCATCAACCATCCATGATTCCCCCATCCATGAGTGAGTAATCCCCTGCAGTAGGATATGGGGATGGTGGGGATTGGGTGAGATCTCTCATGTAATTGCATAAGATTGTTAGGGCATGGTGCCTAGTATCTATTATTAGGGCTTTTTGACATTGTTTAAACTTGTTATGCTTAATGCTTGTCACTAGGGCCCGAGTGCCATGATATCAGATCTGCACATGTTATTAGTTCATGATGATATTATTGTTTGTGATCTTACCTGCAAGTTATATACACATATCATTGTCCGGAACCCGAGGCCCCGAAGTGATAGAAATCGGGATAACCAGGCGGGATGGTTGTGATATGAGGATCACGTGTGTTCACGGAGTGTTAATGCTTTGCTTTGGTACTCTATTAAAAATAGTACCTTAATTGCCAGTAGATTCCCTAGAGGCCCCGCTGCAACAGGCTGGCAGGACAAAAGATGTTGTGCAAATTCTCATTGCTAGAACGTATGACTATATTTGGAATACATGCCTATGCTTACTTAGTACTTGGATGCTTTACCTTATTTATCTGCAAATTCCCTTGATCTTGATATTACATGAATTTTCTTATCCATGCAACGCCCGACCATCCATCCCTATACCTATCGCACTTAAATCCTGCTATTTACTACAATTGTTACTACTGTCTTTATTTTACTACTGCTGTTACTTTGCCATTGCTACTGATAAACTACTGTGAGCAAGACTATTTCCAGGTGCATCTGAATTGACAACTCAGTTGTTAAGGCTTATTAATATTCTTTGGCTCCCCTTGTGTCGAATCAATAAATTGGGCTTTACTTCCCTCAAAGACTGTTGTGATCCACTATACTTGTGGGTCATCAGTGTACCAGCCATCCGCGTCGATCACGGAGAAGATTGGGTGGAATCGAAGGGATCTAACGCATGGATTCCATCTGGGTAAGCATCGTTTCCCTTTGTGGATTGATTATTGGCAGTATTTGAGCGCGAATCGCTGGTTCTCAACTAACTGTCTTGCTTTTCGAATAGGATTGATCCAGTGCTGGCATTTTGGCTGGCGGTTAGACTAGATACTAGCATAATTTGTGGTTGTGAACAATATCTCTCTGGATTTTAATTCCTAGCGGTGTTTGCAACCTCCATAACTCTCAGATATTTGATAGATAAAATCTATTATAAATTCCCCTGGAGATGAGGCAATTCAGTTGATTTGTAATTTCAACATTAGCGAGCAAAGATTGCTCCCACTAACTAGCGAAGATGATCTGGTAATGCTTTTATCTTTGAATGCTACCGAACATTTTGGTCAAATTCGTCTCCATGTGCAACCTAAAGTTGAGCACACGGGAAAGAGTGTTCAATCATCATCCGGAGGTCACGCATCATCAGGTGGTCGGGCATCATGTGTCTCTGCTATCTCTGCTAATAGTGTGCGCCCCGGCGCTCCTTATAGGTCCACAACAGTACCATCTGTTTGCATCATGAAAGTGAAGCCGATCGCCGTGTGGCCTATGTGGACGAAGGAGCACGAGAGCGCCTCCACTAGATGATGAGGATGAGTTGATGTTTCCTAAATTGGTAGATAGATTTAGTAAATAGGCACTAGAGGATCAATACACGGATGAAATTGTTCACTGTGCCAGATTTGATGACACTGATGACAAAGAGAACAAGGAGGACAATGACAACCTTGTTTTAGCCTAGTATGATGGTGAGTACTTGCGAGTAATTGAGTGGGACAGGGACGATCCTAAGATTTTAGAAGGCACCGTATTTGAAACGATGCGGGACTGTCGTAATGCCCTTACTACATATTGCATTCGCACCAACAATGATTATGTCGTTATTAAGAGTGAGCCAGCAAGGTTCATAGTGAAGTGCCCATACAAGAGGTGTAGGTGGAGGATGCATGCATCCACTATGCTCAGGAGTAGTTTGGTTCAAGTATTACAACCAGTTGTGTATTTTAGATCATTTTGTAGAGTTTGTTAGCTGTAACTGACATTTTCATTATGTTTCAGATAAAAATTAACCGATTCGAACATTCTTGTCCACCTCATGGGGGACAGCCATAGGACAAAACAAAATTAACAAAGACTAGGTGGTTGGCTGATACGTCATAAACGTATCTATGATTTTTGATGTTCCATTCTTGTTTAGTATCTGCTTTGCTTTGCTTTGTCTTCTCTTTGAGGTATTTTTATATGTTTTTTGGGACTAACCTATTAACAAGATGCCACAGTGCAAGTTCCTGTTTCTGTTGTTTTTGGTTCCAGAAAAGTCAAAAAAATGAATATTCTCAGAATTGGATGGGACAAAAGGCAAAGTAAATATTTTACCATGGGGAACACGGAGCCAGAAAACAAGAGGGAGGAGGGCCTCGAGGGGGGCACACCCCTAGCCTACGCCTGGGGGGTGCAGCCGCCTCGGGAACCCCCTCAGCCTTCCTCTTCGCCTATAAGAAGCCCCCGATACCTAAACCCTAAGTACCCGATCAATCTTCCACGAAACAGTTCGTAGCCGCCGCCACCATCGTCCCTAGATCAGGGGGATCTGAAGCTCTTCCCGGCACCTTGCCAGAGGGGAGAGATCATCCCGAAGGCCTTCTTCATCACCATGCCAGCCTCCGGTATAAAGCGTGAGTAGTTCCACCTTGGACTACGGGTCCATGTAGTAGCTAGATGGTTGTTTCTACTCCTTTGTGCTACCATGTTTAGATCTTGTGAGCTCTGTTCATCATCATGATCATATATTTGTAATCATGCATGTTGTGTTTGCGGGGATCCGATGGATATTGAGATTTCTATGTCAGATTGATTAATGATTCATCTTATTGATTCTATCATGTCTGTGTTGTTTGAGATCTTGCATGCTCTCCGTTTCTAGTAGCTATCTTGGCCAAGTAGATGCTAGTCACTCCAAGAGGGAGTATTTATGCTCGATAGTGGGTTCATTCCTCTATTTAATCTGGGGAAGTGACTGTAACAACCCTGGTTTTATTAAATGTCAATTAGGATTTGTTTATGCATTCATGAGCATCATAATCTAAAATGTATGCATGAAATAAAAAATGCTCTCAAAACCCTAAACCCTGTGTCCCCTCCCTATTTGAAACATATTCAACCTGGTTTTGAATCTTCAAAACTAAAAAATTATGGAACCCAAATTGATTACAAGGGTCTCTGGAATATTTTGAATATTTGTAAAACTTCTGGTAATTTGAAATGTATCAAAACATATTTGAAATTCATTTACAAAAGAGAAAAGTCAAATCAGAAAAAGAAAAGAATTTTAGAAAGAAAAACAGTAGCCAGAATCCTATTCTAACCCAGCCCATCTTTTCTCCCTCTCCTCCCCGCCGCTCAGCGCGCTCCCGCGCAGCCCACCCCAGGCCCACGTACCACTTTGCCCTCCTCCCCGTCGCCTTCCTTCAGACAGGCATGGAGCTGCCTGTCGCACCGCCGGCCGTCGATCCCTCCGCTGCGATTGACGCTGCCGCCAAGCTCCAGGGGATGGATAAGAGCCGCAGTGTCCCTGTCTCTCGTCCTCATCCACTCCCCCTCTCTCCCCAGACCTCTCTCTTACCCTTCTCTGCGAGGTGATCGAACCCTAGACGTGCATATGCCGCGTCGCCCCGCCGTCTCCGGCCACCCCACGGCCAGCTGAAGGTCCCTCGATCTCCGCCTCGGTCCCCTGATTCAAACCGCCGAAGGAATCGAGCAATGGCACTCTGTATCATCGCCATCGACACCGTCTTCTCCACCACCAACGACCACCGTCGTTGCCGTTGCCATCGCTATGGACCATGACTAGCCTCACCAACCCCTATGTTAGCTTCATGGTGAGAATCTGGTGCTCCAACACCCCTCTTCTCACTCCCTCTCGCTCTGTATCTGTCATTCGCCGCCGACCCGTGAGCTCTGCCACCGTGTGCCGCCATGTAGCTTGCTCTAATGACCATCCCGTAGAGGCGTCGCCCGTTTTTGGCTCAGCGTGAAGCGCTAATTCGAACGCGCTGCTTCACTTGCTCGCCCGCGCCCTTTTGCGCGGTTCCCCGCCGCCGTCTGCAGTGCTCGCCGGTAAGTCCCGCGTGGCGCCAAGGTGGCATCCGCGTGGCCCAGGTCCCACCAGTCAGCCTCAGTTACAAGATGCCCCTGTGGTGCAGAGAGTTAGGGTTAGGGTTTTGCTGACATCATCATGACGCAGTAAAACAATATAAGTGGTTTAATAATTTCAGAAAAAGGATAAATTTTGTAAAATCAGTACCTTATTATTTATAAGTTAGAAAAATACAAATAATATATCAAAATGTTCAGAAAAATGAGATCTATCTATTTAAGCTATAATCATGCATTGATAAACAACTTCAATGACAAGTTTAATTAGAAGAACATAATGACCCCTCTCATATGAATCCAGGGTTCCTCCGAATTAGGGTTTGGACCCCTCGGACTCTGTTTTAAATGACCAAGCATGTTTAGGGTTTCAATTTCAACAACTTTTAACTTGTCATACCATCATACTTGTTTGAGCATTGCATTGATGCCATGTGTTGATTGTTTCCCTTTGTTTCCGGTATTTGGTTCTTCTCCGGTAGAATACGATATCGAGATCAAGATCGAAGACCGAGATCAATAGCGTTGAAGCTCGAAGACCAATACTTGACCAACAGTAATCAAGTCAAGTACCAGGTGTCCAAAGCTCCGCTTTCTAGATATCAATTGGCAAAGGCAAGTGAAGCCCCACACATACATATGAATCCTATGCTTTTAGAGTATTTACACTCTTGCCATGTGCATGCGATTCTAAAGTATTTTATCGATAGATAGAGTAATCCTATCTAATGCATGTTGCCTTTGTAGCCTATATTCCCTAATCCACTGCTCCTAGCATAACTAGGGTTTGGCTTGTGAAGCGTTGGTAGAGATTTTATCTCTGTTGTGCTTAACCATGCTTAGCTATTATCGCTTGTCCATCTGGTTGATGAATCAGAGCTGCAAATGAACCTAGTATGACAGGATGATGTGGTAATATCATAGATGAAAGTTAAACATGTTAAGGCTTATATGGGAGGCCATGATGGGTTGTGGTATTTGCAGTCCCATACTTGCCACTATTAGGACCCGAAGTTCTTGCCTCTTAAACCAAGACGAGTGTACAGCCACACGGGGCCATGGGAACCCCTCGCCCAACTAAATTTCCTAGTAGATTCCATGAGTCACATAGTTTGGGTGTTCCATTCGACATACACATTCTGGTTCTTCTCGAAGGAGGTGAAAGAGGTGCATTTATAACAGGTAGGTAAGCGTGGTCGGGAACAAGAGATGCACAGCATCCGTAATCTTGAACCCCACACACATCTCTAGGGACCAACTTCAAGACTCGACCCGTTACGGCGACATGTCCTTAGTGCGTGACTCATGGTTTCGGTGAAAGCAAGGTAAAGGAAAATATAACCACCCTCTGTCGGCCTTCCCAGGAAGATGGCTAATGTACTGGCATTAAGAGAAGGTTAGTACGTGTGGATAAAGTTGTACACCCCTGCAGGGTTATTAATATTTTTGAAAAGCCGTGTCCATGGTTATGGACGACTTGGGAACGAACGTGATGATCATAGAGAACTTGAACCTAATCGTAAAACTTGGGAAGTTAAGTAATGTGTGCTTAAGGATGCTTCCTCATGGGTATGAGGGGGTGATCCTAGATAGGTTCATATGATTATGATTCGATGGATATCAAAACATGATCAAAGCTAGAGATACCGCTCTCTTATCCCCTTTTAAAATATTCTGATTAGTCGTGATTCTTCTCCCTCTTGTTTTACAAACAAAGATGGCTTTATGCAAAATAACTCCACAGCCATAAGTCTTGCGGAGTACACCCTGCACTCACCCTTGCTTCGTTGATACTTTTGCAGCAGAGTAAGTGTTACCATAGAAGATGAGTTCTTTACGGCATCGACATGGACGAGTAGTTTGGAGTTCCCAGTCGGTAGTCTGGGATATATGGATTGGACGTCATCGTTATGCTTCAGGCCTCTTAGGCCATTTGTTAAGTTTGTTATACTTAATAGCATAATTTGCCTTCTGTTGTTTGATGTTTGTGGTCAGTGACCTATGCTTTAATATTTTGGTTCTTCGCTCAGTTATGAACCTGCTGTAATATTTTTTGTGTCGTAGGGTCACTATTGTGTTATCAATTCTCTCTCTGTATGTTTTCGAGATTTAGGTTAGGCTTATATCAGACAGAGGTCTAGGATTTGTCTAGCCCTAATCCCGGGGGTGTCACGGGTTTTGGTATCAGAGCAGTACCGACTGTAGGAAACCCTTTCTATTGGTCGATGTTGAGTCTAGTACTTGTGAAAACTATTTTCAAAGATGAAAATTATGTGCGAAAACTCTAGTATGCTTCTTCTTATTATCCAGTTTCTCTCTAACTCTAGGTCATCTTATCTGTGTTGAATTTGAAAAGTTTTGTTATCTCGTCTTTCAAAATTTAGGTGCCTCTTCAGGCCTGTCGTTTCTAAGCCATTTGATCTAGTGTTGGGTTCTCTAGAGTCTGGTGTGTTGTGTGTTCCTTGTTTATCTTGTTTCGTCCCTTTGAGAGATTTTTTTCCATCATGATCTCTTTGTTTTATGGGTCCATAACATCATGTTTATGGTTCCATAATGTTCCATTCCAGGACTCGAGGTTTCCTTTCGCCTCGTGTGCCTCCTCTTTATTTGTTCGGGTACTTCAGAAGTCGTTTCTTCTCTTGGAATCTACCTCGTGATTGCTAGCTTCTAGTGTACGCTTTGTCACTCAAGTAGTAGTTACTCCTTTCTTTGGGTTTTAACCCTTGTACTTGAACCTAAGATCCCCGATTGTGCCGGATTCTGGTGTTGTGAATCTTGTACATGAAGCTGACCTTTAACCCAAGATCCATTGTTGACCCATGTCGTTAATGTTCACACATTACCTCAGGATGGCTAGTACCTTCTAGTATATCCTTCAAGCTTGTGGACATTGTCGCTACTGAACAATGACGATAAAGGACTTCCCCTACCACATGATATGGCAGATGTTCTTCAATGGAACCAAATAGATCATGACAAGAGTTCTCCTAGGGATTCTCACATCTATACTCGTGACTCTGCCACACCTTTCCTTCCCTGCATTGGTCTTTGGAAGATTGTTGGTTTATGCATCTACATCTCGGGATTCTATTCTGAGCGTGTTCTTTCTTCTTTGTTGCTTTCCAACCTTTGTCTACCAGTTGGTAGCCAAGTAGTAGATGTGCATTGGTGTTTCTCGATGCAAGCTACTCTTGTGGTTCGTCATGGCAAACCATTTCGGGATGTCAGGAGAAACAAACTCCAGTACCTTATCATTTCTACGACCAGGTCAAAGCGTTGTAATCTGCAGATCAATAAGCATTGATTAGCTTCTGATATGCTATACCTTAGAGTATCACACTCCTTTATATTAAGAGGTCAAGCTGAGTCTCATGGCTCTCTTAATGAAGTGATACTCTTACACATCGTTACCACCCTTCCCTGAGCTTTCTCTCTCGTGAATGATGCATGTGCATAATAATGTGGCCATCTGAGATTCTTAGCAATTCTGATTGCTTTGAACTTCAAGGACATTTGTATCATTCCTAGCGTGATGGTTAATCTATCACTAAGAAAGGATGACTGTGCTATCAAGTTCGTTATTCTAGTGTACTCTCTTTAGTCAAAGAGTTAGACTCCTGCCGAAACTCTGAGACTATGTCATCTTGCCTTACCAAGCAAACTACCTCTCGAACTAAGTGACATATCGGTGGTTCATGATATTCTGGATGTCTTATTAGAAGTATCGCCATGTTGTCACATGATCGTGTTGTCAGGTTCTTGGGTAAGTTGTTTCTTTAAAACGCTTCTTTATCCAAGGATCTGTACTGGATACCCCTAGACTAGTTGGTTGAACTTAAACAACAACTTGGAGAGTTGTAAGACAAAAGTTCTATTTAACTCTGTTACTCCTTAAAGGGATGTCTAGCGTTGTTCGTGCTGAAGCAATATAGTATGTTCCGTGTGGATATGTTATCTTCCCCGCCTTTGATTTGATTTGGGCAATCGTCAAGTCGAACTCAGTTCTAAGGACTATCCTGATGGTGTATCTATTCGTGATGTTTCACTTAAGTACTTCTTCATGTCCTCTGGTCTGACCAGTATTTCTGCCTTGTTCATACAACATATGACTTCGTCTTTTTGGAGTGTATAGATAAGTTTGTTATTGAGCCCATCAATGACATCCTTATATTCTTCACGATATATGGGATTCATATGGAACATTTGGCATTAATGTTGGAAACTTTTGAGAACCATCCTCGTGTTATCTCGAAGTATGTGTTCTGGATGTTAGGAGTAACCTTCTCTGATTCACATGCAAATGTTGAAAGATGTCACCGTGGATCTGAGTAGAGTTATCTTTGTTTCTTCAGGAATCATTTCAAATTAGTCAAGTATGTGCGAGGTATTCTTGATATGGTAGGTTGATACCTTCACATCTCGAGAAGATCCTCCAAGCACACCAAGCCACTAACTGATTTCTCATGGAAGATAAGAAGTCCAACAAAACTTCTATATCATCCTAAATGTTTCCCAACAAGGATTTAGTTGTGTTTCGTTGCAGACAATTCATGTAGGTGCAATTATCTTTTGATAATTTGCTAACATGTGGATTTTGCAATCTAGCTCATTCTTTTGGAGCTTGACACCGAAGTCCATGTCTTGAGAATCCAGTGACTCTACCTCTGTGTAAATGTTGCACCCTTTCTATTTGAATATGTTGAGCCTGAAGTATCTCTCCACCTAACCAAAGCTGAACCTCAAGCAGCAATGATGGTTGGTGTTCCTCAAGGTTATGACTTAGGTCTCTTTGTAAATCTGTCAAAGTTGATGTAATGGTTGGCACAATCAGTCGGAAGACCTATTGCCATACCCTTGAATCATCAATAACAACCACTCCTCATGTGGCATCTTCTATGATTTATTGTAGGAGTTGTGCTTATGGTTTCATTTGTAACCGAAGTCCTACCAATACTTGATGACTGATTGAAGGCTTGTTAAAAGTTTTATATTGGTGTTTTAAACATCAAGGAGAACATTTAAAGTAGAATTGCTATATGTCTCTCGGTCGATCTTCTAGACCCTTTTACGTTGGCAAGCGTCTTGTTATGCCAAGTACTTGGAGTCTAAGAATGAAGTTTCTTTCTTCTCGTGTCATCAGGAATCTTTTTAACTATTCATCTAGGTGGTGTAAAGTGATATCATGATCTTTGGCAAGATTTTGATAATCCTGGATGAATAAAAGGTTCCTTTAACCATCTATAGTCATGTTGCAAAAGTGAATATGATTTTGGTAATCAATAGTTTCTCTTGTTACATGTTCCTTGTGACTCTTACGAGTCCTCACCACCAAAACACCTTTCTGTCTTGACCTTATGTTGAATGAAAGAGTGACCCTTCTGTGTCAAAAGTAGTTCAACAGCTTGGTTTTGTTGGTATCTATATTTTCCACCTGTAAATATCTATTAAGCTATTTAGTAGAGGTTTACCTCTTGAAGTCTGGGTATATTTCCTTTCCATCTGTAAATATCTATTAAGCTATTTAGTAGAAGTTCCTTCCCTCAGAAGTTTACCTTTTTTGCAAGCTCCATGGTCTCAATCCTAATGAAGACCAGCTATCTGACACCTTGAAACCTTCTCCTTTTGTTTCCTCCGTTACCTTGGCGTGTTTCATGTTCGTTGGCTCTAGAGATGTTATAAAACATCTATCCATGACTTGACCATGAGATACTCAGTTTGTGGTTCCGTGTCATTCCCTCTTTTCCTTAGTGTGAGCAGCCACCTCGAAGATTACGAAGCGCTGCGTCCATTCGTCATGGTGGCATGGATTAACCTCTTCGAGAAGACCGTCGAAGATTAGGGTAACCCTGTTCCTTCTTTCTTCCTACCTAGGAATCTCCGGACGAGATTCTTTTAAGGGGGATAAAATTGTAACAACCCTAGTTTTATTAAATGTCAATTAGGATTTGTTGTGAATTCATGAGAATCATCATTTAAAATGTATGCATGAAATAAAAAAATGATCTCAAAACCCTAAACCCTGTTTCCCCTCCCTATTTGAAACATATTCAAAATGGTTTTGAATCTTGAAAACTACAAAAATTATGGAACCCAAATTGATTACAAGGGTCTCTAGAATATTTTGAATATTTGTAAAAGTTCTGGTAATTTGAAATGTATCAAAACATATTTTAAATTCATTTACAAAAGAGAAAAGGAAAAACAAAAAAAGAAAAGAATTTCAGAAAGAAAAACAGTAGCCAGAATCCTATTCTAACCCGGCCCATCTTTTCTCCCTCTCCTCGCCGCCGCTCAGCGCGCTCCCGCGCAGCCCACCTAGGCCCAGCAGCAGCCCACCCCAGGCCCGCGTACCGCTTCACCCTCCTCTTCATCATCTTCCTTCAGACAGGCAGGGAGCTGCCTGTCGCGCCGTTGTCCGTCGATCCCTCTGCTACGATTGACACCGCCGCCGAGCTCTAGGGGATGGATAAGAGCCACAGTGACCCTCTCTCTTGTCCTCATCCACTCCCCCTCTATCCCCACACCTCTCTCACCCTTCTCTGCGAGGTGACCGAACCCTAGCCGTGCAGATGCCGCGTCGCCCCGCCGTCTCCGGCCACCCCAAGGCCAGCTGAAGGTCCCTCGAGCTCCACCTCGGTCCCCTACTTCGACCTGCTAAAGGAATCGAGCCGTGGTGCTCTGTACCGTCGCCATCGACGCCATCTTCTCCACCACTAACGACCACCGCCGTCGCCGTTTCCATTGCTATGGACCATGCCTAGCATCACTGACCCCTCCGTTAGCTTCATGGTGAGCATCTGGTGCTCCGGCGCCCCTCCACTCGCTCCCTCTCGCTCTGTATCCGTCATTTGCCGCCGACCCGTGAGCTCCGCTACCGTGCTCCGCCGTGTAGCTCGCTCTGATGACCATCTCGTAGCGGTGCCACTCGTATTTGGCACAGCGTGAAGCGCTAATTTGAATGCGCTTCTTCACTTGCTCGCCTGCGCCCTTCTGCGTCGTTCCCCGCCACCGTCTGTAGTGCTCGCCGGTCAGTCCCGCAGGCCCCACCAGTCAGCCTTAGTGGCTAGATGCCCCTATGGTGCAGAGAGTTAGGGTTAGGGTTGAGCTGACGTCAGCATGATGCACTAAAACAATTTAAGTGGTTTAATAATTTCAGAAAAAGGATAAAAATTGTAAAATCAATATCTTATTATTTATAAGTCAGAAAAATACAAATAATATATCAAAATGTTCAGAAAAATGAGATCTATCTATTTAAGCTATAATCATGCATTGATAAACAACTTCAATGACAAGTTTAATTAGAATAACATAATGACCCCTCTCATATGAATTCGGGGTTCCTCCGAATTAGGGTTTGGACCCCTCGGATTTCATTTTAAATGACCAAGCATGTTTAGAGTTTCAATTTCAACAACTTTTAACTTGTCATACCATCATACTTGTTTGAGCATTGCATTGATGCCATGTGTTGATTGTTTCACTTTGTTTCCGGTATTTGGTTCTTCTCCGGTAGAATACGATATCGAGATCAAGATCGAAGACCGAGATAAATAGCGTTGAAGATCCAAGACCAATATGTAAGATCCCTCCTTTATAAAGGAAAAGGATCCCTGTGATTGCAATGCTAGTAACTGGATCAATGCTAGCATCCACAGTTTAAGATGAAGTACACAGAAACAAAGGTCATTATTATAGTCATTCCAGAGACAAACATAGTCTTTTACAACTCCATGGCCACAGGCATAGTACAAGATTTTAAATGAGTAAATAGATAAATAGTCTTCATCTTCATGTGCCATAGGCAAGCATGTTGAGTGTAGACTCATGACTCCTAATCATCATCAGAATATCCTGCAACATCACAAGTTACAGCCATAGTGGGTCAATACATTGGAATAGTATTGGCAAGAGATACCTTAGTATAATATTGGTTGACTAAAATACTATATGCATTTTGGCTAAGTGTAGCTTAGGCTTGCTTTGCTCAAAATAGGTTTTGCCTATCCGTTGAAAACACTAAGTTTTTCTTTGTCAAAACTTTTCCCAAGGAACCACCAATAGACATTGGGGTCCTTCACCCTTGTTCAACCACAAGTTTTACTTAGAAATTGGGATGAGGAGATTCTTGATAGCTTCCATGTCTTGATGCTCAAGTTGTCCTTTTCCAGGGACATGGCTAAGTACTTAGATTCTTCCATCTGCAGAGGTTGTGCACTTTCCCCACAAGACTTGATTTTCACCAAGACATGACCTTTCAGAAGCCTTCCCTTAGACCAAATGGACGCGTTCCAACCTATCATCCCACTACCACCAACTGTCCAAATGGCTAAGTTATTGCAACCTATGTGATCCAGGCAGAGCCCATATTGCCAAGTGGCTGCACTAGAAGCTTCTTAACATTTGGCCTCTCAAATCCCTTTGTTCCTTGGTGGCTTTCCACAAGTGAGATACACAAGGTAAACCATAGAAATGGGCCTTGTGTAACCACTCAACATAACCCATTCACAACCATTCCACCCAGGTGATTCATTCACTTAGTTGTTTTATTAAGCAAAAACATAGTCCAAAGACTTAGAAATATTTATTCATAGCATGAACATATAACCACCCTTGGTTGCTACTAGCTAGGCTAAGCATGGCATAGATAAGCATCTTAACTTAGAAATTTCTAGCAATTCTACAACTACTAGGATTTCCCAAGCATAGCATATAAGCAAAAAAATAACCATGCAAGACTAGCAAAATATTTCTAATGCATAGTTGAAAAACATAGGGATAAAATCATGAAGCACCACTTGCCTTGGTAGTTTGGAGAGTATCTACAATCCTCACAATCACAATCACTATTTGCACCAAAATCTACACATAAAATGATAGCACCAAATCACATACAAAATAATTACAAGCAAAAATATATGAATGCATGCAACATGATATGTGATGATTTTCTAAACTCAACAAGACAAGTGCACACTACTGGTTCATAAACAAGTTCAAAACTTGCCAAATAATCTTTATTTGAACATTAAAACATTTCCTAAATATTTGTAATATACAAAATAGGCCTACACATGTTTCTGTAAATAAAACCATTTTAACAGAAACAAAACATTAAACACGTTGAATATATGGAAAGGGCTTTCTCTCCTGATTCCATTGATATAAAATTCATCAAATTTGGACGTGGGAATCAAAAGTTATGATTAAAACAAAATCAAACATCTAATAGATTCAAATCAGAAATTTAAAACGAAAACTGTGCCACGGGCGCTATCTTACTGGCTGGTACCGCTTCGCGCTGGATCACGCTTCTAATCCGTTGGATCTGACTTAATCGCACGGCTCAGATCTAAACTTACCGCTTCGCCTAAGATCTATCCTACGCATTAGATCTAGATCCTACGGTGTTCGATCAAACAGCCAAAGACTGGCGGCGCGCGGCGATGGCTGGCGGCGGAGCGCTCTGTCTACGGCGGCGCGGCGGCTACAGGAGGGTTTGGGGTCGTCGGAGATGCTTACCAGACTCGCGGCGATGTACTGAAGCTCAACGTGGCGATGGCTTGACAAGGGGCGCGCTGCAGTGGCCGTGGGAGCTCGTCGGAGTTGTGCACGGCGTCGGATGCTCACTGATGGAGTCGAAGACGACGTTCTGGGGCACGAGGATTCAAACAAAAGGCATTAGCAGGTGCGCTAGATGCAGGCAAACACATTCATGTGATTCAGAAACGGAGGATGACACGAGGCTCACCGAATTTAGTCGCCGGAGTTGGAGACGGCGTCGGGAACTTGCGGTGTTCGATGGAGTCGACGACACGGGGCGAAGACAGAACCAAAGATGTCAGAAGAAGCGCAAGGAGGTTGCGAAGTAGTTCGCGTGAATCGGAGAGGAAGGCGTGCACGGAGCTCACCGGGATTGGTCGCCGGAGTGGGTTCTGTCTGCGGCGGTGTATGGGCGAATACTGGCAGCCTGGGGGCGCTTTGTGCTCGGGGTCTGGGGAAAAATGGAGAGGGGGCAGAGGGGATTTAAGTAGCAGGGTCGGGGGAGGAAATTACTCGTGCAATCAATCGAATTGAAGAGAGGTTAAATCACCAGAAACAGCCGGCGTAATTTGGGCAAGAAGGGGTCGCGGGGTGGAGACGACGACGGTCGAGTGGGTCGTGGTTGTCAGTGAGAGAAACAGAGGAGGAGGGTTGCGGGCTAGGCAGGTAAGGCTGGGCCGAGTTGGGCCAGATTAGGTTGTTTGCTTTTTTTTTCTTTAACCCTTTTCTTTTTCTGTTTGATTTTCTAAAATGACTTTCAAAACTCATTTCAAATCAGTTTGATTTCAAACTTTCTCTGGTCTTTTGTACAGTGAACTTATGATGGCCCATTGGAATTTAAAATAACCATTGCCTTTAACATTTAAACATATGAATGGTTTTAAATTCATATTTTGTTTTGAAAAACTTTGTCCAAGCTTTGGGAAAATATCAAACAATCTTATGCTCAAATATTTTCTAGTCAAAACAAATATTCTCTTATTAGAGAGTAACATTAAGGCCATTGCCTTACTTACATAAAATAATAGACCACAAAGTTTCTGTTTTTGAAGAAATGATCCTAAAATGATTATGAATGCATGAATGATATGCAAACTTTGAAATCATGATTTTTGGGATGTTACAAATCTAACCCCCTTAAGGTGAATCTCTCCCTCGAGATTCGGATTGGTTAGCAAATAGGTGAGGGTGGTCTTTCCGAAGGTCATCTTCTCTTTCCCATGTTGCTTCTTCTTCGGAATGATGGTTCCACTGAACTTTGCAGAATTTGATGGTCTTTGTCCGTGTAACTCTTTCCGCAATCTCGAGAATCTTGACAGGTTTTTCCTCATAAGTGAGATCACTTTCCAATTGGACCTCCTCCAAAGGTATAGTATCCTTCAAAGGAGTCTCCTCCATCTCTGGATGGCATTTCTTTAACTGACTCACATGAAACACGTTGTGAACGGTAGACAATGATTCTGGTAATTCAATCTCATAAGCTACTTCTCCCTTACGACTCAGAATTTTGAATGGTCCAACATATCTTGGGGCCAATATTCCTTTGACTCCAAATCTCTTCACTCCACGAAGTGGTGACACTCTAAGATAAGCTCTATCACCAACTTCATAGGTGACTTCTCTACGCTTAGGATCTGCGTAGCTTTTCTGTCGGGACTGTGCTATCTTCAATCTATCCTTAACTAGCTTGACTTTCTCTTCAGCCTCTTTGATAAGTTCTGGTCCGAACAAACTTCTTTCTGCCACACCATTCCATAGCAATGGGGTGGTACACTTTCTCCCATAGAGAAACTCAAATGGTGCCATCTCAATACTGTCTTGATAGCTGTTATTATAAGAGAATTCTGCGTAAGGCAGACTTTCATCCCAACTGGCTCCATAGTCTAGAGCACATGCTCTCAACATATCTTCAAGAATCTGATTAGTCCTTTCTGTTTGTCCATCAGTTTGAGGATGAAAAGCAGTGCTAAATTCCAACCTCGTTCCCAATGACTCATGTAGTTGTCTCCAAAAATCAGAAGTGAATTGTGTTCCCCTATCAGACACAATACTTTTGGGTACTCCATGTACACACACAATTCTGCTCATATAGATCTTGGCTAACTTAGCACTTGTATAGGTTGTCTTCACGGGTATGAAATGAGCCACTTTAGTTAGGCGATCCACTACTACCCAAATAGAATCATATCCTGACCGGGTCCTTGGTAATCCGGTAATGAAATCCATACCAATCTTGTCCCACTTCCAATCAGGAATAGGTAGTGATTGAAGCAATCCTGCTGGTTTCTAGTGTTCTGCTTTCACTCTACTACATACATCACACAAAGCAATATGTTCGGCGATGTCCTTCTTGAGATTATTCCACCAAAATTTTTCCTTCATATCCATGTACATTTTGGTGTTACCCGGATGGATGGAATACGGTGAGTTGTGTGCTTCTTGTAAAATCAGTTTCCGAAGCTCCGGATCTTGTGGAACATAGATACGTTTTCCATGCCATAAGGTACCCTGTTCGTCTTCATGGAATCCTTTGGCTTTTCCTTTGCCAATCTTTTCCTTAATTTCTTCAATTTCCCTATCAGTCTTCTTGGCTTCTTTAATCTTGTCCAACAAGGTAGGTTGAACATCCAAAGACATGAGATGTCCTTCAGGCACAATCTCCAATCTGAGATCTCTAAATTGGGCACACAGATCATCTGGCAATTCTCCCTTAGTAAGGCCATTCACAAAAACCTTACGGCTTAGAGCATCCGCTACAACATTTGCTTTACCGGGGTGGTATTGCAAACTCAAGTCATAGTCCTTGATGAGTTCTAGCCATCTTCTTTGTCTCATGTTAATTTCTTTCTGGGTGAAGATATACTTCAAACTCTTGTGATCTGTGAACACTTCACATCGCTTTCCCAAAAGGTAATGTCTCCATGTCATGAGTGCATGGACAACAGAGGCTAACTCTAAATCATGAGTAGGATAGTTTACCTCATGAGTTTTGAGTTGTCTCGAGGCATACGCCACAACTTTTCCTTCTTGCATAAGTACTGTACCCAATCCATGATGAGATGCATCACAATACACCTGGAAATCCTTCTCCAAATCAGGCAAACACAAGACTGGTGCTGTCACAAGTCTCTTCTTCAATTCTTGAAAGCTGAGTTCACAACCTTCAGACCAAGCAAATTTCTTGTCTTTCTTTAGTAATTCTGTCATAGGTTTTGCCACCTTGGAGAAATTCTCAATGAATCTTCTGTAGTATCCTGCCAAGCCAAGGAAACTACGAACTTCTTTTACTAACTTAGGAGATTCCCATTCAGTTACAGCTGAAACTTTAGCAGGATCAACTGCCACACCATCTCCTGACACAACGTGTCCAAGAAATCCAACTTCATTTAACCAAAATTCACACTTGCTGAATTTGGCATATAGCTTACGCTCTCTAAGCTTCTCTAGTATCAATCGTAAATGTCCCTCATGCTCTTCCTTGTTCTTGGAGTAGATTAGAATGTCATCGATGAAAACGACAACAAACTTATCAAGGAATTCCATGAACACCTTGTTCATCATATTCATGAAGTATGCTGGTGCATTGGTCAAACCAAATGGCATCACGGTATACTCATACAATCCATACCTTGTGGTGAAAGTTGTCTTGGGTATGTCTTGTTCCCTTATTTTCAGCTGAAAATAACCTGACCGGAGATCAATCTTTGAGAACACACAAGCTCCTTCTAACTGATCAAACAAGTCATTGATTCTAGGCAAAGGGTATTTGTTCTTGATAGTCACCTCATTGAGTGAACGGTAATCTATGCATAACCTTTGACTTCTATCTTTCTTTTCCACAAACAAAACTGGTGCTCCCCAAGATGACGAACTTGGTTGGATAAAACCTTTTTGCAACTGTTCTCCAAGTTGCTTCTTGAGTTCTTTCAACTCATCAACTGACATCTTGTACGGCCTCTTTGCTATTGGTCCAGATCCTGGTAGCAAATCAATGAGAAATTCCACATATCTATCAGGTGGCATTCCCGGTAATTCTTCTGGAAACACATCTGGATATTCACTCACAATTGGCACACTGTCCATGCTAACCCCCTTAAGAGAATTTAGCTTACTCCTTTTTGATTCAAAATTGGTCTTGAATCTGATCCTTTTAAGTTCTGGAGTTGTGAGTGAGACAGTATGGGTGGCACAATCTATCACTCCCTTGTGCTTAGTCATCCAGTCCATTCCCAAAATGACATCCAATCCTTGGGAGTTTAGGATTATCAGGTTAACGGGAAAGTTATACTTCCCAAACTCTATAACTAGATCATGACATCCTGAATTCACTATCATTTCCCTGCCAGGAGAACTTACTTTTATAGGGCACCCAATAGTTTCTACCGGTAGTTCATTTCTTTCAACAAATGCTCTTGATATGAATGAATGAGATGCACCAGTATCAAAGAGAACAAATGCTGGAACAGAATTGAGTTTGAACTTACCAAAGAACAAAGATCGTTCCTCATAAATTTCCTCCACATTGATGTGGTTCACTTGTCCCTTTTGAAAAGGGTTGGGCTTGTTGGGTCCTTCAACTTTCTTTTCTGGGCATTCATTAGCATAATGCCCCATCTTCTTGCACTTGAAACATTCAACCTGACTAAGATACTTCTTGACAGGCTGGCTTCCACTTCCACTTCCACTACCACTGTGGTGGCTCTTGTATCCACCCTTGTGATTCTTGTACTTGTCATTGTCATGACTACGGTGATGCTTGTTGTCATGATGATGGTTGTGGTTGTGGTGCTTGTTGAATTTCCCATGCTTGTGGGATCCTGAACTCCCACTATCATCATAATGGGAACGTTTGTGGGACGATCCCGAGCTGTGCTTGTCAGAGTGCTTTCTCTTCCTACTTTCAACTTGCTTCATTTTGTTCTCCAAAATAGCAGCCTTGTCACAAAGAGACTGGTATGTGGGAACATATGCCACAGCTAACTGCAGGTTCAGTTCATCATTCAACCCTTCAAGGAACTTTTCCTTCCTCTTAGCATCAGTGTCAACTTCATCCGGTGTGTAACGCGCCAGATTGTTGAACTCTTCAATATATTCAGCCACGCTGCGGTGGCGCTGCTTCAAGTTATGGAACTCTTTCTTCTTCAAACTCATCACTCTGGATGAGATGTGAGCAGTACGGAAACCATCTTCAAAGATAGCCCATGTCACATCCTCAATGGGAGTGGTGATTTGGACGTTATCCCACCAAGTAGCTACTGGTCCTTCCAACAAGTGAGATGCAAATCTGACTTTCTCTTCATCAGTACAGCCAACTGTTACCAAGTCCTTGTTCATAGAGCGTAGCCAATCATTAGCCACCATAGGATCAGTTGTTCCTGAGAACTTTGCTGGCCTCAATCTCCAGAACCTGGTAAGCATGTCAAAACCCGGTGGGTTATTCTGATTGTTGTTGTTGTTGTTGTTATTGTTGTTGTTGTTGTTGTTCTGATTCTGGATGAACGTAGTCATCATCTGCATTAGTTGAGTCTGAGCTGTCATCATTTGCTGCATCTCAGGGGTGATGTTGTTGTTGTTGGGGTTGGGATTGGCACGACGGGGAGGCATCTGTGGTTTGTTCAATAGATATAAGAATGAGATACCCATAGATGCTAACATGCACAATACATCACATAAACAATCACCAAACATGCATCGTAATAAAAATAGTTCAACAACATAAACGACAAGTTTGCAAAGTAAACACACTAATAGCAAGCCATCCACATGTTGGATGGTCATTGCGACTCAATGAAAATCATGATAAATAAATGATAAATGAGTAGTCATCTCTACTCCTCGGCATCAACCTCCTCCTCAACAAAGGTAAGACCTGCATTCTCCATAGTGGTCTTGTATTCCTCAACATTGGTGGTCAAGGTCTCTACTTTGGCTTTGAGAGCCCTCTTCTGAGAACGAAGCATCTCAATCACAGTCTGCTGATGCTCGAGCTCGAAGTCCTTGGCCTCTAGTTCTACAGTCATGTCTCGAATCCTCTTGTTCCTATCTTGGACTCGCTTCTCTTGACTCTTGAACTTTCTGTCCTGACTCTCGAACTTGGCCTCCATCTCCTTGACTATCTCATCTTGCTCCACGAAGAGCTTGTCCTTCTCACGAAGCTGCACCTGGAGTTGGTCATTGTTGAGCATGACGTTGGTCCTATCAGTGTCCACGTGCCTAAGGAGAACCTCTAAGTCCTGGAGGTATAGACGAATCGGCTCTGCTGTCTCCCTCGAAGTGTCCTCGAAGTCGATGGCCTCTCCATCCTCATCACGTCTACCGAAGGCGTGGAAGTGAGTACCTCTAACCTGTCGAGAGTGTCTCCCTAACAGACGTCCAATCAAGTCCTACATGACTACCTCTAGGCCTCTCTCTCCTTGTCATCGTGCATGAGCTTGAAGATGATAGCCTCCGTGGTAGGCTCAGTCTGGCGTCCGGGCTGATTGACCTTGAAGCCCCAAAGGTCTTTCCTCTCAAACTTGGTGAGGGGAAGTACCATGATGGTAGGAAGAGGAAGATTGAGCAAACTAGTGAGCTCAATAATACGAGGGCCAAAACGAGTTCCCTGGAACTCTTCAACAGTGTTGATGGTAACATTAGGCATCTATTTAATAAGATAGGAAAAGTTATAATCAACACAATTTAAGACAAATCACAAGACATGGCATCACATGCATAACACTGACAAACACACAAGTCATAGCATACATAAAATCCATTACAAACATCCAAGGTTCAACTTATTAGACAACATTTTTGGAAAAAAAATGATAAGTGTGGTGGTCCAACTAATGAAGTATGATTACAATCCCATCTCACTTGCCAAGTTGGCTAACAAGGCATCCCTAGAGGCAATCTGTTTATCTTGATCACATGACTCCATTCCTAAGTCTATGATGTCTTTCCTTAAACTTTGGTTGGTAGCCTCTAGCTCTTGGGTATGTTTCTTTTCTTCCCTAAGGTCATTCTAGGTGTTAAGCATTCTGCACTTGATTCTATCACCAAGTTCTTTGATGGCCCTCCAAGCTGCATCCCTTGCTGAATCAAAGAATGTGGTGTGCATCATTGTGTTGGTGACCATGCAGAATCCTGAGTCCTTGTGGTTGTCTTCCTTGTTTTTATACAAGTGAAGTTGCACCCACCAGTACTCAACTCCTTCATCCATCACAGAAAAACCTTTGTACACAGCTACACCATGTATTCCCATTGCAACCATAAGGTCCTTGAGAGCCTTGGGGAACTCTGTCTCACATTCCAAAGTCATTTTCATGAGTGGTCCCTTCCTCACGGCTTCGTTGATGGAGTTCATCTACAATTAGAGATGAGAAAGAAGATTAGAAAAGTTTATGAGAAGAAAAAACAAGTGTGAAAGTTGTCAAAAATTTTCCTAAGTGGTTTCCAATCCTAGGGTCATAATCCTACCGGCAACACAGTGCTGTGATACCATCTGTAAGATCCCTCCTTTATAAAGGAAAAGGATCCCTGTGATTGCAATGCTAGTCCCTGGATCAATGCTAGCATCCACAGTTTAAGATGAAGTACACAGAAACAAAGGTCATTATTATAGTCATTCCAGAGACAAACATAGTCTTTTACAACTCCATGGCCACAGGCCTAGTACAAGAGTTTAAATGAGTAAATAGATAAATAAGTCTTCATCTTAATGTGCCGCAGGCAAGCATGTTGAGTGTAGACTCATGACTCCTAATCATCATCAGAATATCCTGCAACATCACAAGTTACAGCCACAGTGGGTCAATACATTGGAATAGTATTGGCAAGAGATACCTTAGTATAATATTGGTGGACTAAAATACTATATGCATTTTGGCTAAGTGTAGCATAGGCTTCCTTTGCTCAAAATAGGTTTTGCCTATCAGTTGAAAACACTAAGTTTTTCTTTGTCAAAACTTTTCCCAAGGAACCACCAATAGACATTGGGGTCCTTCACCCTTGTTCAACCACAAGTTTTACTTAGAAATTGGGATGAGGAGATTCTTGATAGCTTCCATGTCTTGATGCTCAAGTTGTCCTTTTCCAGGGACATGGCTAAGTACTTAGATTCTTCCATCTGCAGAGGTTGTGCACTTTCCCCACAAGACTTGATTTTCACCAAGACATGACCTTTCAGAAGCCTTCCCTTAGACCAAATGGACGCGTTCCAACCTATCATCCCACTACCACCAACTGTCCAAATGGCTAAGTTATTGCAACCTACGTGATCCAGGCAGAGCCCATATTGCCAAGTGGCTGCACTAGAAGCTTCTTAACATTTGTCCTCTCAAATCCCTTTGTTCCTGGGTGGCTTTCCACAAGTGAGATACACAAGGTAAACCATAGAAATGGGCCTTGTGTAACCACTCAACATAACCCATTCACAACCATTCCACCCAGGTGATTCATTCACTTAGTTGTTTTATTAAGCAAAAACATAGTCCAAAGACTTAGAAATATTTATTCATAGCATGAACATATAACCACCCTTGGTTGCTAATAGCTAGGCTGAGCATGGCATAGGTAAGCATCTTAACTTAGAAATTTCTAGCAATTCTACAACTACTAGGATTTCCCAAGCATAGCATATAAGCAAAAATATAACCATGCAAGACTAGCAAAATATTTCTAATGCATAGTTGAAAAACATAGGGATAAAATCATGAAGCACCACTTGCCTTGGTAGTTTGGAGAGTATCTACAATCCTCACAATCACAATCACTATTTGCACCAAAATCTACACATAAAATGATAGCACCAAATCACATACAAAATAATTACAAGCAAAAATATATGAATGCATGCAACATGATATGTGATGATTTTCTAAACTCAACAAGACAAGTGCACACTACTGGTTCATAAACAAGTTCAAAACTGGCCAAATAATCTTTATTTGAACATTAAAACATTTCCTAAATATTTGTAATATACAAAATAGGCCTACACATGTTTCTGTAAATAAAACCCTTTTAACAGAAAAAAAACATTAAACACGTTGAATATATGGAAAGGGCTTTCTCTCCTGATTCCATTGATATAAAATTCATCAAATTTGGACGTGGGAATCAAAAGTTATGATTAAAACAAAATCAAACATCTAATAGATTCAAATCAGAAATTTAAAACGAAAAGCGTACTTGCCTTGCTTCATCTTCTTGGTAGGTACGCGGATCACGCTTCTAATCCATTGGATCTGACTTAATCGCACGGCTCAGATCTGAACTTACCGCTTCGCCTAAGATCTATCCTACGCGTTAGATCTAGATCCTACGGTGTTCGATCAAACAGACAACGACTGGCGGCGCGGAGACGGCTGGCGGCGGAGCGCTCTGTCTACGGCGGCGTGGCGGCTATAGGAGGGTTTGGGGTCGTCGGAGATGCTTACCAGACTCGCGGCGATGTACTGAAGCTCAACGTGGCGATGGCTTGACAAGGGGCGCGCTGCAGTGGCCGTGGGAGCTCGTCGGAGTTGTGCACGGCGTCGGATGCTCACTGATGGAGTCGAAGACGATGTTCTGGGTCACGAGGATTCAAACAAAAGGCGTTAGCAGGTGCGCTAGATGCAGGCGAACACATTCGTTTGATTCAGAAACGGAGGAGGACACGAGGCTCACCGAATTTAGTCGCCGGAGTTGGAGACGGCGTCGGGAACTTGCGGTGTTTGATGGAGTCGATGACCTGGCGTAGTACAGGACGAACCAAAGATGTCAGAAGAAGCACAAGGAGGTTGCAAAGTAGTTCGCGTGAATCAGAGAGGAAGGCGCGCACGGAGCTCACCGGGATTGGTCGCCGGAGTGGGTTCTGTCTGCGGCGGTGTATGGGCGAATACTGGCAGCCTGGGGGTGCTTTGTGCTCGGGGTCTGGGGAAAAATGGAGAGGGGGCAGAGGGGGTTTAGGTAGCAGGGTCGGGTGAGGAAATAACTCACACAATCAATCGAATTGAAGCGAGGTTAAATCACCGGAAACAGTCGGCGTAATTTGGGGAAGAAGGGGCCACGGGGTGGAGACGACGACGGTCGAGTGGGCCGCGGTTGTCAGTGAGAGAAACAGAGGGGAGGTGGGGTCAGGCGGTCAGTCACTCCGCGGGTTTGTTTGCGAGTACAGAAAAACGGTTCGCGGGAGGGTTGCTGGGCTAGCTGGGCCGAGTTGGGCCAGATTAGGTTGTTTGCTTTTTTTTTTCTTTAACCCTTTTCTTTTTCTGTTTGATTTTCTAAAATGATTTTCAAACCTCATTTCAAATCAGTTTGATTTCAAACTTTCTCTGGTCTTTTGTACAGTGAACTTAATACTCAAATATGTGCCAAACATATCTGTTCACTCAAACCTACTTGGGGTTATTTGAAAAATAAATAAAACAAGCCTTTGGAAGATATAATAAAAAGGCATAAACTTTGGTTTTATTTCATACTTGTTTTGAAACTTTATTCAAGCTTTTGAAATCTCTTATGTTTGAACTCAAAACACTACTGAAAGAATATTTGTACTTTACTCATTAGCAAGTAACCCAAAGGCTAGAGTATTCATACATAAAATAATGAGCAATATATGCTCCTGTTTTGAAATGATTTTGAATTGAAACCCTAAATGATCATGGATGCATGGATGATATGCATGAGTTTTAAAACATGATTTTAGGGATGTTACACAATACTTGACCAACTGTAATCAAGTCAAGTACCATATGTCCGAAGTTGTGCTTTCTGGATATCAACTGGCAAAGGCAAGCAAAGCCCCACACATACATATGAATCCTATGCTTTCAGAGTATTTACACTCTTGCCATGTCCATGTGATTCTAAAGTCTTTTATCGATAGATAGAGTAATCCTATCTGATGCATGTTACCTTTGTAGCCTATGTTCCCTGATCCACTGCTCCTAGCATAACTAGAGTTTGGCTTGTGAAGTGTTGCTAGAGCTTTTATCTCTGTTGTGCTTAGCCATGCTTAGCTGTTATCGTTGGTCCATCCGGTTGATGAATCAAAGCTGCAAACCTAGTATGACAGGATGATGTGGTAAGATCAGAGATGAAAGTTAAACATGCTAAGGCTTGTATGGGAGGCCATGGTGGGTTGTGGTTTTTGAAGTCCCATACTTGCCACTATTAGGACCCGAAGTTCTTGCCTCTTGAACCAAGACGAGCGTACAGCCACACGGGGCCATTGGAACCCCTCGACCAACTAACTTGCCTAGTAGATTCCGTGAGTCACATAGTTTGGGCATTCCATTCGACATACGCATTCTGGTTATTCTCTAAGGAGGTTAAGGAGGTGCATTCATAACAGGTAGGTAAGCGTGGCCAGGAACAAGAGATGCACGGCATCTGTAATCTTGAACCCCGCACACATCTCTAGGGACCGACTTCGGGACTTTACCCATTACAGCGCAATCTCCTTAGTCCGTGACTCATGGTCTCGGCGAAAGCAAGGTAAAGGACGTGTCTAACCACCCTCTGCCGACCTTCCAAGGAAGAGGGCTAATGTACTGGCATTAATAGAAGGTTAGTATGTGTGGGTAAAGTTGTACACCCCTGCAAGGTTATTAATCTTTTCGAAAATCCATGTCCATGGTTATGGACGACTTGGGAACGGACATGATGATCATAGAGAACTTGAACCTAATTGTAAAACTTGGCAAATTTAAGTAATGTGTCCTTAAGGATGCTTCCTCATGGGTACGAGGCGGTGATCCTAGATAGGTTCAGATGATTATGATTCGATGGATATCAAAAGATGATCAAAGCTAGAGATACCGCTCTCTTATCCCCTTTTAAAATATTCTGATTAGTCGTGATTCTTCTCCCTCTTGTTTTACAAACAAAGATGGCTTTATGCAAAATAACTCCACCATCCATAAGTCTTGCGGAGTACACCCTGTACTCACCCTTGCTTCGTTGATACTTTTGCAGCAGAGTAAGTGTTACCATAGAAGATGAGTTCTTTACAGCATCGACATCGGTGAGTAGTTTGGAGTTCCTAGTCGGCAGTCTGGGATCTATGGATTGGACATCATCGTTATGCTATTAAGTTTGATATACTTAATAGCATAATTTGCCTTCCGTTGTTTGATGTTTGTGGTCAGTGACCTATGCTTGTAATATTTTGGTTCTTCGTTCAGTTATGAGCTTGCTGTAATATTTTTTGCGTCGTAGGGTCACTATTGTGTTATCAATTCTCTCTCTGTACGCTTTCGAGATTTAGATTAGGCTTATATCAGACAGAGGTCTGGGATTTGTCTAGCCCTAATCCTGGGGGTGTCACAATGACAGAAATCTCTAAGGTTGTAGATGTGTTGTTGCTACTAGGGAGAAAACAACAATCCCTTGTTCATGGAACAAGTGTATTGTTTACTTTACACACATTGCTTAAAGCAGTTATCCGTTGCTTGCAACTTAATACTAGAGGGGGGTCGAATGATAACCTGAAGGTGGATTACTAGTCACAGATGCAGTTGGATGGCGGTCTATGTATGTTGTTGTAATGCCCAATCAAATCTCATAGGATCATGAATGTCTAGTATTGCATTGTTATGCCTTGCTCTGTCCTGTCAATTGCCCTGTTGTAATTTGTTTACCCAACATGTTATGTTATTTATCTTAAGGAGAACATCTCTAGTGAATTATGGACCCCGGTCCAATCTTTACCATTGATACATCTTCCACAGTTACTGTTTACTTTCTACAAGACACCATTACCTTCCACACCATACAATTAATCCTTTGTTTGCAGCAAACCGGTGAGATTGACAACCTCACTGTTCGTTGGGGCGAAGTCTTGAGTTTGTGTTGTGCAGGTTTCCAAGTTGCTAGCAACACCTTTGGGTCATTTCCTTCCTCCTACTAGTTCGATAACCTTGGTTTCTACTAAGGGGCGCTCGGAATCGTGAGTATTTCGCCGTTCCCTTCTGCCGGTCATCGTCGGAGTTTGTGAAAATTAGACCATGTCGGAGCACCACCGTCTTCATCAACCACTATACCAACATCAGGGTAAGCTTGTGCATCTCTAGACCCTAATTTCGCTTGCTGATTCTCGCTATAGATCTAGTTTCATTGAGCGTCGTTATTGGCCGCCATAGAAGCTCGTCACTGGTGTATTTCCGGTGACCACTAAGTAGCAGCGTCACCACCAATAGGTTCGCCTTGGTCCCCTCTATCTAACAGCATCAGCCTTGTTCACCGAAGCACAGTAGTTCGCCGCCGGCGACCATTCTCTGGTGGTGGAGGCCGTGCTGATGTCAGCATGACATCGTGCTGGTGTCACTCTGCCACCTCAGCGTTGTTTGACCTGGTCTTTGTCTCGCGTGGCATGTGACATGGCCTTGGTCCCATCTGTCATTGACTAAGAATATAAATAGGCTCAGTAACAATTGAATTTACTAAAATGGGATATGTGATGTGGCCATTGGCCCACCAGTCAGTGACTGTGTCTAGGTTTAGCCCGGTATAAAAAGTATTTCCTGTTTAGGAAATAATAAATGATATAAACCCAAATTTAAACATTCCAGAAATAAAATAAAATCATTAAAGCTTATTAAATCAATAACTTTTGTTTTATAATTCAGAAAAATATGTGTAATATATGAAAATGTTTAGAAAAATAAAATCTAGAACTTAAAACTATTATCCAACATTATTATGATAGTTATTTAAATAATTATTATTTAATAAAGATTTTATAAGTAATAAAACTTTGATAATTCATATTTTAATAATGGTAAATGATAAAAATATAAATAAAATACCAAAAATCTTAGAAAAATAAGAACTATAATCATGTATTATTATTTCACCTAGTTAAATATTTATTATTTATTAAGTATTTATAAAGTAATAAATATTATACAAATCATATCTTATTATTTATAAATCACAAAAGTAAATGTAATATACCAAAATGATCACAAAAATAATACCTACATGTTAAAAATATAACCACTTTTGAGGTAAATAAAAAAATTTAAACACTTTAACAACTTAAGTTTAAACCTATTTCCTTTGTTAATAATTCATACAAGGGTTAATCAAAATTGCTAATATTTCTAAAATTAGCCAATTAAGTCTAATAAATAGTATTAGTCTTGAATATTGATAATATAAAGACAAAATAGTTCAACACATTTTAAATACAATCTTATTGAGATATTATTCAATCACAAAATTATAAACATACCAAAACACTATAGTGAATCCATAAGTAGTAAATAATATTATTTACTTACTCACAAACCATAACCATACCCTTATAAGGAGATAAATCCTTTTATACATTTACAAGGTTAGAAAACCACTACTCGAATATAAGTGTTACCACTCTTAAAATATCCTTAGGGAAACATTATGAAGTGAATAAAATACAAATTTCATTAGCATCACATCTTGGGATCCAGCTATGTCTTTAAAGTTAACTTTAGTCTACAAAACTTTAAATATAATACTAAGAGACCTTATTATGTGTTTTATAGTTAACTTTGGTCTGTTATAATAAAGTCGTAGAACATCTCAAGTCCAGACCATTTAAGAAAGTATAAACAACATCAATCATATTCTAACAGCTATCAGGATTGTTTAAACCTTAGTAAAGAAATCTTTTCTTAAAATGTTATTCTTTTTGCCACTTCAGATAATAGATGACAATTAATAATAATCACGCTACTTTATACTTTACTTGTATACCTAGGCTTGTTAACACTTAAGTTACTTATAAATGCCATTACTTATAATGTAAAATTTGAAGATAAGGCCATTCTTATATAAGCAATCTTGAGTGGCATTCCACATTTGTGTATCTCATTATTTTTTAATATTATAATTACATGTTGCATCACACACACTCACAAGACTTAATAAGAAAAACAAGTGTGAAACTTAATCTAAAAGAGCAACACATTCCAAAGAAACCATTTCCAATATCCAACCCCTAGAACAACGTTATCCCCGGGATTCGAGTTTATAAAATTGCATAGCATTATTTATGCATAATGGTATTTTGATTCTTTAAACATTAGTCCTTACCGGACCAATGATGCCGATTTCAGATATTGGATCTTATATTGTCTTGAAGACCGTGAGAGCATAATCTTGCAATCACAAAAGGCAAGTTCACACTTGCTCATGTCCTTTGATTATTTTTTGTAAAGTATTTGCAAATCAAGTGTTGTCATCACCTGCATTTCAAAAAGGTCAGAAAACACTATTTTTGATAATAATGTGAACTATTGGTTACTGATCCAGGGTGATCATCTAATCTATTAAACCTGGTAGTTGGAATACCACTACTCAGGAATATATCATCTAGGACTTAACAACCAATGTCGCCAGTGATTCTTGCGCCATATATTACGCGTTAACCATGAGATTTGGAATGGGACAAAGAAGTCAGCTGTATCCTTTTCCTCTCGTATGGAGGCAAGATGACCTTAACGTGACGTTGTGATTCCTTGTGTGGATCCAACATATGGGTGGGCACCCTTATGCCCCACACTTTTGGTGTCTAGATTATCTATGATTGGTTTTTAGTGGTATAGTCCATTTGATATGGCACTTGCCAGGGCATCACCAGGTCATAGAGTCTTTGGGAACTCATCAGGGTTTTAGCCTGCCCGAAAGGGGGCTTAACAGAGGTGAGCCAGCCCCGAAGGATCGTGCAGACATATGGGGTCGTGGACAGGGCAGTGATTGGCTTGGATCATCTACTAGGCCCCACATCACAGAATTGTGGACGGGAATAAGCTGCCCGGTTGTGCAACAAGGAGTTGATCTCTCATGGGTAAAGTAACGCACCTCTGCAGAGTGTAAGAACTATAACTTGTTACTCCCTGTTCCGGGAAGGAGCTTAACAGCGGAAAGGAACTCCATGAAAGTTCTGGTAAACCCGTGAAGGCTAACGGACATAGCTTTTCAGAATAAAAGCAACCTTTGAAGAAATGTTTATGAAAACCTGCATTGCCTATGACCTATGGTCTGTGGCTGTAGATATAGTGCATCAAACACTCCTTTTCTAGTAAACTTGCTGAGTACGCTCGTACTCAACGTATCTTCTTAACCCTTGCTAGATTCTGAAGCCATTAAGACGACGTCATTGTCAAGATATGCTCCAGGATACATCACTAGAAGTTAAAGTTCTTCATTGAAGACAAGAAAGTCAACATATACAATGACTTAAGCAAAGACGAAGTTACTGATTAGATAGGAATATACTTTCTAGCCATAGAACCTATTCTGTAGGGTATTGCCATAGCAGCAATACTGGGTCAATAGTTCAGATGTCAGTCTTACTAGTATAATAGTTTCTAATTTGTTTATTTCTGAATCTTCTTTGCAAGAAGTTCCTTCTCTCTCTCTTTAACATAGAGTGTTCTTTGGATCTTGTGTACAGAGTGAGTTGTAACCTTTAGCCATGTATTGGACCTGCTGTGTTTCTGTTGTACCACTCTGAGGGATGTAATCCTAGTGAACGGTATTTCATTAGTGTTATGTCAACGACTATAGCATACTACATCATTCAGTGGTATGCTGGGTCACCGCACTTGGTGCAACAACGCTCATAAAAGAAGTTTATAAAAAGTTTAATATTATAGTACCTTACATGAGGATGTCCTATGCAAAGGAAATGGCTCTTGAGAGGATCAATGGTCCATGGAATGGAAGTTTTCAGTTGCTTTATAGCTTCAAAGCGAAAGTGGAGATGGCTAGTCCAGGTAGTGTTGTATAGATAGACATGCATAAAGTTCAGTACAAAATAAGAGGGAATACAATGGATAAGGAGTGCTTTAGAAGGGCTTTTGTTTGTTTCAAAGCTTGCTGGCAAGGGTTTCTATATGGTTGCAGGCCTTATTTGGCCATGGATGCAACAACTCTTCATGGCAAATTTAAAGGACAGCTAGTAGTTGCTACTGTAGTTGATGGCCACAATTGGATGTTCCTTGTTGCTTACGGAGTTTTGGAGATTGAGTCAGATGAAAGTTGGACTTGGTTTCTGGAGAATTTGCGCGACCTTATAGGTCATCCACCAGGACTTAATATCCACATGGACGCTTGCAAAGGTTTGGAGAAAGCTATAGAAGCAGTATTCCCAGAGTGGAGCATAGGGAATGTATGCGACACTTAGTGCAGAATTTTACAAACAAATTCAAGGGTAAAGTTTATACTGACAACCAGCTTCATACACATACAGTTTGAGGAAGCATCTATATCATTTGGAAGTGTTGTATAAACAAAAACCTGCGATGAAGGAGTACTTGGATGCACATCATGGAATGGTGTGGTCAAGAAGCTGATTCAATGAAATTTGCAAGGTAGACTATGTAACAAGTAACCTTGCAGAGAGTTTCAATGCAAAGGTCAAGTCATATAAAGGGCTTATGCTGTGGCAAATATTTGATAAGATTAGGCAGATGATCATGATAAAGATCGATTTGCGTCAAAGAATTGCATCAACATTATATGTTGGCCATCTCATCCTCCCATCTTTGATTAAGGCTTTGCATGCCAGGGAAAAACAATTGAAGATGAAATGCATTATAAGAGGAATGGAGGTTGAGGTAACATACACTAATAGTAAAGATAGGCAATGGAGGTATCCAGTGAGTTTGGTTGATAGGACATGCCATTGGAGGCAATGGCAGCTCCATGGGAAACCCTGCATACATGCATTGTTTTTCATGGGAGTTCTAGGAGGTGAAGAGGGTGAAGTTGATCAGTATGTGTCGGAGTATTTCTCCATTGCCAAATTTAGGGCAACATATGCTCAGAATGTTCTAGCCTTATTGGAAAAAGACCAATTGATGGAAGTGGATCCAGGCTTCAAGCTATACCCTCCAGTTTTTAGTCGACCAGCAGGTAGGCCAAGGAAGAATAGGATGAGAGCTAGTGCAGAGGGTGGTGCACCACCTTGATGACGTAAGTGCAAACGTCGTGGGATCCTAGGGCACATTGGTAGGCTTTGTAAAAATGCAGTGGACTAATACGTCATAAACGTATCTATAATTTTTGATGCTCCATGCTTGTTTTGTATCGACTTTCTTATGTTTTGTCTACACTTTGAGGTATTTTTATACATTTTGGGACTAACCTATTAACAAGATGCGGCAGTTCCAGTTGCCTATTTTCTGCTGTTTTTGGTTTCAGAAAAGCTAGTAAGGAAATATTCTCGAAATTGGACGGGACAAAAGCCCAAGTTGATATTTTACCAGAAGGAAAACGGAGTCCGAAGGGCAGCCGAAGGGGAGCCACAAGGCGGCCACACCTGGTGGCGGCGTGACCTAGGGGAGACGCACCAGCCCTAGGTGTGGGCCCCTCGGGCACCCACCGACCTTGCCCCTTTGTCTATAAAAGCACCCTGATGCAGAAACCCTAAGAACCCGATCAGATCTCCACGAAACAGTCCATAGCCGCCGCCATCTCCATCCCTAGATCGGGGGGATCCGAAGCTCTTCCCGACACCCTGCCGGAGGGGAGAGATCATCCCGGAGGCCTTCTTCATCACCATGCCAGCCTCCGGAGTGATGTGTGAGTAGTTCACCCTTGTACTATGAGTCCACACAGTAGCTAGATGGTTGTTTCTCCTCCTTTGTGCTATCATGGTTAGATCTTGTGAGCTCCGTTCATGATCAAGATCATCTATTTGTAATCATACATGTTGTGTTTGCGGGGATCCGATGGATATTGAGATACTATGTCAGATTGATTATTGATTCTATCATGTCTATGTTATTTGTGATCTTGCATGCTCTCTGTTGTTAGTAGCTATCTTGGCCAAGTAGATGCTTGCAACTCCAAGAGGGAGTATTTATGCTCGATAGTAGGTTCATGCCTCTAGTAATCTGGGGAAGTGACAGAAATCTCTAAGGTTGCAGATGTGCTATTGCTATGAGGGAGAAAACAACAATCCTTTTTCATGGGGAAATTGTATTGTTTACTTTACACACATTGCTTAATGCAATTATCTGTTGCTTGTAACTTAATACTGGAAGGGGTTCAGATAATAACCTGAAGGTGGATTATTAGTCATAGATGCAGTTGGACTACGGTCTATGTATTATGTTGTAATGCCCAATCAAATCTCATAGGAGTCAAGATGTCTAGTATATGCATTGTTATGCTTTCTCAATCTGTCAATTGCCCCGCTGTAATTTGTTCACCCACCATGTTATCTATCTTAAGGAGAACACCTATAGTGAACTGTGGACCCCGGTCCATTCCTCTATCATTGATATTACATCTACTGTTTACTTTTAGCAAATCACTATCTTCCATACTATATGTTTAATCCTTTGTTTTCAGCAAACCAATGAGATTGAAAACCTCACTGTAAGTTGGGGCAAAGTTTTCTGGTTGTGTTGTGCAGGTTCCAAGTTGTTAGCAACACCTTGAAAGTTGTTTCATTACTCCTACTGGTTCGATAACATTGGTTTCATAACTAAGGGAAAACTTGCTACTGTGCTCATCACACCATGCTCTTGGGGTCTCCCAACAAGCTCTACAGTCAACCGAGCCACATCATGGACCCAGCTTATGGAATGGATGATCAGGCGGGAGCAGAAAATGCAGATGAGAATGAAGTGTTTGAACGAGAGGAGAATGAAGCAATGGATACATTGCAGACTGAACCAACGAATTGAGAGGAGATTGAACCAAATTCAGGGGAGATTGAACCAATGGATCGAGAGGATATTGAACCAAATGCAGGGGAGATTGAACCAGTCGATTGAGAGGAGATTGAACCAAATACAGAGAAGATTGAACCAGTCGACCGAGAGGAGATTGAACCAAATGCAGGGAGATTACATCAACTGCATGGGAGATTGAAGCAGAGTTCAAACATAAAGGCATTACACGAGCGGATATTGATAAAATGGAGGCAAAGGTTTTTGAACCATATGAACTAAAGGATCGAAACATGATTGAACCAATTGTATGACAGCCTGAAGCACTTGATTCATTGGATGCAGGGAAAAAGGAAGAAGCAAATGGTGGATTCCGTGAATATTCCAGCTAGGATCACCAGGAGCAAGGTGGTGAACCCAGCAAAAAACACTAGGAGAAAGAAAAAAATAGATTTGAATTATTAATTTGAATTTGTATGATAAATTTTAACTACTGTCAATGTTTGTATTGAATTCGAACTAGTGTGACGCTCCCAAGTTTGTATGTTAGATAATCCCATAATGTATGTGTTATTGCAAGTTTCTATGGTCATGCACCTAGTTGCTTAGCACTGCTCAGTTTTGCCCTCGACATATGGTCAAGACATGGGGTTTAGCTAGTTCATGGCTTAAACGTTGACCAATTGATCCAAAATTTGGCACACTTGTGTATCTTGGATTGATTTACCATATGAAATAGGAAATTTTAGATTAACTTGTAATTAGCCACATTTTTCTTTTTCTAAGTGATTAAATTTCAAAAAATGGTTTTAGGGTTAGTTTAATTCAAAAAATGTCAAAACATAGTGCAACATTCAAATGGAGTCTTGTTATGTTGTCTAGAACCTAGCATGGATAATAAAGGAAAAGGAAATAAATAGAAATGGACTTATCCCCTAAACCACTTCTTAAACCCTTCTTGGAATGAGCTACTAGCTATGAAGATGCATGTCTCTCTACTCAATCGACCTCCAAAATAACCCATCCCAAAATATACTTTGTCTAAATGAGGCCAAATTTGGAACACTCGTGTATCTTTGAGTTGCAAAATATATAATGTCGGCCAAGAATAATTATTTTGTTCAAATAACACATTTTCCATTTTTTATGTCAAAAACTTGAATTTTCCTTACTCATTTTTTTTATCTGAGTGCCCTTGTTTTCCTTTGCTCTATTTAGTTTTCCCCTCCCTCTAAAGTTTTCCTCACTTTTCCCCTCTCGCTGAAGTTTTCCTCACTTTTCCCCTCTCTCCTGACTCAAACCCTCACAACAGCTCAACTTGCGCTCAGTTTGGCTGCTGCGCTCTGATTGATCGAGATGTTTGTCACATGGATCTTAGCCAACCACCATTGGATACATCATGATCCCAACAGGCTGGAAGTCTCTCTCTCCCGATGGGCGCACCTACCTTGTACGGAGAGGAGAGCCTGATGGGCTGAATGTCTCTCCCTCCCTTTCCCTGTCGCACATATACCACCCGCATCAGTTTGGCTGCGCTCTAATTGGTCAAGATGTATGTCACACGGATCTTGGACAATCACCGTTCGATACATCATGATCTGATGGGCTAGAGGTCTCTCTCTCCCGATGGGTGCACCTACCCTGTGCGCAGAGAAGAGCCCGACGGGCTGGATGTCTCTCCCTTCCTTTCACTATCACACGTATACCAGCCGCATCTTCCTCCCCTCCTATCGACGTACGGAGGCGCGACAGTCCGAATGGCGTGCAGCGATGCGGTTTTAAGCGTGGCGGTCTAAACGACGCGTAGCGGCATGGACCTAAGCCTGGCAATCGGAACGGCGTGCGGCGGTGCAAACCTAATCGTGGGGGTCAGAACGACGTGAGGCGTCACAGATCTAAGCCTGGCGGTCGGAACGGCGTGCGGCGGCGCGGACCTAAGCGTGGGGGTCGGAACGGCTTGCGACGGCACGGATCCAAGCGTGGCGGCTAGAACGACGTGCGGCGGTGAGGATCTAAGCGTCTGTAATTTCTGTCTCTGTCTGTCTCACTCCTGTTCGCATCCTCAGATCTGTTGCTGATGAAAGACATCGAGGCAGCGGCGGTGTTGATAGTGGTCATCGATGCAACGACGATTGAAGCCATCATCCGCAAAATCACTATGACGGCGCAGATCAAGCCCTCGTGAACCCATGTTGTGGGAGGTAGGCCGCGGTCGTGGTTGGCACGTCGAGGTGCACTTCGATAGTGAAGGCCGAATGTACCTTGTGGCTGGCTGGATGGGATCACTTTGCCCATACTTCTGGAGTACACATGCGACGGGGAGGGCGGCTAGCTCACCGTCGACTTAATATTGGGAAAATTTTGAGCCCAATTTGAACCAAAATTCTGCGACTTAAAATATATGTACGATTTAAATAAATTTGATACTCCTTCAACCCATATTAGTTGACCTAGATTCATCTAGATATGAACATATCTAGTCAAGTTTTAGTGCTAATATGATCAGAGAGAGTATGTATTTGAGCCGTGAGACCGCTGGATATGCTCTAAAGCTTATTCATAAGTAGCAGTACTTGCTTTGACAATCTTCGATGGGGTTGTATAAATCTGATCAAAATATGTATCATTTGAATCAAAATTGATACTCCCTCTGATTCATACTAGTCATTGAAATGGATATATATACCACTAAAACATGTCTAGATACATCCATTTCAGTGACAAGTAGTAATATGGATTGGAGGGATATGCTCTAAAGTTGATTCATAAGTAGTACGCCCTCTGACCCAAATTAGTTGATTTAGATTTGTCTAGATTCGATTTTATCTCAACATGAATTAGTATTAGATTCATCCACATCTTGACGAACTTGAGTCAACTAATTTGGATCATAGGGAGTAGTACTTTCTTTGACAGATCGCCTCTCTAGAGAAGAAGAATGCAGCGTCAAGAAGAATCGGGAATGGATGCTGCCGTCAATGATGCAAGTCTACATGGCAGCCACGATGGCTGCGACACAACGACCATAACTGATAGGGCCCCCAACTTGACCCTCTAGGCATTTGGCACACCAACTATGGGCAGCTAGATCCAATGGCAAGCAACTCAGGCCCCGCAATGCATTCTCTTGACAACTTTGGGACCGCAAAGTGACTAAATTAGCAGGAACTCACAACCATCCATTGAATAATAATTCTACTCTCTAAATTAGCTATCAATTCAACTAATAATTACATGTGCCACCTTCACCACAACCCATACTGTAACTGTTAGGACGGGGATGAACAACTACTAAAACTTTCCACATAAATCTACTATTTTCTTCCCCCTTTACTTGAAGTTCATGTTTTAGATTTTCTACCACTTGATCAGATACGGTAAGATCAGCCTCAAGTGTCAACTGCTCTTTGCGAATAAGCTCTGAGTTCTTCTTTTCTTCCTTGACAGTACGTTTCAGCTCTAATATCAATAGGTTTTTATGGGCCAATTTATCACTTAAATTGGCAACCATATCCTCCAAATCCATCCTCTGTCTAGACCACTTGGTTGATTCATCCCGGTATGCAATGTACCATGGATCATCGGCCCACATAGCACACTATAACAATCCTAAAACAAACCCAATTAAAATCAGTCCGACAGGCCATGACGGCACTTCAAATTAAACGATAGTACAAAGAGAAGGAGCTACCTGCACTTTCGACGTGGTAGGAGAAGGAGAATATGACCACGACGTGATCGAATCCCCACCCCTGTCGGTGTACCCGCTATGACCAGACATTGAAGACTAATTTACCCCTGCAATATCGAGGAAATTACGGGAACTAAATCGATTAGGGTGGGCGGAGCAGGAGCGAAGGTCTTACCAATCACTACTAGCAATTGTTGCGACCGTTCTTCAAGCTATGGCGGCGGAAAAAAATCCCGGCCGTCATGGGCAATAGACCTGCCTGTGATCGGTACTGCCTCAACATACAGTGTGTGCGGATGAAACATGTGCTGGAGTCGTGGTTGAGGTGCAGCGTGGCAGTCTGTCTGACGCCACCGTAGGACGGAGCAACCCACGCGCCGACGATGGCAGCTCTGTCCGTCGGTGGGATAGGAGCTGCTCGGGGCTAGGGGCTGAGAGCGGATGAGAGAGAGAGAGTTGCACTCACGTGTGTCATACACGATCCCACCTGTTAATGTTTGGGAGAGTAGTTGCTTCAGGATTTTTGCATATTTGCCAATTTTGCATATCTGCCAAACTTTTTCTTTAAATTTTTTATATTTGCCACATGACCACCACATGTCAGCGACACACAAAATAGCAAATATGTAAATTTTCCTCTAGCCGCACATCACGGACCCATCGGTCATTGGCTTCGACGACCCCACATGATGGCCCCATCGTTCGTTGGCTTCGATAGCCCCACAGAACAACCTCATTTGTCAATGGTTGCACCGGCCACCCAATCAGGTAAAAAGCCGCCCACAAGTCAGCGAGAGATGGATGACGGGTCCGACGTGTATCCTGGCCCCACCCGTCAGCCGTAACGGCCACGGCAGAACCCGCCCCAACACGGTCCCACCAGTCGGCATGTAACAAAGCGCTAGGACCTGATGGCTTCCCAGCAGATTTTTACAAAACATTCTAGGAAGTTATAAAGGTTGACTTGATGCGCTTGTTCGGGTTTTTACATGTTGGTCAGCTGGACCTATTCAGGTTAAATTTTGGCAACATAATTTTATTACCTAAGGTTAACAATGCAAAACGTATACAACAGTATCGTCCAATCTGCCTTCTTAACGTTAGTTCTAAAATTTTCACAAAGGTTGCTACGATTAGACTGAATTCAGTGGCTGATTATGTTGTTCGACCTTCTCAAACCGCTTTCATGCAAGGGAGAAACATCTTAGATGACATTGTAACCCTGCATGAAACGATTCATGAACTACACTCAAAAAAATTAAATGGGGTATTGTTTAAGATCGATTTTGAAAAGGCATATGACAAAGTTAATTGGTCTTTCCTACAGCAAACACTCCGTATGAAAGGCTTTTCTAAAGAGTGGTATACTCTCATACAGTCTTTTGTGACTGGGGGTAGTGTTGCTATTAATGTCAATGATGACATAGGTAAATACTTTCAGATCAAAAAGGGCTGCGACAAGGGGATCCATTATCGCCTATACTATTTAATATAGTGGCAGATATGCTGGCCATCCTTATTGAGAGAGCGAAGGCTGATGGCCAAATTGAAGGACTGGTTCCACATCTTGTTGATGGTGGTCTATCTATTCTTCAATATGCCGATGATACTACTATTTATGAAACATGATCTGGAGAAAGCCAAGAACCTGAAACTAATACTTTCAGCATTTGAGCAGCTTTCTGGATTGAAAATAAACTTCCATAAGAGTGATTTGTATTGTTTTGGAGAGGCTAAAGACGAGGCCCACCTCTATGCCGATCTTTTTGGCTGTGGTCATAGGCAATTTCCAATCAATTATCTGGGAATACCGATACATTATCGGCGTCTTACGATTGCTGAATGGAAACTCGTTGATGAAAGACTTCAGAAACGTCTTAATAGTTGGAAGGGTAAATTGCTATCCCTTGGTGGAAGACTGGTCCTCATTAATTCAGTACTCACCAACATGGTACTGTATATGATATCATTCTTCCAGTTGCCAAAAGGAGTCTTGTCAAAACTGGACTATTTCCGTTTAAGATTCTTTTGGCAAGGGGATAGTGAGAAAAAAATATCGACTGGCCAAATGGAATGTTGTTTGCCGACCCAAATAATATGGTGGATTGGGCATACATGATTTAAAAGTCAAAAACACCGCATTATTGGGTAAATGGTTATTCAAACTTCTTACCGAAGAAGGGGTCTAGCAAACTATTCTATGGAGGAAATATGTTGGCTCAAAAGCGGTGTCTACACTGGTTTGGAAACCAGGTGATTCACACTTTTGGGCTGGACTAATGGCTTTTAAAACGCAATTATTCCGTTTTGGCACTTTTAATATTAAGGATTCTTCACAGATTAGATTCTGGGAAGATAAATGGCTTGGCCAAACTTCTCTCCGTGAATAATATCCAACTCTATATTCGATTGTTACACACAAAAGGGATACTCTCGCTGAGGTAATGGAAACTAATCCCCCTAATGTGTCTTTCAGACGAAGTCTCTTAGGTCCTAGACTGGTGTCATGGAATAATCTCTTAGTAAGATTATCCAGGATACAGCTATCTGAGGGTATGGATGAATTTAAATGGAAACTATTACATAGTGGAAATTTTTCTGTTGATTCATTTTATAGAGCTTTGATCCAACCTAATATTCCAGTTGATGATAATAGTAAAATTTGGAAGTTGAGGATTTCGCTTGGTATCTACGTAAGGGGGTGATTCTCACAAAAGATAATCTTGTTAGGAGGAATTGACATGGTAGCACTGAATGCGTATATTGTCATCATAATGAGACAATACGTCATTTATTCTTCTATTCTAATTTTGCTCGTGCTATATGGTCAATCATCCAAATAGCCTCTGGTTTATCTTCTCCGCGATCGGTAGTCAATGTTTTTGGCAACTGGATGAATGGGATTGAGGATAAATATAAGACTTTATTTAGGGTGGGAGCGCTTGCCATTATTTGGTCGCTTTGGCTATGTAGAAATGACAAGATTTTTAATAATGTTGTGTCTTCTCCATTGCAGGTTATCTATCGGGCCACGGCTGTCCTCCAATCATGGACTTTTTTACAACGTATGGAGTTCCGCGACTTATTTGCGGAGGGTTGTAGGCGGTTGGAAGATACGGCGCGAGATGTCTTCTCCCGACATGGATGGCAGCAACCGCTGCGAATAGATCTTCCTTAGATATTTGGAAGAACTATGCTTTCATTTATATTTTTTTGTATTCCAGTTATTCTTGTTTTCGACCAAGACTGTGGTTGTTTGGCTGTGTGCATCCTAGCTATGCAGAGGCCGGGTGTAATTACTGTTGAGTAATAAAGCGCCCATTTCAAAAAAAGAAAAAAAACAGTCGAGACCATGTATAGCATGAACGCCGACGACGACCCACGGTCCACGGTCCACCAGCATGTGAACGAGCCTTTAACCAGACGACATCCATTCGTCCGAGCGTCTGCGAGGATTTTATAACATAGCGAGAGAAAAAATGAGAAAAAGTTAAATGACGGAGAAAACTAAGTACAATCAACGAAACAAGTATACGAAAATAGAAATCCAAAAAAATAACGTGTACCGGACGGCATGGCTCTCGTAACGGCTCACGGAATTCCCTCGTCTCGTGGACAGACGGAATATCCAGATCCATTCCGGATGATGCCCGCGGCAGCGAGGGAAAGCGAACATTCCGCGCCGTGTAGCCGCTGCTCCGTCCGTCCGCGCGGCTGTTACGTGTCTAAAAATATTCAAACTCCTCCCACGACAACCAACCAACCACGAACCAGCCAGGCAAGGCAGCGCAAGTGGGAGGAAATAAAAAGGGAAAAAAAGGTGGAGGCCAGCGTGCAAATGGCGCATCCGGCGACGACTCCCCTTGCGGCGGCGCGCTACCGGATCGCGTCAGGCGCATCCACGGCCCGGGCGGCGGCTGGAGGGATGCCGCGGGAGCTGCCGTTCTCGCTGCTGGCGGAGCGGGGGATGGTGGTGGGGGGCCACCGAGGGATGGGGATGAACGCGGTGGGGGCGCCGCCGGGGGCGCGGGCCGGGGCCGTGAGGGAGCGTGAGAACACGCTGCTCTCCTTCGGACGCGCCGCACAGCACGCCGCCGTCTCCTTCGTCGAGTTCGACGTCCAGGTACACACACACATGTCCTCTGCCATTTCCATAGTTCGCGATTGATACGGTGCTAGCTGGTTTAAGCTTGGATTTGGAATTGGCGCCGCAGCAGAATCACGAGCGAAATCGGTAGGTAGCGTGCTTGATTTAGCAATGTGTGCTCTTCTCTAGTTGGTACAGCTGTAGAACTAAGTTTGTTGGAATCCTGGAGAACATAGATGTCGCAATTTGTCTCTCTGAATGTGTCATAAACGTGCTAGCAGTTCTTTCTCTGAATTAACCGATCAAGCATGGGAAGTGAAATTGATTGATCTGTCTCCTAAACTCCCAATGTAAAGTGCAATGAAGTTATGATATAATCTGTGTCCCAAACTCCCAACGTGAAGTGTAATGCAGTTATGTTATACTACTGTAGTAGACTGTAAGCTAATTACATGGAACAAGCATCATTTTGCTACTCCTTAGACGCCAATTGTTGAAGTTGTGTCGAATATGTGTATATGCTCCAACTTTGATTGCGCGGTAGGTTAGGTGTTGGAGTCAAACACTTGTAAGTTGTAATCCGGCCTAATATATAAATGCACATAAACACACCGGGAGTAGCCAAAAGACACAAGATTAGTTTTGGGACGGTCCGACACCCGTGCTAGCGAGTGCCAATTTTTTTTTGAGAACCAAGCGCTGGCTTGGTGGCAAGGCTAGCGAGTACGCAGCCAGCCCACCCGGGTTCGAATCCCCATAAGGATCGAATTAAACGGGGTTTTATCCGAACGCGTATAATCCGCTGATGAAGAGGTCTCATCTACCTAACAAAGTATAGCCCACGAGGGATCATTCCCCGGGGGTCAACGTTTGTGACACCTGTGATAGGGACTGCCAGAACGGCGTGACGTTACCTGATGTATTGATAAGATGTCGGCGGGCTTGTCGTCGACAGTACTATGATTAGTACATGGAGAGGAGCGCCCGTTAAGCATGCCCGTGGATGTAGGCGTATAACGTTGAACCGCGTTACCAAACATCATCTGCCGTCTATTTATCAGTTGTGGTTAATATATATCAAGGAGTCATTCTCTGTTCGAAGCATTAAGTGAAATCGGTATTTGGCAACCGTTGGAAGCATGCACATGTCAGCTTGGTCGATGCAAGCTGACCTTTCTATTTACTTTCAGTTTATTACAACCAATCAGTTCATTTGGAGTATTCTGTAACTTCCTGTTTATCCATGTATCCTTTCCTTTTAGCTGACCACAATACTACACAGGTCTCCTGAAGTAGTGTTCGTGCCATTTTGGCTTGCAGGTTACAAAAGATGGCTGCCCAGTTATCTTCCACGATGACTTTATCCTCACCCAAAAAACTGTATGTTCTTTTCATCCATTGTTATTGCTGCCATTTTTGTTTATGCATTCCCATGGAAAACTCTAGTTAATCTTTAATAATGGGCAATTTGTGTAGGAGGCTGTATATGAACGGCGTGTTGCTGATCTTCTACTAGAAGAATTCCTTTCATATGGGCTACAAAAAGAATCTCACAAGGTTGTTTGTCCCTTTCTATCTCTTGGGCCTTCTCAAGTTTTCGTCATTAACGTGTGATTAAAAGGCTATGATATTCACTTCCTATTTGCCGTTCAGGTCTCCAAGCCCTTGCTTAGACGGATGGAAGATGGCAGAGTCCTTACTTGGAACACAGAAGAAGATGATTCTCTCTGCACATTGCAGGAAGTTTTCCAACATGTCAGTCCCCATCTGGGATTTAACATCGAGCTAAAGTTTGATGACAACATTATCTATCCGAGTGGCTCCCTTACCTGTGCTCTTCAAGCTGTATTGCAAGTATGAACTGTTGCCTTTGTCCTTTAGGATGATATCAAATTAATTCATATACAACCATTTTGTCATTGTGAGGTGATGATCATAACACCGTTAAGTGGTCTGGTAGGTTGTTTTCCAGTATGCTGGTAACAGGCCAATATTTTTCTCAACATTCCAACCTGATGCGGCACGGATAGCACGGGAACTCCAAAGCATATATCCTGTCAGTAAGCCTTGAAACCTTTTGTGTTCTTTGTACGAGTTATTTTTATTTGTTGAAAATTTTCCTCAACTTTGCCTTCTTTTGAGAAAAACATAAGATTCTAAAGATTCTAGCTCACTACTTGATTACACCATTTAATTGTGTGACTCGCAACGGTGCAATGGAAAATTGTTGGGTTGTAACATGCTCATACGTCAACACCATTGCTTTGAACCTTTTATCTTTCCTTAGGTACTGTTCTTAACCGAAGGGGGAACAGCTAAATACAATGACGAGAGAAAGAACTCCCTTGACAATGCTATCCGAGTATGCCAAGAATATGACTTGCATGGGGTCGTGTCAGAAGTGAGAGGGGTTTTAAAGAATCCCTCTGCAATCCTCAAAGCACAAGAATCGAACCTTGCACTTCTTACCTATGGGCAACTCAAGTAAGCAGTACATTTTTATCGTGCACTTTCATTCCCGGATATTTTGTCGGCTAGCTTTTCTTGTGTTCTCGGTAATCTTACAGATTTCCTGGTCGCATCTGCAGTAATGTGTGGGAGGCTGTTTATCTCCAGTATCTTATGGGTGTGAATGGTGTAATTGTTGATCTGGTGGAGGAGATCTCGAATGCTGTGGAAGATTTCAGCAAACCAGACCTCAGCCAGAGCACATTCAGTAACAGTTATGGCACAGGCGAAATGCATGAGGCCTTCTCGCAGCAGCAGCTGGGGTTCTTGCTCCGGCTTATACCTGAACTTATTCAGCAACCACACTGAAGGATGAATATAACACTAGTCTAGAAGGTACATACTAGAGCATTGTTGTTGTTGTAAGTACAGATGATCCCATAGCTTAAAGATAGTAAAATTATCAGGAAATTATTCTGCATGTAATGATTGATCAATCTTGTAGCAAATGTGTGTATAACAACTTTGTTAACCACAAGAACATCAATGCATTGCCACATATTCTGAAAGCTTACTAGATTGTAGATAAAGGAAGATTACAAGAACTACCAGTTTTTGATGGTATGGGCATTTGCTTGAATTATTTATAGATAAAGGAAGCTTTATTACCCCCTGGCCTCTGCATCAAGGTGATGCATATAGCCTTAACTTATTACAGTTTATTACAAGTCACCAAAACAATGGTCTAACTGAAAGAGGGATAGAGCAACTATTATAAAAAATGTACGCGACAAGCCACAGAAGATAAATCTAACACTAAGAAGCCTATCACTGGTACGTGATTCAAACCGGGACATTTACTCCATGGTAATCCATTGAAGCTTCTTGATGCCGAGCTCCATTGGCTCACTGTACTGCACCTTATGTAATAAATCCCATGACCTCAAAACAACACCCATGACAGCAACCAACTGGTACACGATAGTAACGCCTGCATATAAGAATGAACTTTCCTTGTTCCAGGCCAAACCAATGGACTCACACTTTTGGAAGGGCATCATGAGGCTTAAGAATAATTTCGTTCAGCTAGTTCATCTCGTGTTGAGAGCGGTGAATTAGTTCGATTTTGGAAGGACATGAGGCTAGGGGATATACCGTTTTCGGTGGTCTTGTACCTGTTACTTCTTAATATTGTTAACATAAGCATGCCACAGTACCAGCTGTTCCTGGGACAGCCGGATTCTGTCGGACACTTATAGGCCTACGCTTCGCTGATTGGATCTAACTTAATCGTCTAGTTTTAAAGGAGACTGAAATGGTGTGACATCCGAGTATTATGTGTAGAAGCCATGAGGCCACAACTACACAATGGGTGGGGTTGTTTGTGGATTAGAAGAAACTTGAAACTTAGTCTACCTGAAACTATCTGTCTCTGAGGTCCCTGCGGATCGCAATAGCTTTTCTTCTCTTAAGTCCTAAGGAACTTGGCACGTATGGTTGTGTTTTTGCATGCCCCACAATCACTAGCACTGGCTCTGTAAAATAACTACAATTATGCGCACATGGTGCATTGCTCATTGTCCCTTTAACCGAATCACTGACGCACCACCAACTCTTCCAATTCAAGAAATTCATCTTCCATGTGACCCTTCCCTATCTATACCTGGACAGGAAAAGGCAGGTGACTCACTTCACATGTATGCTAGGTCAGCAGAAAAGAAAGCAGATGCTCACCATTTTTTCTTCTCCTTGTGACCATTAGAGAAAGACAAGGCCTCTCCTTGAGGAGGGGCCTCACAGCAGCTGAAATAAGAGACAACCTATCACCATCTGTCCTATCTGTTTTTCTTAGTCTGGCCTAGAACATACATACAATTCCTTCGCAACTAGAATGTCGGCGACCTAACCACGCACCTATTGGCAGGTGATGGGGGCAGGAAGGAGGGGGTTTCCCTTAAGACAAAGGCACACCCTAATATGTCTTGCCAATCTTGCCTGGATTCTTGATGCGGTCTTGGCTTCTTTCAGCTATCAATAATTTACAACTAGCTATAAGGAGGCTGTTGGGTGCCCCATGTAGATAGATTATAGACTGGGTAAGTGTGGAGGAGTTTGCTTCGTTGACAAGGTCACCAGACAGATTAGTCAGAGTCATGCACCCCCACTCCAAAGGCATTGACAGTATGTGAGGGGCCTAAGAAAGCAACCTGAAAAGGGATTTGTATGGGTGTGGTGCATCATGCTTTGGAGAAAAAAATTGTAACCTTTAGCTTTCAGTCGTGGGGTGTTCATTCCGATGTTCACATTGCTATTGTTATACTCTCGTACTCGTTACGCGCGGCTGGTCTGTACTGGATCTGTTGTTTCATGAAAAAAAATAAGATATGACACAAAAATTTATGGTAATAACAAGAACGGAGTACTCCGTAAATGAATCTCTGAGATTTCTTGACAGAGTAAATACCGTCGTCACCCTCTCATATTCTTTATGAACCTTTTGGATACTCAGATCTTCATTCTATACAAGAATCTAGTGAAAAGGGATATTTACCCTGTAATACACTCGTGTGCTCCCAATTGCTTCCACCTTTCTTTGGATGATAAAAGTATTTATTATGGCGTGGTGCAAACGTGATCCATCATGCTTTAGCTTTCACTAATGGGGGGTTAACAATTCTAATGTTCACATTGCGAGTGCTGTTATGAGTAACATGTTGTGACGTCGAATTATCGACCTATTGCCTCACACTGCCAGTTTTCACAACGAAACACTTTGGCTATGAGAGATGGCTTCCCAGGGGAGAAATGCCGCATATTTCTGGCTCTTCATATGATTGGTCTTTACCTAACTGCTGATGGGTAGCTTGCTTACCTGCTTATTATCTGCAAGGATTCCAAATGCTTGCTTTTTGTTCAAGGAAAAAGTGACATCACATATCACTAAGTTTGATTGGACTTAATGAAACGACCATCTCCTAATTCATTACCAGAGAAAGATCTCAATCCAGATGTTCTCACTAGTCCAACTTTCACGGCATCCAACTGAAAACCTGGCCATGGGAACACGTGTTGTTGAACCGATACCGGCGGCAACAAATCGACGCAAAACTGATTATCAATACTAGTTTTTTTGGGCACCTGCTTTTTGTTGTCAACGATGGTCAAATAATGGGTTATGTCAATGCCTAGTACCTGGCTGAACTGCTGAAAATGACATGTTGCTTGGATAGGCCAACTTCTGCCTAACCATGTCCCCTTCTGCCAACTGAAATCGAAGAGATTCGTACATTGTGCAACTTTCATTTAATTAGTAAATTTACTTTGAAATTTTCAAATATATTCATTTTGATAGAGATGGTTTGGAACAATATTCTCTCTCCAGTTGACCATTACAAGATCGTCATTGAAATGTTCTGCATATAAACACGTCTCCGACAAGGTAGGCAAGCACGCTACGGTATTGTAATTCTTAAGCATAATTTTAAGCGGTGTGACTCAGCTGCGAAGTATCATTTTGTGTATAGAGAAGCTGAAATAGCATTTTAAAAACATTTGACCAATGTTTTCAACTATGTGCAGGAACAGCTGAAAGAGTTCACCTCCTGCGTGAAGCAAAAGGCTCCGTTGCCCAAACTTTGATCCTAATTAGCTAAGCTCTAGGTTGACATGATACTGCATGATATCTTGGCAAGTATATACCTTTATCCTATATATTTTACTTAATATATTTGTGATCTTTTCCTTATAAAAAAGGCACCCTATGTCCTAAACGACTTATTTTGTTTTCATCCTATGTGTTTAGGTTTAGACTAAATGGGGGCAAGGCACTAGGAAGTTAGGTACTGAAGTGCATACATAGCTTTTGCTTCTTCAAGCACACAAGGAGATCGCATAATCTAGTACTGCTTACTTTATGATGCTTCAAGCTAAGTAGTAGCTTCTGTTGTTGTATAATTGACTGTCGAAATGTTGACGACTTGAAGGGACTAATAAATTCCAACAGGTCTGATTGGTTGGTTAGTTAGAAAGCTTGAAACCCCCCTAGTTAAAGTCCTGACCAGTACAAGAAAAGTAAGCCATCTAGGTATATTTGTAAAGCAAAATGAGAATCACGTCCAATATGCGCCTTACAACTGTCTTAAGACCTCAGCCTGAACCATGCATGACAACTCCAACTATTATTGACCCTAGAAAAGCAGGACTACTAAGTCCCTGGATCACTAGGTAATGACAGATGCTTGCACATTAGCAGTTGCTTCTCGGTTTTCTATAAATGACGGCAGGAGATCCTGCCTATCCATTAGAATGGAATATAATCCCAAATCATGATTCACGCGTCGCAGGTAGGCGCGAAGGAGTCGCCGGCCGCTTCGTGGCTGCATGCGTATTTGGACATTAGACAAAGATTGAATCGGCGACGAGATAGGGAGAATACTTCAGAGGCTTAACTCCAGCGCAGGCAAGGAATGTGACAACTTGCAAAGTGGCAAAAAGAAAGATGGAAAGGCGACACTGAAAAGATAACTGAACTTTCTCCGGTTGTCACCACCGTATGTCATGCTCTCATTCAGAAGCAATCCCTTTGACTAATCCAATCAATATACGTGCATGTATACGCGTACGAGTCGGCCTTCAGTTCCGTGCTGTGAAACCTGGCTAGATTAGATTGCCCAAACCTTTGTGTAAAATGTGTGAGAAGACCATGTCAAAAGAGAAGGGGAGAAGATGCCAAGATGCGGCACTCCGGTATGAACATAGGGTGAGCAAAAGGAGCAGCCATTAATTCCTTCTCCCTTTTTTTTTCCTTTTAGTTATGATGGAGAATGGACAGAGTTTGTACTCCTGTACATCCCATCACCCAAGGTACTTTTCTTGCTTGACTTGCATTGCTTCAAGTAACAAGCAGCATCTTTGTCAGAAATAAATAGGATAAGTAAGAATAAAGGTGCTCACGTGCTTCTTTCTAGAATCATGGATCTAGAACCTCAGACCAAATCCCAGTAAACCAATGGTGAAGCTGATTTGTGTTCATATTGAAGCCTGCTTCAAATTTCTCATCATAACTTGAATATTTTGAGGATCTTAGCCTCACTGTCTGAATAAAGCTGCATATAATTTCTGAACTCAATACTCTGATGAAAGTGATGATCAAATCAAACTTCGGACGTCCCTATGAATAATCAATACGCGATGCAGTAAACTGGTCCTATTCTTGCAAAAATCGACCAGTTTCTCGTGAAATTCCTGTAAAATTCACTTGAAATTTCCACGTTCAAAAGTGAGGCCATGTAGAGAGACCAGACCAGACGGTAGCTTCTGCTATGCATATATGCCTTGCTTGTCCGGGAATTCAAGTTTCTGCATATGTCGACATGAGAAGCGACCTGGAACGTGATGGTGCATTTGCTATGGGATAAAAAAGGCCATAGCTGATTGTTGAATCCAGCGTAGAGCTAGCTATCGGCATGCATCACCAAGAAGAAAGCTTTGCAACGCCGCAGATTCCCAGAAAAGGCGAGTGCCCTTTGCAGGATGTGGAAGTTGAGCGTAAATTTCATCATAAATTTGCTGCTTTTCGATGGATTCCCGGTGCTTTAAGATACTGTAAAAATTTCGTGCTTTACGTGATGGGGGATGTGTTTGGAACCGTGGAAATCGAAAGTCGGAGTTGAGAAGCGTAACGTTAGGAGTAATTAACCACGGTCAGTGTGAACGGAATGTCTGAAACTGAATTACATGCGAGGGAGTGTCGCACGAGTTCCATCTTCGAGGGCACTTCAAAGAATGGATTCGTTATATAGGTACACTTTTTTTTTTAAAATCACAGAAAAGAACACATGATTTAACGTGGAAAACCTCTCAAATAGAGAGAGGGAAAAACTATGGACCCCGGCCATCTAAATTTCACTAAATGAAGAGTGTTTACACAACGCTGAAAATTATCTGAGATGCGACTTATTCAGCCGGAGGCTTACAAGAGTTATATATATTGGTAAAAACTTAGCCTCCTTAATAAATTTGGATCATACTTTAACAAACTCCACCTTTAGATAAATTTTTTATTGTAGCATCAGAGGTGGATCTAGGAAGGGACGAGAGGTGGCCAGGCCCTTCAAGGATGTGCAATGAGGGCTAGCACTAATATTGATGCTCAATTACTAATTGTAATACTCTATCCATTAGCCTAGACCAATATATGCAATGTGTTGATTGCTCAAGTTTTATGGGACAAGCCTAAAACATTAGCCATCAAGGGATAGTACATACTTATTGAAGTATGAGCAAAACCACATATCGAGCAACTGATCCATGGGACACATATAAATTTCTTCTCTACCTGGTTTCCCTCGACGATCTAATCGGCTTATTTCTCCTTTCTTCCACCGCTGTGGCACCGCCGTCAGTATCGGGATTTTGTATTCAAGTGTTGACGTGTCCGTGATTACTGATTAGTGAAGGCACGAAAAACAACTCCCATGCGTCTAGAAACTATCAACTATGGCCTGCATCATCCACACGGCACGTCCAATATGTGAAGTGATTGTCCTAAGATATGATCCTAGATATATGCATGTTGGCTACTGGAATTGCTAGTTTCATTACCCCATCTAATAGAAATTGCTTAGTCAAATAAATTGCGGATTATATTCACCATTTTTTACAAAGTATTTAGTGATTAAATAATTATTGAATTGTTGTGTTATTGAGTTATTTGATAGCTCTGGGCCTAGACCTACACTCAAACTAGTAGAATGTAGTTTGCTTATTTATTGCAAAACATATAATGTTCCAATTTAATATCCATAGTATACACAATATAACTTGGTATAGTTTTAATGTTTATCTCTTTTATGGTAAATTTCTTCTTCTCCCCACCACTGATGTGCCCCTTGATTTATTTAGTAATCTTCTACAACCTTATATAGTTATTCTTATTTGTAAGGAATTTTTTTGTAAATTTTACCATTTATGAGATTATAGACTTTTTATTTAACGGATTTGTAGTCGTAAAGCAATTAAAATAAAGCTTTAGTTATAGAAAATGTGTTCGGATAACAAAACAACATATATTTAAGATTTAGTATAGTATTGTTATAAACCTATTTTATGGTCGCTGTCGTCCCAGCCCCCCTATGGTCAAATCCTGGATCCGCCCCTGCTGTAGCATCAATACAACATCTCCCTGAACAAAATAACGATAGTTTCAGCGTCAATAGAAACTTGGGCTAATGAGTTAAACCAACATAGCTCAAACTTAGCAACAGGAACATGTTAAGTCATCATATCAACGGGATTGTCATGAGTGATGATCTTGCATACCCTTAATTTACCTTGAGCAACAACGTCTCAAAAAAATGGTACTTGACATCAATATGCTTTGTTCTCTAATGAAAAATCTGATATTTTGTAAGGTATATAACACTTTGATTGTCACAAAACAAAGTAATGCAAAAATCATCTCCACAAAGCTCAACAAACAACTTTTCGACCAAGCAGATTATTTGTAAGATTCAACAATAGCCATGTATTCAGCTTCAGCGGTATATTGGGTAACAATAGCCTACAACGTTGCCTTCTAGCTAACAGCACAACCACTAACATTAAACACATAACCTATGAGGAATCTCCTCTTATCCAAATCAGCAGCAAATATGAATTCACATAGCCAACAAGTCCCTCACCAGTCTTGTCAAACTATAAACAAGCATTAGAAGTGCCATAAAGGTACCTGAAAACACACTAAAAAGCCTTCCAGTATTTTTACAAGGATTAGCTATTATCTACTTATCAAACTCATAGCATATGATAAATTAGGACGAGAAGAAACCATGGCATACATCAAGGATCAAACAACACTAGAATATGCCCCCTTTAACATGTACGCAAACTCTTCATCAGTAGTAGGACATTGTGAAATTGACAACTTAAAGTGAGAAGCAATATGAGTACTAACAGACTTGGAAGAACTTTCTCAATATAACTTTGCTGATTGGGAAATAACAAACCAAATTTCTTGTCTCGGGTAATCTCCATACCTAAGATCTTCTTAGAAGCACCAAGATCCTTCATCTAAAACTCACTACTTAGGTGTGCCTTCAAAGTAGTGATTTATTTCATGTTCTTGACAACAATTAACATATTATCAACATATAAAAATAAATGTATATGTGGTCCATCAACAAATTTAATGTAAATACAACTATCGTATTGAGACCTCTCAAAACCATGTGAGATCATAAACGAATCAAACCTTTTATACCATTGTATTGGAGATTGCTTTAAACCATAAAAAATTCTTTAACTTGCACACAATAACCTTTTTACTAGGCACTATGAACTCGTCTGGTTGGTCCATGTATATTTCCTCGTCAACCTCTCATTCAGAAAAGTAGTCTTTACGTTTAACTTCTCAAGATCAAGATAACGTATAGAAACGATACTAAAAAAAGTATCTCAAAAAAGACCAACATAAACATCGACATACTTGTCCGAACAGAATTATGCAAAACAATTTGATTTCCATATGAGAGCAACTTACTTTACTAGCGGGTAAGCTTCCTAGCGAACCGGGTCTTGACTAAATTCCATTCAACATTTTTGAGTTTCCTACGATGAATGGATATCCCAAGATACCAAAAGGGCACAGAACTATCCACACAACCAAAAAAAATTCTTATACTATTGTTCCTCATCTTTTGCTTTTCCAAAATAGAAAATCTCACTTTTATGGAAATTTATTTTTAGTCCTAACAATTGATAAAATATACACAGTATCAACTTCATGTTAACAACTTTCTGAAAGCCATGTTTCATGAAGTGAATCACATATTGTAGAATATATATTCCTCCCTCAACAATATGCGGGATGAGCCCCCTCCCCAGGCACACATTTGATCATCCTCCTTTGCCCTAGCATAGAATGAAGGAGTTAATGCCCTAGAGGCAATACTAATTGATTATTATTGATAAAATACAAGTTCATTATTAATGTTTATTCTTTATTCTAAATAATATGTTTCTCGAATATGAGATTCAGTGGAAAACTCATTAGCATAAATGTGTAAAGACCTAGTCGCTCCTTTAGGACTAGCTCATGTGTTGTTTCATGATCCCATATCCTGATCATGGTATTGTTAATGTAACAAGGATACCAACAACAACAGGAGCACATTTTTAGAAGAAAGAACGGTGCTGACATGATCCAATTATATGATTAACTTAGATACCATATTGCCGTAAGTTATTGGGATTTCTATTTCCGTGCCCTCGGTTCCATAGTTGTACTCACTTTTCCCTAGGCGGTAAACTTTTCCTCACTTTTTCCCAACCTCTTGTCCGAAACTCTCACACGGTCTGAAATTCAATGTCCGCCAGCCTTGCTATTACGTGCTGACAAGTGGGCCGTGTTCGGTCGGGTCCCATAGTGGACACCTCTCTCTACTTATCCAGATCAGCATGGGACCCACAACTTATCCACGTGAGCTCCAGACTCACAACTTACTTAGGTTAGTGTTGCAAGATGGGAGCCCAAGCTATCCCCGCGCCCATGCCCGTGTCATTGCCTCTTTCTTCTTCTTCTTCTTCTTCTTCTTCTTCTTCTCCGACGATGGCATCCCTTCTCTGGCCACAACAGCCCTTCTCTAGCCGGCGCGTTATGTCTAGCTTCACTCTGGCCTCCCGTTCGTCCTGGCCGTAGTATGGTGCCATCCCATTGACCTGTATGAAGGATGACAATGGAAACCATGCACAAGGAAAGGTTAGATCTCGCACCAAATTGTTCCGATTAGAGGGGTGCTTGTTGTGGAGAATCAATTGGTGTAACTCGGGATCTCAATTGGGTGCGCGCTTGCTGTGGAGAATGCGGCCGACAGAGGAGCCATTCTGATGATTTAATTTGTTTATTGAGTTAGTGTCTTGGTTGCAATCAAGTGAATCTATGAGGTGAAAGTAAAACTTTAAGATTTAGGGAGATGGAAGTATAAGAAATAAGAAAATGACACAACTCTTGAACACTTTCAAATTAAAAAAATTACACAACTCTTTATGTAAAAGAGAGTTTATAATTTTTAGAGGGTGAAAAGTAATGCATTCACTAAAATCTTTATGTCTCATGCATATACCAAAATTATACAACTCTTGAACACTTTAAAATTACACTTTGTACATGATAATGTTGTCCTAAGAAAATCTTGAGATTTTACCATTTTTAGAGCATGAAAAGTAATGCATAAACTAAAGGGATCCCTAAACTAAAATCTTTATATCTCGTGCATATACGAAAATTATACACCTTTGAACACTTTGAAATCGCACTTAGGACATGATAATGTTATGCTAAGAAAATCTTGAGAGTTTATCATTTTCATAGAGTGAAATGTAATGCATAAACATGCATATACGAAAATTATACACCTTTGAACACTTTGAAATCGCACTTAGGACATGATAATGTTGTGCTAAGAAAATCTTGAGAGTTTATCATTTTCATAGAGTGAAATGTAATGCATAAACATGCATATATGAAAATTATACACCTTTGAACACTTTCCCTTCAAATCACACTTGTGACATGATAATGTTGTCCTAATAAAATCTTGAGAGGTTATCCATTCCATAGAGTGAAATGTAATGCAGAAACATGCATATACAAAAATTATACAACTTTGAACACTTTCCCTTCAAATTACATTCAAATTCATTTGTTTATAGAGTTAAAGTATTGGTGGAAAACTCGTTATTTTGCATAGATAGAGGGGTGGCCCCAGACAGATAGAGGGGTTATCCCGCTCGCTAGATCACATAGGATCAACGGCTAGTGGGCATGATCCGCGTGATAACTGTCTCAACCAATCAGAGCGTAACAGCCTTAATGAGCACAAGTTTGGGCTTCTGTGAGAGTTGGTGACTAAGAGAGAGATAGGAAACTAAGTAATACTAAAAAACAAGGGCACAATAGACCAAGGGATTCAAATAGAAAATAGAGAAAGATTTAAAACATGGAAAAAATGTGTATTTCATACAATGAAATGCATCTTGGCATACATCAAATTATTTGCAATTCAAATATACATGAGCATGCCAATTATTGCCTCATCCAAACAAACTATGTTTTGGGGAAGGATGTTTTGGGAAGGGGCTTGAGTCAAAAGCCATATAGATAGTAGGTGATTTGAGAAGTGGTGATTTAAGGTAAAACTTGATTTCTCTATGTTTCTTATGGTGGCAGGTCACATAAGAAGACTCCCTAGGTAGGTGCCACTATGTTTTGATCTTTTTTTGAATTTGTTGTGCATAAATGAATCAATTAGCTAGCTAAACCCCATTCTTTGACTCTCTCTTGACCAACCATCGGAGGGTAAACCTGAGTATATTGCACGTGGCAGTGTTAGTACTCGAGGGTAAAACTAAGAAGAGCCAAATTGTCACCGTTACTCTTGAGGGTATAACTTAGTATACCTAACTTGCCAGGGTTAGACATGAGGAAAAAACATGATGCACGGTATGCGTGTCGCGGTGCACGGGGCGGTAGCAGACGTGTTTAGTCGTGCACGGTGCAGTAGCATATGCGGTTATGCGGTACACGTTGGTACAATAAAACGTCCCTTCACCTTTATAGAGGCACTCTCCATATCCCTCTATGCCTCCCCACTCTCACTCACTCACTTACTCGTTCACTCACACAACCATCTCCACTGTCCCATAACCTTCTATAAACCCCGAGGAAAACCCCAACCACGCGGGCGATTGATGAGTCCAAAATTTAAGCATTTTTACCTTTTGTTTTTGCATAAATAGAGTAGGGATCTTTGTATTTCACCGCGTTTGCCGCACCTTTTGTCTTTATTTCAACAGGATCCCAAATCACTCGGGCTATTATGAACATATTAATTAAAGCTGTCATATTATACTATAATATGATATTTTAAGTGATAAAAGTCATTTTGAGGAATTACCTTCGCACCTAGGAAAATACCAAGCGAGGAGAGGCAACCAGTGCCCGTAATGACCAGCGGTAGGGGTGGGGCCCGCCCGTACCGCCCGACCATACCATGTGATGCCAGGTCAGCCTCGTCAAATACTTTCTTCTGGCAAAGACGGGAGGGGGACCCCACATTCAAAGCCACTAGAAACCACGAAAAACACATCTGAAAGGGATCTAAAGGAGGAACTTGGCTAGGGAGAAATCCCTGCTGATCCACAGATCATTGGAGGACAAGGAATCATCCCCTTCATCATCAACCGCTGCATCTATATCACCTCCACTACTCCGATACTTCACCCATTAGATCTTATTGTAATTCCAGATTCAATTGTGGTTTGCACTAGATCTATTTCATTATATTCATCCATCCATTTGATTATGATGATGTTGTTGATTGCCTCCATGTGTGAGTAGTTCCTTTGTTCTTGGGGAGATGGAGAAACCTTAGAACCATTATGAATTTGCAATAAAGATGATATATTCTTGTGTACATATGATTTGCCAGTCTATGATAGATTTATGATTTGTGTTTGATCTCTCTCTTTAGATGGTATGTGAAAGTCGACCACATACCATTTGCCTTCGGGACTAAAGGGAGGGATAAATCCTTTGGACGTGCTTTGATATCATACCCGGAATAGCCCCGTGACAGATTGGCATTGGCTCGTGAACTATGCGGCCAAAGGACTCCCTAAGCTAATTACGATATCCACGGGGAACCCTTAATTGCGATGGTCTGTATGGGTGATTGATCTCAGGCATCACAGTGGTTATTTAGAGGTAACCTCACTCTTGGCTCAACAAAGTGGCTTCCTACGAGCCTTGTAGTGAACATCTTATTATGGAGCTCTCTCCACACATCTCATGGCACAAGAAGTATGTTATCTTAAATTATAAATAATGACAACACCATGCTAGAGGAGTATCCTACATCCCCGAGAACGTTTTAGCCCTATTGCATTCCACCACGCTCTCATACGAACTTGTTACTTGCTTCCCTTTAATTGTTTTATTTACATTTCTGCACACAACCAAAAACCTTCCAAACACTCTTTACTTGACATCAAAGGCAACTTACAAGTATCCTTTGGTAAATAGTGACGAGGGGCATAAATACCTTTACCAATAGCTCTATATAGGTTCGATATCTTTACTTTGAAACTAGCTACAATTGATCTCTGCACTTGCAGTCATCAAGATATTTTCTGGCGCCGTTGCCGGGGAGTGATACGTCCAAAACTTATCTACTTTTCCGAACACTTTTGCTATTGTTTCTCCTCTAATTTGTGTGATTTGGATATAACTAACATGGACTGACGCTGTTTTCAGTAGAATTGCTTTGGTGTCTCGTTTTTGTGCAGGAAATCAACTTTCAGGAAAAATCCTAGAAAATATGCCAAAAATCCTATTTTCCCAGAAGACTCACGAAGCCAGAAGATGGAGGGGAGAGGAGGCCTGAGGGCCCACACCACCCCCTGGCGCGGGCCAGGCCTGGCCGTGCCAGGGCATGGTGTGGCCGCCTTGACCTCTACTTTCGCCTACATAAACCCTATAACCTAAAAACACCAGGGGGTACGATGTTTTTTCAGATAGAGTTCCGCTGCGCTGCCACCACCAGAAACCGCGATTCGGAACCAGAAACTCCGTTGTGGCACCCTATCGGGATGGGGAATTGGAGGAGATCATCGCCATCATCATCACCAACGCCTCTCCATCAACCATCCATGATTCCCCCATCCATGAGTGAGTAATACCCCACAGTGGGCTATGGGGATGGTAGGTATTGGATGAGATATCTCATGTAATTGCATAAGATTGTTAGGGCATGGGTGCCTAGTATCTATTGTTAGTGATTTTTGACATTGTTGCAACTTTTTATGCTTAATTCTTGTAACTAGGGCCCGAGTGCCATGATTTTAGATCTGAACATGTTATTGATTCATGATGATATTATTGTTTATGATCTTACCTGCAAGTTGTATACACATATCATTGTCCAGAACCCGAGGCCCCGAAGTGACAAAAATTGGGATAACCGGAGGGGATGGCTGTGATATGAGGATCACATGTGTTCACAGAGTGTTAATGCTTCGCTCTATTGCTCTATTAAAAGGAGGACCTTAATTGCTAGTAGATTCCCTTGAGGCCCCGCTGTAACGGGCTGGCAGGACAAAAGATGTTGTGCAAGTTCTCATTGCAAGCACGTATGACTATATATGGAACACATGCCTATGATTACTTAGTACTTGGATGCTTTATCTTATTTATCTGCAAATGCCCTTGTCTTGATTATTACATGAATTGTCTTGCCCATGCAACGCCTGTCTGTCCATCCCTATGCCTACCGCATTTAAATCATGTTGTTTGCTACAATTGTTACCATTGTCCTTATTTTACTACTGATGTTACTTTGCTATTGCTACTACAAAACTGTTGCTACTGATAAACCACTGCGAGCAAGACTATTTCTAGGTGCAGCTGAACTGACAACTCAGTTGTTAAGGCTTATAAATATCCTTTGCTCCCCTTGTGTCGAATCAATAAATTGGAATTTACTTCCCTCAAAGACTGTTGCGATCCCCTATACTTGTGGGTCATTAAGACTATTTTCTGGCTCTGTTGCCGGAGAGCATAGCTTTATTTATAAATTTCACTTGGAATTATTATTGTTTGCTGCTATCCATTCATCATGTGTAAAACTCATGATGAAAAAATTCCTACATTACTATCCACTACAAAAAGAGGTACAGTTCTGAACACCTCTGTTGCTCTTGATTCACCACCTGTGATGAGTAAGCTCCTTACACCACCACCACATACACATGTTACACATACTGCTACTTCTGCTGAATCTGAAATTGCTTCTGATACTCATGATGTTACTTCTACTATGCTTGATGAGAGTGGTTCATTAGGTCCTTTCCTAGATGCTACAATTTCTAGAACTATAATTGGAAATACTGAAACTCCTAATGAAGATATTACTACACCTGTTAGCTCGCCTGAGTCTAGAGAGAGTCCTAGCTATGATATTAATGACAGTTATATTGAATTGACTGATGAATTTATTGAAGAATGTCGAAACACTCATGGTGCAAGTGCTATTATAAGTCTTCTTGAGATACGTCCCATAAATCAAGAGAGTAATCATAATCCTTATCAAGAGAGTAATCATAACCATTGTTGAGAAAGAACCTTTTTATGGGACTGAAAATGAAAGTGTCGTGGCACATATGAATGAGCTCTCTACTATGAGTGGCTTATTTTCTGATCATATTAAGAAACGCACCTACTTTGTTGCTAAAATTTTCCCTTTTTCATTGAAAGTAGAAGCTAAAGCTTGGTTTAATAATTTACCTCCTGGATCTATTGAGAGTCCTGATGACTTGATTAATACTTTCTTTCAGATATATTTCCCTCCTAGTGCTCGACATGACATTTTGCAGAAACTTTTTGATTTTAAACAGGGAGAAAAGGAGAAATTGCCTGAATCATGGGCAAGGTTTTGTGCTTTAATTCAAGCAAAGCCTGGATGTCAAATACCTAAAAATGATCTTCTTGATATATACTATAATGGACTAACTGATGACTCTAGGACATACCTGGATAGTTGTGCTGATTTTGTTTTCAGGAAAAGAACTCCCAAAGAAGCTGAGGAATTAATGGCTAAAATAAGCAAGAATTATGATGATTGGACTACATCTGAGTCAATTACACCTGAACCAACTATACCTGAACCAACTGTGCCTGAGGTAACCCCAACACCAACAGCAAAGAAGAGGGGAGTGATTGAATTAAATGATGAAGTGACGAAGGAAGCTAAGAAATGTCTTAAGAAGAAGGGTATTAAATCTGAAGATGTGAAGAATTTACCTCCTATAGAAGAATTATGTAAGCCAATCTCCCACTCATCCAATATTGAGGTACACTCTCTCCAACATTTTTATGAAGGTGATATTCCTTATTCTAAACCTCCTGATCAATGCTTAGAGGAATTTGATATTTATGTTGTTAAGCAAGATAATTTTAATAAGAGAGTGCAGAATCATTTAATGGAAAACTCTAGAGCTATTAATGAGTTGCATGATATTGAGGAAAGAACCTCCAATGATGTTAAAATGCTTTTTAAACATTTCCAAATGGTTCAAATTAAAATTGATCATCTTACTAAAGTATAAAAAGATTTGCTAGTTAAAGCGTCTAGAGAAAAACATGCTTATGAAATTAGAACTAGGAGTGGTGCTTCCACTCAGGATCCTTTATATCCTGAGGGACATCCTAAAAGAATTGAGCAGGATTCTCAACAAGTTGAAAATAATGGTACTTCTTCTAAGAGAAAGAAAAAGAAACATAAAACAGTTGTAGAATCTTCTAAACCTTCTAAAGATCCTAATGGTATATCTATTTCTGATGCTGGAACTAAAAGTGGTAATGATAAAAATGATTCTCCTGATAAATAAGAAATTGAAGAAGAACCTGAAAGGCACACTAAGAATACTAAGTACACTAAGGAAGATTTTGTTGCTAATAAACATAGTAGTGAAAGAGAGCCTTGGGTGCAAAAACCAATGCCTTTTCCTGATAAGAAACACAAGTCAAAGGAAGAAGAACACTATAACAAGTTTTGTGAGTGGATGAAACCTTTGTTTTTGCAAATTCCTTTAACTGATGCTTTTAAATTGCCTCCTTATTCAAAGTATATGAAGGATATTGTATCTAATAAAAGAAGATTCCTAATGAGGAAATTTCCACTTTACTTGCTAATTATTCCTTCAATGGTAAGGTTCCATAGAAACTTGGGGATCTATGGATTCCAACTATTCCTCGATCTATTAAAAAAATTATGTTAGAACTACTTTGTGTGATTTGGGCAGGAGTCAGTGTTATGCCTTTTTCTCTCTACAAGAGACTTCAACTGCAGAAATTGATACCAACTGATATATCTTTGCAAATGGCTGATAAGTCTACTACTATTCCTGTTATAATATGTGAGGATGTTCCCGTTCAAGTGGCTCATAATTGTTTGATATTGACTGACTTTGTTGTGCTTGAAATGCCTGAAGATGATAATATGTCTATTATTCTTGGGAGACCTTTTCTTAATACTGCAGGTGCTATCATTAATTGTAATCAAGGAAAAGTAACTTTTAATGTTAATTATAAGGAGCATACTGTCTATCCCCAAGAAGATTGATAAGAATTATGGCCTAAATGCAATTGAAAATATTGAGGCCATCAAAGTTGGAGAAATTTATTGTCCCATACCACAAGAAGATTATGAAACTATTATGATTGGGACTATTGCTATCAAGGTTGAGGTAACATAATCATTTAGTGAAATGCAAAGTTTTGCTTCATAAAAAATTGTTTTGGTAACAAGACCTGGTCAACCTTGTTAACAAAGGGATTTTAATGAACAAAACAATGTTTTCACCATGATTGTCCTTGCTCACTTTTATTTTATCTATTGTAATTTTTGCTTTCACCTTGTTCACGTTTCTATTGCTAGTTGTTTTCATATTAGAGTGTCTTAGAACTTCTGAAGTTTTAGTTTTGATTTGTTTTTGCATCTTTCCAAAATCAGCTTTCTGCTAGAAAATTATTTATCAATTCCTGAAAATTGCTCAAAAATAAAGTTTCTCGAAAAATTCTAGGAAATTTATATTAAATTTTTATGCCAAAAAGGGGAAGAGAGGTACCTGGAGTGACCCAGGGGGCCCACCAGGCAGGCACACCACCTGGTGGCGCGGCCACACCAGGGGCGCGCCTGGCCATGGTGTGGGCCATTCCTGGCCCTCCACTCATTCTCCCACCTGCCACTTCTCCCTCTCTCTCTCTCAAACACCATTTCATTGCTCAAACCCGTGTTCTTGCTCACAATTTTCGATCTCCTTGCTCAGCCCACATTAGCTGCTGATTTTTGGAGGGTTTGCTCTTCGGTATGTGACTCCTCCGCTTGTCCAAATAGATTTTTGATTGGTAGATTATTTCTTGAGTATTTTGCTACTGTAGGTGTCAGGTTATGTGAGTTTGCATGCTGCTTCTATGCTTAGATAAATAGTTTGGATGCATGTTTAGCCCTCTTACAAGTCCCTATATTAGTTCCCCATCACTTATTACTTTTTAAATTACTTTGTTTGATGTTTTTCTAAAAATTCCAGAAAAAGAGAGATGGACAACCATACTTTTGGAGAAGTGTTTGAGATAGACACACCCATGAGGGCAAGGCCTTCGAGATCAGGTTCTGGATTTAGGCCATCATATAATGAAGATCTTATTGTGGCACGCTTTGGCAATGAGGGAGATGATGGAGATGCGCACCCATCTACATTCCCTTATTTTGCCTTTTTGCAAGCTGCAGAGATCCTCTATGATTTCTTATTTCTTGTTTAGAGGGTTGGTCTAACCACTTACATGCAGGATGAGAGTGAGCAATATGCTTTGCTCACCAAAACCTTTGTTGAAAGCTTCACTTTCACTAACACCTTTTATAGGTCAACCGTTTCATTCATAATCTATGATAAACCTATCACCATGCCATTGGAAAGATTTTGTAGAATTATTGGTATTGGCATGACTGGGACAACAAAGAAGATCCAGGGTCGACCTGCTGATTTGATAGAGCTCTACCAAGGTGTAACAAATGATGATGACTGCGCAGCCTAGCGTGGGAAGATAAGAAACATTCAACTCCCAGCTCTTAGATATTTTGCTTACTATCTTGCCACCAGCATTCTTGGTAGGGAGAACACTAGTAATATTTATAATTATCATTTATCTTTTCTGGCTGCTACACTTAATAATGAAACCAAGTATAATCTTGGTTCTCTCATTGCTCTCTGCCTAGCTGCTAGAGGACCCATTTATGGGGGCATTATTGCTGCGCGCATGGTTGCTGCCTTGGAACTTTCTGTCGATCCTAATGATATAATGCTAGCCCCACAGAGGCTTGATTTAGCTCCTATGAAAGCACATCACTTTGTTACTGCTAATTCCAGTATAGAGAGTTTAGTTTACAAGATATTGTTTACTGACGGAGAGGAGAGAGAAATTCCCTTGCCACAGTCTACTTTGTTCAGTATTTCCAGGAGGCCAGGACGCGCTCTAAGGAGGAGATGGATGAGCAGCTCCGCTTGCTTGGTTTCCACAGGCACCACCAGGGGGATGCGCCCTCTTATGACTACTCTGCGCACTACGCCGGGGCGTCCTCGAGTTCGTATCAGGACGAGGGTACTTCTTTGTCATATTATGGAGGCTCCCCTTCTTGGCCAGCTTGGGGTTTATCTCCACTTAGGCCAAAAACCTAACCTTGGGGGGAGGTATACCAACATCACACTCATCTACATATCATATTTTGTCGATACTTTGCATATCCATGTTTCGCTTTCTTTCTTTTTAATTTTTGTTCTTGCTTTATTTCTGCTTTCCAAAACACAAAAAGACCAAAAATATTTTTGATTGTTTCTCTTTGTTTGCTTCTTTTAGTTTTTAGTTTGCTTCACCCTTTTTAGCTTTGATTTGATTATTCGAAAAAGGCAAAAAAAATGTTTTGTTTTCTCTTTCCTTCAGTTCTTGTCTTAAAAAAATCGAAAACCCAAAAATATTTGTTGTTCTTATCTAGTTTTGTAAAGTTCGTTGCAGGGTTCAGAGGTCCTCAGTGACTCATTGGAGTTTGGTTTTATATTATTATTCAAGTCACACAAGTGAAAGGCAATAATGACGATTTACGACAACTCGAGGTGTGGTAAGAGGCTGGTATGAACTCTATTTGTTTTCATTTTTGTACATATATTGTAACATCCCAAATTTCATCAAATATGAAACATTCTCATTGCATTCATATCATCATGGCATGTGTGCATTACACAAAGATTTTCAATATTTAAACACTAGAAAAACCCTAATTTATACCCCTCTTATTTTGCATGTATGGGCATGTGTTTTTTTATTATTTTACCCCATAAGTGTTTTGGGGTGGTTTGTGTGTTTAAAACACTTTTCATACTAGGTTCATCCCACAAAAATGTGGTGAAAATTTGAAATGATTTGGAGTTGATTTGGTCATTCAAATTTCATTTGGAAAATAAAATTAGAAAAAGGAAAAGGGCAAAGGAAAAAATAGAAATCAAACCAGCCAACTGGCCTAGCACCCCACCCACGGCCCATCTAGCTCACCCGGGATTCCCCCCTCTGTTTCTCACCGCGCGCATGCCGCACCCGCTCACTGACAGATGGCCCACACTGCCACCTCAGCTCTTCGTCCTCAATAAACGCCCCACTGACCTGCTTCGTTGTGGCCGTTTCCTCCGAATCAATTCGATTGATACCTTTGATTGCCGGCGTGATTACCTCCCTCGCCCCGGCTACTTAACCCCCTCTCCCTCCGCTCCATTTCCCCCCACACCACAACCTCTGAGCACTGCCAGGCTACTCGTATTTCACCTTGCACCGCCGCTGTACCGACATGCTCCGACGACCAATAACGGTGAGCTCCGTGCGCCCCTCGGCCTCTGATTCATGCTGTCGTGCTCGCCATGTGCTTGAGCACCTTCTGACACTCGCCATTTCACTTTCTCGTGGCCTGAAGGCTCGCCTTCGTCGACGACTGCGAACACCCGACACCAAGCTCCACTCCGACGAGGAATTTCTGCCATGTCCATGCGCCCTGCCCTCGTCCGCGACCGCCACTGCAACCACCCCTTCTCCACGACCTCGGTAAGCCCCCTGCCTTACCCCTGGCCTTGCTAGAACGCCGTCAACAAACGCGCCGCCCCTGTGCTTGCCATTAGCGCTCTTAGTTTTGGTCAGTGCGATAGGATCCGCTGGATCTAGATCCAGCGGTCGAGATTAGAAGCCATAAGCGATGCGGTATGATTAGATCTGAGCCGTAGGATGCAACTTAGATCTGACGGCATGCATGTGTGATCTGCGCGAATCGATACCAGCCAATCAGCAAGCACCGCATGTCAGGGTTTTCGATTTAAAATCCAGATTTGATCTATTATATGATTTAACTTGTAAAATTCATAACCTTTGATCTGTATTTCAGAAACATACAAATTAGGTGTCTATGGATTCAGAAAAATGTGAACTTTGCATATATGGCCTTACTTTAGTCATTTGTTTCTAAAAAATAGATTTTTATGCAGAAACATTTGTAGGTCTATTTTGGCTATAAAAATTATTTAGTATATTATTTTAAAGTGGTTTTTATGATATTTAGACTTTATAATGTATACTTTGTCTTCAGTACTGTAGAGTTTGGTTTTAAAGGTGTTGCAAATCATCTCATTTCATTTTGCATGCACTCATATTATTTTTGAGTGTATATTTATTTGTATATTTTGTTGTATTATTTTGTTGTGTAGATTGTGTGGATTGTGAAGTGTGTGATTGTGAGGATTGTACCTATTCTCCTAGCTACCAAGGCAAGTGATATTTTCATATTATGTCCTATTATTTTACCTATTGCACTAGTGATATTTTAGTAGGACTTGCATAATAATTTTTCAAGTAAATTCCTATGCTATGGTAGATCCTATAGTTTATATATTGGTAGGATTTTCCCTAAGTTAGGAGCCATGGTATTACTAGAATTCTTAGACTTTATATTGGAATTAGTGGGTGGAAAATTCATGTTATGATATTATGGAAAGATTATGCTTATGTGTTTTTGACTAAGAAAACAACTTGTTAATGAAAACACCTGGGTGGAATGGGACTTATATGGTTTGTGTTGATTGGTTACACAGGGACCATTTCTATGGTCTACCCTGTGTATCACACTTGTGGATGGCCACCCAGGAACAAAGATATTTGAGATGTTTTGTGTTGAGAAGCTTACAGTGCAACCACATGGCATATGGGCTCTGCCTTGACCAACTAAGTTGCAAGAACTCAGCCATATGGACAGATGGTGGTAGATTTGATAGGATGGAACGCGTCCATGGTGGTCTGAGGGATTGCTTCTGAAAAGTCTCGTCTCGATGCATGTCGAGTCTTGTGGGGAAAGTGCACCACCTCTCGAGAGGGTAAACCTAAGTACTTAGCCATGTCCCCGGTTACGGATAATTTTGAGCATCAAAGACATTGAAATAGTTCAAGAATCTCCTCATCCCAATTTCTCTAAGTTAAAAATTTCTGGGTGAACAAGGGTAGATGTTCACAAATGTCTATTGGTGGTTCCTTGGTGTTTTGTAAAACAAAACTTAGTATTTTCAAACTAGTAGGATAAAACTATTTTGTGCAAAGCCAGCCTGATCCACACTTAGCCAAATTCATGTAGATGTTAGTCTCTACTATACTACTATGGTATCACTTGCCAATACAATTCCAACTGTATTGACCCCTTGTGGCTGTAACTTATTATGTTTCAGGTTACTCTGATGGTGAGTAGGGTTATGAGTCTACACTCAACATGTTTTCATGTGGCACATGAAGATGAAGACTTTATTATTATGCTTTGTAATGAATAAGTTAGCCTCGGGCTAAGTGAGTTATAAGAACTATTGTACTCCTGGAATTTCGATGTAATAATGACCTTTGTATCTGTGTACTTCATCTTAAACTATGGGTGCTAGCAATTCGATCCAGGGACTAGCACTGCAATCACATGGATCTCTACCTTATTGGGTGAGATCTTACAGATGGTATCAGAGCACTGTGTTGCCTATAGGTTTGTGACCCTAAGATGGATTAGATTAAGAAAACCACTAAAATTCAACATCCTTAAGAATTTTTACACTTGTCTCTTTTCATCTCGTAAAACCTCTCCTAATATTCTTTCTCATCTCTATTTGTAGATGGCCACCATCAATGAATCCGTCAGGAAGGAACCACTGATGACTATGACCCTAGAATGTGAGACGGAGTTTCCCAAGGCACTCAAGAACGTCATGTTTAGCTTGGGGATAAATGGTGAAGCTGTGTACAAGGGATTTCCAGTGATGGATGAAGGAGAAGAGTATTGGTGGGTACAACTCCACTTGTATAAAAACAAGGAGGACAAACACAATGAGTCAGGGTTCTGCATGGTCACCAACTCTGAAATGCATATGTCATTCTTTGACTCTACAAGGAATGCAACATGGAATGACATTGAAGAACTTGGTGAAAGGCTTAAGTGTAGAATGCTCAACACTCAGAATGATCTTAGAGAGGAAAGAAAACATACCCAAGACTTAGAGACCACCATAAAACTTCTAAGGGAGGATATTATAGACTTAGCATGTGAGTCTTGTGATCAAGACAAACAAATTGCCTCCAAGGATACCCAGATAGCTATCTTGACTAGTGAGTGAAGGATGCAACGTACCTTATAGTTGGACCACCACACTTGGCGTTTTCTCGCGTTAATAATTTGATCATACCGACCTATGTGGTATGGATTTTTTTTGTCTAAGTTGTGTTTGAACCTTGGTGTTTATGATTGAATAATGTATGCCATGACTTGTGTGGATTAATGTTTTGGATGAATGTTCTTGGATTTTGTTTTACTACCTTTTGTCCTTCTCTTTACTTGTGACTAAAGGGAGGGAGAAATCCTTTGGACGTGCTTTGGGATCGTACCCAGAATGGCCTCGTGACAGATTGACGTCGTCTCATGAACTACACGGTCAAAGGAGGAATAAAGAGGGACTTCCTAATCTAATTATGGTATCCATGGGGAAACTCTTAATTGCGGTGGTTTCTATGGGTGACTGCTCTTATACATCGCAGTGGTTATTTAGAGGTGACCTCACTCTTGGCTCAACAAAGTTGCCTCCTACGAGCCTTGTAGTGAACATCTTATTATGGAGCTCTCCCCACACATCTCATGACACAAGAAGTATGTTATCTTAAATTATTAATAATAACAATTACATGCTATAGGTGTATCATACATCCCCGAGAACGTTTTATCCCTATTGAGTTTAACCATGCTTTCACACAATCTTGTTAATTGCTTTCTTTTAATCGTTTTAATTACTTTTCTGCACCTAACAAAAAAATGTTCCAAACACTCTTTACTTGAGATCAAAGTCAACTTATAAGTATCATTTGGTAGATAGTGATGAGGGGCATTAAGACCTTTACCAATATCTCTCTATGGTTCGATATCTTTACTTAGAAACTAGCTAAAATTTATCTGTGCACTTGTAGTCATCATCCCCATCTTTAGCCTACACATGGCATCTGCCGTGCCATCACCACGACAGGCCAGGAGGTGGCACTAGTACAAACACATTACTTAGAGATGTCATTTGCCCATATGCCTTAGTCGGTTTCTCGTTTCGTCTCAAGCGCATAGCTTCTAAGAGCACACCACCTGAGCCGGTGTTTCTTTGCGGCTCTAAGATACGTGACCTCAGACGGTGCAAAAAGGAAAACACCTCTAACATGTACGAGATGGAGACGGTCAATATTTCTGACAGCTTGCAAGAACTCCTCAACCTTAGACGACCTATACTAGGGACCGTCTCCAATAGTCAAGCAACCTGAGTCGTATTCTAACAAAGAACATCTCTAGAACTAGTGTGCCTCGAAGTGGCCTTTTAAAGTGACTGTCTCCAGTGTGTGTAAACCATTTTAAATAGTAGCATGCTAATTCGAACTCGGTCATAGCTGACATGACACACAATCATTCAACAACCATATAGACAGATTAACTCAAGAGCCTATAGCACCCAGTCAAAATAAGACCATTATATTAACAATTAACATTAGCCCAATAGTTGGGGAAATCCATACATATTTATCCATTATTTTATGGCAGTGCATACAATGCGGAGTACATACATCGAAGAAGCATAATTAGTACTCGAGTGGTAATGGTATGCCCGGTGGAAGTAGAATATATCTCTCTCCACTATCTATTTCATCAAAGCAAACAAGGACAATGCTATCCTGCTTTAAGTTGAAGCTTCTCACAACCTTCTCCCATCCAGTCGTCAAGATTGCATTTGATTCATCGGCTCCCATCTTCATCGTAACCATCTTTGGCTTCTTACTCTTCATTTTCCAAACATGGACATCAATTGGTTCATCAAGGTGATTCTTTAGATATTTTCTTATGAACTCAGCTCCAAATGTTTGCGCAAGTACAAAGAGTTGAAGAATTAGCATGCTTTGATTAATGTAACTATTTAAATATCATAGGGTAGCTTGTTGATCATGTGTTCAAAAATATATCATCTTACCAGCTTGCACTTCTTTTCCATGATAGATGAATAGGGCAACCTATAGGAGTAGTACTTGATTTTTGGTGGAAATTCGGGTTCACACCAGTCTAAGAGGAAGTCTACATGAACTTCTTTCAGATACATGTCGCTTCCAAAAAGGCTCTGCTAATCAAAATCAGTGTCCCCCTTGTGTTGAGGCCCTAATGCAACAACACATACAAATTTCAATGCGGTGGAGTATTCCTGTGTGTATAGTCTAAACACATACAAATTTAAAAAATACGAATGGAATTTTGATGTTCTTTGATACCTCTAAGATTAAGCCTCTCAGTGGTATCTTCTGATGACTGGAATTCAAAACTGTCAGAGCTAATGGCAACCTGCCATCGCTACAGAGCACTATTGCAAGATCACTACAAGTTCCCATCTCTTAAATAGATACAAACGTTGAGTATTTTAATATAATCAAATATAATAATGAATTATACTAAAAAAAGAAACACATATATTGTTATCGTGCATTAATAAAAAGCATACATAGCCAACTAATTTGAAAAGAGGAATCAATAAAGAATAATTGTAGATTTTGAGATGTATATAAGGGGAAAAGAAGTGGGACAGATAGAGGTAAGCTGGGGGAGGATCTCCCGACACCTCCATCGTGTCTCTGTAGCTCGGAAACCCACCCTAAATTTGACAAGAAAAATGGCAAATTCCATGCCAAAATTGCTAAATCGAAAGTCTACATCAGGGTTTTGGGGGTCTGGTTTTCACACATACCTACCTGGACGATGAAGGGGTCCTCGAAGGCGAGGGAGAGCGTCCGCACCATAGGGGACCGAGGAAGGCAGGGAGGGGAGGCAAGGGACCAGTGATGGTGGTGGCGGAGGGTGCCGGCAATGGCCGCAGTGGATAGTGGGGGTCAAGTATGGCGGGCGGTGAACAAAAAAAGTGGCACATATCTAAAATATTTGTCCAAATATTTTTTAGATCTTTTCCGCCAAGTACTAACCCCAGACGGATGCGATCGGAAAACGTCTCTAGCAACATCTGAATTTCATATTTTACCGCCAAGTACTTCCCTCGGGCGGCTAGAAGTTACAACCATGTCTAATTTTAAAAGGACTAATTAAAATTTCATTTCCTATGGGAAAGTTTGTTCATTTGAATTATAGGTTATATTTACACAAAGTAAGTAATTAAGGTAGAGAAGAGGCCTATTATAGATCGAAATATTTGGAAGATGAGATCGGTGGCCTAGATCTCTTATCATACAATGTTAAACGACTAATTAATATAAATTCTGTCCAAAACATAGAGATGAAACTAGCTAGCTATAGCCAAAGTTGGTTTAGACAATAATATAGCAAACAATATTATTAAGGTCACACGGCTTACAACTCGGAGTATCACTCATATGGGTCTGAGTTCGACGGGGATGCCAAATCATTGATGATGTCAATGACGAACATCATATGCAGGTCCCTGCGCGTGGTGGTCAACCTCGCAGTGATGAGTATGGCTTGCCTAGTCTGGAAATGCTCGGTTTGGAGGAAGTTACTCCACCCGTCAGTGGTGAAGGATATGCGACCATCAAAATACGTCTTGTACTAGACGATGCTGATGCCACCTCGTGCTCCAACGCGTAGTACAACCAAGCCATCTTCGGGGATATGAAGATGGTAAACCATGTCCTTAGTGAAAGTGCATGTATGCCCCATGTGTGGTTTGATAATTAATGACAATCCCTATGGACTTATGTGAAAATTAAGGTTCACTTGTAGGTTTGTCCATTGGCATTGCTTGGGCCATGTGTTGGTCTCTAGGTTGAAAGATGAAGAAATGAAGAAGGAGAAGAAGAAATGTCCAAGGGCTTTGTGCCCATTGGAATCATGAAGAAAGAAGATGTTTGAAGGTTGGTCAAGACAAGTGCAAAGAGTTGCATCAATATGTATCAACCTCAAGAAGGAATGAAGAAGGGCAAACTCAAGATGCGCCATCTCTAGAAGATCTCATGCTTGAAGCCTCCTACCCTCGGTGTCCATGGATTAATGAAGACAAGTTTAAAGAAGAGTGAAAGTACCGACGTTGAATCGACTAGAGGGAGGTGAATAGGACACTACCAATTTTTAATTTGTTAAACAATTTTAGGCTTGGCAAGAAGATAAGTTCTCTAGATATGCAACTAGATGAACAACCTATATGCTAGAGAACTAACAACAAACACAAGAGTGGTAAAGAGAAAGTAGTAAAGGTAAGGAACGAGATAACCGGAGCAGGGACACGGAGATGTAATTCCCGTAGTTCACTTCCAAGTAAGCTACGTCTATGTTGGAGAGGTGTCGGGGCCACACAAGGTCACCCGAGCGCCACAAAGGCCTCACCTTCTTCTCCGGTGATCACCCCCACAAAGGAGGCCTCACAATCCACTAACCGATGACCTTGAATGCGCCAACCGAAACCTTTACAACAAGGTTGAGGAGGAAGCTCCACAACTCAATTGGAGGACCTCAACAACATCATGGAGCTTCACAACGCATGCCCATAGCTCCGGGGATGCCCTACACCGTCTAGGGTTCCAAGAAACCCAAGAGTAATAAGATCCACAAATGATAGGTGGGGGAATCAAATCTTCTTTGGTGGAACTGTAGATCTAGGTCACCTCTCCCAGTCCTCAAAATATCAAGAGGTTTGAGTTGGTAGGGAGAGAGAGATCTAGTGAGGTGAAGCTCTGGTATTAATGGAGAAGAGAGAATGTGGAAGAGTTAGGTGGGAGGAAGAAGAAGGGCGCCTTAAATAGGCCCCCTTCAAACTGAACTGTTGGACTGTTCGCGACACCACCAGAAATTCTGGTGGGGGCCGGAAGTTCCGCTCAATGTGGCTTCAACGGCTCGAAGACCGTTGCCGCACGCTCTAAAGCTCGACCGAAAGTTCCGGTCAGACATGATCGGAAATTCTGGTGGAACTTCCAGAGCAAATTCTGGGCCAAGTTCCGTCAATTAGATAACTTCCATAGAGTGGCATACTGAGCTTGACCGAAACTTGGAGCGGAACTTGGAGCAGAAATAACTGGTTCGCGACCTACCTGTCCTGAAGTTCCGATGCCTGGGCAGAAGTTCTGCTTAGAGACTCGGTGGAAATAGCATGGGAAATTCCGTTCAATGGATCCGATCAGACTTGGCTAGACTTGCGACCGGAACTTCAGGTGCTACTTCCGATGGAAGTTCCGCCAAATAGAACACTTAAAAATAGTAGGTTCTGAACTGGGGGCGGAACTTCTGCTGGAAGTTGGGCCAGAAATACTGCTAGACCCATCCTGTAGAGATCCCTGGGTGGAACTTCCGGCTCCTGGCCGGAAATTCTGATCAGACAAAAACATCACCAGAAGCTCAGGAACTCACTCTCTCGCTGATGGATAGGATGGCTGTGGCGATGCAAATATGGTTTGTGCAATAACAGATGATTCCCCACAGCCTCCAAGGTGGACCCCCTCTTGATAGTACGGCGATCTAAAACAATAAAATGAGAGAAAGAGAAAAATGAAAGACCGCCGTCTTCACGAGACTTCAAGAGAGGCATCCATACACTCCAAAAACTCCATCAACAAACAAGTAACCTAAAACTCAATCACAAGGTTAGATCACAAGTGGGATTGTCATCATCACCAAAATACCAAGGAAAAACATAGTCCTTTCAAAGAGGTTTCCCCATGGAGTATGGGGAGCAAATTGCAAGTCTTCATCAATCAAGATCGAGCAAGAGCAATCAAGAAAGGTGTTCCATCTTGAGAATGATAAGACGGTCTATATCAAGCTCAAGTGGAATGCTCAAGGAAAAGTTATGGTCTTGATAGGGTTTATTTTTTTCCGGTCTTGTGTTGTTAGTTGGGAGACCGGGTTTAGGATAGATAGTCATACTATCAAGAGGGGTTATCAAGCAGGTGACTCGATTGCATCTTTCGGAGAGAGATCAAACCTTTGCATACATATCATCACATTTCTTGGTTGACTGTTGGAATTATGCCCTAGAGGCAATAATAAATATGTTATTATTATAATTCTTGTTCATGATAATGTTTATATTCCATGCTAGAATTGTATTAAGCGGAAACTTTGATACTTGTGTGGTTTATGAACAACACCGTGTACCTAGTACGCCTCTATGGACTAGCTCATTGATTAATGATGGTTAAGGTTTCCTAACCATAGACATGAGTTGTCGATTAATAATGAGATCATGTCATTAGGAGAATAATGTGATGGACAGACCCAAATTAATCAGAGCAATTAGATCGTGTCATCGTGTTCATCTTTGCGAAGCTTTTTCTTATGTCAAGTATTGTATTCCTTAGACCATGAGATAATACAACTCCCTGGTATCGGAAGAAAGCTTTGAGGTCATCAAACATCATCCTATGTGAGGGTGATCATAAAGGTGTCTCTCAGGTGATCGGAAAGTACTTGTTGGGTTGTATGTATCGAGATGGAATTTGTCCCTCCCGAGTCGGAGAGATATACTTCGGGCCCACTCGGTAATCAATATCAACACCGCTTGCAAGCACGTGGTTAAGGAGTTAATCACAAAGTGATATCGGATTACGGAATGAGTAAAGTACTTGCTGTGAACAAGATTGAACTAGGTATACCGATACCAACGATCGAATCTCGGGCAAGTAAAATATCGCGTGACGAAGGGAATACATATATGGGATTAATTGAATCCTGGCATCGTGGTTCATCCGATATGATCATCGATGAATATGTGGGAGTCAATATGAGTTTCCAGATCCTGCTGTGGATTATTGATAGAAGATCATGTCTGCATATTCTCGAACCCATAGGGTCACACACTTAACGTGCCTCGATGCTAGGATAGGATGGATAATTGGTTTATGAGTTTTTGTTAGGAGTCTCAGATGAGATCCAGGACATCATGAGAGGTTCCGGAATGGTCCGGAGAATAAGATTCATATAAAGGAAAGCAGTTTTTGGATTTCGGAATCGTTTCGGAGTATTCGGTATTGTACCGGAAGGTTCTAGAAGCTTCCGGAGTGGGACCAACATGGACCCACTTGTTGGAGGGGTACGTGGGCCTAAGAGGGAGTGCCCTGGCCGCTTTGGGCCAGGGGCACAAGGCCCCATAGGCCCAACCGGCCAAAACCCTAGGGGAAACCCTAGGAACCCTTCTAGAAGGAGGGGGAAACTTGCCCCCCACTCCAACCCTTGGGGCCGCCGCCCTAGGGCTTGGAGGAGGGGCCAAGGGGGCCGGCCAGCCCCCTATATAAGGTGGGCAGGGGCGCACCCCTCCTCCCCTACTCCTCCAACCCTAGCCGCCGTCTTGCTGCCCTCCAGCTCTCTCTCTCTCTCCCGACTGCGCGTAGGCGAAGCCCTGCCGCAAAAACTCTCCACCATAGCACCACGTCGTCGTGCTGCAGATCCAATCCATCTCTCCACCCCACTTGCTGGACCGAGGAAGGAGGAGACGTCGCGGCACCGTACTTGTGCATCTCTCGGAGGCGCCGTCACTTGCGGTGTTGGATCGGATCGGATCGCGAGGAGGAGAAGGCTAGTTCGACTACATCACCCATGTTCTGTTGAACGTTTCCGCTGTGCGATTTCTTCAAGGGTATGAAGATCTCATCTATCTATCTCGTTGATTTCATATCCTAGATTAGATCTTGGCCTTCTTGTTCGCATCCGTAGAAATTTTTTGATTTACTATGCTGCGAAAAACCCTTGAGTGGTATCAGAGCTAGATCTATGCGTAGATGTGTTTCATGAGTAGAACGCAACATGCTTGTTGCGGGCGTTGATGTTTTCTGTTGCAAGCCTCTTGTTGTGTATTTCTTATGGCGCGGCATAGTGAGATCGAAGCGGTCCAGGCCAACTTTACACGACCTCGTTCGCGAGACCGGCTCCGCACTTGACGTGTGGATTGTTCCACACATGCGGCTGGTGGATTCCAGTTTCTCTCACTATAGTCATGGGATTTACACCGGATGTTGGCAACCATAATATCACCGTTGTGGCTTTCCGTAGGTAAGAATTGTTCTTAGCTTGTTACTCCCATAAGCCACGTAAAACATGCAACAACAAAGTAGAGGCGTCTAACTTGTTTTTGCAGGGAGTGTTTTGTGATATGGTATGGCCTAAGACATGATGTGTATGATGTATGCGATGATCATGTTTTGTAATATTTCACGACTTGCATGTCGATGAGTACACAACAGGCATGAGCCATATGGTTGTCTTTATAATTGTGTATGACCTATGTGTCAACTTCTTATATGCCATGTAATAGCTTTACTTTATTGCTAAGTAGTTAACAATAGTTTTAGTTGCTATTCGTGGTGGAGGCAATCATGGTGGAGTGATGGAGATCATGCTGGAGAGCACAAGATGGAGATCATTGCACGGAAATTGGCTATATCATGTCACATAAAATTATATGCATGTGATATTTATCCTTTTATGTATCTTATCATGTTTAGATCGCGACAGTAGCATTATAAGATGATTCCTCACCTAAAGATCAAGATAAAATTGTGTTCTCCCCATATATGCACCGTTGCGAAAGTTCGTCGTGTTCAAGCACCTCGTGATGATCGGGTGCTATAAACTCTACGTTCACATACAACGGGTGCAAGCCAGTTTTGCACACGCGGAAATACTTGGGTTTGACTTGACGAGCCTAGCATGTACGTATACATGGCATGGAACACACGAACCGAAAGGTTAAGCATGATTCATATGAATGATATGATCGACACTTTGTTGTCCACCATTGAAACCACATCTCTTCTCATGAAGATCGGATTAGGTGTGGTGAATTTGGATCGTGTTCACTAAACAACTTGAGGATGTTGAATTTAGTGGGAGTTCATCTAGTAATTTGATTAAGTTGAACTAGTTATCATGAACATAGTCTAAATTGTATTTGCAAATTTTGTAGATCAAATGGCTAAGTCCAACTTCAACTTCAACGTTTTTGCTGAGAAAGAAAAGCTTAAGAATAATGGGTCTAACTTCACCAACTGGTTCCACAATCTGAGAATCATTCTCGCTAGCGGACAAAAGGACTATGTCCTTGAGAAAGCGCTAGGTGAACCCCTGCTATTGATGCGCCGACTGATGAAAAAGTTGTTTATCAATCGCGCAAAGATGATTATGGAGTGATTAAGAGTACCATGTTGTTTGCTATGGAACCGGACCTTCAAAATCATTTTGAGGAGTTCGCCGGGCCCTTTGAGATTCTTGAGGAACTAAAAACCATGTTTCAGACTGAGGCCCGTTCTGAGAGATATGAGATCTCTGAGAAGTTCTTTAACTGCAAGATGGAGGAAGGGAGTTCCGTTAGTGAGCACGCCATTAAGATGTTGGGCTACACTCAACGTCTTGAGCAACTGGACTGCAAGATTCCATAAGAGCTCAATATTGACAGAGTTCTACAATCACTCCCTCCTAGCCACAAAGGTTTTGTAGTTACTCACAATCAGATTGGTTCCACTGATACGATCACTGAGCTCTTCGCTAAGCTAAAAGCTGCGGAGGTGGATATCAAGAAAGATAATCACGTGTTGATGGTCAACAAGACCCCTAGCTTCAAGAAAGGTAAGGGGCAAAGAAATCCTTCAAGAAAGGTAGCGGCAAGCGCGTTGCCCCTGCTGAGAAGAAGCTCAAGTCTGGACCTAAGACGGACACTGAGTGCTTCTATTACAAGGACAAGGGTCACTGGAAGCGCAACAGTCTGAAGTTCTTAGCGAACAAGAAGGCTGGCACCATTAAAGGTATATTTGATATACATGTTATTGATGTTTAACTTACTAGCTCTCGTTGTAGTGCCTGGGTATTCGATACTGGTTCAGTTGCTAATATTTGTAACTCGAAACAGGAGCTACGGAATAGACGGCGACTAGCAAGGGATGAGGTGATGATGCGCGTTGGCAATGGATCAAAAGTTGATGTGATGGCCGTCGGCACACTCTCCTTAGTTTTACCTTCAGGATTAGTTTTAAACCTTAATAATTGTTATTATGTGCCTGCGTTGAGCATGAACATCATATCTGGATCGTGTTTATTGCAAGACGGTTATTCATTTAAATCGGAGAATAATGGTTGTTCTATTTATATGAATAACATCTTTTATGGTCATGCACCTGTTGTGAATGGTTTATTTCTTCTGAATCTCGAAAGCAATGAAACGCACATCCATAACATTGAGGCTAAGAGATGCAAAGTAGATAGTGATAATCCAACTTATTTGTGGCACTGCCATCTAGGTCATATTGGTGTAAAATGCATGAAGAAACTCCATTCTGATGGACTTTTGGAGTCTCTTGATTCTGAATCATTTGACACGTGCGAGTCGTGCCTCATGGGCAAGATGTTCAAAACCCCGTTCTCTGGAATAATGGAGCAAGCAACAGACTTATTGGAAATCATACATACCGATGTATGCGGACCAATGAGTGTTTCGACGCGCGGTGGATATCGCTATTTTCTCACTTTTACTGATGACTTAAGTAGATATGGGTATATCTATTTAATGAAACATAAATCTGAAACGTTTGAAAAGTTCAAGGAATTTCAGAACGAAGTGGAAAACCATCGTAACAGGAAAATTAAATTTCTACAATCCGATCGTGGAGGTGAATATTTGAGTTATGATTTTCTCACGCATCTTAAAGCAAGCGGAATCGTTTTGCAACTCACGCCACCCGGAACACCACAGCGCAATGGTGTATCTGAACGCCGAAATCGGACTCTATTAGATATGGTGCGATCAATGATGTCTCTTACAGATTTGCCGTTATCATTTTGGGGTTATGCATTAGAAACCACTGCATTCACTTTAAATAGGGCAACATCTAAATCCTCTGAGACGACACCGTATGAACCGTGGTTTGGTGCTAAACCTAAGTTGTCGTTTCTTAAAGTTTGGGGATGCGAAGCTTACGTCAAGAAGTTGATGCCGGACAAGCTCGAACCCAAAGCGGAGAAATGCGTCTTCATAGGATACCCTAAGGAAACGATTGGGTATACCTTCTACCACAGATCCGAAGGCAAAGTGTTTGTTGCAAAGAACGGATCCTTTCTTGAGAAGGAGTTTCTCTCGAAAGAAGTGAGTGGGAGGAAGGTAGAGCTAGACGAGGTTATTGAACCTTCTCTCGAGTTGGAGAGTAGCGTAGCACCTGAAATTGTTCCAGTGCCGTCTGCACCAACAAGAGAGGAAGCTAATGACGAGGATCATGAAACTTCGAACGATGCTACTACTGAACTTCGCAGGTCGACAAGGTCATGTGCCACTCCTGAATGGTATGGCAACCCTGTATTACCCATATTGTTGTTAGACAGCAGTGAACCTGCGAACTATGAGGAAGCAATGATGAGCCTAGACTCTGACAAATGGCTAGAGGCCATGAAATCTGAATTGGGATCCATGAGCAAAAACCAAGTATGGACTTTGGTGGACCCTCCTAGCGACCGTAAGGCCGTTGAGTGCAAATGGATTTTGTTGGGAATATGCCCTAGAGGCAATCATGTATGATGATATTTCCCATTGTATTCATAAAGATATTAAGTAGTCCTTGTATAAACATCTGATGTGTATCATTGAATATGTTATTCGGTTGTGGAACTATGCATTCATGTTGTTTGTACTAAATATCCTTGGTCATTGAGGTTGTGCTGGACACCCAACTTAGACCAATGTGAAAGTTGGCTTGATGACTCGGTTCCACTTGTCATGGGCATGGAGATGCTATTCCAACTTACACAGACTCGGCTAAAGAGTTTAGCGAGTGGGATTAACCCATATTGAGGTACAACGAACAAGTTGTCATTTGTATATCACAATCAATGTAATCCTTAGACCTGAGGTTATTGCATAGTCCGAGTTGAGGATCACCGGCTTAGGTTCTGTCAAACACTGATCCGTAACTGGGCAGTTATAAAGGCAGAGTTCGGGTCGACTGAGAATCAAGCTGTGTGATGCGAATAACCAAGATGGGATTTTGCCCCTCCACTCGGAGAGATATTCTCTGGGTCCTCTCGTGAGATATGATTCGGAAAGCATGGCCATGCATGACTCGGTTAAGTGTTAACCGAGGCGATCGACTAAGAGTTAGTCAGGTGAATCACTTATCTCGGATCGAGAAGAGAGTCAGACTATTTAAGGGATGACAATTATTCGCCTATAGTCTGACAAGGTATATCGTGAGGAAAAAGGGACTCGGACGTAAGTCGCATTGGAAAGGCAAGTCGTCATGACTCTTTGGTACTTGGGAGTCGGCACGTTCTACTAGGAGCCGCTACCGACTGATCGATTGAGAGTCGGACTCCAATCGTGTCCAAGTAGCCATGAGCCTGCAGGGTCACACACTTAAGAGCGGGAGCATGTTCGGATTGGATCTGAACCTGTAATCTGGTTGGGTTGGACCTAAACCGGATTAGGACTGAGTTAGTGAGTTGGACTCATGGTGACTGGTGTTATATGGGCTTTAGTGAATGGGTCGCGCGAGCAGAGCCCACGTTCACTCCCTATATATAGTGGAGCACCGTAACCCAGTAAGGTTAATCGTTGTTCGGTTAGGTCATTCCATGTGTTGGAAACCCTAGCTCCACAGCAGTCCTACCGCCATTCCGAACCTAGAAGTTCACCGCCGGTGCTCCTCCTTGTACGTGTGGATACCAGCAGAGGTGATGTGCGATCAGTACCAGGACGATCGGATCGTGAGGACTGCACTGCATCAACTGACGCGCTTCATCAGTAATCCGCAACTGCGCGTCTAGTGGTAAACCTCGTGGCCTTCTACCTCAGCTAGATCTTGGAATCACCATGTTAGAGGAAAAAGTTTTGTTTTATCTCTACGTGGCCCAACAGTGGTATCAGAGCGATAGCTTCTGGTTTTAGGCTCGAAATCTCGCATATGTGATATGCGGTTGGCTGTAGATGAGATCTATGTGCTGTTTTGGTGGTCGATCTATGAGATAGGTCGGTTTTTGTACAAGGTTGATTGGATCAACTGTACTCGGGGAATGGTAGATCTGATTTCCGTGATCATACAGCTGAGGTCGTGGAACGACATACCCCTACCGGTCGGCTTCCGCCATCGGGGTAGACTGTGACACATAAATCCAGAAGCGGTGATTGAAGATCAAAGAGTTTGATCGAATCGGAACTCATCAGGACCGCCGGCTTTGCCCTGTCGTAGCGCCTTAGATGTCGTTGCAAGTTTCACAACGACGGTAGATATTGTATCTATGCATAACTTGTTTTTGCAGGAAGTTGTGAATGGTATGGTTCATGTGCATGTGATGTATGTGTGTAATCCATACGTGATCTGTGAATCACGGTTTTTGTCAGCCGGCTGGAGCCTAGATGCTGTCATTTTATTGTATAACGACCTATGTGTCGGATTCTCCATGTAATTTACTTTACTAAGCTAGTGTAGCTGTTTGGAGAACCCGGAAGGCATGCAAGGCGTTGTACATGTCGACGACATGGAGTAAGACGGCAAGTGACAAGAGTTGGCACGAGTCGGATTACAGGCTTTGTGGAGATGGAGATCGCCATGAAGAGAGCCATACCATTTCACATTATAATTGCTTTATTTTGTGTTATTGTTATGTCTCTGTTTTACCTCTATTAGATAGTCGGTAAAATTTAATCCCTCAAAGAAGGTCTAGTCGGTTTTCCCGCCAGTGTTTGCACCATCACAAGTCGGACATTTTTGGTAGTGGGCTCATAAAATTGAGGTGCTGCCAATTCTTTCTGACTAGATGGGTTCGAGTCGGACTCTTACTGCGGAAACACTCGGTAAGCTAGACGGGTCTATCACAACGGTTGTGGGGCTCGGGGAAAAGTCGGATGGGAGCCAGGGCATGTGATGCCACCCATCCAACAGGAGTCGTATGAGATACGATTGACAAGGAGTTGTCTACCTAGATCACTTGGCGGCTAGCGGTGATGCTAAAGCTCACTAGCCGACTTGCTTATTTAGGATCCTGAATCATTAAGCAACCATCGGAGGGGTGTTGGTTCTAGTGAGAGCATAAAATATTAAAATGTTTAATATGCTTGCTCTTTTATGAATACATGTCTTAAGTGTTTTGCATATTTTCTGTTGTAGATCATGGCACCAAGTAGCAGTCACTCTCAGATATCTGGTTTTGCGTTGAGAACTATCCTTGAGAAAGATAAACTGAACGACACTAATTTTACCAACTGGTATCGAAATCTGAGAATAGTTCTCAAACAAGAAAAGAAGGACGATGTCCTAGACAACCCACTTCCAGATGAGCCGAATGATAATGCGACTGTCGCTGCCACCAATGCCTACTGTCGGGCTAAGGATGAGTCCACGGATATTAGCTGTCTTATGCTTGCTCACATGGAACCGGACTTGCAAAAGCAGTTCGAGCATGTTGAGGCCTACGATATGATCGAAAGCCTCAAAAGTATGTTCCGAGCTCATTTAAGACTGAGAGGTATCAAGTCTCTCAGGCTTTGCTGAGTTGCAAGCTTAAGGATGGTGATCCACTGAGTTCGCATGTGATCAAAATGGTTGGTTATGTGCAGTCTCTGGAGAGGCTTGGCTACCCCATTAGCAAAGAGTTCGCTACGGATATAATTCTGAACTCTCTTCCTAGTGCATATGGGCAGTTCATTTCGAACTACCACATGCATGGTATGGATAAGAAGCTCACTGAATTACATGGGATGCTCAAGGCAGAGGCGGATCTCAAGAAGGGCGCCAGTCAAGTGTTGATGGTGCAGAATAAGGCTAAGTTCAAGAAGAGTTCTTGGACTAAGAAGAAGGCTAAGTCAGGAGGAAAGCAGGCTCAGGACCCGGTCCCAAGCGCTTCCCCAGGGACTAAGCCATATCCTTCAGCCAGATCCACTTGCTTCTACTGCAAGGCGGATGGCCACTGGAAGAGGAACTGCAGCAAGTACTTGGCCGACAAAGCCAAGAGTGGAGGTATGACTTCCGACTCAGGTACACTTGTTTGCAATGTTATAGACATATATCTTGCTGATGCACCTAATAGTTCTTGGGTATATGATACGGATCAAGTTATTCACATCGCAACTCGTTGCGAGGACCGGTAAGAACTAGGAGCGTAGCAAGAGGCGAGGTTGATATTCAGTCGGCAACAAAGCAAGAGTTGCTGCGTTGGAAGTCGACGCGATGCAACTTCATTTACCTTCCGGATTCATTATGGAACTGAATAATTGTTATTATGTTCCAAAGGCTCACTAAACATTATTTCTGCTTCATGTTTGATGAGGCAAGGCTATGAGTCAAATATCAAGAATAATGGTTGTTCTTTGTATTTGAATGATATGTTTCACGGCTTTGCACCCGTCCAGGACGGGTTATTTATTTTTAATCTTGATGGTGAGTCGGTTTATAACGTAAATGTTAAAAGGTTGAAACCAAATGATCTGAATATGACTTACTTTTGGCACTGTCGGCTTGGTCATATAAGTTGGAAACGCATGAAGAAGCTCCATGATGATGGGCTCCTAACTTCGTTCGACTTGGAGTCATTCGAGACATGCGAATCTTGCCTACTCAGCAAAATGACCAAGACACCTTTTGCAAAGAGTTGCGAAAGGGCGTCCGACTTGTTGGGACTAGTACATAGTGATGTATGTGGACCAATGAGCACGATCGCCAGGGGTGGTTATGAGTACTTCATTACCTTCACTGATGATTTGAGTAGGTATGGATATATCTACTTGATGAAACACAAGTCGGAAGCCTTTGAAAAGTTCAAAGAATTCCAGAATGAAGCACAGAATCAACTCGGCAAGAAAATAAAGTTTCTTGATTAGGAACGAGGAGGCGAGTACATGAGCCATGAGTTTGATGACCATCTGAAAAGTTGTGGAATAGTTCCTCAACTTACTCCGCCAGGAACGCCACAAAGGAATGGTGTTTCGGAAAGGCGGAATCGAACCTTGTTGGACATGGTATGATCAATGATGAGTCGGACAGATCTGCCTTTATCATTTTGGGGTTATTGTCTAGAAACAGCGGCGTTCACACTAAACAGAGTACCATCAAAATCGGTAGAGAAGACACCGCATGAGATGTGGACAGCAAAAGCAGTTTTCTTTTCTTAAGATTTGGGGTTGTGAAGCATTTGTCAGCGACTTTCCGGACAAGCTTACGGCCAAGTCAGATAAATGTATTTTCGTGGGGTATCCAAGGGAAACCTTTGGTTACTACTTCTACAACTGAGAAGAGGGCAAAGTGTTTGTCGCTCGGAACGGTGTCTTCCTTGAGAAAGAGTTTCTCAGTCGGGGAGTAAGTGGGAGCACGGTGCAGCACGAAGAAATTCGAGAGGAACCGGCTAGTAGCGAGTCGGCAAAAACCTTGGAGGTTGAGCCGGTGGCGACTAAGCCGCAGCAAAAGACTGTACTACGAAGATCGGCAAGATTACGAAGTGTTCGTGATGTGTTACTGTTAGACAGTGATGAGCCGACAAATTATTCGGAAGCGATGGTGGGATCTGATTCCGAGTCATGGCTTGGAGCCATGAGATCTGAGATAAAGTCCATGGATGAAAATCAAGTTTGGAACTTGGTTGATCTGCCAGACGGTGCATGACCCGTCGAGTGCAAATGGGTCTTTAAGAAGAAAACTGATATGGATGGAAATGTTTCAATCTATAAAGCACGCCTTGTCGCGAAGGGGTTCTGACATGTTCAAGGAGTTGATTACAACGAGACTTTCTTGCCCGTAGCGATGCTTAAATCAGTTCAGATCATGTTAGCTATAGCGGCCTATTTCGACTACGAGATATGGCAGATGGATGTCAAAACGGCTTTCCTTAACGGAAATTTAACCAAGGACGTGTATATGATACAGCCCGAGGGTTTTGTCGATACGGCTAATGATGACAAGGTATGCAAACTTCAGAAGTCCATTTATGGGTTGAAGCAAGCATCTCGGAGTTGGAATATTCGCTTTGATGAGGTAGTCAAATCGTTTGGCTTCATCAAGAGTGATCATGATTCTTGTTTGTACAAGAAGTTTAGTGGGAACAAAGTAAATTTTCTAATCTTATATGTGGATGACATATTACTGATTGGAAATGATGTCCAGATGTTGCAAGAAACCAAGGAATCATTGGAAAGGAGTTTCTCAATGAAAGACTTGGGTGAGGCAACATACATCCTCGGAATCCGGATCTATAGAGATAGATCAAGGAGGCTCATTGGATTGAGTCAGAGTACTTATTTGGACAAAGTGTTGAAGAAGTTCAACATGGAATCGTCTAAGAAGGGGTTCTTACCGATGTCCCATGGTGTAAAACTTAGCAAGACTCAGTGTCCTTCGACAACTGATGAGCGAAGTCGGATGAGTGCGATTCCATATGCTTCTGCAGTCGGATCCATCATGTACGCCATGATTTGTACTAGGCCAGATGTTTCATATGCTCTAAGTGTTGTGAGCAGATACCAGGCTGATCCTGGAGAAATCCACTGGATAGCGGCTAAAAATATCCTAAAGTACTTCAGAAGAACTAAGGATATGTTTTTGGTTTATGGTGGTGAAAATGAACTCAGTGTAAAGGGTTACACGGATGCGAGTTATCTTACCGACTCTGATGATTCTCGCTCGCAATCCGGATACGTGTTTATTATAAACGGAGGTGCTGTGAGCTGGAAGAGTTCCAAGCAAGAGACTGTGTCTGCGTCTACAACAGAGGCTAAGTATATTGCCGCCTCGGAGGCAGCAAAGGAAGCTGTTTGGATGAGGAATTTCCTCATGGATATTGGTGTGGTTCAGGGCTCGTCCAATCCATTAGACGTGTATTGTGACAACAATGCTGCTATTGCACAAGCCAAGGAACCTAGACAGCACCAGAAGAACAAGCACATACTCATGCAGTACCACCTGATTCGCCAGTTCGTGGATCAGGGTGATATCAAGTTATGCAAGGTACACACGGATGCAAATATTGCGGATCCTTTGACAAATCCGTTACCACAGCCGAAGCATGAGGCGCACCTGAGAGCCATGGGCATTAGATGCTTAGACATGTGATGTCGGAAGATTGACTCTAGTGCAAGTGGGAGACTGTTGGGAATATGCCCTAGAGGCAATCATGTATGATGATATTTCCCATTGTATTCATAAAGATATTAAGTAGTCCTTGTATAAACATCTGATGTGTATCATTGAATATGTGATTCGGTTGTGGAACTATGCATTCATGTTGTTTGTACTAAATATCCTTGGTCATTGAGGTTATGCTGGACACCCAACTTAGACCAATGTGAAAGTTGGCTTGATGACTCGGTTCCACTTGTCATGGGCATGGAGATGCTATTCCAACTTACACAGACTCGGCTAAAGAGTTTAGCGAGTGGGATTGACCCATATTGAGGTACAACGAACAAGTTGTCATTTGTATATCTCAATCAATGTAATCCTTAGACCTGAGGTTATTGCATAGTCCGAGTTGAGGATTACCGACTTAGGTTCTGTCAAACGCTGATCCTTAACTGGGCAGTTATAAAGGCAGAGTTCGGGTCGACTGAGAATCAAGTTGTGTGATGCGAATAACCAAGATGGGATTTTGCCCCTCCACTCGGAGAGATATTCTCCGGGCCCTCTCGTGAGATATGATTTGGAAAGCATGGCCATGCACGACTCGGTTAAGTGTTAACCGAGGCGATCGACTAGGAGTTAGTCAGGTGAATCACTTATCTCGGATCGAGAAGAGAGTCGGACTATTTAAGGGATGACAATTATTCACCTATAGTCTGACAAGGTATATCGTGAGGCAAAAGGGACTCAGACGTAAGTCGCAATCGAAAGGCAAGTCGTCATGACTCTTTGGTACTTGGGAGTCGGCACGTTTTGATAGGAGCCGCTACCGACTGATCGATTGAGAGTCAGACTCAAATCGTGTCCAAGTAGCCATGAGCCTGCAGGGTCACACACTTAAGAGCGGGAGCATGTTCGGATTGGATCTGAACCTGTAATCTGGTTGGGTTGGACCTAAATCGGATTAGGACTGAGTTAGTGAGTTGGACTCACGGTGACTGGTGTTATATGGGCTTTAGTGAATGGGTCGCGCGAGCAGAGCCCATGTTCACTCCCTATATATAGTGGAGCACCGTAACCCAGTAAGGTTAATCGTTGTTCGGTTAGGTCATTCCATGTGTTGGAAACTCTAGCTCCACAACAGTCCTGTCGCCGTTCCGAACCTAGCAGTTCGCCGCCGGTGCTCCTCCTTGTACGTGTGGATACCAGCAGAGGTGTTATGCGATCAGCACCAGGACGATCGGATCGTGAGGACTGCACTGCATCAACTGACGCGCTTCATCAGTAATCCGCAACTACGCATCTAGTGGTAAACCTCGTGGCCTTCTACCTCAGCTAGATCTTGGGATCACCACGTTAGAGGAAAAAGTTTTGTTTTATCTCTGCGTGGCCCAACAGATTTTCAAGAAGAAAACGGACGCGGATGGTAATGTTACTGTCTATAAAGCTCGGCTTGTCACAAAAGGTTTTCGACAAGTTCAAGGTGTTGACTACGATGAGACTTTCTCTCTCGTAGCGATGTTTAAGTCCATTCGGATTTTATTAGCAATTGCTGCATTTCATGATTATGAAATATGGGAGATGTGATGTCAAGACTGCATTCCTCAATGGCAACATTGATGAAGAGTTGTATATGATGCAGCCCAAAGGTTTTGTCGATCCTAAGGATGCTGATAAGGTGTGCAAACTTCAGCGTTCCATTTATGGACTAAAGCAAGCATCTCGGAGTTGGAACCTTCGTTTTGATCAAGTGATCAAGAGCTTTGGATTTGTTCCAAATTGCTACGAAGCTTGTATCTACAAGAAAGTGAGTGGGAGCTCAGTGATATTTTTAGTACTATATGTGGATGACATATTGATTATTGGAAATGACATTGGTATGCTTAACGATGTGAAGAATTATTTGAATAAATGTTTTTCAATGAAAGACCTAGGAGAAGCTGCTTATATATTGGGCATCAAAATCTATAGAGATAGACAAAGACGCCTAATAGCTTTAAGCCAAAGTACATACCTAGACAAAGTTCTGAAAAGGTTCAGAATGGATAAAGCAAAGAAAGGTTCATTGCCCATGTTGTCAGGTAAGATATTGAGCAAGGCTCAGTGTCTAGCTACGGTAACAGATAGAGATACTATGAGCAAAGTGCCATATGCCTCGGACATAGGTTCTATTATGTATGCCATGCTATGTACTAGACTGGATGTGTCCAATGCTCTTAGTTTGACGAGCAGATACCAAAGTGATCCAGGAGTGGAACACTGGACAACCGTAAAGAACATCCTAAAGTATTTAAATAGGACTAAAGAAATGTTCTTGGTCTATGGAGGTGATGAGCAGCTCGTCGTAAAAGGTTACGTCGACGCTAGTTTCAACACCGACCCGGATGATTCTAAATCTCAGACAGGATACGTTTATATTTTGAATGGAGGAGCTGTGAGATGGAGAAGCTGCAAGCAAAGCGTGATCGCGGGATCTACAACGGAAGCAGAATACATGGCTGCTTTAGAAGTGTCAAGTGAAGGAGTTTGGATCAGGAACTTCATCACTGAGCTTGGTGTGGTTCCAAGTGCCTTGGACCCACTTGAGATATTATGCGACAACACTGGTGCCATAGCACTGGCTAAGGAACCAAGATATCATCCAAAGACCAGGCACATCTGAAAGCATCGTATGGGCACCTAGAGGGGGGGTAAATAGGTGCTACTTCAAATTTTACTCTTTTTCAAATTAGGGTTTGACAAGAAAGGTAAATTCTCTAGAATATGCAACTATGGTGAATTTACCTATATGTCAAACAAGCACAAACTAACACAACACTAAGCAAGAACAAGTAAGTAAAGTGCGGTAAAGGATAGAAGTAACCAAGGGAGTGGACGCGGAGACACAAGGATTTGTTTCCCGTAGTTCCTTCCTTTTGAGGAAATACGCTCACGTTTGGAGAGGGGGTGGTTTCAAACCACCAACGCCACGAGAAGCCTCCCTTGTTCTCCGATGAACCTCACCCCAACGGGCTCGATTCACCTTCCACTATATCGGCAACCTTCGAGGTGGAAGCCGGCACCTTTACAACAAGTTCGGGGCACACATCCACAACTGAATTGGAGGCTCCCAAATACAAGTAAGCTGTCAAGACAAATCAAAGACAAGCTTGTAAGAACCAAATCAAAGTCAGGGTTTCCAAAGAAACACTAGAGCTTGGGGGCCCTCAAGTGAATGAGGGGAAATGAAGATCTCTCTTGGTGAAGATGTGAATCAAGGCCTCCTCCTTCGATTCTCCAAAGATCAATGACTTTGGATGGTTGGATGAAGAGATCTTGTGGATTTGGTGGCTCTAATGGTGTTGGTGTTCTTGAGCAGCTCGAGCCGCTGGAGGAAGAAGATAAGGGTCCCTATTTATAGACAGCCCCCTCCACGAACCGTTTTCTGACCGTTGTAGAAAAGTCAGACCGGAGATTCCGGTCTGGAGACCGGAGACTCCGGTCTACACCGGAGACTCCGGCCAATCTCCGGACCGGTCTCCGGACTGCCCTTCTTACTGACCCAGGCCAGTTATTCACCAGCAACACCGGAGACTCCGGCCTTCCAACACCGGAGACTTCGGACTGACCAAAGTCCGGAGACTCCGGAGTAACCTCCGGTGCAGCCTCCGGACCCCTAGTCAGAATGTCCCCAGTTCGGGAGGCACCACCGAGCAGAATCGAAACTCTGGACCACACCGGAGACTCCGGTCTTGGCAGACCGGAGACTCCGGTCTGGAGTTTCCAGAACAGTGGCAAATGTATGTGGTCTTTTTCCAAGAGTGTGTGTGATGTTTATCAATGATAATACCAACCTGTGAACAATAACACACAGTAAAATGATCTACTTGTTGTTAACGAACACCAAAAGTGATTATGACAATAAATGCCCTTTCAATCTCCCCTTTTTGGTGTTCGATGACAACAAGTGATTTGCATGAAATAACATATAAATGTGGCTCCCCCTGACTATGTGCAGCAAGATAATGAAGTAAATCATGTAAGGAAGATAATATCAACGATATCACACATAGATCTCACATGAGTTACAATAGGTGTTGCACACAAGCACATAGTCATAGACACACATAAAGTTCAAGTTCGAATATCCAAATAAAAGGCAAATAAAGGTAGATATTCACAAATCCCAAGTCCCATGCAAAGCGATGAGAATATCTTCTCCCCCTTTGGCATCGAAACGCCGAAAAGGGAAAAGACCTATACTAGCGCCCCAATAACTCAGTAGTCATCGTCATCCTCGGCATCCTCATCCTCATCCTGGTCATCCTCGTCCTGGTCACCCTCATCCTGGTCATAGTCATCATCATCATCATCCTCAGGGATAGCATGCCCTTTGCCGTGAGGGCGAGAAGAGGAAGTACCTTGGTATCCTAACCTAGAGGTGACATCAGCAAACGTCTTCCAGTCCACCAGACTATCCTGTTGGGCATTCCATGCCCCAAATGAGAGAGTGTGATCGACTACGGGCCTTTGAGCCCCATGCTCATCATTGTATTCATCTTCACCTTCCTCAGTATCAGCAACACCCTGGTCCTTGATCTCTTTGAGAAGCTTCTCAATGCGGTGGTTGCTTTGGTAAGATGCATGCTGCTGCTTGCGAATGTCAATGTTCATGCAACAAAGAGTCCTCTCCCAAAAGCTGGCCTTCTTGACCCTCTCATGCACATAGTCTCTAGTCATGGTAGGCATAGGGGCATTGGAGGCATTCTTCCTCCAAACTCTAGGTGGGGAGGGGGACCTCTCTGTCTCAGCCTCCTCATCATCATTGCCATAGCGATGCCTTGGAGCAGGCCCCATGTGTCCCTTCTGCTGCAGAGAGACCAGAGTGTGCATAGTGAGGTGTGGTGGTATGCCATGTGGAGAATCATGCGGCTGGGAGTTGATGAGTCTCATAATCAAGGGTGCATATGGAGGAGATTTCTTGTAAAGAATGGCATGGAACATCTCCTCGAAAATGAAGTCCATCACATCAATGGGTGCAGCATCAGCCTCTGGTCCAGCATTGAAGGTCCGGTGAGTATGGTACAGGAGGTTGAAAAGCCCTCCCCTGATAGAATCATCATTTCCAGCACTTGGAGCAATAGTGTGACGGAAAATCCTCAGCATAAGGTTGTAGAGGGTCTTGAGTACCTTGGAGGCCCCCACAACACCATCATCATATAGAGGTGCCAGTTTTAACTTGTTCTCACCCAAGGCTGCTGAGTGCATGCGCTGCCCCATAGGAGTAGATACACCGTGAAAGGTCTCAAAGATGACATTGGCAAAGTCATGAAAGGTAGCTGTGCAGCGAGTAGAGCCAGTCATCCACACCATGGTCCTGTCAAGATTAGACCCAAACACTACTGTGGCATAAAACTGCTGAACAAGGTGCACACTGTAGTCTTCACGCAGCTCCATCAAGTTGTAGAGACCCAGCTTCTCACAGATCCACAGGGCATCATTGAAATAAGGGATCTGGCACATTTGCTCAATGTTCATGAACTTCTGAGGGCAAACAGGTGATTTGGTGAGTACACCATACACATCTTTCATGAATACACCCTGTTCTTTCCTCCAGAAACGAGGGTCATCACTGGTGCGAGGCAGTGCATAGAAATCTGTCTTCCTCAGCTCACGGTACTCCTCTTTAGACATCTTGGCTAGGGACTGGAGGTTGTCATACTTGGCTCTCTTTGCACGTTCCTCCCTTTCAGCTCTCTCTTGATCCCTCTTCATGTAAGCTGCATCACGTTCCCGCTATTTCCGGTTGGACGGAGGCACGATAAACTGACCCTGAGCTTCGTCATAGCGAGGATTGCCCCTTTGGGACTTAGCCTTGGTACGACGAGGACAACTCAAACCATCACCTGTGAACAACAGTGAGGGAGATAGCATGGAGATGAGTATATATGTCCCAAAGATGCAGTACAAGAGCTTTGATGCATTTCTGGACTACTTTGATTCACCCAACACCGGAGTCTCCGCACCAGACACCGGAGTCTCCGGTTTAGACCGGAGTCTCCGGTCCTGGGGACCGGAGTCCGGAGACTCCGGACCGGAGTCTCCGGTCCTAAGTCCGGAGTCTCCGGTCAGGAGGCTCGGGTATGCGATGGGGAGATGCTGGTGAGGGTGAGTCTAGTAGATCGGGCAATGCAACAAGGCTAAAGTACTAGTGTGCATGCAAACAACTGATTCCAATGGTCAAATCAGCAACAATCCTCAAAAACACATCTAGGGTTGAACCCTAGGAGGAAAAAGGAGAGGAGAGGTACCAGATCTGTCCATGGGATCGATTCCTCCGGTGGGAATGACCCAATGGAGGAGAGGGGAAGGTTGTCCGGCTGCACGGCGGATCCCGGGGGCTTCTTGACCTCCGGGGAGGATTTTTGGAGGAGGAGGCGACGAGTTTGGAGGTACGGGACGGGGTGAAGAATGAGGAACTGCTGTTCCAGTTCACCCCGTGCCCCTTCTTTAAGTGATAGAAACCGTCCAGACCGGAGACTCCGGTCTACTCCGGAGACTTCAGCCTACACCGGAGACTCCGGTGTTTGTACACCGGAGACTCCGGTCCTCTTCGACCAAAAATTCCAGGAAAGGTGTTTGGGGACATATATGAGAGATAGATGGTTTTTAAGGTAGGAAAAGGGCTTGGGTTGAGACATCAAACTGTGAAGAACCAATAAGAGCCATAGAAGTTCGAAAATAATCAGAAAACTTCAAGAGACTAAAATCAATCAAATGACGAACATGAGTAAGTGCCAACCTCTCAAATGAGAGAGGGCGGTGGCCTAGGCCACCATATTTGAGTATACTTGGCTTGGCACCACGAAGATATATCTTGGGTCCATTACCAAAACTCATCATTAAGCTCACATATCACTAAATGATATTAAGAGGAATGATTTTGATTGCTTTGGGCATAATGGGGGGAGGGATGATCCAATCAATTAGGATCGCACTCCCCCTATATCCATGCCTACACCTAAACCAAATATGAGATGAAACATAGGTGAGAGTGCAAGAAAATCAAGTCAAGCTCCTTGAATCTACGACATTTAGTTCATTCCTCAAGTAGCAAAACCTTGCTTCATCAAGTGGCTTCGTGAAGATATCGGCAAGTTGATCTTTGGTTGATACATATGATAGATCACATATCACTAAGCAACATGATCTCTAATGAAGTGATGGCGAATCTCAATATGCTTTGTCCTTGTGTGATCCACCGGGTTGTAGGCAATCTTGATGGCACTTTCATTGTCACATAGAAGAGGCACTTTGTCACAATGGACACCGTATTCCTTTAAAGTTTGCCTCATCCATAGCAATTGGGTGCAAGCACTAGCAGCTGCCACATACTCGGCTTCGGCGGTGGAGAGAGATATACAATTCTGCTTCTTGGAAGACCAACATACCAAGGACCTACCAAGGAATTGGCAAGCCCCGGATGTTGATTTTCTATCATCCTTGTCACCTGCCCAATCCTAATCCGTGTATCCACAAAGAGCAAATGTTGAGCCTCGAGGATACCAAAGACCATAAAATGGGGTATGAACCAAATATCGAAAGATTCTATTGACCGCCATTAAATGGCTTTCTTTAGGAGCTGCTTGATATCTTGCACACACACCTACACTTAACACAATATCGGGTCTAGATGCACAAAGGTAAAGCAAAGAACCAATCATAGACCGGTATACCTTTTGATCCACATCTTTACCATTTGGATTTTGTTCTAGATGAGTCTTTGTAGCCATGGGAGTAGGAGCTCCATTCAAATCTTGCATTTTGAATCTCTTGAGTATACTTGGCTTGATTGAAGAATGTCCCTCCTCTAACTTGCTTGATCTCAAAGCCAAGAAATACTCTCAACTCCCCCATCAAAGACATCCGGAACCTACTAGTCATAAGTTTTGAGAATTCATCATTAAAATCTTTGTTAGATGAGCCAAAGATAATATCATCAACATATATTTGGCATACAAAAAGCTCCCCATTGACCCTCTTAGTAAAAAGAGTGGGATCTATTTTCCCAACCTCAAAGCCACGGTCAAACAATAACTCTCTAAGGTGCTCATACCACGTGCGTGGGGCTTGCTTGAGCCCATAGAGCGCCTTATCAAGTTTGTAGACATGGTTTGGGAAGTTGGGGTCCTCAAATCCCGGGGGTTGCTTAACATATACCAATTCATTTAAAGGACCATAAAGAAATGCACTTTCTACATCCATTTGTTGCAACTTAAAGTTATGATGTGCCGCATAAGCAAGAAGGATACGGATGGACTCAAGGCGAGCCACGGGTGCATAAGTCTCTCCATAATCAATGCCTTCAATTTGAGAACACCCTTGTGAAAGAACATTTCCTAATCCCTAGTGTTTTATGTGTTAGATAACAATACCAAGGATCATTTAATGTGTGTTGAAGTGTTGCAGCTCTATTTGAGAATAAAGGGAAAAGAACTCTGCCTTTGGGGGCGGATAATCCGCCCACCAGGCGGATAATCCGCCTCCCTTTAAGCAGCAAGCAGCCCGTATAGGGGCGAAGTTTGGGCCGGCGGATAATCCGCCCCTCCATTGATATCATCCCAAGGCGCTCAGCCGTGCCCAGAGAGGCGGAGTTTTAGGACTTTCCGTGGCGGATAATCCGCCCCAGGAGGGGGCCGGATTATTCGCCCCCAAGATTTCCACTAAGTTCCTCAAGCGCAAGCGCCAGAGAGGGGGCGAACTTTCCCCCGGAGAATCCGCCCCTGGGGCGGAGTTTTCCCAGGGGCGGATAATCCGCCCCCAAAGTTGTGCAATGGCCAGATCTGGGGAGGGGGTATTTAAGCCAGCCTTCCCCCTCCTGCCAAAACTCTTGATTCATCACGAAAAAGACTAGATCAGATCTGAAAGCTTCATCCAAGAGTGCTCCACCTAGATCTACCCAAAGGCCCCATCCCTTTGGGAATCGAAGGAGGAGAACTCGATCTTCATCATCAGCAATCAAGCGCTTCATCTCCTCTCCATTCATTTGGAGAACCTCCGATCTAGTATTTCTTGCAAATATCTAGATCCTTGTTTTTGTTTATATTGATAAACCTTGTTCTTGTGGCAGCTTGTTGTCATCTAGGGAGCCCCCAATTCGGTTGTGGGTGTGTGCCCCGATAGTGTTGTAAAAGGCACCGGTTCCCGCCTCGAAGGGATCCAATAGTGGAGAAGGTGGATCAGGCCTCTTGTGGCGAGATACATCGGAGAATAGGGTGAGGCCTATTGTGGCGTGGTGGTCTTAGAACCGCCCACCTTTCCAACGCAGATGTACTTCCCTTAACAAGGAAGGAACTGCGGTAAAACAAATCCCTGTGTCTCCGCGTGCTCCACTACGGTTTCCTCGCTCCTCTTTTACGTGCTTAGTAGTTAGGGTTACATATAGGGAAATTCTCGTAGTTGCATATCTAGAGAATTTACTTTGTGTCAAGCCTAAAATTGAAAAAGTATTAAAAATTGGTTAGCACCTATTCACCCCCCCTCTAGGTGCCCATATGATCCATTTCAATTGGTATCAGAGCCTCGGCTCTTATTTCGGGCTTAACCGCCTAAGAGAAGTATGGGTTCCAAGGTAGATGGAAGTGATGCTCCGGAGGTAGTCACCATGAACGATCTCAAGACGTTGGAAACAACCTTGGTGAGTTCAATGGAGGCTAAGATGGAAGAGATGCGTCAATTGATAATGCGTCTCTCCACATCCGCAACATCACCTCCATCTAACTCGGAGGATACCACTCCGCAATCCAAGGAAACGGGTAAAACTGTTTCCAAAGATAACGAAGTGGTTGGTGATGATACTAGCAAGAGATCCTCCTAGAAAAAGGATAGCGGTAAGGATGGATACAATGAGGTTTCTCATGTGTATTCCCCTGATCCGCCTATCCCTCACCCACATATACATAATAGGGGTGATCCACCCAAACTTTCAGCATCTACTTTCTCTCAATGGCAATTTTTGATGAAATCTCATGTGTGCAGTTCCTCCATAGAGTTGTGGAAGATCATCGAAAATGGTCTTATGTTGGAAACCCCAACAATCTCACAAGAAGAGAAGTGGTCGATAGCCAACTCAACGCTACAGCTCTACACATGATACAACTTGGTGTGGGTGACAAAGACATGCCACACATTCAGCATCTTAGCACAGCTAAAGAAGCTTGGGATGCCCTCACTGAGCTCTTCATCAGAAATGAAAGTATGAGAAGGAATAGATATGATGCCTTGAGCAATGAAGCTGAAGGATTTTATATGCTGGATGGAGAAGACCACGAGGACATGTATAGGAGGCTCAAGGCAATAGCCACAACCTTCAGAAACCACGGTGCAGCTCATGTTGATGATGCTTGGATCAAGCGCAAGTATGTCAGTGCTCTTATGCCATTTGAGCCCACAGATTTGAAAAGTCTCCAAGGTAGGCATAACTATCACCTCAGGTCATCCAATGAGGTAATGCAAGAAATAGCCTCTTTCAAAGTGGCTGCCAAGAATGCCGAAGATGCTTGTGCTCGAGCTATGGGGATGCAAAAGGGGGTCAACATGGCCTTGAAGACTAGTGTGATTGATCATGATGAATATGCGGTAGAAGGTCTGGACTGTCCCGAGGATATAAAAAGGATCCACGGACAATACTTGGCTCTTTATGCAAGAAACTTTTGGAAAGATCTAGCCAAGGCTAAAGCTGAACTAGATCGCAGGGCTATGCTTCCGGTGGGTCAAAATGGGTGCTGGATAGTGGCTGCACTAGTCATATGACCCGAAGCAAGGAGATCATCATGGAGATGCGTCCAAATCATGATAATATCACAGTCTCCTATGGTGATAAGTCTAAATCTCAGGTATTGGGTCTTGGAAAGGTTGTGGTTGCCCACGATATCTCTCTCGTGGACGTCATGCTTGTTGAGACCCTTGGTTACAACCTTCTTTCTGTTCGTGCCCTTGGAAAGATGGGTTTTGCTGTTTTTATCGATGATGATTTGGTGGTACTCTTGTGGATCAAGTCTCTAAAGGTCGCTTTCGTTGGATGCGTCGAAAATGACCTGTATGTGGTGGACTTCTCGGGGAAAACCACTTCGGGTCCGATGTGTCTATTCAGAAAGGCCGACGTGGGCTGGCTATGGCATCGCCGTTTAGCCCATGTCAACATGAGAACTTTGCAAAGTCTCCAGAAGGGTGGCCACATCCTTGGACTAAAAGACAATGTCTCTTTTGCCAAAGATCGTGTTTGCAGGGCTTGTGTTGAAGGAAAAATGCATGACTCTCCCCACACGAGGAAGACTATTGTGTCATCAAAGAGGATCTTGGAATTACTTCATGTGGATTTATTTGGTCCTCCTTCTCATGCAAGTCTTGGTGGGAAGAAATATTGCTTGGTCATTGTCGATGACTACTCAAGATATACATGGGTATATTTCTTTAAGCTGAAAAGTGAGACTCAACAAACTGTCATCGACTTTGCCAATGAAGTTCAACGTCAACACAATGTTCCTATCTTGGCAATTAGAAGTGACAACGGCTCAGAATTCAAGAACTACACTTTAAACGAGTTTCTTAGCGAAGAGGGGATTAGACACCAATATTCCATTGCGTACACCCTCAACAAAATGGTGTAGCCGAGAGGAAGAACCGGACTTTGATGGATATGGCAAGATCTATGCTAGTTGAATTCAAGTCTCCTTATAATTTTGGGCTGAATCCATATCCACCGCTTGTCACTCATCAAACTGCTCGACCTTGGAAGATTTTGGACAAGACTCCATATGAAATACTTACGTAACAAGCCCAACATCTCATACTTGTGGTATTTGGGTGTAAGTGTTTCTTTCTTATTAAAGGTGTCCGCTTGTCAAAATTTGAGTCCAAGGATTTAGAAGGTATTTTGTTGGTTACGGTGCGAATCCCACACTTATAGAGTCTACAACAAGCTCACTGGGATTGTTGTAGAATCTTGTAGTGCGGAGTTCGATGAAAATAATGGCTCCTTTGTAGGGCAAGTTGATGTTTGTGATGCAGATGTTGAAATACCCCAAGATGCCATAAGAAGAATGGGCGTGGGATTTTTCCGCCCCATTGAGGAACCCCTTGTGTCGGATCGGGAAGGACAATGCTCCACACATGTGGAGCCCTCATCTACACAAGATCAACAAGCTCCTACTGTTGGAGAAAATCCTGCATCAACACCGCAATCTGCTGAAGTTCATCGTCTGGACAAGTTGGTAGTCCCAGCCGGACTATCCGCCTCCAAGGGCGGACAATCCTACAGCACTCCAACTCATTCTAGAGGATCCGAAGGAGAAGTCAGCAACTCTGAAGCTCCCAGGCTGGATTCTCTGGCCCCCGAGGGCGGATTATCCGGCCCTGGGTCTCCAACTCTCATCAGGCATTCTCAGGAAGTTGGCTCGGGTTCTTCACCTCCCAGGCCGGATAGTCCGGCCCCTCCAAGGGGCGGATTATCCGGGCCTGAAGAAAATATTCAGCAACAATCTTCTGGTAGTAACGGTGACCAAGATCAAGGGCAAGGCAGTAATCAATACAAGGATACAAATATTGAATCAACTCCTTCTAGAAACAATAAGGACATTGAGGCTCGTCGCAAGGCTCATGCTGATCGGAACCTTGAACTAAGAGGTCACACTCTTGACAAGGTTGTTGGTGATCTACGACGAAGGGTATCCACTAGAAGAGAACTTGCAAGCTTTTGTGATCATCAAGCTCACATTTCCATGGTTGAACCGAAGAAGGTTTTTGATGCTCTTGAAGATCCCGATTGGGTTGTTGCAATGCATGAAGAATTAAATAACTTTGAATGCAACAAAGTTTGGAAGCTCGTAGAAAAGCCAAAGGATTGTCGCAATGTTATCGACACCAAGTGGATCTTCAAGAACAAACAGGATGAAAATGGCATTGTTGTGAGGAATAAAGCATGACTCGTGGCTCAAGGATTCTCTCAAGTGGAAGGAATTGATTTTGGCAAGACTTACGCTCCTGTGGCTCGTCTTGAGTCCATCCGTATCCTTCTTGCATATGCAGCCCATCATAATTTTAAATTACAACAAATGGATGTTAAGAGCGCTTTCCTTAATGGTCCTCTACATGAGTTAGTATACGTCAAGCAGCCCCCGGGGTTTGAGGACCGCAAATTTCCGAACCATGTCTACAAACTCGATAAGGCGCTCTATGGCCTTAAACAAGCCCCACGTGCGTGGTATGAGCACCTTAAAGAGCTTTTGCTAGACCGTGGATTCGAAGTTGGGCAAATCGATCCCACTCTTTTTACTAAGAAGGTTAATGGGGAGATTTTTATATGCCAACTTTATGTAGATGACATTATTTTTGGCTCTACTAACCAAGCTTTTAACGATGAATTTTCAAAGCTTATGACTGACAGGTTTGAGATGTCCATGATGGGTGAGCTCAGGTTCTTTCTTGGATTTGAGATCAAACAACTTAGAGAGGGAACCTTTATTAATCAAGCTAAGTACATCCAAGACATGCTCAAAAGGTTCAAGATGACGGATCTCAATGGCATTGCTACCCCAATGCAAACCAAGTGTCATCTTGAGCTCAATCCCAAGGGTAAATACGTGGATCAAAAGGTATACCGATCCATGATTGGGTCTCTCCTTTACCTTTGCGCATCTAGGCCCGATATCGTGTTAAGTGTAGGAGTGTGTGCAAGGTACCAAGCCGCTCCTAAAGAAAGCCACTTAGTGGCAGTCAAGCGAATCTTCCGATATTTGGTTCATTCCCCAAATTTTGGGTTATGGTATCCCAAGGGTTCAAGTTTCTCTCTATGTGGCTACACTAATTCAGATTGGGCTGGTGACAAAGATGATAGGAAATCAACCTCTGGTGCATGTCAATTCTTGGGCAGGTCTCTAGTGTGTTGGTCATCAAAGAAACATAATTGTATTTCACTCTCAATCGCCGAAGCTGAATATGTTGCTGCTGCAAGTGCTTGTACACAATTGTTATGGATGAGGCAAACTTTAAAGGAATATGGTGTCAATTGTGACAAAGTGCCTCTATTATGCGACAATGAAAGTGCTATCAAAATTGCGTACAATCCCGCGAGATACAAGAACAAAACATATAGAGATTCGCAACCACTTTATTCGGGATCATGTTGCTCGTGGAGATATTGCTCTATCCTTTGTAAGCACGAAGAACCAACTTGCTGATATTTTCACGAAGCCTCTTGATGAAGCAAGATTCTGTTATTTGAGGAATGAGCTAAATATCATAGATTCAAGGAGCTTGGCTTGACTACCCTTGCACACTCACTTGCTCTTATTCATGTATTTGGTTTAGATGCGGGCATAGACATAGGGGGAGTGTGGTCCTAATTGATTGGGCCAACCCTCCCCCCATAATGCCGAAAGCAAGTAAAATCATTTCCCTTAATATCATTTTGTGATATGTGGGTCATCGATGAGCATTGGTTTTGAACTCAAGATACATCTTCGCGGTGTCATGCCATGCGCTCCAACATGGTGGCTTCGGCCACCGCCCTCTTCCTTGAGAAGATTTGATTTTTCATGGGTCTCGTTGGATTTTCTTGCATATCTCATGTTCTTATGGAAAACACACTCAAAGGGGGAGAAGAGTGATCTTCAGGGGCGTTAGCTTCCCTCTTCTTCCTTTTTGGCGTTTCGATGCCAAAGGGGGAGAAGTAGTTCTATTAGGGCTTGTGGATTTACAAGGGTCGGGCACAAGCTTTTCGATTTTAGTCGTTTTTATTTGCTTGCTTGTGCCTTTTCTAGCGTGAACTCATTTGCTATTTGTGTTTGTTTATGTAAGACTTTGTCGTACTCCACTTTGTTTGGTACTATGTTGGGTATTCATGGAATTCTGGATTTATCTATTATGGACCCCATGGAATTCTGGAATTATGGAACATATTTGATGGCATATGGATTCATGGGATTATCTTTGTATGCTTTGGCTATTCTCATCCCGGTGGTATGACCTTGTTCCTCAATCCACTTTTGTTCCAATTATCTTTGCCATGGAAGTTGTGCTCTCTCTAGTGTGTGTATTTGTATTCAAATGCAAATTTTAAATATGCACACTTCTAGGGGGAGCGCCTTTCATCTTAAGGTGGCGATAGCCGGTTTCATTGCAAATCCTAGTATTGTCATCTAACACCAAAAAGGGGGAGATTGAAAGAACATTTCCTAATCCCTAGTGTTTTGTGTGTTAGATAACAATACCAAGGATCATTTAATGTGTGTTGAAGTGTTGCAGCTCTATTTGAGAATAAAGGGAAAATAACTCTACCTTTGGGGATGGATAATCCGGCCCCACCAGGGGCGGATAATCCGCCCCTCCCTTTGCCCAAGAAGGCGCAAGCCCCAGAAGCGGGGGCGGAGTTTTGGCCGGATTTTCCGGCCCCGCCGGATAATACGCCCCCTGCTCATCGCCAAGGCGCAAGCCCCAGAGAGGGGGTGGAGTTTCTGCCAGACTTTCCGGCGTGGACGGATAATCCGCCCCAGGAGGTGGCCGGATTATCCGCCCCCCCAAGATTTCCACTAAGTTCCTCAAGCGCAAGCGCCAGAGAGGGGGCGGACTTTCCCCCGGAGAATCCGCCCTTGGGGCGGAGTTTTCCCAGGGGGCGGATAATCCGCCCCAAGTGGGGGGCGGATAATCCGCCCCCAAAGTTGTGCAACGGCCAGATCTGGGGAGGGGGTATTTAAGCCAGCCTTCCCCCTCCTGCCAGAACTCTTGATTCATCACGAAAAAGACCAGATCAAATCTGAAAGCTTCATCTAAGAGTGCTCCACCTAGATCTACCCAAAGGCCCCATCCCTTTGGGAATCGAATGAGGAGAACTCGATCTTCATCATCAGCAATCAAGCGCTTCATCTCCTCTCCATTCATTTGGAGAACCTCCGATCTAGTATTTCTTGTAAATATCTAGATCCTCGTTTTTGTTTATATTGATAAACCTTTTTCTTGTGGCAGCTTGTTGTCATCTCGGGAGCCCCCAATTCGGTTGTGGGTGTGTGCCCCGATAGTGTTGTAAAAGGCACCGGTTCCCGCCTCGAAGGGATCCAATAGTGGAGAAGGTGGATCAGGCCTCTTGTGGCGAGATCCATCGGAGAATAGGGTGAGGCCTATTGTGGCGTGGTGGTCTTAGAACCGCCCACCCCTCCAACGCAGATGTACTTCCCTTAACAAGGAAGGAACTGTGGTAAAACAAATCCCTGTGTCTCCGCGTGCTCCACTACGGTTTCCTTGCTCCTCTTTTACGTGCTTAGTAGTTAGGGTTACATATAGGGAAATTCTCGTAGTTGCATATCTAGAGAATTTACTTTGTGTCAAGCCTAAAATTGAAAAAGTATTAAAAATTGGTTATCACCTATTCACCCCCCCTCTAGGTGCCCATACAATCCATTTCACCTTGTGCAACCAATCTAGCCTTGTTCCTTACTATAATTCCATGCTCATCTTGCTTGTTCTTGAATATCCACTTTGTTCCAATAACATTGCGGCAATCCTTTGGCTTCTCAACTAACTTCCACACTTTGTTTCTCTCAAAGTTGTTGAGCTCTTTGTGCATAGCTTCTAACCAATCCGAATCTTCAAGAGCTTCCCACACTTTCTTTGGTTCAATCATGGAGATGTGTGCTTGGTGTTCACTGAACCTCTTCAATTGTGCTCTTGTGGAAATTCCTTTCCTTAGATCTCCAACAACATTTTGGAGGGTGTGGTCTCTTATTTCCAACATTCTTTCTTTTCTAGCTTCGCGACGAGTGTGGATCTCCTCATTGTTTCTTGGAGGACCCTCTTCATCATTTTGATCCTCGTCTTGACCATCAACTTGACCTTGATCATCATTTGAGTCATCCTCTACATCGGGAGGCAAGGATTGACCTTGGCCTTGATCAAGTGCTCTTCTAGCATCAATTTGAGCTTGTCTCAAAACAGTTTGGATGGATCTTCCTTGACAAATTGACTTGGCACCACTTGACAACCCATCGAATGGACCAAGCTCCCTTTGACTAGAGTTCACACATTGATCACTATGTTGAGGGCCCACATCTTGTCTTTGGCTTGAGTCAATGTCCTCTTCGGTAGATGGAGCATGTTGAGGTTGTGAAGATGAGGGATCCACTCGAGTGGAGCATAGTTCTTCTCGATCCGCCATAAGGGGTTCCTCAACGGGGCGGATATAACCCACACCAATTCTTCCTATGGCATCCTGAGGCATTTCATCATCTGCATCACAAGCATCAACATGCCCCCCTTGGGGACCATCATATTCTTCGAAGGTCACACTACAAGATTCTATGACGGCTCCGGAGAGCTTGTCATAGATTCTATAAGTGTGAGATTCGAGACCATAGCCAACAAAAATACCCTCTAATGCTTTAGACTCGAATTTAGACAAACGAACACCTTTGATGAGATAGAAACACTTACAACCGAACACCCGGAAATAAGATATGTTGGGCTTGTTACCAGTAAGTATCTCATATGGAGTCTTGTTGATTTTCTTGCGGAGGTAGAGTCGGTTTGAAGCATGGCAAGCGGTGGAGACGGCTTCGGCCCAGAAGTTGTATGGATATTTAAACTCCGCCAACATGGTCCTAGCCATCTCAATAAGTGTCCGGTTCTTCCTTTCGGCCACACCATTTTGTTGAGGGGTGTATGCAGCGGAATATTGATGTTTAATCCCCTCATCACTAAGGAAATCATTCAAGGTGTAGTTCTTGAACTCGGTGCCGTTGTCACTTCTTATAATCAACACGGGAACATTGTGTTGCCGTTGAACCAAGTTGATGAAGTCGATAAAAGTCCTTTGAGTTTTACTCTTCAACTTAAAGAAATAAACCCAAGAGTATCTTGAAAAGTCGTCAACAATCACCAAACAATATTTCTTCCCTCCAAGACTTGCATGAGATGGAGGACCAAATAGGTCCACATGGAGGAGTTCCAAGATCTTGTTAGACTTTTTTTTGAGGGTAAACCAGTAGGGCAAAAAACCCCACTGCAACTTTTATATATTATAGAGAGTTACAAAAGAATATTTACAAACTCAATCCACCTCAAAGAAGAGGGATAACATTGTAATCAGCTATCTCCTGTCTAAATTGATTTCAATCCAAACTTTAAGGCCCTGATGATACTTCTTCTTAATTCTATAAAGGACCCATCTTAATTCCTGGGCTACAATAGCCTTCCAGTTCTCCATCGACGCATGCTGATTATTGAAAATTTCATTATTTCTGCAAATCCAAATGCCCCAAGTTCCAAGTATCAGAATTTCCATTACAAAAGGGACATTAAGATCTTTTTTAATACTGGCTAAGGCTTCAAAGATATTTTGATCAGCCATAGTGACCTGTGAAATTTCAGCCCAGCAGGCTCTTGCAAAGGGGCATTCCCAAAACAAATGTAGGCTGGTTTCTTCACTGTTGCAACCCTGGAAAACACAGTCATAAGATGCCAGAGAAAAACATTTCCTTTTCAGAAGGTTTCTTGTGTTGAGCCTATCAAGCAGTAAGAGCCAGAAGAAGAATTTGTGCTTTTGCTGACAAGAAGATTTCCATAACCAAGAAAAATGTGGCTGAACCGGTTGGCAACCAGCTAAGGAACAGTAAGCCTTTTTGACCGAAAAATTATTTCCCCAAATGTAAGACCAACAATCAGGTTCCCCTTGCCTGCCAGTATTGAGAATCTGTTCAAGACTTTGATATTCCTGATAAGCTTGTTGGGACAAAGGAAGGTAAAAAAGGTCCTGAGTATTTGCAGTATGCAGGAACTCACTGACAGAGATGTGAGGGTTTTTTGCATATGAGAGGAGATGAGGAAGCTTATGTTGAATCTTGTTAGACTTGATTTGGTTCGTGGGCTTGTGAGGAGCGCCATGCATCTTCCCTAGAACACATGCCCTGCAAACACGATCTTTTGCAAAGGAAACATTTTCTTTTAGTCCAACAATATGGCCCTCTTTATGGAGACTTTGCAAAGTCCTCATATTGACATGGGCTAGTCGGCGATGCCATAGCCAACCCACATCAGCCTTTCCGTATAAGCACATCGGACCTGCAGTGGCTTGCCCCGAAAATTCCACCACATATAAGTCATTTTCGACGTACCCAACAAAAGCGACCTTGAGAGACTTGCTCCACATGAGGACCACAATATCATCATCAATAAAGACGGCAAAGCCCATCTTTCCAAGAGCACGGACAGAAAGTAAATTGTATCCAAGGGTTTCAACAAGCATGACGTTCACGAGTGTAATATCGTAAGCCACCACTACCTTGCCGAAACCCATTACCTTAGACTTTGACTTGTCGGCATATGTGACGGTGATTTGATCTTCATTTGACACCAACTCCTTGACAATAGATGAGCTTACGGTCATATGACTTGTGCAACCACTATCGATCACCCATTTTGACCCTCCGGAAGCATAAGTCTACAAAAATATCAAGCTAGTTTTTAGGTACCCATTTTTGAATGGGTCCTCTTTTGTTAGCAACAAGGGTCTTGGGAACCCAAATAGACCAAGAAATATAACCATCATAAGGGCCAACATATTGTGCATACACATCACCATAATGATCACGCATTAGAACATAGTGAGGGTTAGCACTACCCGCAAAGTCATCATGAGACATAGTTTTACCACTTGTGGTCTTACTACCCACAATGGCCTTGTTAGTTTCTTGTGTGGGCTTGACCTTCTTCTTTTTGTTGTTCTTCTTCTTCTTAGAGTTGGAGACAAATCCAATGCCCCCTTTATCACCACTAGGCCTTTGCTTACTCAAAAGATCATCAATAGACTTGTTGCCTTGTGGAAATGTGGCCTTAGCAAGCTCCCCCTTCAACCTAGCATTCTCTTCAAGAATAGTTGTACTACTAGATGGAATGACGTTACTAGGTGAAGGTATATTGGCCAATTGAGTTTGAAGTGTTTCATGGGACTTTGTGAGTGACAAGAGTTCACTCTCCAAAGCTTTCTGAGCCTTGTTAAGCAACCTAAAGTCCTCGGCAAGTTTTTCATGAACCACACCAAACTCAATCTAGTCCTTTTTAGCACTTTTGTATTTTGCAATAGCATGATCACGCTCTTTGATGAGCTTGTTAACAATATTGTCATTGGCCTCATCAAGACCTTCAAGTTTTAGCTCAAGTGATAACCTAGTTTCTTGTTCTTCTTCTAGAGCATTGTTTGAAGCCTCTAGCTCAATCATGTGTTCATGCCCAAGTTTACATCTAACATCTAGAAGCTCTTGAGTATGTGAAAGTTGATCTAGAATGTTTTCAAAGTGTAACTTAGCATCTCCTTTTAGGTTAGTCATAAACTCACCAAAGGCAATTAATTCCTTTTTAACATCAAGAGACATTTCATCATCAAGTTCATCATTATCTATGGGAGTAGAGTGGGATGATGAGGATACCTCCGTTCCTCTTGCCATAAGGCAAGTGACGTTCTTGGTGGGAGAGTTCTCATTTGGAGAATCAAAGAGTGAGAATGTCGGAGTAGAGGTGGTGGCTAGAGCAGCCACACCATGTGAAGTTTCCTCTTCCTCATCTTCATCATCTTCATTCTCGGAGGAGTATTCTTCATGAGTGATCAAGACAATTTCTCCCGACTTCTTGTTGATGGGATTCTTCTTGATGAAAGGTTTCTTATAAGGTGCCTTGAGAGTCTTCTTCAACACAAGCTTACCCCCATGATCTTCTCTCTTTTCATAGGGACAACTTGCTACAAAGTGATAGCGGTCACCGCAATTGAAGCAAGTTCTCAATCTCATTGTAGTTTCTCTCTTCCCATTTGGGTTGCTCTTTCTTTGCATTTCCATCTTGGCCTTGGCGGGGTTCTTCCAAAAGTTCTTTGCATAGAAAGCCATATATTGACTATGAGCAATCTTGACTTCATCGGGGTGGTCCATGGAAGGCCCTTCATCACTATCATCTTCATCCCCATGGTCCACAGCTTTGGCCTTTAATGCAACATTGACAACATTGCTCATACCAAGGGCACGAGCACGGGCATCTTTGGCATTCTTGGCGGCAACCTTGAAAGCGGCCATCTCTTGCATAACTTCATTTGAGGTCATGAGATGGTAGTTGTGTCTTCCTTGTAGACTCTTCAAGTCGGTGGGCTCAAAAGGCATGAGTGCACTCACATACTTCCTTTTTATCCATGCATCATCCACATGTGAGGCACCCACATTTCTAAAGGCGGTGGCGGTGGTCTTGAGCCTTCGGTACATGTCTTCATGATCTTCACCTTCTTTCATGTAGAAGCCTTCGGCTTCATTGCTTAGAGCATCATATCGGTTCTTCCTCATACTCTCATTGCCAACAAACAACATAGTGAGAGCATCCCAAGCTTCCTTGGCAATGCTAAAGTGCTCAATGTGTGGGTAATCCTTTGTTCCCAATCCTTGTTGAATCATATGCAAAGCAGTGGCATTGAGTTGACTATTGACAATCTCTCTTCTTGTCAAGTTGTTTGGATCCCCAATAAAGAGTCCATGCTCGATGATGTTCCATAATTCAATGCAAGAGCTGCGCATATGAGTTCTCATTAGTGATTGCCATTGAGCAAAAGTAGCAGACTCTTCTAGCTTAGGTGGGTCACCTCTATTGTACACATGAGGATGAGGGATGGGAGGATCGGGAGAGTACCAAGAATCACGGTGCTCACCCTTCCCCCCATCAAGTCGGGAGAGCACCAAGAACACCACAAAGATGCTCAAATCCCTCACTCTCAAGTTCCAACAAAGCTACCAAAGCTATTGGGGGAACAAGAGAGGAGAAATCAAAGAGAGACACAAAATCCCCCAAAATCTAGATCCCCAAAGATACACTCACAAAGAGATGTTTTGGTTTGGTCAAAACATAGATTAGATCTCCTCCAACAACCCCTCAAATATATGCAAGAATCAATGGAGGGGTGTGTAGAAATCAAAGTTAAGGAGTAGAGCAAATGGGGGCAAAGCTTGGGCAAAAAAAGGAGGAAGAAGTAACCCTAAATGAAAATGGGACAAAGCTATTTAAAGACACGGCCAAAATCTGGCCGTTGGGGTGATTTTTCTGGACGGTCCGGTAGTACTGGATTAGGCCGGTACTACCGGACCCAATGAATCAGACAGCAGCGAGCGAGCGAGCTAGAGAGAGAAAGAAGCAGTAGCAGGGCAGCCAGCGGCCAGGCAGCAAGCAGCAGCAGTCAGCGCGCGCGCGCAGCAGCCCATGCAGCGGGCTCGTGCAGCAGCAGCAGCTCGCATGCAGCTGGCAGGCAGCAGCAGCAGCGCGCGCGCATGCGGCAAAGCAGCGCATGCAGCGGGGCCAGGGCTGGCGCGCGCAGCAGCAGCAGCATGCAGCGGGGCCCGCGGGCGGCAGGCGTGCAGCAGCAGCATGCGCAGCAGCGCGCCGGGCGTCGCGCGCGCAGCAGCAGCAGCTCGGGTCAACGCGGCGAAGCAACAGGATCTGGATCTAAAAACAAACGAATCTGGGCAAATAAACGGGTCGGCCGGTACTACCGGTCCACCCGGGCGGTACTACCGGGCCTGTCAGTACTACCGCAAAAAGGTATCTAGCGAGGCAGAAGAAAAACGGGCCATTTTTAGACCCGGGCGGTACTACCGCTCCGCCCAGAAAACAGACCGACAAGCAAATATTCAAAAGGCAATAACTTTTGACTGGAAGCTCCGATTGACCCGATTCAAATTGCGTTGGATAGAGGACAACAAGAGCTTCCAAATAAAAAGTGGAAATATTGATTATAACCAAGTGAAAAAGTATCAAGTAGAATAATGTGATATACCTCACTTGGTGAGAAACCGAAAAGCCGCATAAATCAAAATTGCAACAAGATACAAATGGGAGATCCGATTTTGATGAACAAGAGCTTGTTATGGAGATTACCACAAGCTCTATATCCTCACATGGATAGGACAAAATATCAACCAAATACGATGATGCAAGTATGCAAAGGTTTGAGCTCTCTCCGAACGATGTGACCGAATTACTCATACGAGAGCCCCTCTTGATAGTACGGTTATCTATCCTAAACCCGGTCTCACACACACAACGTGAGACCGGCAATAGGGAAAACCTATCAATATTATACCTTTGCCTTGAGCATTCCACTTGAGCTCGATGTAGACGATCTTGCCCTTCTCAAGATGGAATGCCTTCCTTAATTCCTCATCATCGACCTCGCATATTGCGCTTGCCCAACAAATCTTCTTTGCATTTCATTGACCTTGAAGCCAACACATGCTCCAACCGATGCCAATGGACAAATCCTACAAGTATAACTTAATACACACATTAGTCCATAAAGATTGTCATTAATTACCAAAACCACACATGGGGGCCCAACATGTTCTTTCAGGGGTCGACTCACTACCACCATCCCCTTCTTGGCTACCCATATTCTCTTAGGCGGTAAAGCCCAAATAAAGAGCCGAGGCTCTGATACCAATTGAAAGGATCGTATGGGCACCTAGAGGGGGGGTGAATAGGTGCTACTTCAAATTTTACTCTTTTTCAAATTAGGGTTTGACAAGAAAGGTAAATTCTCTAGAATATGCAACTATGGTGAATTTACCTATATGTCAAACAAGCACAAACTAACACAACACTAAGCAAGAACAAGTAAGCAAAGTGCGGTAAAGGATAGAAGTAACCAAGGGAGTGGACACGGAGACACAAGGATTTGTTTCCCGTAGTTCCTTCCTTTTGAGGGGAAGTACGTCTACGTTTGGAGAGGGGGTGGTTTCAAACCACCAACGCCACAAGAGGCCTCCCTTGTTCTCTGATGAACCTCACCCCAACGGGATCGATTCACCTTCCACTATATCGGCAACCTTCGAGGTGGAAGTCGGCACCTTTACAACAAGTTCGGGGCACACATCCACAACTGAATTAGAGGCTCCCAAATACAAGCAAGCTGTCAAGACAAGCTTGTAAGAACCAAATCAAAGTTAGGGTTTCCAAAGAAACACTAGAGCTTGGGGGCCCTCAAGTGAATGAGGGGGAAATGAAGATCTCTCTTGGTGAAGATGTGAATCAAGGCCTCCTCCTTCGAGTATCCAAAGATCAATGACTTTGGATGGTTAGATGAAGAGATCTTGTGGATTTGGTGGCTCTAATGGTGTTGGTGTTCTTGAGCAGCTCGAGCCGCTGGAGGAAGAAGATAAGGGTCCCTATTTATAGACAGCCCCCTCCACGAACTATTTTCTGACCGTTGTAGAAAAGTCAGACCGGAGATTCCGGCCGAGATCAAGACCGGACTCTACACGGAGACTACGGCCAATCTCCGGACCAGTCTCCGGACTGCCCTTCTGACTGACCCAGGCCAGTTCTTCACCATCAACACCGGAGACTCCGGCCTTCCAACACCGGAGACTCCGGACTGACCAAAGTCCGAAGACTCCGTAATAAACTCCGGTGCAGCCTCCGGACCCCTAGTCAGAATGTCCCAGCAGTTAGGAGGCACCACCGAGCGAACCGGAAACTCCAGACCACACCGGAGACTCCGGTCTTGGCAGACCGGAGACTCCGGTCTGGAGTTTCTAGAACGGTGGCAAATGTATGTGGTCTTTTCCCAAGAGTGTGTGTGATGTTTATCAATGATAATACCAACCTGTGGACAATAACACACAGTAAAATGATCTACTTGCTGTTAACGAACACCAAAAGTGATTATGACAATAAATGCCCTTTCAACATCAACCGCCGTTTTCATATAATTCGAGATTATATAGCAGATGGAGATATGAAGATTAGCAAAGTACATACGGATCTGAATGTTGTAGATCCGTTGACTAAACCTCTTCCACGAGAAAAACATGATCAGCACCTCAATGCCATGGGTGTTAGATTGTTTCCAGATGTAAACTAGATTATTGACTCTAGTGCAAGTGGGAGACTGTTGGAATTATGCCCTAGAGGCAATAATAAAGATGTTATTATTATAATTCTTGTTCATGATAATGTTTATATTCCATGCTAGAATTGTATTAAGAGAAAACTTTGATACTTGTGTGGTTTATGAACAACATCGTGTCCCTAGTACGCCTCTATGGACTAGCTCATTGATTAATGATGGTTAAGGTTTCCTAACCATAGACATGAGTTATCGATTAATAATGAGATCATGTCATTAGGAGAATGATGTGATGGACAGACCCAAATTAAGCAGAGCAATTAGATCGTGTCATCGTGTTCATCTTTGCGAAGCTTTTTCTTATGTCAAGTATTGTATTCCTTAGACCATGAGATAATACAACTCCCTGGTATCGGAAGAAAGCTTTGAGGTCATCAAACATCATCCTATGTGAGGGTGATCATAAAGGTGTCTCTCAGGTGATCGGAAAGTACTTGTTGGGTTGTATGTATCGAGATGGAATTTGTCCCTCCCGAGTCAGAGAGATATACTTCGGGCCCACTCGGTAATCGATATCAACATTGCTTGCAAGCACGTGGTTAAGGAGTTAATCACAAAGTGATATCGGATTACGGAATGAGTAAAGTACTTGTTGTGAACGAGATTGAACTAGGTATACCGATACCAACGATCGAATCTCGGGCAAGTAAAATATCGTGTGACGAAGGGAATACATATATGGGATTAATTGAATCCTGGCATCATGGTTCATCCAATATGATCATCGATGAATATGTGGGAGTCAATATGGGTTTCCAGATCCCGCTGTTGATTATTGATAGAAGATCATGTCTGCATATTCTCGAACCCGTAGGGTCACACACTTAACGTGCCTCGACGCTAGGATAGGATGGATAATTGGTTTATGAGTTTTTGTTCGGAGTCTCGGATGAGATCCAGGACATCACGAGAGGTTTTGGAATAGTCCGGAGAATAAGATTCATATAAAGGAAAGCAGTTTTTGGATTTTGGAATCGTTTCGGAGTATTCGGTATTGTACCGGAAGGTTCTAGAAGCTTCCGGAGTGGGACCAACGTGGCCCCACTTGTTGGAGGGGTACGTGGGCCTAAGAGGGAGTGCCCTGGCCGCTTTGGGCCAGGGGCACAAGGCCCCATAGTCCCAGCCGGACAAAACCCTAGGGGAAACCCTATGAACCCTTCTAGAAGGAGGGGGGAAACTTGCCCCCCACTCCAACCCTTGGGGCCGCCGCCCTAGGGCTTGGAGGGCTTGGAGGAGGGCCAGCCCCCTATATAAGGTGGGCAGGGGCGCACCCCTCCCCCCACTCCTCCAACCCTAGCCGTCGTCCTGCTGCCCTCCACCTCTCTCTCTCTCCCGACTGCGCGTAGGCGAAGCCCTGCCACAGAAACTCTCCACACCACGCCGTCATGATGCAGATCCAATCCATCTCTCCACCCCACTTGCTGGACCGAGGAAGGAGGAGACGTCGCGGGCACCGTACGTGTGCATCTCTCGGAGGCGCCGTACACTTGCGGCGTTGGATCGGATCGGATCGCGAGGAGGAGAAGGCTAGTTCGACTACATCACCCACGTTCTGTTGAACGTTTTCGATATGCGATTTCTTCAAGGGTATGAAGATCTCATCTATCTCTCTTGTTGATTTCATCTCCTAGATTAGATCTTGGCCTTCTTGTTCGTATTCGTAGAATTTTTTTGATTTACTATGCTGCAAAAACCCTTCATTATTGTAGGGTTTGTTGCATGGAAAACAAAAAAATTCTATCGCAAGAACGCATAAAACCATTCTATGGAAAACCCAAGATCTAATCTATGAGATCAGTGCAACGAGATTGTAGAGAACTAACCCTCGTAGATCCAAAGTGTTTAACGAGATCGGATTCTCGTGGTTGATGTAGTCGATCACTTGTAGATCACAAGATCGTGTAGACGATCCTTCCGGCGCCGCGTTCCGGCAACTCTTATGCAGTCGGTCACACATACGGTAGTCGATGAAGACCTTCCTCTCCCTTGTTCCAGCAGGGGCAGCGGAGGTTGTAGATCTCCTCGCAATCCTAACAGTACGACAGTGTGGTGGTGGTGGAGAGATTTATTCAGGGCTTCGCCTAAGCCGGAGCAAAATGATGGACGAGAGAGAAGAGAGGCGGCGGCTAGGGTTAGGCGCCAAGGTACAAGGGTTGTGTGTGGGGGGGGAGGGTGCGCCCCCACTCCTCATTATATAGGTGGAGGCGGCTAGCCAAGGGTTCCCAGCCCAGGCCGTATCCCCCAACTCGGCCACCAAGGGGAGAGTTGGAACCTTTTCCACCAAGTCTTCCTTCTTACCAAAAACTAGATTTTGACTTTTCAAACTAGGATTTGACTATTCAAACTAGGGTTTGACCCTTTTAATAGTGTTGTCCAAATTGGACCTTTAGGGTTTGGTGTGGCTAGCCCCTAGGGCATGCCACTGTCCAAGAGACCCCTTCTAGGGGTGGTGGAACCACTGCTGGTCCCTCTAGAACATTCTAGAAGTCTCCGGTCAAAACACCGAAACTTTTCTTGAACCCCGGAAAACCACTTTCCTTATATGAATCTTATTATCCGAACCATTCCGGATCTCCTCGTGATGTCCTGGATCCAATCAAAGACTCCGAACAATATTTGGTCTCCAACTCATATTCCATATCTACTTAAACAACATTGAATCCTTAAGTGTGTCTCCCTACGGTTCGTGAACAATGCAGACATGATCAAGACACCTCTCCGGTCAATAACCAATAGAGGGATCTGGATATGCATATGGCTCCCACATATTTCAATGATGACTTCATGATCTAATGAAGCATTTACATATGATACCGATTCCCTTTGCCGCGCAATACTTTACTTATCCGAGGTTCGATCGTCGGTATCTCTATACCTAGTTCAACCTCGTTACCAATAAGTACTCTTCACTCGTACTGTGATGTGAAATCCCTTGTGACCTTGCCACGTGCTTGCAAGCCAATTGGATGACACTCCACCAAGAGGTCCTAGAGTATATCTTTCTATCATATGGATGGACAAATCCCACTCTTGATCCATGCGCTTTAATCCATACTTTCAGAATACCTAATGCCACCTTTATAACCACCCAAATATGAAGTGGTGTTTGATGTCATCTAAGCATTCATCCGGTGATGGTGATTAGCATGATATCATGGTCGAAGGATTAGGTTACTATGTATTTGAAATATTATAGCAAACGAACTATAAATGACTTGATCTTATGCTATGCTAACTATAGGAGTGTGTCCATCACATCATTCTCCTAATGATATGATCTTTTTATTAATAACATATAATGTCCATGATCAGGAAACCATAATCATTTATTAATCAACAAGCTAGTTTAACAAGAGGCTTACTAGGGACTCTTTTATGTTTACAAAACACACAAGTATTAATGTTTCCGGTTAATACAATTATTGCATGAGATGTAAACATTTATCATAAACATAAAGATATGAAAATAACCATTTTATTATTGCCTCTTGGGAATATCTCCAACAGTTATTTGGATATTTTCCATGAGAGGATCTAGAGCTTGTGGTTATCATCATAACAAGCTCTAGTTCATCAAATAAGGATTTCCCTTGCATATCTTATTGTGGTTTTTGATCTTGCGAGTTTTCTGGTTCTACTCCTTGGGAGATATATCACATATATATTCATGGTATTTTCTCCCTAGGTCATACCCAATATTTGGAGTTTTCCGATTCTACCCGTCGTTATCTTTCCAACAAAATTGGTTTAATCCCATTTGGAGTTCAAATGCGAAAGTTATTGCAGTTTTGGTTTTTGGAATTTCCCTGGGCGGAAGTTCTGGCCCGCCACCGGTAGTACCGCCACGAAATTTTTCCGCCGGTAGTACCAGTGGAAGTTCTGGGGATATTTCCACTCATACTGAGTTCGTCTTAGTAACCTCTCTGTCTAGTTTATTCTATATGGCAGAATTTGAATCGCAAGTCAAGGCGGTAGTATTGCCCCTACCGGAAGTACTGGCCAGGCACCAGAAGTACCGCTCATGCACATTTGCCTCCGGTAGTACCGGTTGAAATTCCAGCTCTCTTTCTGCTCACCCTCAGTAGCTTCTCCGTTTGGTATGTGCTATTTTGTCGAAATTTTGGTCGGATTTTGGGGCGGTAGTACCGTCCTAGGCGGTAGTATCGGCCAAGATTGTTTTTCTATCTTTCATATCTTTGTTTTTTGACCGTTGAAAGGGTACCAGTGGTAGTACCGCCCACCTAGCGGTACTACCGGTTGTGCCTGAATATGAACATAACGGTCAGATCTGGGAGCCTTTTAAAAGGGGCCTCTCTTCCCCTTCGTGGGCACCAGCTCTTTTTCTTGGTTCTTGGCTTTCTCTCTTCCCTCCATTGTTGAACTTGAAGAGCTTGACCTCTCCCTTCCCCCTATGATTCTTGCATCTTTGTTAGGGATTTGAAAGAGGATGTCTAGTTCTACAATCCCCCCAAACCAAATCCCTTCTTTGTGAAGGAATCCTTGGGATCTAGACCTTGGAGAGTTTTGTGTTCTCCTCTTGTGTTTTTCCTACCTTATTCCCCCAATAGCTTTTGTAGCTTTATTGGAATTTGGGACTGAAGGACTTGCCCTTGCATTTGTTGAATAGGTTTGAGTTATCCACGGATATTCGGCGAGTACAAGCTTGTGGTCTTGTTACTCTTGGGTTCTTGGAACCCTAGATGGTTGTGTGGTTGGTGTGTTGATTTCTTGAGGCCTCCATTGTGGAGTGGCCTCAAGCTTGTGGACTTTTGTGACTTTCTAGCCTTTTGTGGCTTTGTTGTTGGGAGCCTCCAATTGAGTTGTGTATATATCCCCATCCTTGTATGGGTTTGGTAACTGCCCTCAAGTGTCCCTTAGTGGATCATGAGTAGGACATTATGGCGGGCACACAGGAGAATAGGGTGAGCCTGTTGTGGCGTCGGTGAGTTCTGTGCCTTCTCATCCAGGGTGAGTCCTTGTGTGGCGTCGGGTGAGCACCGAGCCACCACATCTCGAGGTGAGCCACTTGTGGCATTCAGAGAGCATTGCGCCATCGCACCTCTCCAACGGAGACATAAATTATTTGGAAGTGAACTTCGGGATAAAAATCTCCGTCTCCGCGTCCATCGATTGTCTCTCAATCGAGCCCTTTAATTATGCATTTTACATTGTGATAGACATCGTTCCTGAAGTATTTCATCTTGCTATCACCTTGTTCCTTGTATTGCTTAGCATAGGTTGTTGGTCCACTTAGGTGAACCTAGTGGTTAGGTTTTGTGCTCAATAAATTAAACATTAATTTTTATTCTACATTTATTAGAGCCTTAACTATAATAATTTTAAAAGCCTATTCACCCCCTCTAGGCGACATCCTTTGCACTTTCACTTAGGTAATTTCTACGATGCAAAGGTAAGATGACTCGATGTTACACACGACCATTATCATAAGTAATATAGTAGATCGATATGTGCATAGCTTCATTGACATGATATACTTAATATAAGGCGCCTCTTGACATTCATCTTTGTCAAGCGGGTGACAAATGGCACCCCAATGATGGAATTACTTGGAGGGATGATTTGTTAGAGGAGATCGTTCTCACCGTCGGTAAGTTTGCATCTCTAGGAGATAATTGGAGATAATTGGTCTATAGGCGATTCCTCTTCTTTGTCGTCTTCTTCCTCTTCACCAACATTGTTTAGATAGATGAAAATTATCCTCGGTCTGTCTCCTTGCAAGTAAAAAGACACCAACTGACCAGCTCTAGTGAGATGGTTATCAGCAATGAACCGATGCCACCCTCTACCTCCCAATCAATTCCTAGATGGCATTTTTGCACTTAAACCGTGTATGTCCTCCCACAAGATTGGAATTGCACCATATCTCCTGTGAGTTCATTGAAATGTGCCCTTGCATTTCATGAGACGGTCTGTGCACCAAATGCACACACTAAATTAATGATTTTAATATGATGATAGGTATGAGATGAATTTAATTTATACGAGTGTTAGAGAATATACGACTGATTTCTTGAAATAACCAGGTATGAGATGAACACTGAACAGTGAGCTAGTTGACAAGATTATTTCCTTGCAGTGAGTCTTGCAAATATGGCATGTTGCCATATATCTTGTCACGGAGGAGGAGAGGGGGTCGGCTTCATTGAGCCAGTCAGCGTCGATGCATGGCGGCGACCTCGTTCTAGGCTTAGGGGCAGCAGGAGGGGAGGTGGATCTTGAAGAGAGGAAGCCGACCAGTGAGGTATTTCTCGATATTAAATGCAAGGGGGATTCTGTAGGAGTCGGCCCATAAAAATAACTGTCTCTACCTTAACAATATATTTGGGTACTCCACATATATTTGGACCCTCCGGATTTTGTTGATCCTAACATTTGAGAATTATTGAGAATGAAAAGTCAAAGGAAGGTGGTTATACATGCATGATAGTGTTAAATTAAGTCCTAAGAGTAAATTAGGTTCATGCATTGAAGAAAATACATGGTGTAGTACAAACCTTGGATCTTATCTGGAAAGGTATAACAACTCCTAGTGTTCATGCGCTTGCGCATAGCAATAAGGTGCAAGTGTTTAGAAATTGACTAATTCCAATGTTTAATCATGATGTGAGATCATTTGGTTACTCAAACATGAATTTATCATCAATTTTAAACTTTTTTATCAATTCCGTGTAGTCGGAACTCCAGATATATTTGTACACTCTAGATTTTGATAATCCTAAAACTTGTGAATTATATTCAGGACCAAAAGGCAAGGGAGGTGAATATATTACAAACATAGTTGTTCACAACATCAAATACTTCAAACATATAGTTGTTCATAACATCGAATACTTCAAACATAGTTCCTATGATAGATCTAGCTAAACAAAATAACGATGCAAGTCTTCCTTGGAGGGTTCAGTGGATTCTAGTCACGAACAAGCCAATGTAGTGTTCCCTCATTTCCACCCTCACATAAAATAGTGAACCACCTTTAAGTTGGTTCATGCTGCAGTAGAGGTTCCAACCTTTGGAGAATACTATCTGGTTCAATCTGCCACGCAAGATAGTATACTGAATAGTAACTGTGTCGACCATGCCATAACTATGAAACAAAGTTGTGCCATTGAGACGTCCATTTTGCATCACTATTTTATATCATAATTTACTATTATTCATTGATATATTTTGTATTAAGAGATGATACTTATGTTATTTCATCTATTTTTGCATGTTTGATGATTCTTGGAGGATGAACCGCCAGAGTCAGGATTATGATGGAAAAAGTGTTGTCCAGATGCAATATTCGCAAAGATCAGAAAATACCAGAAATATATGGAAATTCCTATTTTTCTAGAAGACGAAGACAACCAAAAGGAGGAGTGAACATGGGCCACAGGGGGGCCACACTACCCCCTAGCGCGCCCCCTAGGCCGCATCACCAGGTGGTGTGCCACCCTGGCCCGCCTCTGGCATCTCCCTTTCGCCTATATCATCCCCCCGAAACCCCAAGACTCGGAGATCGACCACAGAAAGATTCTGCCGCTCAGCAGGGCGGAAACGCCAAAGAGAGAAAGAGCTCTCCGGCAGGCAGAAATCTGCCGAGGAAATTTCTTCCCAGAGAGGGGAGATCATCGCCATCAACACTGTCATCAAGATAGACTTCACCAGTATCATCATCATCATCCTCACCATCATCTCCACCAGCACCATCATCACCACTCCATACCGCTGTAACAATTGGGTTGAATCTTGCTTAGTTCTTAGGGGAACTTTGTTGGTGTTGATTACTTGTTGTAGTTGATGCTATTGAGTGGAACCATTGAATTATTGTTCATGTTCAGATTGTTACTTATCATTATTTCATATCTGATCTTGATCCATATGATGTCTCGTGAGTAGTTCGTTTAGTTCTCGGGGACATGGGAGAAGTCATGTTGTTAGTAGTGGAATTATGTTGAATTAATATTCAATGGTTTGATATTTAAGTTGTGGTGCTATTCTTATAGTGGTGTCATGTGAACGTCGACTACATGATACTTCACCTTTGTGGGCCTAGGGGAATGCATTGTGTATTTGGATACTAATTGTGGGGTTGCCAGAGTGACAGAAACATAAACCCCCATTAGGAAACCTTTGCACAAGGGAGTATAGGATCTCAGAGTTTAATGATATGGTTAGGTTTCTATCTTAATTACTTTCTTGTAGTTGCGGATGCTTGCAAGGGGTATAATCACAAGTATGTATTAGTCCAAGTAAGGTTGGTACATTAGCATCGGTTTAGCCACACAACACTTATCCAACCAAAGAAGATTAATCAACTAGATGAAGCGAAAGCACTTGACAGTATTCCCATGTGTCATCGAGAACGGCTGGTCATCTTAAGTAATACAACTGACTTATCCTTTGCTGAAGAAAGGACTGAGACACTTGTTGCAATTATTATTATTGTCTTTTATTTACTCGCACTTTATTTATCCGCATTATCAAAAAACCCTAAAAATCCATTTACTAGTATTATAGTGAATTCTTGCTCCAAACCACTTGTCAACACCTTCTTCTCCTCGTTGGGTTTGACACTCTATCGGAAGTACTACGGTACACCCCCTATACTTGTGGGTCATCAGCCATTCTTTGGAATGCTGTAACCAAGTGCAAAGCTTGATGGCATGACCTGAAATGATGGAATAAATTAAACACATTAGTAATTATAAACACATAAGTAAAATTGAAACCATGTCCTTATTAGGTAGAATAACGCACAAAGGTGGTGTTAGCTAAATTAAGTGCACTAAGACTTGTAACATAGTATTGCATGCTAGAGAGATGTAAAAAATCATCCTCATCATGAAGCCGACATATTCTGCTTACATCCTTCAGCATCTTAAAAGTAATGGCATACATGTATTCTATAGTAATTAGATGCATATGTGTGAAAACACTCCTGTAGAAAACACCTCTAATGATGGGATCCACAAATGGCACCCAAAATCCTGTAAAATTCAATTACCATTAAAAGGAGAAATAATATAGGGATCCACAAATGGCAATATTAATATACATACATTTTATGGAAAAAATACACATACCATAAATAGTCTGGTATCCCTTGATGTCACCATTAGGGACATGTACTTCCATACTAAACAGAGACTGATCATATCCTTCCTCTTCACCTCCTTCCTCTTCATATCCTTCATCATCGTCTTCTGTGATTAAGCTAAAGGTCACCACATCATGGATAGCAACATTGTGTGTCCTCAAAAAAGATAACCAGAATGACCCTCTTATGGATGTAGCATCTTCATTTTTCTGCAGGAAAAGCTCAAACCTACGCCCTCCAGCCAAAGTTGGTAAGCACTTATCGGCATTCTTGTTGAGTTTTTTCTTGAAGTGACAAGGAGCAGTCTGAGAAAAAAAATAAAAAAAATATGTGATGTTGATCATACATACAACAGTAGGAAGGATTTACTACTAACTAAGAAAGTAGTACTCCTAAAATAATTAGAAAACTACTAATCAAATATATATAATAATAGGAAAAACAAAAATGCATTTGTCATGTGTGTCTTATCACATCAAAATAGAGATGCATACATGTCAAAAACATACCGTAGCATTGATTGATGTTTCCTAATTGCCCAAACAAAAATATTTCCACTACTCGTAAACTATTTAATTTGTCTTTGTAACATACACATGGTACAATTATTTTCCAGTAGGAAAATTTAATACTAACCAAATAAATATGATGATGTTAGATCATATATATAATAGTAGGAAGGTTCACTACAACCTATATAAAAACATAAATACATGTACTCATGTGTGGCTTATCAGATCCAAACAGAGATGCATATATGGCAGAAATAGAAAACAATTGATTGATGTTTCTCTAATAAATTCCGAAGGAAACATAGATTAATATATGGCTTATCACTCTTAAAATCTAAAAGAAACTTTCCAAGATATGCCTATTGATGTTTCTAATTCTTCAAACAACAAAAACTCAAATTCCAAGCTACCAAGCACCGGAACAATAATTTTAGTTAACACGTAGGTATGCTAATTAACTGACAATAAAGGACTTTGTAGATAGATTGAAACTAAAATTACTAACCACAACTTCTCAAAAGTTAGGCTGGTTCAGGACGATGGTGAAGGACTCTGAAGTCCTGTTTGAACATCCACAATTATTCCTTGGCTAGATGCATACATGATAGATTTCCATCACCGCAGTTTGGTTCTGTGCACTGAAAAAAGAAAAGATCAAAGCAAATATTCAGAAGGAACTGAAAATCCCATTTATATAGTAGACAGAGTAGAAAAAAACAGAGCAAGAAAATCTCATATGTATAGAGAAGCGTCTGAACAATCTGCGCAACTTGATCTCTGTGTATGAACAAGTCTCTGTGTATGGTTAGACTAAATCCAAAGAAAGAAATCAAATATAAAGAAGAGTAGAGAGGAAGGAGAACCTGCAGGAGGGAGTTTCTCTGTACTCCACCCCTATAAATGACTGTTGAGTATCTGCGCAAATTCAGTTTGCCCCGAGTATACATCTAGGAGGCAACACAAAACCCTAATCGCTTCTCTTAACCACTCTTAGAGACGGTTCTTATTACCATCCGTCTGAGATACACTCGAGGGGAAGGACAACTAGTTGTGTCTTAACTACACGTGTCAGGTAACCAAATAGATGTGGCTTATAATAATAACCGGCTCACCGCTCTGAGTATTAGAGACAATTGATTTTCCCGACCATCTAAGGTCATACACTGAGGCGTTTGTTTTCATTATTCGCCTCCAAGAGGTCCAATTTTGAGTCGGAAACAGTAAACAACCGCTTCGAAGACTAGTAGAGGCGGTCATCTTGTAACAACCGGCTAAGGGTGATAAATAGAGGCGGATTTTTTTGGACTTGGGGCAAACCGTCTAAGTGCATTGTCTCTAAGTAACGAGTTTATACTAGTGTGGTGCTAAACTTGTGTGTTGCTGCTGTAAAGAAGCTTCTTTTGTTTTGTCTGTGTTGAACTTTACGCTGCTGCTGAGTAGCGAATTTTTCGAACCTCGTTAAGTATCGTAATATCTGTCTCTAATATATCATATATTAGCTACTGTAAGCAGTTTATCTACATCATCTTTGTTTTCTAAATGTATTTATGTTGCTGATGCGATTTGCTGCTCTAGATTTGGTACCAGATTGAGAAAAAATGAGGGCCAAAAGAAACAATGAATGAAGAGAGAAGTTGTTCTAGATTTACTACCAATTTGGGCAAAACAACATAACCGTTACTTAGAGGGAGGAAAAAGACGCTTTTAGAAAGGTCAATTGACAATAAAAAAATAAAACTACCAACTTAGGCGAGAGGTGCACATGTAACTATCAAACGCGTCCCACATGGTCCCACACTATGTCCCCCATGTCTGCATAACACGGTCCTGACCAACCGGCCCCATACGGTCCCACACATGTCATGACCCCACACGTCAAAATAATGTGTTCCCGATCAACCGGCTCCACATGGTCCCACATTGTGGCCTCACACGTCAGCTAACGGTCAACCTGACAGTAGCTGCCGTTCGAGCTCTTTGTTGAGTTTGAGACAAAAATTGGGCAAAAATGAGGAAAAATTTTGCGCATGAGGAAAATTGAGTACAACTAAATAACCAAGGCATGGAAATAGAAATCCTTAAGTTATTTGGTTTTTCATAATAGCATTTCTTATATTTTATTCCTTAGACCATGAGAATATAAAATACCCACATACTAGAAGATATACTTTGATTGTCGTAAAAACATCACTTGCAGAAGGATAGTCATAAAAGGTGGCATTCAGGTATATTGCATAGTATGACTTGGAGATTTAAATTTTTCAAAATGTCAACTTCTTCCTCCTGGCTATGCAGAGATACCCTTTGGCCCTCTCGATATTATGATGTCATCTAATTGTCTACATAGACACTTTATGATAGTGATCGTAAGGACATGAGGATATGCATATGAGTAAAGAGATTGAAACCAGAGCGGGGTTAATAGGTATAGTGATCATGAGATGAATCACGAGGATACCAAAGTCTCACCTCGGGTGTTCATTATTCCCGTGAAAAAAAGATATTAATATACGTATAAAAACGGGTTCACTGGATCTTATTCACATAATTCATGGGAAGCATCACAGATGTCCATGGTTCTGATGTTGGTTATTGGACCGGAAGTGTTTCAGAGTCATGTTCATATATTACCAAACTTTTTGGGTCATACGCTTAATTTTATTCAATCATTTGTGTGTTATTCCATTTATGACACATGTGGTTGATAGAGAGAACGCCGAAATTATTTTGGATATTTATCAATAATGTTCATAAGTTATTGGAACTGTTTCCACATGTTTTGGATTCTGATAATTGATATAGGGTTACATAGAGATGTAACGAATACTTTTGGAAAGTATCAGAAGGTTCCTAAATGGTTTCAGAATTTAATTGGAGTGAAATATGCACTTTGCCAGAGATGAAGTCCGGATGTGTTGGTTTGTTATGATGGTCTCCATGCCATCACAAATGAGGCGCATGGGATTCCAAGGTCTAACCAAAACCTTCCTAATAATAGTCGGAATCGATTTAGTAAAGTTCGAAATCGGTCCATCTATCATATGTGTGCATATCTTCCTTGATTGAGTTGATCAAAACTTTCCTTATATGGATGTATCTAAATTTGTTATGTCCGGAGTTTATGGAAAAAATCTTTAATTAAATGTTAATAAAGAAGAGACTTGCATCTACCTTATGGGAGTGGGGCGGCCAGCTCCACATCTTCAATAGGGGTGGGTCGGCGGCCATAGGGAGACGCCATACGATTTGGAAACCCTAGGGACCGGCGACGCATAAGGGGAGATGGTGAATGACCCCTCCTTGCCCCTTTTCCATGTTGCTCTCCCTCTCCCCCTATATAAAGACACCATGGGCTTTGTAGGGTTTCGTAGCATGGAAAACAAAAAATTTCTACCGCATACAAACAAACAAGCCAAGATCTATCTACTAGATTGTAGCAACGAGTCGATAGAATAACTCACCCTCGAAGATTCCAAAGTGTTTAACGAGAGCGGATTCTCGTGGGTGATGTAGTCGTACTCTTTCCAATCTCAAGATCGCGTAGACGATCCTTCCGGCGCTGCGTTTCGGCAGCGCTCCCGTAGTCGGTCACACGTTCGGTACTCGACGAAGACCTTCCTCTCCCTTGTTCCAGCAGGCAGCGGAGGTTGTAGCACTCTCCTCGCGATTCCGCAAAGACTGGCGTGGTACCGGAAGTAGAGGAGATTTCAGGCCGCCTTAAGCGGAGAGTATGGTGGAGTATGAGAGAGTCCCTCGACGATCTAGGGTTTAGACACGCCGAGGAGGAAGCTTGGCGGCTAGGGTTGCTAGGCGGCTGGCTTGCCCTAGGTCGTGGCAAGATGGTGGCGGCGCTTGGCCAGGGTTTGGAGGAGGATCTTGTGTGTACTAGGAGGGAGCCCTGCCTCCTTATATAGGTGGAGGGCCGGCCGGCCAAGGGAGGGAGCCCCTCCCCAACTCGGCTTGGGTGGGCGCCGCCGGTTGGAGGAGGGAACTCCTCCCCAACTCGGTTTCCCACTCCTCCTCTTTTCCTCTTTCCAAATTTAGCCGTTTGACTTTTCAAACTAGCTGTTTGACTTTTCAAACTAGCTGTTTGACTTTTCAAACTAGGATTTGAATTAATCCTTTATTTGGTTCAGCGATGACACTTAGTACATGATGCAATCATACCAACTTGATATAACACATTCATGTACCCTTCCCTCCGAGTGCGGACATTCCTAACATTCTAGAACATTCCGATGAAAACACCGAACCATTCCCCAACTCAAACGGGACTTTCCTTATATGAATCTTATTCTCCGGACCATTCCGGATCTCCTCGTGATATCCGGATCCCATCCGGGACTCAACAACATTCGGTCTCTTTCTCATCATTCCATAACTACTCAAAACAACGTCGAATCCTTAAGTGTGTCTCCCTACGGTTCGTGAATTATACAGACATGATCGAGACACTTCTCCGAACAATAACCAATAGAGGAATCTGGAAATTCATATGTGTGGCATCCCGCAAAACCACTACTAGAAAATCGCGTTGATTTTTGTGCATTGCATCATCATGACCGCATGCTCATGTCATCATGCCACATTGCATTTGAGCATCGTCATCATCTTGCAATTGCTTGCATAAAACTAATTGCGGAAAAACCTGTTTTGTTTTCTAAACGCCCCATCTTTATTCAAACGCAAAACCCGGGTCGCTGGAATACTTTGTTTTGTCTGCTATCGGTCCCGGTTTAAAATAAAGAAAATATTTAATTATTTTTAGTGGGGCAGTCGAACGGGCCGATTCAACCCAGTCGACCACCCCCGGAATAAATTCGGTCCAGACTACCTACAAACGGTCCACCCAAAAATCTATGCCTACCAGTCCTAATCTACCCACCCCTCCAGCCACCTCACCCCACCCAATCCCCTCTCGCCACCTCACCTCTCTCCCTCCCTCCACCACTCCCCAGCTGCCAAGTCACCCAGCCACCTCCTCACCTCACCAACCCCGTCCCCAGCCTCACCCGCCTGGGTCCCACCAGACCCACCCGCGCCCATCTCCCCAGTTCCACCTCCCCTGACCGACCTCTCCCTCTCTGTCCACAAACCGCCCCCGGGTCCCACCACCTGGCCCACCCCCTGGCCCCGCCTGACCCGCTTCTCTCTCCCTCCTTCCTCTCTCACCCGACGACCCCGCGCTGCCCTCCCTGCAACCCCGCCGTCGGCCCTCCCCTTCCTCTGCTCCGGTCGAGCGCCGTCCTCCCCGCGGCCATCCTCTCGCTCAGGTCGCCGCCCTGCGGACCCCGTCTCCCCTTCCCCCGTCCGCCCCGCCCCCGGCCTTCATCTCCATCGCCGTCGCCCTCCTCATTGCAGGGTGTGATGCCCAGCGCCCGTCGACCTCCTCCACCGGCCCATCCTCCGTCCGTCCCCGCGGCTTCCCCTCAGGCGCCCGCCTCCGCCGTCCAAGCAGGCCACCGCCGCCCCATCCGTGCGGCCCGCGTCCGGCCTCCGCCCGTCGGCGAAGCTCCTTCCCCGCGGCCTTCGCCGTCGCCAGCACCCTCCGCGTCCCCCCGTCCCCCGGTGCCGCCTCGCTGACGCGCCGCCAGCATCGCTTCGCCCGCCCTTGCGGCTTGGCGCCCCTCGCCGCCATCGCGATCGCCGCCCTCCGGCCGCAGGGCATGGTCGCTGCCCCTCGCCGATCCCGCCGAGACCGCCCTCTGCAGCTTGGAGCCGAGCGCTCGTTTCTGGCCGCAGTTTCTCTCGCAAGCATCCAGAGCACGTGTTGGTGTCTCCTGGGTGCATGCGCCCTGTTGTTTTCGGTGTGGTGTTGTTGTGTTGCCGTATTCGAGACCTTTCGGCGTACGAGAACAAGACGCTGCATAAGGGCAACAATGACGTCGACAAGATCTTCCGAGGGCTCCGGCAATCAAAACAAGGTCGTCATCGAAAGTGGAGCCGCAAACCTCAAGATCATCGAGAGGGGACCGATGACCTCGGACCAAGAACGTCGACATGAAACGCCAAGAGCTTCTTCTCGGACCCGAAGACCAAGCCTCGACACCCCGAACCCTGGCGCCGTTCCCAAGTTCGCCTACCCGGACACCGCGCGACAAGATCTTCTCGGACCCGAGGACCATCAAGACTTCCGCTCGGCAACGCCAAGTACTCCTTCCTGGCTTCGAAGCCCGACCCCGTGGACCGACATGATCTTCTTCACGGATACGACAAGTACTTCCTCGAGGATGCCAAGTTCTTCACCCCGAACGCCAAATCCGACCCGATCCGTGTGGACCCGACAAGATCTTCGCAACGACAAGATCGACACCGACCAGGGCGAGTCCGATGCGCCCCGACGCCGAACCAAGACCTCCTCCCGGAACGCCAAGATCTACCTCCGTTATCCGAGAACGATCCCGCCGAGGCCGAACCCCAGATCCAGACCCTGAGACCGACCCCGAACCCCGGAACCCCAAGTTCGCCGAGACCCTCTAATGTGTGAACCTTTTCCCGAGCCCCTATTTTTATAAATGCTATATATTAATTGTTGCATATTAAATCATCATGCTCGCATGCATATTAGTGTGGTTTGGGGGCCTTGTGCCGATTCACCTAAATTAAATATGGAGACCATATGCGGGCTAATCTAGTCTCATATTGTTCCCATTTAAATTTGTGTAGCGAACCGGTGCTATCTTTTGTCATGTTAATCCAACATTTAAATTGCAGGGTAGTTAAATAACTTGAACCATCTAATAATTGTCGGGACCCCGGTTCCGCTTAATATGATCTAATTGCACCGCATCTTTGCCATGCCATACATCATACATGCATCATGCCCGATCTTTTGTCGTAGTATTAAATATTGCATCCGGTGTTTCTTCTAGTGGTTTGCTTCTTTGCGGATAAGACCGTTGAGTCGATGAGAGTGCCGACCCGATCTTCGGATGAACCCTTCGGCAATGTTTTCAGGCGAGCATCTCCCCCTTTCTACCTATCTTACTTTTCTAGTATTTATTTCCTCCTGTTGATCTATTGCTATCTGTGTTGCGATGCTCTAGTTTCCGTACCCGTGATATCCCCTGCAGCCTTATATTGCCTTGGACACATCCTATTACCTGTTGTTTGGTAGATAGTTGGACTTGCGCGTCGTAGTCGCTTGCTCAAGTGCTGTTGCGTGTTGTCAAGTACCACAGTTGTGGGGGTATTGCCGCATGTTGTTGGAGATGATCATGGCTTTACTTATGGTCCACTTTAATTACTGTTTAACAACTAAAATTGAATTAAGCAGAGGCATCGGTGGGTGATAGGTAAGATTTGGTTTCCGACCGCCCACTTGTGTCCCGTAGGACCCGAGTTCTTGACACTGTTAGAGATCGAGCGCTAACCACAGGTGGGGAGATATGGGCCCCCCATTGATTATTACCTGATTTCAAAGTATTGTACTGGGGGCCACAAACTAGTTTGAGGTTTTATTTACTATCCTGTACTTATGCCATGTTTACTGCTTTATTACGTTTGTGCGAGGAGCACCTTGTCTGTTAGGATCGGGCCACGTTTGGCGGTGTCGGCATCCCGTTTGGGGATTTCTTTGTCGTTCTGACCGTTTGCCAAACCCGTCCGTCTCGGAGACCGGCCGACTTCGCTTGGTGTCGACTTGGTGGCCCCACGTACTTGCTTTGGGTGCAGGAGCGTCGTGACTTAGGCCCGCCGACATACCGATGGGTGTATGTTAACGATCGGCAAAAAGGGTCGAAGTGCTTGTGGATACTTTGGTGCACCCCTGCAGGGTTAAATCTTTTCGAGAAGCCGTGTCCGCGGTTATGGACGACTTGGAGCACAGTGCTTGATCATAGACAACTATAACTAAAGTTTACTGTTATAAATTAACTTGTATCCGATATGACTAGTAATCAGATTCACCACAACGGAATGGCTAAATAAAAGTATCAACAACTGCTGGGTTTTTGGGATATCTCATGCTAATTGTACTTGACTAGTAAGTGTCGCAACTACAACGGAATGGTTAACTAACACTGCTCACTGCTTAACTTATCAGGATGACTATCTATACCTGACTAGTAATCGCTGCAACGATAACTGAATAAATAAAACTGCCAACTGTGTGAGTTCCTCGGTTGACTTCCTCGTTTGGTCTCGAGGGGGAAATGCCAGGATGGGTATGTTTGGTGTTAGCTTCAGGTTGGATCCGGATAGGTCATTCTTATCCCTCTCTGATAGCCGTCAGTTGTACCGAGTCTCTATAGGTTGTTTAGTGCAAGCTGCGCTGCCGCTTCAGTCCACCATACCTATGTAGGCGAGGACCGTCGAATTCTAGTCTCGCCGTGTACTGGCCTCGATCTTGGCTCTCTCTTTTCCTTTGCCCTTTGTCGGCACCCTTTTGTTTAAGCAGGTTTGAGAGCGGCGTCGTTAGCGAGTTACCCTTCCGCTTGGCGGCAGGTTATGGACGCCATTGGTTATTCTTCAGGGCTCTTAGCCCCATTTGCATCTTGTCCGTAGCAGGACGCTTTATCGTTTTCAAGGTGATTTGGATCTTTGTATTGTATATCTGTATTCTTGACTCGTTGAGTCGCTGTTGTATATATCTGTTCTGTGGGTCCCATCGAGGACTGCTGTGTAATGTTATTACTTCGTTTTCCACCCCATGCGAAAGTGCTGGTGGGCACCTTGAATCGTTTCTATCGGGTTTGGCGGGTTTCGCTAAAACTTGCATAGGGCCGGTCGAGGTGTTCTGAGTGGTATCAGAGCTCAGCAGTTGCGATACCCCACAAGTCCAGCCTGTAGGATAACCTAGCTAACGGCCGAAGTAGAGTGTCAAAACTATTTTCGCAAAATCGGTTGGATAGTTCTGATTAGGTCTAATTTTACTCCTTACCCCTCTGCTGCTCTCCTCTCACCTCTGCGTGTTTTGAATCCGCTCTCTTCTCTCTCTTCGAGTCCAGGATTTCTCGTGGTTGGGTTCCATCGTACCTTCAGGGTTTCGCTTCCTCTTTTGGTAACGGTGTGTCTACATCTGGTCTTCATGCTATCAGAGGAATCCTTCATCTGTTGGATTTCTCTTTGTTCCTTCTCGTGCCTACCGGTGTTTTCCGACGCGACGATATCATCTACGCCCGATCCGATGCAGAGTCTGCATCACCCCCTTTGTTCCTGAACCTTGTTTGTCGATATCTTCAGTCTGAATCCTGAGGGTTGGTTGCATAATCTGTCTATTCGTGTACATAGTAATGCTTTGAGTGCGGGATGGAGTCGCGACCATACCACTACTCTTATCATTTGCTTTTGTATATTGAATGGTGGATCGATGCAACTCCTACTCCTTCCATGAAAGTTAGAGGTGGCATTACCTTTAACTTCGTCCGTTGTTCTCCGGAGTGTTCTCTCGACGATCAGGGACAACGACCTCTTGTTAGTGGTGTCGCGAGGATCTACACGAAGCGAGAAGACGCAGATCGCCGACCTTCCTTTCCGGTACCATGAGGCGGATCTCGAGGGCGAGATCCATTGTTAGTGGTGTCGAATTGTGGCATCCCGCAAAACCACTACTAGAAAATCGCGTTGATTTTTGTGCATTGCATCATCATGACCGCATGCTCATGTCATCATGCCACATTGCATTTGAGCATCGTCATCATCTTGCAATTGCTTGCATAAAACTTATTGCGGAAAAACCTGTTTTGTTTTCTAAACGCCCCATCTTTATTCAAACGCAAAACCCGGGTCGCCGGAATACTTTGTTTTGTCTGCTATCGGTCCCGGTTTAAAATAAAGAAAATATTTAATTATTTTTAGTGGGGCGGCAGGCAGGCCGATTCAACCCGATCGACCACCCCCGGAATAAATTCGGTCCAGACTACCTACAAACGGTCCACCCAAAAATCTATTCCTACCAGTCCTAATCTACCCACCCCTCCAGCCACCTCACCCCACCCAATCCCCTCTCGCCACCTCACCTCTCTCCCTCCCTCCACCACTCCCCAGCTGCCACGTCACCCCAGCCACCTCCCTCACCTCACCAACCCCCCCAGCCTCACTCCCCGCCTGGGTCCCACCGGCAGACCCACCCGACGCGCCCATCTCCCCCCCGGATTCCACCTCCCCCCAGACCGACCTCTCCCTCTCTGTCCACAAACCGCCCCCGGGTCCCACCACCTGGCAATCCCCCTGGCCCCGCCTGACCCGCTTCTCTCTCCCTCCTTCCTCTCTCACCCGACGACCCCGCGCTGCCCTCCCTGCAACCCCGCCATCGGCCCTCCCCTTCCTCTGCTCCGTTCGAGCGCCGTCCTCCCCACGGCCATCCTCTCGCTCAGGTCGCCGCCTCAGACCCTGGCCCCTTCCCCCCGTCCTGCCCCGGCCTTCATCTCCCTCGCCGTCGCCCTCCGCTGCTGCGGGCCGCCGCGGTGCCCAGGCGCCCCCGTCGACCTCATCCACCGGCCCATCCTCCGTCGCCCAGCTCCCCTCAGCGCCGCCTCCGCTGTCTAAGCAGGGCCCCGCCGCCGAGCCCATCCGTGCAGCCGCGTCCACCGGCCCCCGCCCCTTCAGCGAGCTCCTTCCCCGCGGCCTTCTCCGTCGCCCGGCCTGCCCTCCCTTTCCCGGTGCCGCCTACATGAGGCAGCGCTTCCGTCGCCCCTCACAGCGCCGCGGCCTTGGCGCGCCGCCCTCATCGTCGCCAGCCGCCGATGACCCGAGGCATGGTGCGCCCTCGCCGATCCCGCCGAGACCGCCTTCTGCAGCTTGGAGCCGCTGTCGTTTGTAGCCGATTTCGCAAGCATCCGAGCACGTGTTGGTGTCCTCCACGCGTGCATGCGCCTGTTCGGTGTGGTGTTGTTGTGTTGCCGTATTCGAGACCTTTCGGCGTACGAGAACAAGACGCTGCATAAGGGCAACAATGACGTCGACAAGATCTTCCGAGGGCTCCGGCAATCAAAACAAGGTCGTCATCGAAAGTGGAGCCGCAAACCTCAAGATCATCGAGAGGGGACCGATGACCTCGGACCAAGAACGTCGACATGAAACGCCAAGAGCTTCTTCTCGGACCCGAAGACCAAGCCTCGACACCCCGAACCCTGGCGCCGTTCCCAAGTTCGCCTACCCGGACACCGCGCGACAAGATCTTCTCGGACCCGAGGACCATCAAGACTTCCGCTCGGCAACGCCAAGTACTCCTTCCTGGCTTCGAAGCCCGACCCCGTGGACCGACATGATCTTCTTCACGGATACGACAAGTACTTCCTCGAGGATGCCAAGTTCTTCACCCCGAACGCCAAATCCGACCCGATCCGTGTGGACCCGACAAGATCTTCGCAACGACAAGATCGACACCGACCAGAGGCGAGTCCGATGCGCCCGAACCAAGACCTCCTCCGGAACGCCAAGATCTACCTCCGTTATCCGAGAACGATCCGTGAGGCCGAACCCCAGATCCCTGACCGAGACCGACCCGAACCCCAACCCCAAAGTGAGACCCTCTAATGTGTGAACCTTTTCCCGAGCCCCTATTTTTATAAATGCTATATATTAATTGTTGCATATTAAATCATCATGCTCGCATGCATATTAGTGTGGTTTGGGGGCCTTGTGCCGATTCACCTAAATTAAATATGGAGACCATATGCGGGCTAATCTAGTCTCATATTGTTCCCATTTAAATTTGTGTAGCGAACCGGTGCTATCTTTTGTCATGTTAATCCAACATTTAAATTGCAGGGTAGTTAAATAACTTGAACCATCTAATAATTGTCGGGACCCCGGTTCCGCTTAATATGATCTAATTGCACCGCATCTTTGCCATGCCATACATCATACATGCATCATGCCCGATCTTTTGTCGTAGTATTAAATATTGCATCCGGTGTTTCTTCTAGTGGTTTGCTTCTTTGCGGATAAGACCGTTGAGTCGATGAGAGTGCCGACCGATCTTGGATGAACCCTTGACAATGTTTTCAAAGCATCTCCCCTTTCTACCTATCTTACTTTTCTAGTATTTATTTCCTCCTGTTGATCTATTGCTATCGTGTTGCGATGCTCTAGTTTCCGTGCATTGATATCCCCTGCAGCCTTATATTGCCTTGGACACATCCTATTACCTGTTGTTTGGTAGATAGTTGGACTTGCGCGTCGTAGTCGCTTGCTCAAGTGCTGTTGCGTGTTGTCAAGTACCACAGTTGTGGGGGTATTGCCGCATGTTGTTGGAGATGATCATGGCTTTACTTATGGTCCACTTTAATTACTGTTTAACAACTAAAATTGAATTAAGCAGAGGCATCGGTGGGTGATAGGTAAGATTTGGTTTCCGACCGCCCACTTGTGTCCCGTAGGACCCGAGTTCTTGACACCTGTTCCGAGATCGAGCGCTAACCACAGGTGGGGAGATATGGGCCCCCCATGATTATTACCTGATTTCAAAGTATTGTACTGGGGGCCACAAACTAGTTTGAGGTTTTATTTACTATCCTGTACTTATGCCATGTTTACTGCTTTATTACGTTTGTGCGAGGAGCACTGCATCTTGTTTAGGATCGGGCCCACGTTTGCGGTGTCGGCGGTCCCGTTTGGGGATTCTTGTCGTTCACAAACGGTTTGCCCAAACCCCAGTCCGTCTCGGAGACCGGCCGACTTCGTTGCGGGTGTCGACTTGGTGGGGTGGCCCCCACGTACTTGCTTTGGGTCTGGGAACGTCGTGACTTAGGCCCCGCCGACATACCGATGGGTGTATGTTAACTGATCTGGCAAAAAGGGTCGAAGTGCTTGTGGATACTTTGGTGCACCCCTGCAGGGTTAAATCTTTTCGAGAAGCCGTGTCCGCGGTTATGGACGACTTGGAGCACAGTGCTTGATCATAGACAACTATAACTAAAGTTTTTTGTTATAAATTAACTTGTATCCGATATGACTAGTAATCAGATTCACCACAACGGAATGGCTAAATAAAAGTATCAACAAGCTGGTTTTTGGGATATCTCATGCTAATTGTACTTGACTAGTAAGTGTCGCAACTACAACGGAATGGTTAACTAACACTGCTCACTGCTTAACTTATCAGGATGACTATCTATACCTGACTAGTAATCGCTGCAACGATAACTGAATAAATAAAACTGCCAACTGTGTGAGTTCCTCGGTTGACTTCCTCGTTTGGTCTCGAGGGGGAAATGCCAGGATGGGTATGTTTGGTGTTAGCTTCAGGTTGGATCCGGATAGGTCATTCTTATCCCTCTCTGATAGCCGTCAGTTGTACCGAGTCTCTATAGGTTGTTTAGTGCAAGCTGCGCTGCCGCTTCAGTCCACCATACCTATGTAGGCGAGGACCGTCGAATTCTAGTCTCGCCGTGTACTGGCCTCAGTACTGACGCTCTCTCTTTTTCCTTTGCCCTTTGTCGGCACCCCTTTTGTTTAAGCAGGTTTGAGAGCGACGTCGTTAGCAGGGTTACCCTTCCGGCTTGGCCTGGGCAGGGTTATGGACGCCATTGGTTATTCTTCAGGGCTCTTAGCCCCATTTGCATCTTGTCCGTAGCAGGACGCTTTATCGTTTTCAAGGTGATTTGGATCTTTGTATTGTATATCTGTATTCTTGACTCGTTGAGTCGCTGTTGTATATCTGCTCACGTGGGTCCCATCGAGGCTGGTGTAATGTTATTACTTCGTTTTCCACCCGCACGAAAGTGCCTGGTGGGCACCTTCGAATCGTTTCTATGCGGGTTTGGCGGGTTTCGCTAAAACTTGCATAGGGCCGATTCTGAGGGTGTTACAATATGGCTCCCACATATTTCTACGATTACTTTGCGATCGAATGAACCACTTACATACGATATCAATTTCCCTTTGTCTCACGATAGTTTACTTATCCGAGGTTATGATCGTCGGTATCTCTGCATACCTAGTTCAACCTCGTTCGATAAGTACTCTTTTTCTTGTTCCGTGATATGTGATCCCTTGTGAGCCGGTCACATGTTTGCAAGCTAATTGGATGACATTTCACCGAGAGGGCCAGTATATCTATCCGTCATATGGATGGACAAATCCCTCTTGATCCATGTGTTTCAACCAATACTTTTGAACACTCAATGCCACCTTTATAGCCACCCGATTACGGTGTGGTGTTTGATGTCATCAAAGCATCCATCCGGTAAAGGTGATATGCATGATCTCATGGTCGAAGGAATTAGATTACTATGTATCAGAAAGCATATAGCAATTGAACTATTAAAATGACTTGATCTTTATGCTACGCTTATCTATAGGAGTATGTCCATCATATCATTCTCCTAACGATATGATCTTGTTGTTAATAACATCTCAATGTTCATGATAGGGAAACCACAATCATCTATTAACCAACAAGCTAGTATTATATAGAGGCTTTACTAGGGACTTCAAATTAAGTTTACAAATCACACAAGTATCAATGTTTCCTTGTTAATACTATTATAGCATGAATGTAAACATTTATCATAAACACAAAGATATAATAATAACTACATTTATTATTGCCTCTAGGGCATATCTCCAACAGTCTCCCACTTGCACTAGAGTCATCTAATCTAGATTACATGGTAATATACCGAACACCCATGGCAGTTTGGTGCTGGTCATGTTTTGCCCTCGGGAGAGGTTTAGTCAGCGGATCCGCCACATTCAGATCTGTGTGTACTTTGCAAATCTTTATATCCCCATCTTGGATATATTCTCGAATAAGCGTGAAAACGTGGCTTGATGTGCAGACTTCTTGTGTGACCTTGGTTCTTGCACATTGGCTATGGCGCCCATGTTATCACAATAGATAGACATTGGGTCCAGCGCACTAGGAACCACACCTAGCTCTGTAATGAACTCTTTCATCCATATCGCTTCTTGTGAAGCCTCCCAAGCACCATGTATTCCTATTCAGTTGAAGATCTCGCCACAACGCTTTGCTTTGCACTCCTCCAGCTAAGCTGCACCATTCAAAATAAATCATTATCCAGTTGTGATTTAGAATCATCGGATCGGTGTTCCAACTAGCATCGGTGTAACCATTAACAACGAGCTGTTCATCACCTCCATAAGAAAGAACCATATCCTTAGTTCTTCTCAAGTATTTAAGGATGTTTTTGACCGCTGTCCAATGATCCACTCCTGGATCACTTTGATATCTGCTAGTTAAACTAACATCATATGCAATGTCGGGTCTAGTACATAGCATGGCATACATTAGAGATCCTATGGCTGAGGCATAGGGAGTCTTACTCATCCTTTCTCTATCTTCTGCCGATGTCGGACTTTGAGTTTTACTCAAGGTCGTATTGGGCAACATGGTCAAGAACCCTTTCTTGCTATCTTCCATTCCAAACTTCTTTAGAACTTTGTCCAAATATGTACTCTGTGACAATGATATTTGGCGTTTCGATCTATCTCTATAAATCTTTATGCCTAATATGTAAGCTGCTTTGCCAAGATCCTTCATTGAAAAACTATTATTCAAATATTCTTTGACACTATTAAGAAGGTCTACATCATTCCCAATCAACAATATGTCATCTACATATAGTATTAAGAATGCTAAAGAGCTCCCACTCACTTTCTTATAAATACAAGCTTATCCATAAGTTTGTATAAAACCAAAACTTTTGATCACTTTATCAAAACGTTGATTCCAACTTCGGGATGCTTGCTTCAATCCATAGATGGACCGTTGAAGTTTGCATACCTTGTTAGCATCTTTAGGATCGACAAAACCTTTGGGTTGCATCATATACAACTCTTCATCAATGTCTCCATTGAGAAATGCTGTTTTGACATCCATCTGCCATATCTCATAATCACAATATGCAGCGATTGCTAACATAATCCTCACAGACTTTAACTTTGCTACTGGTGAGAAAGTCTCATCGTAGTCAACTCCTTGAATTTGTCGAAACCCTTTTGCGACAAGTCGAGCTTTATAGACAGTAACATTACCATCAGCATTTGTTTTCTTCTTGAAGATCCATTTGTTCTCGACAGCCTTCCGGCCATCCGGTAAGTCCACCAAAGTCCATACTTGGTTTTCGTACATGGATCCAATCTCGGATTTCATGGCTTCTTGCCATTTATTGGAATCTGGGCTCATCATCGCTTCCTCATATGTCTCAGGGTCATCGGTGTTGTCCATCAACATGACACTCATAACGGGATCATACCAATCTAGAGTGGTACGAGTTCTCGTTGACCTGCGAGGCTCTGTAGCAACTTCAACCAAAGTTTCATGATAATCATCATTAGCTTCCTCTCTTATTGGTGCAGGCACCACAGGAACTTCTTCCGGTGCTGCGCTACTCGCAATTTCGAGAGAAGGTTCAACAACCTCGTCAAGTTCTACTTTCCTTCCAGTCACTTCTTTCGAGAGAAATTCCTTCTCTAGAAAGGATCCATTCTTGGCAACAAAGATTTTGCCTTCGGATCTATGATAGAAGGTATACCCAATAGTTTCCTTCTGTATCCTATGAAGCGCATTTTTCCGCTTTGGGTTCAAGCTTGTCCGCTGTAACTTCTTTACATAGGCCGCACCCCAAACTTTAAGGAGCGACAATCTAGGTTTCTTCCCAAACCATAATTCATACGGTGTCGTTTCAGCAGTTTAGGCGGTGCCCTATTTAAAGTGAATGCGGCTGTTTCTAATGCATAACCCCAAAATGATAGCGGTAAATCTGTAAGTGACATCATAGAACGAACCATATCTAAGAGAGTTCGATTACGTTCGGACACACCATTACGCTGTGGTGTTCGGCGGTGTCAATCGCCAAAGTATTCGCATTTCTTCAAATGCTCGCCAAACTCGTAACTTAGATATTCACCTCCATGATCAGAACGTAGAAATTTAATCTTCTTGTTATGTTGATTCTCTACCTCACTTTGAAATTCCTTAAACTTCTCGAAAGTTTCGGACTTATGTTTCATGAAATAGATATACCCATATCTACTCAATTCATCCTTGAAGGTAAGAACATAACGATAACCACCGCGCGATGCTACACTCATTGGACCACACACATCGGTATGTATGATTTCCAACAAGTCCGTAGCTCGCTCCATCATACCAGAAAATGGAGTCTTAGTCATTTTACCCATCAGACATGCTTCGCATCTATCAAGTGATTCGAAATCAAGTGATTCAAGAAGTCCATCGGAATGGAGTTTCTTCATACGCTTCACTCCAATGTGACCAAGGCAGCGATTGCCACATATAGGTCTAGTTATCGCTCTATTTCAAACGTTTAGCCTCAATGTTATTAATATGTGTATTTCCACTATCGAGATTCAATAAGAATAGACCATCTATCAAAGGTGCATGTGCATAAAACATATTACTCATATAAATCGAACAACCATTATTCTCGGACTTAAACAAGTAACCGTCTCGCAATAAACAAGATCCCGATATAATGTTCATGCTTAACGCAGGCACCAAATAACAATTATTTAAGTATAAAACTAATCCCGATGGTAGATGAAGGGGTAGCGTCAGCGATCACATCAACCTTTGATCCGCTTCCAACGCGCATCACCTCGTTCTTCGCTAGCTTCCGTTTATTCTGCAAAGACTTTTTGAGTTACAAATATGAGCAACCGAACCAGTATCAAATACCCAGGCACTACTACGAGTACTAGTGAGATACACATCAATAACATGTATATCAGATATACCTTTCTTCTTGATGTTGCCGTTCTTCAAATCCGCCAAGTACTTTGGGCAATTCCGCTTCCAGTGACCTTCTCCCTTGCAGTAAAGCACTCAGATCGGGCTTAGGTCCAGCCTTGGTTTTTCTTCGTCGGTGTGGTAACTTTCTTACCACCCTTCTTGAAGTGTCCCTTCGCTTAGACTTGCCTTTCTTTAATTTGGTGGTCTTATTGACCAACAACACTTGGTGCTCTTTCTTGATCTCCACTTACGCAGATTTCAACATGGCAAAGAGTTACGCAACGTCTTGTTCATGTTTTGCATGTTGTAGTTCATCACAAAGTTCTTGTAACTTGGTGGCAGTGATTGGAGGACACGGTAAATCCCCAAAGCATTGGGAATCACTATACCTAAGCTTTGAAGTTTGTTTTGCGTCTGCACATCTTAAGCGCATGCTCACGTGAGCTACCCTCTTCCATCTTGCAGTTAAAGAACTTTTCAAGCCTCATAGCTTTCAATTGCATGAGTCTCAAAGATCAATTTGAGATCCTCGACAATATCATATGGGTCTGAATTCTCAAACCTTTTCTCAAGCTCGATTCTAAACCATACAAGATAGCACACCAATCGTGGAGTACTGAGTCTTCCGAGTGAGGTAAACATTCTTTACTTCATTGGCGGCATCAGCTGCAGGTGGGTCACCCAGCGGTGCATCCAGCACATAGGTCAAATTACCAGCTGTGAGGACAATCCTCAAATTGTGGAACCAATCCGCGAAGTTGCTTCCATTGTTTTTCAACTTTTCTTTCTCTAGGAACGCATTAAAATTGATGGTAGGGGCTGCCATTGATCTACAACATATTTGCAATACTTTAGACTAAGTTTATGACAAATTGAGTTCAAATTAATAATAAAATTAATCTAGGTGAACTCCCACTCAAAACAATATCCCTCACATTGTTTTAGTGATCACACGAACCAAATCCACCACATCAACACCGATCATCACGAGAGTTGATATAGTTTCAATGGTGAACAATCGACATGTTCATCATATCTACTATATGATTCATGTTTTACCTTTCGGTGATCCGTGTTCCGAGACCATGTCTGTACATGCTAGGCTCGTCAAGATCAAACCTTAGTTTCCGCATGAGCAAATCTGGCTTGCTCACGTTGTATGCACTTGCAGAATCTAACACACCCGATCATCACGTGGTGCTTCGAAACAACAAGCTTTATCAACGGTGCTAACTAAGGGTGAACATTTTATGACTTGAAATTTATGTGCATGAGGGATCATCTTATAATTCTACCGTCGTCTACTAAGCAATACAAGATGCATAAAGGATTAACATCACATGCAATTCAAAATATGTGATATGATATGGCCTTTCTTCTTTGTGCTTCCGATCTCCATCTTCTAGCACGAACATGATCTCCATCATCATCGGCATTGCATCAAGGTCAATGACGCTTCTCCATGGTTGTCGTCCACCGGCTTCAACTATTACAACTACTTTGAATAGACACGCGGGTCTTAACATAAATTAAAGACAACCATATGGCTCCTGCCGGTTGCCAACTTACAATAAGGAACATTGCATACATCAAATATAATCACAATCATGGCCATATCACATCACAGCACACCCCTGCAAAACAAAGTTAGACGTCTCTACTTTCTTTGCATGTTTTACGTGGTTTGGGGCTTTCAATAAGTGTCGTTCTAACTTACGAACATGAACCACAACATTGATACTAGTATTGTTAATCACCCGTTGTAAATTGGATCTTAACTATGTTAGGAGAAACAGGCACCCGTAAAGCCACTTATGCAATACAAGTTGCATGTCAAGCGTGGAGCAAGTCTCATGAACGATGTCATGTAAGGTTAGCTCGGGCCGCTTCATCCCAACATCCCGCAAGATGCAAAGTACACAAGAAGCAATCGACAATAAAAGCATCAACGCCCACAATGACCATTGTGTTCTACTCGTGCAACAGATCTACTTATAGACACGGCTCTGATACCCTTTGTAGGGTTTCGTAGCATGGAAAACAAAAAATTCTACCGCATACAAACAAACAAGCCAAGATCTATCTACTAGATTGTAGCAACGAGTCGATAGAATAACTCACCTCGAAGATTCCAAAGTGTTTAACGAGGCGGATTCGTGGGTGATGTAGTCGTACTCTTTCCGATCTCAAGATCGCGTGACGATCCTTCGGTAGCTGCGTTCGGCAGCGCTCCCGTAATCGGTCACACGTTCGATTTTCGACGAAGACCTTCCTCTCCTTGTTCCAAAGCAGCGGAGGTTGTAGCACTCTCCTCGCGATTCCGGCTGTGGCGTGGTACCGAAGTAGAGGGAGATCTCGCAGGCTTGCCTTAAGCCGGAGCGAGTATGGTGGAGTATGAGAGAGTCCCTCGACAATCTAGGGTTTAGACACCAAGAGGAAGCTTGGCGGCTAGGGTTGCTAGGGCGGCGGCTTGCTAGGTCGGTGGCGGCATGGAGGTGGCGGCGCCGGCTAGGGGTTTGGAGGAGGATCTTGTGTGTACTAGGAGGGAGCCCTGCCCCTCCTTATATAGGTGGAGGGGCCGGCCGGACAAGGGGAGGGAGGGGAGTCCCTCCCCAACTCGTCTTGGGTGGGCGCCGCCGGTTGGAGGAGGGAACTCCTCCCCAACTCGGTTTCCCACTCCTCTTTTCCTCTTTCCAAATTTAGCCGTTTGACTTTTCAAACTAGCTGTTTGACTTTTCAAACTAGGATTTGAATTAATCCTTTATTTGGTTCAGCGATGACACTTAGTACATGATGCAATCAACCAACTTGATATAACACATTCATGTACCCTTCCCTCCGAGTGCGGACATTCCGGAACATTCTAGAACATTCCCGATGAAAACACCGGAACCATTCCCCAACTCCGAAACGGGACTTTCCTTATATGAATCTTATTCTCCGGACCATTCCGGATCTCCTCGTGATATCCCGGATCCCATCCGGGAGTCCGAACAACATTCGGTCTCTTTCTCATCATTCCATAACTACTCAAAACAACGTCGAATCCTTAAGTGTGTCTCCCTACGGTTCGTGAATTATGCAGACATGATCGAGACACTTCTCCGAACAATAACCAATAGAGGAATCTGGAAATTCATATGGCTCCCACATATTTCTACGATTACTTTGCGATCGAATGAACCACTTACATACGATATCAATTTCCCTTTGTCTCACGATAGTTTACTTATCCGAGGTTATGATCGTCGGTATCTCTGCATACCTAGTTCAACCTCGTTACCGATAAGTACTCTTTTCTTGTTCCCGTGATATGTGATCCCTTGTGAGCCAGTCACATGTTTGCAAGCTAATTGGATGACATTTCACCGAGAGGGCCCAGAGTATATCTATCCGTCATATGGATGGACAAATCCCACTCTTGATCCATGTGTTTCAATCAATACTTTTCGAACACTCAATGCCACCTTTATAGCCACCCAGTTACGGTGTGGTGTTTGATGTCATCAAAGCATCCATCCGGTAAAGGTGATATGCATGATCTCATGGTCGAAGGAATTAGATTACTATGTATCAGAAAGCATATAGCAATTGAACTATTAAAATGACTTGATCTTTATGCTACGCTTATCTATAGGAGTATGTCCATCATATCATTCTCCTAACGATATGATCTTGTTGTTAATAACATCTCAATGTTCATGATAGGGAAACCACAATCATCTATTAACCAACAAGCTAGTATTATATAGAGGCTTTACTAGGGACTTCAAATTAAGTTTACAAATCACACAAGTATCAATGTTTCCTTGTTAATACTATTATAGCATGAATGTAAACATTTATCATAAACACAAAGATATAATAATAACTACATTTATTATTGCCTCTAGGGCATATCTCCAACAGGCTTCCCCAAGTACACAATTTATTTTCTCCACGAAGGTGCATCCCTATCCCTCTCTCTTGCAGAGAACTCTCCACATACATACAGCATAAGTCTGCAGAGATCTCACTGCGGAGTTGATCATCCCGGACGGCGAAGCTCTCACGGATTGGATAGTGGTACACGTGAACACCGGTGGAGGGATTGCACTTGCAATCCTCGCACGAGATCTTTTTGCGGGAATCATCAATTTCTTCATTGATGATCATCACCAATTTCTTCCGCTTAAATATTGGTACAATGATCTAGATCAAATATCATTCTTGTAATCTCTATAGATGATCTTGGTGTTCGTGGTAAGGAGAATTTTTTTAGTACCTGAAACACTAACAAGGGATTGCCAACATATCAATGAATATATTTAAAAGGATAGGGATAAGGGTCACCTTTCCACAACCCTTTTATCATTTCAAAATACTGGACAAAATCATCATTGAACCTTATTTCCATGCTACCGCCTTGCACGAATGCCATGATCCATTTGCACAATTTAGGATCAAAATCATTCATGCGCGCCACTTGTAGTTGAAAGGGACACTTTACTTTACCATAGGCCTTCTCAAAACCTGTCTTAAAAAGAACACCGTCCATTTTTTCCTACCAAGCTCATGGATTGTTTCATACAAGACAATTACTCCCTCCAGATTATGTTATCCGGGCATAAAATCAGATTGTGAAGGACTAACCACATTATGAGCAAAGCACGTAATACGATTAGTTGCAACCTTGGTGGATATTTGAAGCTGGCATAGAGAAGGCAAATAAGTCAATATTGCTGAATTTGAACATCGTTTTCCTTTTTGGAGAGTAGAGTAATTGCACCAAATTAAGGTCAAGTTGAACAGGGGGATTCTCCTATTTGTAATTGTGCAAATAATGTCATCAAGCCTGTTTTGATAACTCTGTCTTGATAACTTCCTATTTTTTTATAAAACTTGACAGGAAATCCATTTGGACCTAGTGCTTTTTTGTGCTCCATTTGAGATATGGGCACCCCTAAAAATCGGCTTCTGATATATGCTTCCCGTCGGACTAGTGTCTGGCCATAGGATTGGAAGGACGATGTACGTCGGATTTTCTAAGAGGCCCGTGTCTCATGAAACTTAATGCCCGATTTGCATGCTTTCATGATTATTGCTCCCGTTATTAATACCAATGTATGTTAGTAGAAACTGTTAATTAGCGGGGTATGCAAATTAGCTCCTCCCTAATCTAAATCTCCGGGATTTAGAGAAAACTGAAATCTGTTTTCAAGGAAACCAATAACTTCAACAAAATTTTAGGCATGTAGGTTTGCTTCCCTGGGAATATTTTTTCCTTCCAGTGTTTTTTAATTTTGCTTCGTTTCTAGAAATATTTGCTTCCATTACAACCAATTGTTGCTTCAGTCTAAAGATATTTGCTTTAAACGTATGAAAATATGTTTCAATGGAAATATTGCTTCCATGGTGAATGGATATTGTTGGAAAGGTTCAAACAAAAATGCACCAATTTTGGAAGCACATGGTTAATTTGTGTTGCAAAAGCTAAATTCCTATGCCTATGAAGCTTAGTGCACTAATATTAGAAGCATGTTATAGTGTAAAAAACTTAGTCAACTCAACGTTGGAAGGACGATGTACCGTGAAACCTCTAGGAATTGCTTTTGTATGACTACAAATGCTTCATTATTATAATCACTTTATCTAAACAAAACTTTCTTATTATACTTGCAGAATATTTTATTGCTTCATACATTAACTTGACATATTTCGGATGGCATACATATTTGCTTCCTTTAAATCACAAAATGCTTAGCTTCATACTTCCTCATATTATATGTTACAAGTTTGCTTCATGTTACAAACACTCAATTTATTTCCTTCGGAGCCATTGAGATATCAACCCGAAAGGTTTTAGCCCTTGAACGACAGACGCATCCACGAGTTCCATTGCTTGTTGGTACTCCTCCTCGACCATAGCTGGCACCACCAGGATGAAATTCATTGACGACTTGGTTGAAATCGGAAGGCAAGGGTAGTCCGATCCTATTGATAGCATCCACCTAATGTGCAATAATCAAAACATTGACAAACATAATCATCGGATTTATGGTAATGCAGCACAACGAGGATTATGTAGAAGCAAGAAAATTTAGAAATTAAAATATAACAACATTGCTGCCAACTATGTGAAGATGCAACCTATTAGATCAACAATTATACTACTCCCTTCGACCTATATTAGTTGACTTGGATTTGGCAAGATTCGGATGTATCAAGCACTAAAACATGTCTAGATATATTCGAATCTAGATAAATCCAAGTCAACTAATATGGGTCAGAGAAAGTAATTGGAAAGCATGTTTAAAATAAAATCACGCATGCCATGGTAACATAATATAGCAAAAGTATGTGGAAGCACCCAAAATGTGAAACAAATACATTTTGAGACTAGGGATGGCAATTTTACCCATGGGTACAGGGTACCGGTGGGTAGCGTACCCGTGGGTACCATACCCGCATGAGTATGGTATGGATATACTTTTATATCCATGGATAATACCCATACCCTGCCCGTTAAGTCACAGGTACGAGCACGGGTATGTGGTCGTGCCCGTGGGTATACCCATACCCTGTCCATTTAGACTGACTGTAAAACTTACCTGTAGAGCTTTAACCTATGCGGCCGAGTAGCCTAGGGCCAAGTATGAGATTGCGATTTTAAAACGTTGATAATTGGCATGTACTCGTCTACCTATTATTAAGTAGAAATATTTATTTGTTTATAAAATATGATATTAATTAATGTAAAATTGTGAACAACTTGTTTACTATTGGATCTACCCGTCGGGTACCCAACGGGTACGCGTACCTATCGGGTATGGGCATGGGTAAATATTTATACCCGCGGGTACAGGTATGGATAAAGTTTTCTATCCATTGACTATACGGTTATGGGTATGGTATTGTTCTATCCTGCCCATACCCTGCCCATTGCCATCCTTGTTTGAGACCCATATCAATTGCACTTACCTACAACCAAATCGTGTGGTGGATGAAGGCATGGAGACAGTGGCCAGTGGAAGTAGGCTCTAGCCTGCTGCTAGGCAGCGAGGGAATTGGGAACACGGTGCGGCAGCGGCAGCATCTGGAAACAAGCAGTGGTAGTAGCTAAACGATGAGGAGGGGCGCTTCAAGGACAAGGTTGGCGGTGAGAATGGATCGGGAGGAGCTAGGAGGTGCATGCGGTTGACGGGCGTGGAGACTGTAGACTGCGGTGATGGGGAATGATATGGGTGATGCAGAATTTACAATGCGTAAGGGACGAACGTAGGTTAACGGAATGCAAGAAAACATTAAGGTGCCAACCCTTGGATGGAGTAGAGATGGAGGGTTTCTGAGTGGTCTGACCAAAGCTTTGCCATGGGGCTATGATCTATAGTTTTTACCTTGAGATATATCCTTGAACACCTCCTTCTCATTGAAGTCGGCTGTGATGATTATTGTCCTCAATTAGTGATAATTAATGGACTCATACGGAGTACCTGATCTACTATGTGATGGCGGTCATTTTTTCTTACGAGGAAAAATGCCATTAAAGTCGTCCCAAATCCTACAAATAAGGTACAATCGGCACCACCCTGTAAAATTTCTAAGATGTAATGTGTAGAGGAGTGGGATTTTTTCAATTTATTGCCTTAATGGTTGACATATAATGCACTATGAATCAGAGCACTAAAAATAGAAAACAGTACCCCTACCATAGTACTAGTGTAACTTACATATAGTACTTAGTTCTTCCTCAAAATAAAATACAATATATAGTTCGTTACAGTTTATATACAACTGTAGTATTTAGTACTAAAAGATACGCTGGGTCCTTTTCAGTCTACCCTGGAAAGGACCAAGCAAACATGGAGTGTGTTTTAGCAAAAGCAAATCAATCAATAAAAGAAAATTGACATTCAAAAGGAGATCTGGCCCTGCAAAGGTTCCAGCCATATGCAAAGTACTGTTCAATTATGACAACTCGTCTGCTCGATCTTTTTCTCCTATTTTATCACTGTCCAGTCCCATCACCTTGGCTTTGATCATCATTCGGTGTGATCACTTTGAGCGGCAGATCGATCGCTTGGATTATGTCCAAATAATTTCCTGCTCCGACGCCCCGGAAAAGGTATGGTCGATTGATTCCAATCATTTGGGTCGCATGTTCTCAACGAATCACGAGCTGATGATCGCTCAGATCATGCATGCATGTAGCTAACTTGGTTCAGGACGGAAAAATGAGAAGCTGTTATGATTTTGCCTTTTGGGGCTAGCTAGATTAATGCATGGGGCTGCATGGAAATATGTCAACTTGATTTGAGGGCAATGTAAGAAAGAGTTGCTATGCCACTCTGCCAGTAACAACTACTACGTCCGTTCTAATAAAATATAAGATACCTAAATGAAGCAAAGGTAGTACTCGTATATGTTTATGACCGTATTAATTTATCTTACAAGTTTCAAAATATAAGATGTTTTAGGTTTGTGAAGAGAATGTATCTAGACTATTTTTAGTGTGTAGGTTCACTAAGGTTTAGAGTGAACCTACACGCTAAAATAAGTCTAGATACATTCTGTTTACAAACCTAAAACATCTTATATTTTCAAACGGAGAGAGTAGAAAATAACACATAGATCTAATCATTGGGTTAACTACCCAATTTTATGAAATCAAGGAAACTTATGAAAAAAGAATACGGAGCAGCACTAGTAGTGACTGGCACTCTCAGTTGTGTAGAGTACTTCACTCCTTGATTTCAGGCAAGGGCAAACCAGACCAGCCAAAGAGCCCGGATAGGGGGATAAGCAACCAATGATTGGACCCCTTTTTGCTCATTCTTTTGGAGAAAACAGTGACACACAAGAGAGAGAAAACTAGAAAAAGAGAGAAACAACTATGAACCAAACCCAAAACACTCATGTGTGAAGGCTACGTGTGGGAGCGTGGATCCCACGAGTGAGCACTAGGCCACTAGCAGTCTTTTGTGCCGTGTCGTTTTCCAGTGCTGTTTTTGCTTCTCTAGCGGCCAGCTGGTGGTGATGCTGAGGTGGGTCTTGTGTAAGCATGGCATCATCTTTTTTTTTTGTTCTTTTTTTTATCTATTACAACTGAGGTCAATTCCAATAGTTATTTTGTCGGATGTCTCCCAAGGGACAATGGTTATTTTGCGTGTACTTCACTATACTTCACCTCTTAGTGAAGTCCTCTTATAGGGTGGTGTCTCGCTTTAGATTATTGTATCCATGCATGGAAAACATACCAATAGAACTCGCAAAATTGATATTAATGTTCATGCAAGACATAAAGTTGTAAAACTTGTAAAAATAGCAGGAATAGTGCATACGGTATAGATAACACTATCCGGATGGGCTTCACAAAGAGATGAGTGCAAGTTATAATAACTATGAAATTGTCGTAAGTTATAATGGTACTTTCAAATTGAAGGATCAAACTTAGTTTCCTCCAAAATCTAATGAACTACCTTGGTGGCCTTACTATTTCATTGAAATGATCCAACTTCAATAACTGCATATATGACCTATGATTAGAAAAAGTTATATCCTAGATTAATTTAGTTGGCTAAGTCTTCATCCATTATCTCCTTATATCGATGGCCCCACGAAAAGAAACAAAGGAAAACTTTGGAAAGCATCTCTTATTTAGTAAATCAAGTGATGTGGGAGAGCTTTCTTTCATTGTATTTTATATTCTCGCTTTATATCTTGGATCAGATGAAATGTATGACTGTGCAGACATAGCGATGCACGGTTGTCAACAAAAGATAATTGGTTGACACCGAACAAAGGCTTTGTGGTTGTTTGTACGACAAGTTAGTTGAATAAACTTATCAAACCAACTGAAGAAAGAAGACATCAACATCCAACCAAAAGTAACCATAGGGAAGAAATTACCTTCGGAAAAACAAAATTGATCTTGACCTCACCAACAAATGTCAATTCTATCATGAGAATGCTTGTCACACAAAGCTTTTGTCAATAAATTCTCATGAAAGTTATAGAGACCACTCGTTGATGAATTTAAAAAAAATCAATTGTAATACTAAAAACTAAGTCCATTTGCGGGTTGACTTTATTTGGTGATTTTCTTCATAGTCCGTGCAGGTTTTTTTTGTACATGCGGTTTAATGCTTTGATTGAGATAACTAACGGAGTAAAGGGGAAAAATGGCATGTTCCATGTTACCACGTAGAGTTGCCTACCCAAAACTTAACATGTTACCAAATATATAGTGACGTGAGGCCCGTGCACTTAATCCATTTTACTTTGCTTGGTTGCTTGTTTGTGACATTTATACATGCTTGATGTCACTATTCTTATATTCTAGGAATGTGTTTTTCAGTTATCACTGTACTACCATAGAGCTTTTCCATTTTGTGAAAGGGATCATTACCACAAAAAGGTTGCCATCATATGAATAACATCGCCAGCAGCCCAGCAGTGTTGTGCACGCACTAGTGGAAAAAGGGCTATCCGTTCGCGACCCCTCAGAGCATTTGTCCCGGTTACGCCACCAACCGGGACTAATGCTGGCACGCGTCCCGGTTGGAATGGGCACGAGGCCAGGGGGCATGCGTCCCGGTTGGAGCCACCAACCGGGACTAAAGGTTGGGCCACAGCCACGTGGCGTGTACGCACCTTTAGTCGGTTGCTGGCTCCAACCAAAGACCTCACCCTCTATAAATCTGCGCCCAGCCCCCTCTGCCTCCACTCTGTTTTTTCGAATGGTGGAAGGGTGAGGGGGTGTGCTAGTTTTTTCTCATGCATGCATTGAAGGTGTTTGTTGAAATGTTTGAGTGAATAATCCCGTTGAATTTCTCATAGAACAAAAATATAGAAGGTGTTCGAGACGCACTTGAGCTTTCTCCTCTTTATTTCCCTCGATCGAGGTTAGCAATCTTATCTTTTCTAGGTCATTGATACAATTCATGTGTCGGTGTGAATTGGTTATTTCACTATTTATGATGTCCTGTTTTTTGAAAAACTTACTTATATGATGCAGATGAACGGTCGGGAATGGATGTACGGTGACCGGCGCGTGGCGGGTATATCAAAGCGTGGATAAATTTATCGATGTGGCTACGGCAAACAAAGAGAATGGATTTATACGTTGTCCATGTGTTCAATGTCGGAACAACAAGGAGTACTCTTCCTCGAAAATCATTCGCGACCACCTGATTATGAAAGGTTTCACGCCCAACTATAATTGATGGACCAAGCACGGGGAAAGAGGGGTTATGATGGAAGATGGTGAAGAAGATGATGATGATAACAACTATCATCATATGTTTCCTGAATACACTGCAATGGAAGACAATGGAGAGGAAAGAGGTGAAGAACGGGCATCAGATGAGCCGGCTGATGAACTTGGTAGGGTCATTTCTGATGCAAAGCGAGGTATGAAACGAAAATGAGAAGTTGAAGTTAGAGGGCATGTTAGAAGATCACAAGAAATTGTTGTACCCAAATTGTGAAGATGGCAGCACAAAGCTCGGTACCACCTTTGGAATTGTTGCGATGGAAGGCGAGTGTGGTCTAACGACTCCTCATTTGAAAAGATGCTGAAAATAATGAAGAAGTTTCCAAAACATAACGAACTTCCCGAGAGTACCTCTGAAGCAAAGAAGACTCTGTCCTCTCAGATTAGATGTGCAAAAGATACATGCATGCATTAATGATTGCATCCTCTACATGATAAGGAGTATGAGAATTTAGATAAATGCCGGTATGCAATGCGTTGCGGTATAAGATCGAGACGAGATGACCTGGTGATGTTGAGGAGAGCCCCTCGGAAGAGGGTTCTGCTAAGGTTATGTGGTATGGTCCTATAATACCAAGGTTGAAAGCATGTTCGTAAACAAAGAGCATGCCAGTTGTTGCGATGGCACAAAGAAGACCGTAAGAAAGGCGGGAAGTTGAGACACCCTGGCGATGGGTCACAGTGGAGAAAATCGAGAGAGACTTCCCGGACTTTGCGGTGGCGCAAGGAACTTATGGTTTGGTCTAAATGCGGATGGCATGAATCCTTTTGGGAGCGAGCTGCAGTCCACACACTGGCCCGTGACTCTATGTATCTACAACCTGCCTCCTTGGTTGTGCATGAAGCGTAAGTTCATTATGATGCCGGTGCTCATCCAAGGCCGAAGCAACCGGAACGCGACATTGATGTGTACCTTAGGCCATTAGTTGAAGAACTCTTACGGTTGTGGGGCAAACCAGGTGTATGTGCGTGGGATGAGAACAAGCAGGAGCCATTTGATCTCGAGGGTTGTTATTCGTAACCATCAATGATTGGCCTGCTCTTAGTAACCTTCGGAGACGGACAAACAAGGGATATAAGGCATGCACCCTTTGTTTAGATAAGACCGAAGGTACATATTTGCATAAATGCAAGAAGGTTGTGTACTGGCGAATCGACGATTTCTTCCGACCAATCATCCGTAAGAAAGAAAGGCAAGCATTTCAAAGGTGAGGCAGATCAGGAAGAAGCTGAACTCCTGCTGGTGATGATGTATTTGGTATGGTCAAGGACATAGAAGTAATCTTTGGAAAGGGTCCCGGCGGTCAATCAGTTCGAGCAGCGTCGCTACAGGACACGCACCCATGTGGAAGAAGAAATCTATATTTTGGGAGCTTCCATATTGGAAAGTCCTGCGTGTCCTCTTCAATCGGCGTGATGCGTGTGAAGAATCTGCGTGAACCTGCTAGGATTCCTAGGCGTGTATGGGAAGACAAAAGATACACTGAAGCAGGAGGACCAACAAATTATGAAAGACCCAAAGAACATGCATACACATAACAAAGGCGGATAAAGGCGTCACTTAAGTCGTGCCAACTATGCTCTTACCAAAGCGAGAAGGAAATCTTTTTGAAGTCCTTACGGTATCAAGGTGCGTCGGGCTTCTCATCTAATATAAAGGGATAATAAATATGGCGGAGAAAAAGTTCCAAAACCTGAAGTCTCATGATCACGTGATTATGTGATTGCTTCCGATTGCATTGAGGGGCTTCTACGGAAAATGTTGAGTACCCATTGTGAAGCTGTGTTCATTCCTCAATGCAATATCTCGAAGGTAATCAATCCGGATATTCTGCCAAGGTTCTGAGAAGGATGTGGTACAATGTCTTGTTAGTTTTGAATTGGTGTTCCCACCATCCTTCTTCAATATTATGACGCATCTCCTGGTTGATCTAGTGGAAGAGATTGCCATTCTCGGTCCGGTATTTCTGCACAATATGTTCCCTTTGAGAGGTTCATGGGAGTCTTAAAGAAATATGTTCATAACCGTGCTAGACCGGAAGGAAGCATCTCCAAGGGATATGGAAGAGGAGGTCATTGAGTTTTGTGTTGACTTTATTCGACCTTAAGCCGATTGGTGTTTACATCGGCATGAGGGAAGACTAAGTGGAAAAGGCACTGGGAAAGAAAGCAATGATATGTAGGGATGGGGATTCTTTCACTAAAGCACACATAGTTCTACATAATTCCACCTTGGCAGCTCCAGATATCGAGAAACACAAGAATATTGTGCCAAAAACCCGGGAAGCCTGAATCATGGATTCTGAGATGAACACATGAAGTCTTTCGGTGGTTGGATGCGGACACATCTCTTGAATGACACCACTGTTGGAGATCAGCTATACTTGTTGGCCGCGTCACCATCTTCTACTGTATTGAATTTCCAAGGGTACGAAATAAATGGGAATACATTCTACACGATCGCCCAAGATAAAAAGAGCACCAACCAAAATAGTGGTGTCCGCTTTGATGCAATAGACGAGAATGGACAAAAGGACACATATTATGGTTACATAGAGGAGATATGGGAACTAGACTATGGAGTCTCTTTTAAGGTCCCTTTGTTTAACCGCAAATGGGTCAACTGAATGGGAAGGGTAAAGATAGACCGGTTATGCGGAATGACAACAAGGATCTCAACAATCTTGGTTATAGAGATGAACCATTCGTCCTAGCCAATGATGTGTCTTAGGTTTTCTATGTGAAGGACATGTCCTCCAGACCGAAAAAAAGAAAAAATATGCAAACGAATACATCATATGATGAGCCAAAGCGTCACATAGTTCTTTCAGGGAAAAGAAACATCGTGGGAATCGAGGACAAGACAGACATGTCAGAAGATTATAATAAGTTTGATGAAATTCCGCCCTTTACAGTGAAAACTGACCCAAGCATTCCGTTAAGAAAAGAAGATGCTCCATGGTTACGTCTGAAGCGGTCATAAGGAATGACATATGCCAAGAAGTTCATGCTCATATTATGTAATATCTTTCGCGGTTTGTGGCCTTTAGTCCCGATTTTGTAGTCTTAGTTTTTAATATTAATAATGTAGGGTTTCGTAGCATGGAAAACAAAAAATTTCTACCGCATACAAACAAACAAGCCAAGATCTATCTACTAGATTGTAGCAACGAGTCGATGGAATAACTCACCCTCGAAGATTCCAAAGTGTTTAACGAGAGCGGATTCTCGTGGGTGATGTAGTCGTACTCTTCCCGATCTCAAGATCGCGTAGACGATCCTTCCGGCGCTGCGTCAAGCGCTCCTCAATCGGTCACCGTTCGTACTGACGAAGACCTTCCTCTCCTTGTTCCAGCAGTGGAGGTTGTAGCACTCTCTCGCGATTTCGGCTGACAATGGCGTGGTACCGGAAGTAGAGGGAGATCTCAAAGGCTTCGCCTAAGCCGGAGCAGTATGGTGGAGTATGAGAGAGTCCCTCGGTGTTCTAGGGTTTAGACACCGAGGAAGAGGTGCTAGGGCACGGCTAGGGCTTGGAGGTGCCCAAGTCGGCGCAAGGAGATCCTAGGCGGCGGCTGGCGGCGGCGGCTAGGGTTAGGGTTTCAGGCAAGGAACTTGTGTCTGGGAGGGAGCCCTGCCCCTCTTATATAGGTGGAGGAGGCGCTGGGGAGGAGTCCCTCCCCAACTCGGACAAGGTGGGCGGTGGAGGAGGAACTCCTCCCCCAAGTCGGTTTCAACCTTCCTCCTCTTTTCCTCTTTCCAAATTTAGCCGTTTGACTTTTCAAACTAGCTATTTGACTTTTCAAACTAGGATTTGAATTAATCCTTTATTTGGTACAGCGATGACACTTAGTACATGATGCAATCATACCAACTTGATACAACACATTCATGTACCCTTAACCTCCGGAGTGCCGGACATTCCGGAACATTCTAGAACATTCCCGATGAAAACACCGGAACCATTCCCTAACTCCGAAACGGGACTTTCCTTATATGAATCTTATTCTCCGGACCATTCCGGATCTCCTCGTGATATCCTGGATCCCATCCAGGACTCCGAACAACATTCGGTCTCTTTCTCATCATTCCATAACTACTCAAAACAACGTCGAATCCTTAAGTGTGTCTCCCTACGGTTCGTGAATTATGCGGACATGATCGAGACACTTCTCCGAACAATAACCAATAGAGGAATCTGGAAATTCATATGGCTCCCACATATTTCAATGATTACTTTGTGATCGAATGAACCACTTACATACGATATCAATTTCCCTTTGTCTCACGATATGTTACTTATCCGAGGTTATGATCGTCGGTATCTCTGCATACCTAGTTCAACCTCGTTACTGATAAGTACTTTTCTCGTTCCGTGATATGTGATCCCTTGTGAGCTCACATGCTTGCAAGCTAATTGGATGACATTTCACCGAGAGGGCCCAGAGTATATCTATCCGTCATATGGATGGACAAATCCCACTCTTGATCCATGTGTTTCAACCAATACTTTCCGAACACTCAATGCCACCTTTATAGCCACCCAGTTACGGTGTGTTGTTTGATGTCATCCAAGCATCCATCCGGTAAAGGTGATATGCATGATCTCATGGTCGAAGGAATTAGATTACTATGTATTAGAAAGCATATAGCAATTGAACTATTAAAATGACTTGATCTTTATGCTACGCTTATCTATAGGAGTACGTCCATCATATCATTCTTCTAACGATATGATCTTGTTGTTAATAACATCTCAATGTTCATGATAGGGAAACCACAATCATCTATTAACCAACAAGCTAGTATTATATAGAGGCTTTACTAGGAACTTCAAATTAAGTTTACAAATCACACAAGTATTAATGTTTCCTTGTTAATACTATTATAGTATGAATGTAAACATTTATCATAAACACAAAGATATAATAATAACTACATTTATTATTGCCTCTAGGGCATATCTACAACAGTCTCCCACTTGCACTAGAGTCATCTAATCTAGATTACATGGTAATATACCGAACACCCATGGCAGTTTGGTGCTGGTCATGTTTTGCCCTCGGGAGAGGTTTAGTCAACGGATCCGCCACATTCAGATATGTGTGTACTTTGCAAATCTTTATATCCCCATCTTGGATATGTTCTCGAATAGCGTGAAAACGTAGCTTGATATGCTTCAGCTTCTTGTGTGACCTTGGTTCTTGCGCATTGGCTATGGCGCCCATGTTATCACAGTAGACATTGGGTCCAGTGCACTAGGAACCACACCCAGCTCTGTAATGAACTCTTTCATCCATATCGCTTCTTGTGAAGCCTCCGAAGCAGCCACGTATTCCGATTCAGTTGAAGATCTCGCCACAACGCTTTGCTTTGCACTCCTCCAGCTAACTGCTGCACCATTCAAAATAAATACGTATCCAGATTGTGATTTAGAATCATCCGGATTGGTGTTCCAACTAGCATCGGTGTAACCATTAACAACGAGTTGTTCATCACCTCCATAAGAAAGAATCATATCCTTAGTTCTTCTCAAGTACTTAAGGATGTTTTTGACCGCTGTCCAATGATCCACTCCTGGATCACTTTGATATCTGCTAGTTAAACTAACAGCATATGCAATGTCGGGTCTAGTACATAGCATGGCATACATTAGAGATCCTATGGCTGAGGCATAGGGAGTCTTACTCATCCTTTCTCTATCTTTTGCCGATGTCGGACTTTGAGTTTTACTCAAGGTCGTATTGGGCAACATGGGCAAGAACCCTTTCTTGCTATCTTCCATTTCAAACCTCTTTAGAACTTTGTCCAAATATGTACTCTGTGACAATGATATTTGGCATTTCGATCTATCTCTATAAATCTTTATGCCTAATATGTAAGCTGCTTCGCCAAGATCCTTCATTAAAAACTATTATTCAAATATTCCTTGACACTATTAAGAAGGTCTACATCATTCCCAATCAATAATATGTCATCCACATATAGTATTAAGAATGCTACAGAGCTCCCACTCACTTTCTTGTAAATACAAGCTTCTCCATAAGTTTGTATAAAACCAAAACTTTTGATCACCTTATCAAAACGTTGATTCCAACTTCGGGATGCTTGCTTCAATCCATAGATGGACCGTTGAAGTTTGCATACCTTGTTAGCATCTTTAGGATCGACAAAACCTTTGGGTTGCATCATATACAACTCTTCATCAATGTCTCCATTGAGGAATGCTGTTTTGACATCCATCTGCCATATCTCATAATCATAATATGCAGCGATTGCTAACATAATCCTCACAGACTTTAGCTTTGCTACTGGTGAGAAAGTCTCATCGTAGTCAACTCCTTGAATTTGTCGAAACCCTTTATGACAAGTCGAGCTTTATAGACAGAACATTACCATCAAGATCTGTTTTCTTCTTGAAGATCCATTTGTTCTCGACAGCCTTCCGGCCATCCGGTAAGTCCACCAAAGTCCATACTTGGTTTTCGTACATGGATCCAATCTCGGATTTCATGGTTTCTTGCCATTTATTGGAATCTGGGCTCATCATCACTTCCTCATATGTCTCAGGGTCATCGGTGTTGTCCACCAACATGACACTCATAACGGGATCATACCAATCTGGAGTGGTACAAGTTCTCGTTGACTGCGAGGCTCTGTAGCAACTTCAACCAAGTTTCATGATCATCATCATTAGCTTCCTCTCTTATTGGTGCAGCACCATAGGAACTTCTTCCGTGCTGCGCTACTCGCAATTTTGAGAGAAGGTTCGACAACCTCGAAGTTCTACTTTCCTTCCGATCACTTCTTTCGAGAGAAATTCTTCTAGAAAGGATCCATTCTTAACGAATATTTTGCCTTCGGATCTATGATAGAAGGTATACCCAATAGTTTCCTTCGTATCCTATGAAGACGCATTTTTCGCTTTGGGTTCAAGCTTGTCCGCTGTAACTTCTTTACATAGGCTTCACACCCCAAACTTTAAGGAACGACAATCTAGGTTTCTTCCCAAACCATAATTCATACGGTGTCGTTTCAACGGATTTAGATTGCCCTATTTAAAGTGAATGCGGCTGTTTCTAATGCATAACCCCAAAATGATAGCGGTAAATCAAAGTGACATCATAGAACGAACCATATCTAAGAGAGTTCGATTACGACGTTCGGACACACCATTACGCTGTGGTGTTCCCGGTGGTGTCAACTGCGAAAGTATTCCGCATTTCTTCAAATGCTCGCCAAACTCGTAACTTAGATATTCACCTCCATGATCAGAACATAGAAATTTAATCTTCTTGTTACGTTGATTCTCTACCTCACTTTGAAATTCCTTAAACTTCTCGAAAGTTTCGGACTTATGTTTCATGAAATAGATATACCCATATCTACTCAAGTCATCCGTGAAGGTAAGAACATAACGATAACCACCACGCGATGCTACACTCATTGGACCACACACATCGGTATGTATGATTTCCAACAAGTCCGTAGCTCGCTCCATCATACCAGAAAATGGAGTCTTAGTCATTTTACCCATCAGACATGCTTCGCATCTATCAAGTGATTCGAAATCAAGTGATTCAAGAAGTCCATCGGAATGGAGTTTCTTCATACGCTTCACTCCAATGTGACCAAGGCGACGATTACATATAGGTCGAGTTATCGCTCGATTTCAAACGTTTAGCCTCAATGTTATTAATATGTGTATTTCCACTATCGAGATTCAATAAGAATAGACCATCTATCAAAGGTGCATGTGCATAAAACATATTACTCATATAAATCGAACAACCATTATTCTCGGACTTAAACAAGTAACCGCCTTAATAAACAAGATCCCGATATAATGTTCATGCTTAACGCAGTACCAAATAACAATTATTTAAGTATAAAACTAATCCCTATGGTAGATGAAGGGGTAGAGTGTCGACAACGATCACATCAAACTTTGATTAGTTTCCAACGCGCATCGTCACCTCGTTCCTCGCTAGCTTCCGTTTATTCTGCAGCACCTGTTTCGAGTTACAAATATGAGCAACCCAACCAGTATCAAATACCCAGGCACTACCACGAGTACTAGTGAGATACACATCGATAACATGTATATCAGATATACCTTTCTTCTTGATGTTGCCGTTCTTCAAATCTGCCAAGTACTTTGGGCAATTCCGCTCGATGACCTTCTCCCTTGCAAGAAAAGCACTCGAGATCGGGCTTAGGTCCAGCCTTGGTCTTCTTCGTCGGCGTGGTAACTTTCTTACCACCCTTCTTGAAGTGTCCCTTCTGCTTAGACTTGCCTTTCTTGAATTTGGTGGTCTTATTGACCAACAACACTTGGTGCTCTTTCTTGATCTCCACTTCTGCAGACTTTAACATGGCAAAGAGTTCTGGCAACGTCTTGTTCATGTTTTGCATGTTGTAATTCATCACAAAGTTCTTGTAACTTGGTGGTAGTGATTGGAGGACACGGTAAATCCCCAAAGCATTAGGAATCACAATACCCAAGCTTTGAAGTTTGTTTGCATGCCCAGACATCTTAAGCACATGCTCACGACGAGCCAATGCCCTCTTCCATCTTGCAGTTAAAGAACTTTTCAGAAGCCTCATAGCTTTCAATTGCCGCATGAGTCTCAAAGATCAATTTGAGATCCTCGACAATATCATATGGGTCTGAATTCTCAAACCTTTTCTGAAGCTCCGATTCTAAACCATACAAGATAGCACACTGAACTGTGGAGTACTGAGTTTTCCGAGTGAGGTAAACATTCTTTACTTCATCAGAAGCAGTAGCTGCAGGTGGGTCACCCAGCGGTGCATCCAGCACATAGGTCAAATTACCAGCTGTGAGGACAATCCTCAAATTGCGGAACCAATCCGCAAAGTTGCTTCCATTGTTTTTCAACTTTTCCTTCTCTAGGAACGCATTAAAATTGATGGTAGGGGCTGCCATTGATCTACAACATATTTGCAATAGTTTAGACTAAGTTTATGACAAATTGAGTTCTAATTAATAGTTAAATTAATCTAGGTGAACTCCCACTCAAAACAATATCCCTCACATTGTTTTAGTGATCACATGAACCAAATCCACCACATTAAAACCGATCATCATGAGAGTTGATGTAGCTTCAATGGCGAACAATCGACATGTTCATCATATCTACTATATGATTCATGCTGTACCTTTCGGTGATCCGTGTTCCAAGACCATGTCTGTACATGCTAGGCTCGTCAAGATCAAACCTTAGTTTCTGCATGAGCAAATCTGGCTTGCTCACGTTGTATACACTTGCGGAATCTAACACACCCGATCATCACGTGGTGCTTCGAAACAACAAGCTTTAGCAACGGTGCTAACTAAGGGTGAACACTTTATGACTTGAAATTCATGTGCACGAGGGATCATCTTATAATGCTACCGTTGTCTACTAAGCAATACAAGATGCATAAAGGATTAACATCACATGCAATTCATAATATGTGATATGATATGGCCTTTCTTCTTTGTGCTTCCGATCTCCATCTTCTAGCACGAACATGATCTCCATCATCACCGGCATTGCATCAAGGTCAATGACGCTTCTCCATGGTTGTCGTCCACCGGCTTCAACTATTACAACTACTTTGAATAGACACGCGGGTCTTAACATAAATTAAAGACAACCATATGGCTCCTGCCGGTTGCCAACTTACAATAAGGAACATTGCATACATCAAATATAATCACAATCATGGCCATATCACATCACAACACACCCCTGCAAAACAAAGTTAGACGACTCTACTTTCTTTGTATGTTTTACGTGGTTTGGGGCTTTCAATAAGTGTTGTTCTAACTTACGAACAAGAACCACAACATTGATACTAGTATTGTTAATCACCCGTTGTAAATTGGATCTTAACTATGCTAGGAGAAACAGGCACCCACAAAGCCACTTATGCAATACAAGTTGCATGTCAAGCGTGGAGCAAGTCTCATGAACGATGTCATGTAAGGTTAGCCCGGGCCGCTTCATCCCAACATCCCGCAAGATGCAAAGTACACAAGAAGCAATCGACAATAAAAGCATCAACTCCCACAATGACCATTGTGTTCTACTCGTGTGAGATCTACATATAGAGGCGGCTCGATACCCTTTGTAGGGTTTCGTAGCATGGAAAACAAAAAAATTCTACCGCATACAAACAAACAAGCCAAGATCTATCTACTAGATTGTAGCAACGAGTCGATGGAATAACTCACCCTCGAAGATTCCAAAGTGTTTAACAAGAGCGGATTCTCATGGGTTATGTAGTCGTACTCTTCCCGATCTCAAGATCACGTAGATGATCCTTCCGGCGCTGTTCCTTGAGCGCTCCTTGATCGGTCACCGTTCGGTTTTCGACGAAGACCTTCCTCTCCTTGTTCAGCAGGCAGCGGAGGTTGTAGCACTCTCCTCGCGATTCGGCAACCTGGCGTGGTAATGCGGAGTAGAGGGAGATCTCATGAGGCTTCGCCTTAAGCCGGGCAGTATGGTGGAGTATGAGAGAGTCCCTCGGTGTTCTAGGGTTTAGACACGCCGAGGAAGAGGTGCTAGGGCCGGCTAGGGCTTGGAGGTGCCCAAGTCGGTGAGGAGATCCTAGGCAGTGGCGGCTTGGAGGGCGGCGGCGGCTAGGGTTTGGGTTTTCGGGGCAAGGAACTTGTGTCTAGGAGGGGAGCCCTGCCCCTCCTCTTATAGGTGGAGGGAGGCGCGCCTAGGGAGGGGAGTCCCTCCCCAACTCGGACCCAAGGTGGGACGGCGGTGGGAGGAGGAACTCCTCCCCCAAGTCGGTTTCAACCTTCCTCCTCTTTTCCTCTTTCCAAATTTAGCCGTTTGACTTTTCAAACTAGCTATTTGACTTTTCAAACTAGGATTTGAATTAATCCTTTATTTGGTACAGCGATGACACTTAGTACATGATGCAATCATACCAACTTGATACAACACATTCATGTACCCTTCCCTCCGGTCTTGGGACATTCCGGAACATTCTAGAACATTCCCGATGAAAACACCGGAACCATTCCCCAACTCCGAAACGGGACTTTCCTTATATGAATCTTATTCTCCGGACCATTCCGGATCTCCTCGTGATATCCCGGATCCCATCCGGGACTCCGAACAACATTCGGTCTCTTTATCATTATTCCATAACTACTCAAAACAACGTCGAATCCTTAAGTGTGTCTCCCTACGGTTCGTGAATTATGCGGACATGATCGAGACACTTCTCTGAACAATAACCAATAGAGGAATCTGGAAATTCATATGGCTCCCACATATTTCAACGATTACTTTGCGATCGAATGAACCACTTACATACGATATCAATTTCCCTTTGTCTCACGATATGTTACTTATCCGAGGTTATGATCGTCGGTATCTCTGCATACCTAGTTCAACCTGTTCTTGATAAGTACTCTTTTCTCGTTCCGTGATATGTGATCCCTTGTGAGCCAGTCACATGCTTGCAAGCTAATTGGATGACATTTCACCGAGAGGGCCCAGAGTATATCTATCCGTCATATAGATGGACAAATCCCACTCTTGATCCATGTGTTTCAACCAATACTTTCCGAACACTCAATGCCACCTTTATAGCCACCCAGTTATGGTGTGGTGTTTGATGTCATCAAAGCATCCATCCGGTAAAGGTGATATGCATGATCTCATGGTCGAAGGAATTAGATTACTATGTATCAGAAAGCATATAGCAATTGAACTATTAAAATGACTTGATCTTTATGCTACGCTTATCTATAGGAGTATGTCCATCATATCATTCTCCTAACGATATGATCTTGTTGTTAATAACATCTCAATGTTCATGATAGGGAAACCACAATCATCTATTAACCAACAAGCTAGTATTATATAGAGGCTTTACTAGGGACTTCAAATTAAGTTTACAAATCACACAAGTATTAATGTTTCCTTGTTAATACTATTATAGTATGAATGTAAACATTTATCATAAATACAAAGATATAATAATAACTACATTTATTATTGCCTCTAGGGCATATCTCCAACAAATAAATGTCTTGAGTGTTAGTCCCGTTTTGTGGCTGGACCGGGAGTGCCTCTATGACCAGTTTCTTGGAGATGTCGGAGGGATCGATCCGCGGCATCTCCACAGAAACTGGTCGTAGTGTGTCTCTGCTCTAAAACCATCTTGCAGCTTGTAACTTCTCTAACTAGATCAATACTTTTGAGCTAACTAATTTCACATATTAGGAGGGCCTCTATGACCGATTTCTCGGAGATGCGGAGGCTGGGATCGTGCATCTCCCCGAACTGGCCCAGTGTAGTGGTGTCCCTGCTCTCGAAAACCATCTTGCATCTTGTAACTTCTCTAACTAGATCAATACGCCTCGAAGCTAACTAATTTCACATATTAGGGAGTGCCTCTATGACCAGTTTCTCGGAGATGCCGGAGGACTGGGATCCGTCGGCATCTCCCTGAAACTGGCCGTAGTGGTGTCCCTGCTCTCTAAAACCATCTTGGAGATGCCTCAAACTGGCTGGAGGACTGGACTCAGAAGGATGCCTATTTATAGTATAAGCAGCTCGGCATAATGTCGACACTCACGACATAATGTCGACACTCACGACATAATGTCGACACTCACCCCTATTATTAGTGCTGACTCATCTTTAGTCCCGGTTGGTGTCTCCAACCGGGACTAAAGGTTCATCTTTAGTCCCGGTTGGTGACACCATCCGGGATAAGGTACAAGCCGCACGACATAATGTCGACACTCACCCCTATTATTAGTGTTGCCTGGCCCACTCTGCCGCAATCCCTTCAGTCGCGGTTGGTTTCTCCAACCGGGACTAAAGATGAACCCTCTCTTTATATAGGCATTTCCCTCTATTTATTAGGTAACACTCAAGACATTTATTAATATTAAAAACCGGGACAAACCGGGACTAGCTAACACTCAGGACTAAAGCCGCCCCCTTTAGTCATAATCATGCCTAGTCCTATAGTACGCAGCTTCAGGGTCTTCATCGTCGTCGTCATCATCATCGTCACCTGCCACTCCGGGGATCCTCAGCCCATCCATGGCATATACCAGGGGCCATTCCAGCCTCGGATTCACGGCGGGCGGAGAGGGTCTCTGAAGACGGCGATGCCGCTACCGCCGGGATGTGGGCACATGGCGGGTGGACTCGTGGGCACCGTGGCGAGATGGTCTCCCGGCGATGTAGCGCATCACTCCGATGATAGTAATGGTTCGCCCACCACGATGTGGCGGCCGTTGTGGTTCACGGTGGCGGGCCATCACCTCGTACTGGCGAGCTCCCTTTCCCGCCTATTAGCGAAGAAGGCATTCAGTGTCGTGGTTGCCGGGATCCCACTGGGATCCATCCGCTGCTCGGCGTGAGCTCGTGGTAGAAGTGGTTTGTGATGGCCGCTGGCGTCGAGAACCTTGAGGGACAGGAGGGCGGGAACCCCTCGGCTCGACATCCGGCCGGCGGGCGGCGGTAGCCCGGCGAGGGTAGTTGGGCGCCTGGCGCCTCGGTCTCCTCGAGGTTAGAATGGCCCAAGATGGCGCCCATTGTTCTAAGAGAGGAAGGTGTGGATGTGTGGATAGCCATGACACGATCACCCTAAATATAGAGGGAAAGGGCGGGAAAACTTGGCGTGAAGCTTTGGGAAATGGCTGGAAATATCTTTAGTCCCGGTTAGTGACTACATCCGGGACTAAAAGCTCTAGTAGAAAGGAAAGGGTGGGAAAACTTGGCGGCAAGAGGTGGGAAATGGCGGAAAATATTTTTAGTCCCGGTTTGTGACTACATCCGGGACTAAATGTCTGCCGAACAATGATCTATCGCCCGGTTTGTACTACAGGTACATGATCTATCGCCCGTGATTTTTTGAAAAAATCATTTTTAGACTCGCAATATGTGGTTTCTTCAGAGATCCAATGCAAGTTCTAACGATGCTCGCCCCTATCTTCATGCACACCGGTTCGACCATAGTTAGAAATTCAGATAATTCAAAACGGGCATAATAAATTCAAAAAAATCCGAACAATGAAAATCCTTCGGGTGGTGTCATATTTTGTTACATAGTTGAAAGGAAAAATACCAGACTTGGTATATTGATCATGTTTCGAAAAAACCTTCACAAAATGACCTATCATGTTCGAGGTTTCATGGCTTTCGGTCCAAATGACCGATGTTATGTGCTGAATCACGGCATAGTTTGTGATGTTGTGCCCATATTATGCATGTGTGTGTACATTGGTATGGAGAACAATGTTGCAGGAGGAAGTTTTCCTTTTGCATACGGAAAAGCCCTTTTCCATTTTCCGAGCGCAAAAAACGGGTCGTTTTGTAAAGTAACCACCAAAATGCCGTTTCAGAATGCTACCGTCCCATTTTCCTAAAATACTAGACCACCTTACATGGACTATCTCCCAACCGGTACATCTCAAACCTTTTCATCCATCCCGGGTAAAAAGGACAAATGTCTGCCGAATCGGTAGGAAGTGGGTCCGGTTTGTACTGTAGGTACATGATCTATCGCCCCTGATTTTTTGAAAAAATCATTTTTAGACTCGCAATATGTGGTTTATTCAGAGATCCAATGCAAGTTCTACGATGCTCGCCCCCTATCATCATGCATACCGGTTCGACCATAGTTAGAAATTCAGATAATTCAAAACAGGCATAATAAATTCAAAAAAAATCCGAACAATGAAAATCCTTCGTGTGGTGTCATATTTTGTTACATAGTTGAAAGGAAAAATACCAGACTTGGTATATTGATCATGTTTCGAAAAAACCTTCACAAAATGACCTATCATGTTCGAGGTTTCATGGCTTTCGGTCCAAATAACCGATGTTATGTGCTGAATCACGGCATAGTTTGTGATGTTGTGCTCATATTATGCATGTGTGTGGACATTGGTATGGAGAACAATGTTGCAGGAGGAAGTTTTCCTTTTTGTCGCACGGAAAAGCCCTTTTCCATTTTTCGGCCGAAAAGGGTCGATTTTAATGAAGTAACCACCAAAATGCCGTTTGAATGCTACCTCCATTTTCCTAAAATACTAGACCACCTTACATGGACTATCTCCCAACGGTACATCTCAAACCTTTTTGTCCATCCGGGTAAAAGGACAAATGTCTGCCGAATCGGTAGGAAGTGGGTCCGGTTTGTACTACAGGTACATGATCTATCGCCCGTGATTTTTTGAAAAAATCATTTTTAGACTCGCAATATGTGGTTTCTTCAGAGATCCAATGCAATCTCTAACGATGCTCGCTCCCTATCTTCATGCACACCGGTTCGACCATAGTTAGAAATTCAGATAATTCAAAACGGGCATAATAAATTCAAAAAAAATCCGAACAATGAAAATCCTTCGCGTGGTGTCATATTTTGTTACATAGTTGAAAGGAAAAATACCAGACTTGGTATATTGATCATGTTTCAAAAAACCTTCACAAAATGACCTATCATGTTCGAGGTTTCATGGCTTTCGGTCCAAATGACCGATGTTATGTGCTGAATCACGGCATAGTTTGTGATGTTGTGCCCATATTATGCATGTGTGTGGACATTGGTATGCAGAACAATGTTGCAGGAGGAAGTTTTCCTTTTTGTCGCACGGAAAAGCCCTTTTCCATTTTCCGAGCGCAAAAAAGGGTCGTTTTGTGAAGTAACCACCAAAATGCCGTTTCAGAATGCTACCGTCCCATTTTCCTAAAATACTAGACCACCTTATATGGACTATCTCCCAACCGGTACATCTCAAACCTTTTCGTCCATCCCGGGTAAAAAGGACAAATGTCTGCCGAATCGGCAGGAAGTGGGTCCGGTTTATACTACAGGTACATGATCTATCGCCCATGATTTTTTGAAAAAATCATTTTTAGACTCGCAATATATGGTTTCTTCAGAGATCCAATGCAAGTTCTAACGATGCTCGCCCCCTATCTTCATGCACACCACTTCGACCATAGTTAGAAATTCAGATAATTCAAAACGGGCATAATAAATTCAAAAAAAATCCGAACAATGAAAATCCTTCGCGTGGTGTCATATTTTGTTACATAGTTGAAAGGAAAAATACCATACTTGGTATATTGATCATGTTTCGAAAAACCTTCACAAAATGACCTATCATGTTCGAGGTTTCATGGCTTTCGGTCCAAATGACCGATGTTATGTGCTGAATCACGGTATAGTTTCTGATATTGTGCCCATATTATGCATGTGTATGGACATTGGTATGGAGAACAATGTTGCAGGAGGAAGTTTTCCTTTTTGTCGCACGGAAAAACCCTTTTCCATTTTCCGAGCGCAAAAAACGGGTCGTTTTGTGAAGTAACCACCAAAATGCGGTTTCAGAATGCTACCTTCCCATTTTCCTAAAATACTAGACCACCTTACATGGACTATCTCCCAACCGGTACATCTCAAACGTTTTCGTCCATCCCGGGTAAAAAGGACAAATGTCTGCCGAATCGGTAGGAAGTGGGTCCGGTTTATACTACAGGTACATGATCTATCGCCCGTGATTTTTTGAAAAAATCATTTTTAGACTCGCAATATGTGGTTACATTTTTCTAAATTCCAAATTAATATTTAAAAAATATAAGTTAATTCATTTTTAATTTTAAATGGTTACATTAATTATTTTTTAAAAAATAGAAAATGGTTTTGGATTATTTATTCAAATCCATACACTTTTTATGTTTAAAGTTTTTCTAAATTCCAAATTAATATTTAAAAAATATAAGTTAATTCATTTTTAATTTTAAATGGTTACATTAATTATTTTTAAAAAATAGAAAATGGTTTTGAATTATTTATTCAAATCCAAACACTTTTTATGTTTAAAGTTTTTCTAAATTCCAAATTAATATTTAAAAAATATAAGTTAATTCATTTTTAATTTTAAATGGTTACATTAATTATTTTTTAAAAAATAGAAAATGGTTTTGGATTATTTATTCAAATCCATACACTTTTTATGTTTAAGTTTTTCTAAATTCCAAATTAATATTTAAAAAATATAAGTTAATTCATTTATAATTTTAAATGGTTACATTAATTATTTTTTAAAAATAGAAAATGATTTTGGATTATTTATTTTTAAGTTAATTCATTTTTAGTTTTGGACTAAAGACCCCCTGCGCGCGCGCCCCTTCGGCTGCTGAAAATTGGAGTATACGTCCCGGTTGGTGGCTCCAATCGGGATGTATGCCCTTTTAGTCCCGGTTGGAGCCACCAACCGACGATATCTCTCCCTTTATAACTTCTCTTCTTCTTCTCTCTTCTCTTCTGCCTTCTCTGTTTCATCCACGACGCCTTGCTTGATCTTGCCTCTCGCCGCCACTGCGCCGGCGTCTCTTCCCACGCCATCGCTTGCCGCCCTTCCCCATGTGCGCGTCAGTCGCCCGCCTCTGTCCTCCCCCCTCCTCGTCTTTGCTGGTGGTGGCAAGGCCGGCGAAGACGGAGGAGGACGAGCCTCAATCTTCTGTCGAGGAGGAGGTGGCTGTCAGCCAGCGGCAGCCGGTGAAGACGGAGGAGGACGACGCCTTCCACCGAAGCGGCAGGGGCTCGTCGGGGAGAGGGGTGGCGCCATGGGGAGCGCGAGATGAGGGGGCGCCCGCCGGTGCACCGGCCACCACGGGCAGAGACCGCCGGCGGCAGTGGCGTAGCCACATAGAGAGCTATGTGGTCACTTGACCACACAGGTTTTTGGCAAATCCTTTATTGACAAGTATAAATTCAGCAAAAAATAATAAAAAAACTAGTAGAAATACATGTATTTGACATCACATAGTTGAAATGACAACACAAACCTGGAACTCTGGCTCCGCCACTGGCCGGCGGAAAGATTCACCACGGGTAGAGGGTGATTGGTGTAGTTTGGAAGAGTAGGGTCCTCTCAATCGCCTCAAGTATCTTGGTTTACATGGACTGGAGAATCGTCTTATATTTTAGTATGTTTGTATAGAAAACTGATTGAAATTTTAGCACCAGTATGCATAGGAGTAGTTGGTTAGGACAAATATTTACAACCCAATTGATCGCAAGATCAAGTGCTAGTCTTGCACCATTTATTGTTATTTTTTTCTTCATTTTTTACTATGAATACCCATTGTGAAATTCCTGAGCCCGCCACTGCCTCCGGCGACCGCATGCACTACCGTCTGGGATCCGGCAACTGGCGTCGTCGACCACACCATGAGCGACAACAATAATGAACATGGTGCTCATGTGATGAAGTTTATGTGATATTATTCACTTTGTTTGCACTAGCCATTGCTAGATTTATAGATCTACTAGATGTGTGTGTTTGGCTGTATGTGTTTAGATATGCTATTGTTTGCTTATGTAATGTTGATTTCTGTAATTAATCTATGCCGAAATGGCTTTAAAATATTCCAAAAGTGGTCGAGCAGCAGGTACACCGTCGCGTCCGACATCCCTTGATCTCCTTCCGATTGACGCCTGTCATTGCCGCCGCGACCTCGCTAGGTTTAGGGTTTAGGGTTTCTCTTCATTTTTATTATTGTGTATGTATATATTAGGGTTTCTCTGAATTAGGGTTTTTATCTCTCAACACCGTACCTAACTTTCTCCTTTAGCCGCTTTGACTTATTCGTTTTTCCACCTATGCAGAAAATATGGACCCACACGTCAGAGACGAAGAAAAGGAAGAGTTGATCCAAGGTGTGATTCGTGGGGAAGATAATTTAGACGTATCAACGTTTCTGAACAACTCCGGTGAGGGTGATCCTCTTTTTACCGGAATAGACAACTTGTTTGAGGTTGAAGGTGTTGCCTTCCACGAGGGAGAAGGCGATGCCTTGTGTAATCGAGAAGACGACCGCTCCGGCGAGGTGCATGTAATATAAATCAATTCATTAATTAATCATCTATCTATATAGAAATAGTAACGATCTTTCTTCTTTTAGCCCTCCGGTCGAAGGAATCTCTTGAAAAGAGCGCACAAGGCCCAACCAAAAAGTTGCAAGACCATGAGAGGTTCAGATCGAAGATGTCGCCGATGACAAGCAAACCGACGACTCGAAGTTATGTCGCAACCAAATTTGTGGCACAATGCGATGTCGTTAGGGACTTAATCCCGATCACCATTAGAAATTGGAATAGGCCTGCTAATGCGGATGAAGAGGGAACATGTTTATTTGTCCCTAACCACACCAAAGATTTACTTTGGAAGAGGCTCATGGTTATTTTCAAACTACCGAAGATAGAGCTGGATCCAAATGCGGAGGATCCAGTTGAGGACGCCTTACAACATGGGAGAGCCATGGAGGCTAAGGTCAGGGAGTGGGCTTTGAAGAAGATGGCCCAGTGTTTCACCAACTGGAAGAAAAGATTGCACCTTGACTATGTCGTGAAAAACAAGGCTCCCGATTTCAAGAATATTCAGTTTGAGAAGATAAAACCATTCTGGGCTGAGTTTGTGGAATACAAGAAATCAGAAAAAGCTAAGAAAATGTCTGAAACGAATAAGCTGAATGCTGCTAACAAGAAGTATCACCATACTATGGGGCAAGGTGGCTACAGGGCTGGCATTCCTAAGTGGGAGAAGCTTGAGAATGAACTGCGTGCTAAAAGATCACCCCGAGGATGCGATTGGGTAGAACGTGCAAGGAATTGGTTTTACGGGCATGGGGCACGTTGGACTCGGAAGGGAGGTGTATATATAACATACGACATAAAGAAGACCCCTTGCCAATCGAGAGGATCAGAAAAGCAGTAAAGGCTGTTATAGATGGGGACTTCATTCCTGATAGAGAGAATGATGAGCTCACACTCGCCCTTGGAAATAAGGAACATGATGGACGAACACGAGGCACAAGAGGCTCCCAACCATGGAGGACTGGGTTTCCCAAAGAGAGGAAGAAATATCCTGATAGAAGCCGTCAGAGGAGAAAGGACAGGGTGGAAGTTGAAGCAAATAGTCAGAAAGAGCGAATGCGTTTAACTGAAGATCGATTAAAGCAACAACAAGATGAAATTAATGCACTTAAAGAGCAAAGTACTACCGACCCATCTCAGCAGCACACTGCATTCGATGCTACCGGCCTATCGAATAATCGAAAAAGCAGTGTGGCTTCCACCAAGGTCCCGGGTGATGACAATGGCGATGACGATGATGCCGCAAGCGATGGCTCCTGTTGGCTACCCAGTGGATGATATCACAGAGATGACACACTGCGAGCTACATGTCAAAGTTGTGAACATATCAATGAAGGTGGCGGTCGGCTATGCCTTACCAATTGGACCCACACCAACTTACCACTGTCGTCCGGTTCCAGAGGGCTACGCTGTTGTCGGCGTGGATGAAATCATGCCCACCTTTGAAGTTTTGGATCTTCACTACCCTGCAGGTGAAGGGGATGTGACTGTGCTGGGAGACGCAAAAATCGTCACCATTCTATGGCCGAAGGAATGTATCGTGCTTCGAAATCACACGCCAAGGCCATCTTCGCCGCCGCCTCACTCTTCTCCGGTGAGGTCAATTAAATGCGCCGCTCGCCTCTTAATCGCCTCACCGGCTCGTCGCCTCACCAATCTCCGGCGCAGCCATCGCCGTGGGAGCCATCACCCGGCGCCTAAGGGTCAAAAGCGTAAGCGTGCCATCGTGGTAGCGATGGCGAAACATAAACAAGAGCCTCTTCCAAAAGTACCAAAGGTTCCTCCCAAGAGAGCTTATGGTATCTTGAAGAGAGGCTATGGCGATCGTTGATGCGGAAACAACAGCGTTTTTTGCTAAGCTGAGGCGGCCGAAAGAGCCAGAGTTCCCCAGCACCAAAGAAGAAAAGGCCAAAGTGTTGAAAATGCTAAAGAATCTTCATCAACCCGAGCCAAAGCTGTCATCAGACTATGAGCGTTCTATTCTCAAGTCACATGCGGCACGAAAAGGCTCGAAGAGCAGTACTGATGCAAGCGAGAAATCTGTTGCCCAGCTCGGAGAACAAGCAAAACAGACTTGCGCCCCTCTCAAGGTGATTTCTCAAACCAATGTGGGGTCGAGCAAATATGGAGCCGAAGAGCAGTATGATCCGGTAGTTACTGTCTGGAGAAGTTGTCGCTGCTCAAGGTATGAGTATTGCCCAAGACTTATCCTAGTTAGAGTTCTTCCCGTGAGTGAAGTAGCATCTGAATACCGATCTGACAAACCTCGTCAAACTGAGGAGATAAACAATCTTCCAACAAAAATGCGAAGATTGCATAACTGGTACATGCATGCCACAAGGGCGGGGCTAACTGGATAGTCTTTGAGGGTTACAAAAAGCATCATGGGAAAGAAAAGGATGACATGATATCCATTGAATTTGATGAACTATTTCAATTATTCAATCAAGACGCCTTGGACAAATCGATCATCAGTGCCTATTGTCTGTAAGTACTAATTCTGTAATTAATTTAGTCTCCATCTATATTATTTTGTTTATTGCATGTATATAATCATACTGTAATATGCAGAATGAAGATTCTCGAATGCAGCAGAGGACAAATCTATGACATTGGCTTCATTGACCCATATTGGGTTCATGAAGCTAATCTCAAAATAAGCCCCCAGGATACGGAGGATAATATAGTACATGCGTTAAGGTTTCAAGAAACCAAAAGGGAAATACTATTTCCTTACAACTTCGAGTGAGTGTTATTGTCTTGTATACACTGTCTATTTTGCTTACTCGATGTTAAGTATATAATTGGTTAGTTATGCATTTGCAGCTTCCACTATATTCTGTTAATCATTCAACTTGACAAAGGGCGTGTACTAGTCATGGACTCGAAACATAAACCCCTTGAGACGTGGAAGGACATGCAGATACTTCTCCAGCGGTAATTCTAATCATTACGACACTATATCGGCAACGTTCAGAATTTTATGATATCAAGTACTTAATAACTTATTTTATTCGTTTTCTCGCCGGGCGCTTGGAAACGGTTCACCAACAAGGCTAGGGGTGTTTGGAAAGAGGAGCTTACATTTCAACCACTAGATGTAAGCACCACTAGCTATATCCGCGCATCTCTTTGATTCTAGTTTTGATACAGTTATTATCATGCTTGATTATTATTTTGATTGAACTCTGTTCTCGTAAAGTTCCTGACGCAGGGACCAGGTAACAATCTATGTGGATACTATGTATGCGAGTTCATCCGGCAGACGTGCGATGAGAAGGGCAGAAATTTAGAGCAACTCCACGTACGTAAACAATTTTTATGGTTTTTAATTACAATCAAATTGTGTTTAGTTTCATTCATATAGGCTGACTCCTTTTTTAAATCAGATCGAACGTCTACGGGACGGTCTTCTGCCAAAGGATCGCGTACGAGCAATTCAGGAGGAATTGGCGGGATTCTTGGATGCGTAAGTCCTAGACCCAAAAGGGAATACTACTCTCTGTGTATAGACAATAGGAATTGTAAAAATAGCAACTTTGAAGAAATTGGCCGGTAGCATCGAATAACAACTTTTGTATGTAGTGCATGAACTCGATCCGTGTATTGAATATAATATTGTCATCATGATGTAATATAAGGTTACTTTATTGATAAGTGCAAATCACTAAATAAACAATAAAACAACCTAAATGAATTCTCTGCCGCGGCACAAAAAGTGGCGAAAATGCTGCCGCGGCAACAAAATGTGCCAAAATGAATTCTCTGCCGCGGCAGAGAAATGGGCCAAATCTCTGCCGCGGCACAAGGTTATTAGTCCCGGTTCGTGTTACGAACCGGGACTAATGCTCCACCCCCCTCGCCCTCTGCCGCTGCCACGTGTGCACCCTTTAGTCCCGGTTGGTGGGGCAACCGGGACTAAAGGTTAGAGCTTTAGTCCCGATTGCCCCGTCCCGGTTGGGCAACCGGGACTAAAGCCCCGTACCAACCGGGACCAATAGCCCCGTTTCCACCAGTGACGCTTTCTTTAGAGATGTATATGCATGGCAGGTTAACTTGAACTATTGCATAAACTTGCAGCATGTCATCAAAATCCATCCGGCTAAAACTCAACGCGCATGCATGTGATGCTCTGGCCACCAATGCCATCATAAGAAACCCATCTGAAGTATTTGTTTCACACAGGAAAAAACCATGTAATCAGTTTCAAACAAAACCATGCAGGTTCTTATGTAACTTCAATTCCGTGGCATTTACATCTCCAAGCAGAATGGTCCCACTCATCCTCGGTGGGCAGAATGGACGAAAATAACATAAAAAAATAACAATTTCACGAAATGAACTCTGGCCAAAAGAAATTCACGGAACTAACCCTTTTTGCAATGCCATACAACGTGGCGCCTCACCCTGAAGGGCGGCGCCGTTACGCCTGGCGACGCGCACCTGCCAGCGTGGCGCCTCGCGGGCCCCGGTCCCGCTAGTGCGGCACCTTATAGCATGGCGCCGCACTGTGTAGTGCAGCGTCGTTGCGCCTAGCGCCGCACTTTAGGTCTTATACCCACGTGACGCCATCCCTCCCTAGACCCAGCCCATTCTTTCTCACCCACACACATGAGCTGCAGCGGCGGTGGCGGCGGCGGCTCTTCTCCCCCCTCCACCTTCTCCCTCCTAGTGTCCAAATCGGAAGCCTCTCTCCGTGGAGTTCGATCCCCCAAGTGCCTTGAGGTATTCTTCCCCTTCATCTTTGATTTGACCCATTAATTTCTTGTTTTGGTCCATATCTTGCAAACCCTAGTTTGTTTTGTAAGATGTATGGTAGAATGTTGTTGTATTGGCATATGGGTTGGTATTGTGTTAATGTTAGCATGGGTATCTATTGAGTGTGTTGACCATGGTATTATTGTTGTGATTATGTTAGGCATGGCAAGAATTGTTCATGTTCACCATGTAGACAAGGATGCTTTTTTGAGAGGTAACATAGAACCGGACCCGGACGAGCTCGATTTGGTGTTTGAGCGTACTCCAACATATGCCGAGGTCTTGGAGCAATTTAGGATTGAATTGAAATGGATGGACCCAAAGGATGATATTGAGTTGGAGGGAAGACATAATGTTGGCTTGGGAATGCATGTCCGTTGGAAGACCATGCGTATCTTCTCCGAGGCCCGTTGGCTTGCATACAAGGAGGTGGTGGCCGAATCACTAGACAAGGATCTTGAGCTATTTGCCACCAAGAAAGTTGGTAGTTCATTGTCTTTGGACTTAAACCGTATGGCATCCCCATTGCGTACTATGAGTCCTCCACCCGTAGACCAAGAGCTAAGGCGTGAACCTCCCTTGACCCAAACAATGATCCCGATTTCAAGACACCAAGATGATGATTGTGGGGGTGAAGATGAAGATGACAATGATGATGTTGAACTCCACGACAATAATATTGGAGATTTAGAGAAATATATCACACAAGATGACATGGACCATGACCTCCCGTATTCTCGAGGCTATGCATCGGACTCGGATGATGATGGTCCCGAAGAAGAAGTTGACGAGGAGGGGTTCACGGCTAGAGAGGCCGAAATCCACCATACCGTATTGGGTCGGGACCATCGGGTGCCTTTGTTTCGTGATCTCGGTCTCGCGGATGAAGCCACGGTTGATGGTGGCAAAGGCATTATGCTCGGACCAAGGACAAGTTCTTACCGGGATGGCAATGAAGTGAATAGTGGCTTTTGCAAAGGATCAAGGTTTAGGACCTTGTTGGAATTTAAGCAATGGATAAAGGACTTCTCGGTGAAGCATCATCGTCCTTACACGGTCGTGCACTCGGACATCAAGAAGCGTTACACGGTGAAGTGCGAGGAGGAAGGATGTCCTTGGATAGTGCGTGCAAGACCATTCAAGGGAGGACGAAGCACAGCGTGACGAGGAGATGGCGAAGAAGCGCAAGGAACGTAATGACGAGCTCCGCAAGAAAGAGGAGGAAGAGAATCGCCGCGCTAAGGAGTCTCGGGATGCCGACAGGGAAAGGCTGCGTCAAGCGGCATGGCGTTCCATGGAGGAAGAGGAAGAGAAGAAGAGGAAGGGCAAAGGGCCTATGTTCTAGACTTTGAGTGTAACCGGGAGTCATGGACTTGTATGTGTCAAGATTTGCTCGAGAACCTCTTGTTATTTCATGAACTCGTGTTATTTCATGAACTTGTATGTTCTAGACTTTAAGGGCAAGAAACTCGTGTTATTTCGTATGTGTCAACAAACATTTACCCCCTCAAAGCTTTTTTGTACGATGTGTGATCATTTTCCCTCGAAACAACCGCTGAAAGCTGGCTGTAGCAGCATCTTCAAAGTGCGGCGCCAAGCATTGTGGCGTCGCACCGTGCGGCGCCGTGCAGCGTGGCGCCGCATATGCGCTCGAAAAGAGACAAAAGCTTTCTAGCGCATGTGTGGCGCCACCCTGGACGGCACAACAACAAGTCAAAAAGCGTTATTTGGCGAATGATAAGCACATCACATGGTAAGGCAGTTAATAGCTTACCTATGGAGCCCTAAGTCCGTGTCCTTCCACTCAGGCGGGACAATCTGAAATAACCCAAACTGGGTCATGACACGGTGAGGCTGGTGACACTTAGAACACCAAAGCGGTCCCCTCGACCGTATGGCTCCCACGTTACCTGCATCATACCACACTCATGTCAGGGTCAAAGATTACAAGTTCAAGACATATAATTGACCGCACCTGCGGAAATTACCTGATCCATGGTGATCGTGTCAAACTCGTTGGTGTACCTCTTGTACGCCTCTAGTGGGTCTGTTGGCGGTTCGGAGACCACATCCCACTTGTAAGCCCATGTGGGGAGAAGGTAGTCGTTGCCGTTATCAATGTAAGGATTGAATGACAACAATCTCGGTCGTCAAATGGAGAAGTGTTCCCAGCTCCACACCGAAAGAAGGAGCAAACAACTACCAATCCCTGAATCGGCGGCGCTCCTAAGGCAAGCGTCATCCAGCTGCAGATGAAGTGAACAACCATTTGGTAAGAACAAATTTTTTTGAGATAGTGCAGAAATATACAACAATATTTGTAAATAACTCATTACCTGACGGTACAACCAGGCCAACGCCGCAGAACCCCAACTGAAGGTAGAGTCGAAAAAACCCAGCAACTTGAGCCAATGCCACTGAGCACGATCCCCACTGCTGTCAGGAAACAGAGTCCTCGTGATAATGTACCACACATACACACGAGTGTATGTCTTGATCGTCTCCTCATCGGCATCCTCGGGGCAAATCTTGAAATTCTGGATGATCCAAGTAAAAGTAGCCCCGACAGCGACCCTCAGTCTTTCCCCCTTCTTGTTTATAGCCTCGGGTGGATCCTTCCCTATAAGGGAGACCATCTGCTCACGCCACCCATCTGAATCCGAGGACATGCACACAGGGTTTCCCTCGATTGGGAGTGCCAGGATCATGCTCATGTCCTGCAAAGTGACCGTAGTCTCACCGGTCCTAAGGTGAAATGTGTGCGTCTCCGGCCTCCATCGGTCCACAAGCCTTGGTGATCGCGGCAGGTTGAAGTCCGGTGTGGACGAGTGACCATGTGGATAAAGGGAGGTCCTAGCTGCTGGATGTCTGAGTGTACCGTGCATCATAAGGCATCTTGCAGACGACCTCGTGGTACCTAAGTCGAAGGGGTTAAAGCTCCTGCAAACATACAATGGCAAAATGTTAGATTTCCATCTAAACAAACATGGCATCTTGTTCGACTTGCATTGAAGTTTTTAGTACCTGTCTCTTCTCCGACATCTTGTAGGCACGGTGTTGAACATCATAGTGAACATTGTTTAGAAGGGGGTTTAGAGACATCCTACATATTCAAAACAATAGAGAGAATAAGAACAATTACAAAATGTCCATCTTATAGTTCTAGCATCTAGAATTGCAAGCTAAATCAACCATCTTATAGTTCTAGCATATAGTTCTAGCTTTTGTCCATCTTATAGAGACATCCTACATATTCATCCTACTCTACCTATAGTTCTAGCATCTAGAATTGCAAGCTAAATCAACCAACTAGAGTTCTACCATATAATTGTAAGATAAATCAAAACACCAACTAGAGTTCTACCATATCTCCATCTTACTCTAGCCATATGGAATTTCTAATATGAAAAAGCACCTAACATATACTTCAAAGATAAATAGACCAACTAGAGTTCTACCAAAGAGTACTATGCCATATCTAAACCTAAATATCAAATAAGCATTGCAATGGTTCATCTCAATATCTACATCTAATTGAACCTAGGGTTTCACCGAAATTTGAACAAAAGGGGAAATTAGCAAGAAATTTTTGGACAAATAGCAAGGGATTTGAGAGGAGATACCTGGGGAAGGGATTGGGAGCAAGATCCTTGGACAAATCCAGCAAATCTTGGGTTTTTGGAGAGGGGAATCACCGGGGCCGAGAAACCCTAGCCGCCATGCGCTCGTGTGTGGGTGAGAGGAATGAGATGGGTCTGGGGAGGGCTGGCGCCGCGCTGGTACAAGACCTAAAGTGCGGCGCCAGGCGCAACGGCGCTGCACTACACAGTGCGGCGCCATGCTACAAGGCGCCGCACTAGCGGGACCAGGGCCCATGGCGCCAGCCATGTGGCGCGCTCTTCAAGTCTTGGCGCCACGTTGTATGACGTTGCAAAAAGGGTTAGTTCCGTGAATTTCTTATGGCTAGAGTTCATTTCGTAACATTGTTATTTTTTTAGGTTATTTTCGTCCATTCTGCCCCCTCGGTGTGGGACCAATCACATCATAAACATTTTTGCTGCAAAAGCAAGTGCTGAAAGGAAGTGGGAGAAACTGGACGAGGAGAAAAGCTAGGCAATTGCAGCTGCTCCTAAGCAAAGGCGCATATGAATGAGGAACAAAAGCTAGCTATGGAAGAAGGCATCAGTGGCACGTTGCAGCCAAGCAGGAATAAGGTCACCAAATGATTGAATACGATGCCCTACAAATTCCAATTGAGTCCCAAGATTGAGCATCATCGCCCCTGCTCAATTAATTAGCACCACGCTAGCTAAGCTACTAGCCTGATTACTTGCACGATCCCGACGGAAGTATCCACTAAAATCATACATATATGGGGAGATGCTGCACGCTGCGTGCGTCCATGGATTAAGAAAACCAGCGCCTAGTGGAGGGCAGTTGCGTTTGGTTCTTGATTAATCAAGGGGGCGTACGTACCCACGACAGCAAGAACCTGCATGCACTAGCTAGTTGCTAGCGCCAAATCTGCCGGACAGATTGGGCGAATGTAGAGCATGTCTGAATTAATTAGGTCGAGCGTGTCTCATGTGTACTGGTAGTATCAGATTCGGCTTTGACACCGGCGCTTTTGCTATATTGTATTGTAGGTTGCTCGCTCCGTTAAGAAATGTATGCGCATAATTTACACCGCAGCACAACCCTCGCCAGAACGGCGCTGGCATGAAAGAACTCCTGCCCTGTATAATTGCTGGAGCTGAAAAGATGTGATAAAATGTTGTTTTGCATAGCAATTTTTTTCTGATGTATGTGAAAGCAGCCTTTTAAGTCGTGTTTGATTTGAAACACACAAACGACCATTTTTGATATACTTGAGCATTTTTTGATAGTCGCTAACATTTATTTTGTATGCATGAAGCTTTTGAAATTAGTATGAAAAAGTAGTTTTAGTATGACACAATTTGTTTATTATTCATAGAATATCCTTTTCACTCTCATCATGAACATTTATTTTATGTACACAAAAAGGTCTTAACAATTTGTAGGAACAAAATGTAAACCACATGAATTTTTGGAAGTAAAATTTAATATATTGTTTTATTAAAGTGACTTCTATCACTATTTTACTATTTTTCAAATAAAAATGTTCCAAAATAAAAATAAACTCATAAATGGATCACCCGAGTGGTCATCCCATTGATCTTCCTTTCAGGCTGCCTGCTTAACTACCACTATGGGGGGCTTGGTCTTGATACATTGAAAACGAATAAATTCTTGCTTTTGAAGTTATTTTATGTTTTTATAAACAAATTGTTCATTTTTAGATTAACTTTTCAACAGTTGCCAAATATTTACACATTTTTTTCTCCTTGGTGTACAAACTCTATCGTATTTTTGTGCCTCAAAGACAGAATTGTGGTAAGAAAGTCAGAACATAAAAAATATCATAATGTATGTGAATTTTAAAAACATATTTCACATCCGAAAAGGACTCCTTATGCATCATGTAGCCCCACATCTTTATTTACCAAAAATTCCAATCCCGGGCGCCCGCGAGGGTGTTGACGAAATTGACTCTAGCCGCTTCTATATTTAATGGAGTTGAATGTTTTTTGATCATACAAACTCATGACGATATAAAGGAAGGCTTAGGAAGGCCCTATATATGTGAAGGGCCCTTGGAACAAAGGGTGATGGGTTGGATGGCCAAGATTCAATGCGGCTCATATGTGGAAGGGAAAATCTAGTTCTTGAAAGAGTCACCCATTTTCCTTATTTTTTCTCTACCATTGGTTTAAATCTTGGATTCATGGTGTAAGTAAGTAATGAGGACCCTAGATCATTAATATTGTGGTTATGTTTCTATCTTGGTAGTTTCGGATAGGTTGGTTATACCGTTGGAAATCAATTGTACATAGAATGTTGCATGCTTATTTCTTTGGCTCTGTCCGAGAAAGAACCAAGACTTTCATCCATAGAGGGACCAAAAATTCACCTTATTTAATGACTTGTCTACCCACATCATCAGATATCTTGAGGTGAGAATTGGGATAATCTTATAGGTAGAATATTTAGATGTATCTATTCGCATTGCTCCTGAACTTTATTTTGACAGTCATTATTTACCAAAACATGCTATAACCAATCCCTCAACATGTGGGTATAAGTACCATTACCTATAATGGATGGACCTCCACCGAAGAACTCTTCTTTAAATCACATCACACCTTTCCACTAGTACCAAACCCACACTTAGAACCAGTTTTCGCCCATAGGCCTAAGCTGGTTTTCCATTCCGGCTCTAGCGCACAGCCTCTAAGAACACACCACCCTCAGCCTGTTTTCCATTCTGTCTCTAAGTACTATACCCTCAGATGGCCTAAAATAGTAACCATCTCCAACAGGAATTCCCCTGATACGGCTTTTTTGCAAGGTCGTCTGCAATTCCGCACCCTAAGACGGCTTACAATCTAAACCGTATCCAACACTTTGACAACCTAAGATGGCTCTCCAACTGTTTGGACCTGGAGACGGCTGTTATTGGTGGTCGTCTTGAATACTTTGCTTCCCTAAAACGAGTTGTTTGGGAAACCGGCTCTAGAAACAGAGTCGGGTTCCTAAAACAACCGTCTCAAATTATTTGTCACCCTAAGACGTATGGTTTGTGCGACCGTCTTTAAAATTCAAGTCGCACTAAGACGGTTTTTAAGCGATTGCCTCATAGTTGTATACAACTAGATTCTGCTATTGTTTACAATCGGCCATAATTTCTGAAGGGTCTGAAATAATTTTTGGAATATTCAGACAAGAAACAATAGGATATATATAAGCCAAAAGTCGAAAATATTGCAGTGTGTCACAGAGTGTACGTAAGTTGCTAGCATGCATGGCAAGTATTGCAGTTTAAAAACATGAGAATGCGAAGAACACACATTAATTGGCATACTTGCTCTCACATCTAAGTAGCATGGAACTCTCCGTTGCCTTTCAGCACTTGCTGAACAAAAAAAACTCAGCAAGCTCTGAACGAATCATTTTTAGCTTGGTTATCAGCGGTTCCTTGTCTTCCATTTGCAGAGGCTGGGTGAATTAAATCATGATCAAAACCGGTACAAAAATAAGAAAAATGTTTTAGTAAAAGAAAAGAACAATGTTTGCATACCACACATGTACTAATCTAGGAAGAACTAGTATGGACATCATGATATGCTCATATGTTAGGTAACATAGTAGCAGTAAGGACGTATCTACGCAAAGTCGGTCTTCTTCGTTTTAGCGTTTAACCGTCTCTATGGCCCATCTCTAATGCTCGAGTTCGTACTAGTGTTCAAAAGTGGAGAATGGTAGGTTTTGCTCGCATATGTGACGGACTTTTAGAGTGTAGGTAATTAATGTGTAGATGCTTTTGGCATACCCCTCCTCATGTAACAACTTTAATAATCATTTGTTGAACAAGAATTTATTCTTAAGTCAAGATTCTTCACCCGAACCACCTTGATCTCGTGGTCTAGATATTATACTCCCTTCATCAGTTGGTATTTCTTCTAATGCGCGTCAAATCGCTAGAAGAATTTGGACCTATAATACTCCATCCGTTTCAAAATAATGTCGAAAGTTTGTCTAAATTTCGATGAATCTAGATACTAAATAGTGTTTAGATACATCCACATCTATTTTGAGACGGAGGGAATAGTAAAATTCTCCTATGTGCCTCTTTAAGCACAAAAATAGAAAGACACCATAAACATCTGTAGACCAGTGAATACATAATTAATAAGGTCAAGTTGTCCTCCGTAAGACAAATAAATACCCTTCCAGCCGCTTAATTTTTTCTCTTAGCTATTCTCGACCTTCCACTCCTTGTTGGTGAGTTTCTCATAGTGAAGAAATATTTTTCGTTTCCATTATCCTGAAATTCATACTCTCTACTAGAAACTCTTTTTTTAGCTTCACAGCCAAAGAGTATCATATACTAGTGTTTGACCTCTTTTCCTTGACAAAAACAAAATATCACTGTTATAAAATTAAATTTTTAGGTTGAAGAGTTTTTTGAAAATACATAGAATCGGTTTCATGTTGAATGCCTTCACCATTCATACTCTGTGAAATTGACAATGGATGGATACACCACCACGAACCAGGTGAAGGATAAGGCAACCAACCTAATCCTCCTCATTTGTCCTTGAAATAAGAATGGCCAACATGGTAACAACGAGATTTAAACAGAAATGGGGACACAGGATCACCCGATTATAACACTTTCATAGTATGGAAGTAATGGCCTATATGATTATTAACTTTGATACTCACACCCTCGCCATGCACCACTCAAGGGGAACCATTTGATGCACAATCTGTTGCAACATTGGCCATTTAATCTTGTTATTAGGTTATTTGATGTCCACTTTAAGAATAAATCCATTCATGCATTTGGAGTGGAGCTCATGGATGGTTTTGTTTTGGAATGAAAGCAGGATAAGTTGGACAAACATTGGGTGCTGCCACATTCAAAATTCGGCATGTTAACATCTTAATTAATACAAATCCTAACACTAGCATTTAGTAGGCAAATGGAGTGATACCGTTAAATTTTTACCGCATGCATACTCTTTCCTGGGAAGGAGAGTCATAATTCAGATGAAATAAGGTCAACAACCCTCGTTGAAACTCAATGGACATAGTCATCAGATCCATTTTAACTACTTCTTATGGCTTTTTATAGAACTCCATCACTAACTCATCTGGCCTAGAGATTTATTATGCTCTATCTGCAAGACAACCTCATGATCCCTCTCAGTAAAGGGAGTAGTCAGGATATCATTTTCTTCAGTGGATATCTCGGTGTTGTCATTAGTAATCTCTCCATCCATAGAGGAGGAGTGCACCAAATAACCGTCTTTAGAAATTGGTAATGTAGGTATTTAATTGGTCCTCACCAAAAATCGTGTCATCTTCTTGTTCAAGTTGAAATGTCTTCTTTTTCGATGTTTTTCCTTCATGAACAAATGGAGAACACATAGAACTCCTATACTAGAAAAAAAGCATGATCAAATGAAAACACTTTATATTATCTGTTAATTTTTTGATAAGGAGTATATATTAATATCACGAAGATACCAATTACACTCAGCCTCTGCAACAATGTAGTGCCCTAATGGCATTACGGATGCACACAACCAAAGAAAGAATAAGAATTACATAAAAGAAAAGTCCCGCTATAGTGATCAATTTTTGCAGCAGCACTAACACTACGAAGATAGCACTAAAAGTATAATTTCTCCAATAGTGATATCTCCAAGAAGGAAACAATGCACAGGCGTCGTTGTTGCCCGATCATAGATCATCGGTTTTCACCATGGAGAAAGTCCAAACAATGCCTTCAACAAGGCCATTGCCACACACAACTAATTAAGGCTAGACCTTGGATTCTCACCCTGCAAGGTAGCACTTTGAACTTCTCATGTGTTGTCGCCTCTATGATACGTCGGAAATGTATCTATAATTTTTGATGCTCCATGCTTGTTTTGTATCTACTTTGCTTTGCTTTGTCTATACTTTGAGGTGTTTTTATATCTTTTCTGGAACTAACCTATTAACAAGTTGCCACAGTGCCAGTTGCCTGTTTTCTTCTATTTTTGGTTCCAGAAAGACAGAAAATCAATATTCTCGAAATTGAACAGGACAAAAGCCAAAGTTATTATTTTTCCCGGAGCAACACGGAACCATGAAGCAGAGCTGGAGGGGGGCCACAGGGTGGCCGCATCCCCCCTAGGCGTGGGCAAGCCCTGGAGACGCCTGGAGGGGGTGTGGGCCCCCCTGGACCCCCACCAACCTTGATTCCCTATAAGAAGCCTCCGACCCAAAAACCCTAGGGCATCCAGAAGAAATCCACGAAAACATCTGTAGCGCCGCCGCCACCGAAGGGGAGATTCGGGGGACAAAAAGTCTCTCTTCTGGCACCCTGCCGGGACGGAGAAGTGACCCCGGAGTCATCTCCATCGATCTCCATCGCCATCTTCATCACCGTTGTTGATTCCCATGATGAGGAGGGAGTAGTTCTTCCTCGAGGCTAAGGGATCTACCAGTAGCTATGTGTTCATATCTCTCTCTATGCATGGTCATATTGTGATCATGAGCTTTGTAATCAAGTAGATCTACCTTGCTACTCAAGTGCATTAATAGATCTCTGCTCTCCTCATGTGTGTGAAAGTGACAGCATGCACGCCATGGTGGCACTTAGGTTTGAGTCTACATAAATACTCTTTGTGCTTTAATAGATCTATGATTTTCCCCACGTGTGTGAAAGTGACAGCATGCATACCGTGTGTGGCACTTTGGCTATATTGAATATTTGTTATGAGTTATATTTGGAGTTGGATGTCTTTATGAAATTGTGGTGTTTGTTGGAACCATCTAGCGCTCAAGGTGACAGTGTGGGGTTATCTAGATTGGGGAAGGCCCTACCGTGGATTAGAGTGTCCAACCGGAGAGTAGTTAAGAGTAGTATCATGAAGAGAGGATATTTATATGAGAGAGTGTTCACTAGTGAAAGTATGATCCCTAGGCCTTGTTTCCAAACATTGAAACACCGTTTGCATCTAGATCTGTTGCATGTTTTCTTGCTTTAGTCTTTACCTCACCGTCAAGCTCTTTTCTGGCACTCACACACATTACCCCATGTCAACAACAAGTCAAAAGCTATTTTTGGCACCGTTACCACTTGTATTTTACTATCTCTTCGCCGAACTAGTGCACCTATACACCTGACAAGTGTATTGGGTATGTTGGGGACACAAGAGACTTCTCGTATCTTGATTGCAGGATTCCTTGAGATGGAATACCTTTGACCACTTCCTGCCTGAGTTCGATAAACCTTGGGTAATCCACTTAAGGGAAACTTGCTGCTGTTCTACAAACCTCTGCACTTGGAGTCCCAACAACTGTCTACAAGAATAGAAGTGCGTAGACATCAAGCTCTTTTCTGGCGCCGTTGCCGGGGAGGTAAGGTAAAAGGTACTCGCATCCTTCGGTGTGAGTGCTCGAAGTTATTTCCTTTAGATTCTGCAATTTTGTCTTTTTGTTTCTTTTTTTCACTAGTTAGGCTTAATGGAAAACAACAACAAAATTAGAGAGCTTTATAGTATTTATCTTGAGTTAGGACATGAAGTGTTTGAAGAGAAAATTAAAAAACCTATGGAGCTTTATTTGCATGCTAATAGTAATGTTATTAGTATGAATTTTTTGAACACAATTGTTACTAATGGTATGGAAACGTCTAAGCTCGGGGAAGCTAGTTTTTATGAGAAAGATCTTTTTAGCTCCCCAGCTTTAGGGAAGAAAATTTGCTCTGATGATACTTTATATCGCATATGTGGTAATTCTAATGATACTTATGATATTTTAAATCCACATACTGAAAGTGTCCCTTTTAAAATACCTATTGAAATTGTTGAACGTGTTATGAATAACTGCTATTTTGGAGATGCAACTGTCCATCCTAGTGATCATTTACTCTTTATACATGAATTATGAGAGTTGTTCAAGTGTGCAGGTATTTCAATGGACCAAGTTAAGAGGAAGCTATTCCCTTTCTCACTTAGGGACAAAGCAAGGAAGTGGTATGAGCTACTAGATGATCCTCATCATTTGAAGTGGAAGGAACTTGAATCTCTATTTTATTCTAAATTTTATCCTCTATGAAATTCATAAAGATAGGAATTATATTTATAATTTTCATCCTCATGAGGGAGAAAGTATTTCCCAAGCTTTGGGGAGATTGAAGTCACTAATGCTCAAATGTCCCATTCATGAGCTCCCCAGTAATGTTGTTATCAATAATTTTTATGCAAGGCTTTCAAGACATTACAAGGACTATCTGGATATCTGTTTAGAGGAATCCTTCACAAGTAAGGAGGTTAAGGCTAAGTGGGATCTTCTTGAAGAAATTCAAAGCAATATCGAAGGTTGGGATAATGACAAAGGTAAAGTACCAGGTATAAACTATGAGTATGATTGCATTAAGTCTTTTACTGAAACTGCTAATTTTTAAGAGCTTAGTGCTAGATATGGTATTGATCCTCAAATTCTTGTTAAATATTATAGAGCCTTTGCTTCCCATAATAATGCTCCTAAAGAAAAGTGGGACATGTATCATGAACCTTTTAAAGACACTTGCATGGAAAATAAAAATGTTATTAATGATTGCAATAAACATGCTCAAACTTCTGAAAGTACTATTTCTTATAAGCATGTTAATTTTTGTGGTATGCATAGACCTTGTGAGAAGAATCAAACAGAAGAATAATATTGTATCACCCACTGGAATGAAAAAACTAGAAAGTGGTATAAGGCTCTAGATGATCTTGGTAAAAAAGTTTGTGCCCTCTATCCTTTTTTGTGAACTTTGCTTTGAAGTGGGTCATTTCAATTTTCAATGCTCAGGCCATAATAATCCTGCAAGTTTGTATTGTGATAACGTGATCACTGATAATCAACATGATGAACTTACATTATTTTTGGGGTGTGAAGAGTTATCAAGAAAAACCTCTTTGATAGACATGAGTACTTTTGATATGAATAGCGTCCTGCGTGGTTGTCATATTTATTGTGTTGAAAACTGCCACGCAAATACTTACATACAAAATCTTATAAAAGATGATATTTTACCAAATTATGATAGGACTGATATGTGTTTTGATCTTATTAATGAAAAGGAGGAATCCTCCAAAGTTTCTTCTATTGTCTCTAACAATAAAGCAGGGTATGTGGAGAAGCTTACTTTCAAGACTCTCCCTCCTAAAGAGGAGAAGGAGAAGAAGAAGAGGAGTAAAAGGAGAGAGGAAACGGTATCTTCCCCTAGGCATGTTACTCCTATCATAGTTTTTGCTGATGAGTCTGAACTAGATGATGTTCCTATGCATGTTACCTATATTAATGATCATGATTGGGAAAAGCACACTACTTTTGATATTGAAAATCTCTTTGGTACCAATTCTGAAAATGATGATATTAATAATTGTTATGTTATTAGTGCTATCCATGTTCCTTCCAATGATGATATGTTTACAAATGAACACACTTGGGAAAATAGTTATTCTATTGCTTATGATGATAGCAAACCTCCAATTTATGATGATTACAATAATGAATATGATATTTTCAGTCCACCTACTATTGAGGAGAAATTTAATTGTGATTACAATATGCCTCCTATATTTGATGATTATGGTGATGAGAATACTAATGATAGCTATTTTGCTGAATTTGCTCCCATTACAATTAACAAGAATGACTATGCTTATGTGGAGAGTAATAATTATTATATGCATGTGGCTCATGATAAGAATGTTTTATGTGATAGTTATATTGTTAATTTTATTCATGTTGATACTGAAAGTTATTATGAGAGAGGGAAACATGGTTTTATGTATCTCAACAATATTAATTTCCCCTCTTTATGTTAAAAATCTTGAAGTTGCACTTGTTTTGCTTTCCTATGCTTGTTGCTTTGTGCTTTCATGATTTGTTTCTTTACAAGATTCCTATGCATAGGAAGTGGGTTAGACTTAAATGTGTTTTGAATTTTCTTCTTGATGCTCTCTTTTACTTCAATTCATATTTTTTATGTGAGCATCTTCTCAAACTATCAAGCCTAACTTAAAGGCATTAAAGAAAAGTACTTGTTGGGAGATAACCCAAGAGTTTTATTGAGTTTTGGAAGTTATTACTTTTGTAATGACCTCTCCTTATCCTTTTTTTTGCTTTTTGTGCCAATAATGACCTCTAATGAGAGGGAAGTAAGATTTGAGGAGTTGCTGTCCCGAAACAGATTTATGTCCTCCACCATAAAAATTTGTGAGGAGTCTCTGTAAGTCGGATTGAGCTGAAAATGTACGAACAAATCCCCCAGTATGTTAGCTAAATTTCATTAGTTCAACACTTTTTTATTTTAGCAACAGAAGGTCTTCGAAAAATTGGTTTCTACCTGTTGGTCTGTTTTGACAGATTTCTGCCATTATTTGCATTTGCCTCTTTATTGATTTCCTTTTGGGTTCTCTTTGGTAAATTGAGATTTTTGAGGGAATTGCTACAGTATCTTGTGTATTTAGTGAAAGTTTTGCTGTTTTGAAACTAAACCCAAAGGTCTATTATCTTTTGAATACACTAATGTTGCTAATGAAGATTGCGTGAAGTTTTGTATGAAGGAAAATTTTCAGGTGTAGAGAAAGAATGATGTAATAAGATGAAGAATGGACAAAAGCTCAAGCTTGGGATGATACCCCGTGTCAACCCAAGAAATATTCAAGAGGTACAAGAGTCAAAGCTTGGGGATGCCCAAGACATTCCCTTCTTCATCAATAAAAATCTCAGGTCTTTCTAGACACTTCGGTTTTATTTTTTCATGCACAATTGTGTTGTTCTTGGAGCGTCTTTGTTTTTGTTTTTGGTTTTCGTTTGCTTAGTTTGCTTGAGTAAGTTGGTTGGTTACACCACACTTCTTTTGGAGAGAGACACACTCTGTTTCCATTGCCTAGAACACTCTAGTTTTCACTCTTATTGTTTTGTGAGTGTTCACTTTTGCTAGCATTGCGTTTAGCCTTAGTTTTCTTGTGCTTTTAGCTTAGAACTTTTTAGTTCTTCTTTGTGGATATGTGAGACAAGCTCAGTGGTCTTTATTGATTATTATATTTGTGAGTTGTTTCAAATAGGTTGATTGGTGTTGAAAAGGAGTAGTAAGTTCTTGCTTGTAAGTGCAAGAGGAGCTTGCATTGACTGTGACTTAGACTTTAGCATGACATGCTAGGCGTTGTTTTGACCTTATGCTTAGTTATTATTGTTGTAGCATGTCTTGTTCCAAACAATTGGGATTGCTTAGTGTGCCTTGAAGAAATTATGCGTTGTTTTAGCATGCAAAAAGCATAGTATTGTGGTATTCTCCTTTGATGCTTTGTTTGGGTTGACTTGGCACATGCTCACACCATTTTATGACTATGACAAGTCACCATTAGCCTCTATGATCATTTAGTCCTTGACTTGTAGTACCACTCTATTCTTGATTAGTAATGCTTTGTTGCTCTGCATGATTATGGCCATTATGCTCTCTTAGTTGGTTGCTCCCAGTCTTTTGCTAGCCTCCACTTGTATGAGTAAGCTCTACCCATGCTTCCAACTCCCAAGAAACCAAGTTATTCCAAAGTGTCGACTATAAACTCCTATGCATGGTGTGTTACACCATTCCAAGTATATTCTTGTTTTTAGCTATCTTCCAATTAAAAACTATTTTGTTATGTGAAAACTTAGTGATTAAGGCCCTCACGAACTTGATGGCACACTTTATATTATTTTCCCTTAATAAACTTGAACCATTGTGACAACGTTGTTGTATATGCTTGCACTTATACGTTGGAATTAGCAGAACCGTACTGTCACGGGTAACGTTTTCAACATTGCACTTGTACTTTGTACTCAGTTGATATCATGCTCTATTGTCTATGGATGTCATCGGTGTGAAATAAAGAGGGAACTTGTAAGTCCATGGAGTTTGTATTCTGTGTTAGATAAACGCCTGGGCCGCTAGCCTAAGCCATGCCTAATCATGGTGGAAACTTGCAGCATCACCATAATGAGCTATCTATGAAGCACCCTCAATAAAAAGCTATGCATATGGTAAATAAAAAGATTGTTGAGATGCTCATTGTCTGCTTGCCTTGTAATTTTGGTTATGGGAAAACTCCTGTACCATGTGCAAGGGGTACCTCGTTGGCGGTTCTCTATGATATGCAAATACTTACAGTGACAAGAACTAACAGATGACTAAAGTGGAGTAGCATGAGGTGTGGCCCTCGTATTCAAGGGACTTGAGATTGCCAACTTATACTTCGTCAAGCATATACTCCATCTTTGTCACTTCAACCTTAATCAATTCAAGATGCTTATCATAGGGGCAATGAGGGCTGAAAGCTAACAAGTACCATAATTTTTGGAAGCTCTTTTTGAAACTTGAAATCCCTGCTTCCTTTATAAAAGGCTTTTCTTCCACCATTATTGAGTCTCCACCTTCTACCTTTAGGCACCATTAAGAGAGCATAGTTGTCATTCTGTGTGTAGTGTTCCAAAGATTATTGATTGATGCATATTGTGATACTCCCTCCCTTTCAGAGCTTAAGGCGTCCTTGTTTTGCGTGTTTTTTCCAAGAATTACTCAAAATACGTAAAAAGTTTTGGTATAAAACTAGTATCACTGGAAAGTATTTTTTAATACGAATCCAACGGTACTAATTATGTATAATATAATCAAGATTTTGTTGCTCAATTCTTTTGGTCAAACTTTACTTTGGAAAGCGTGTGCGCCTTAAGCCTTGAAACGGAGGTAGTATTACTTGTTCTTGTGCTACTTGTTTCTAGTCACCCTTGTGAACTTTGAAGGTGTCCTATGCACCTATTTGCTACTCTATGAGGGACAAGCTGATTGCCATTATGCCATGTTTTCTATATGTGAAACAAACAAACGTTTTTCAATGCATGTTATTCATGATCTTTGTTTGTATCCTTTCATGTTGCATGCATAGTTACTTTGTCTTATTGTTAGAACTCCATCTTTCATGCTCATGTTTAGAGTTCTTTGATCCCAGCTTTCAATGCTTGCAAATGGTTCGATCTTGGTTTTGATGGTGCATGTCACCTCAAAAATTATTATTTTATCACTTACCTACTCGAGGACGAGCAGGAGTTAAGCTTGGGGATGCTTGATACGTCGGAAACGTATCTATAATTTTTTGATGCTCCATGCTTGTTTTCTATCTACTTTGCTTTGCTTTGTCTATACTTTGAGGTGTTTTTATATCTTTTCTGGAACTAACCTATTAACAAGTTGCCACAGTGCCAGTTGCCCGTTTTCGTCTGTTTTTGGTTCCAGAAAGGCAGAAAATCAATATTCCCGGAATTGGACGGGACAAAAGCTAAAGTTATTATTTTTCCTGGAGCAACACGGAACCACGAAGCAGAGCCGGGGGGGCACAGGGTGGCCGCACCCCCCCCCCTAGGCGCGGGCAAGCCCTAGAGGCGCCTGGAGGGGGTGTGGGCCCCCTGGACCCCCACCGACCTTGATTCATGTGCCTATAAGAAGCCTCCGACCCAAAAACCCTAGGGCATCCAGAAGAAATCCACGAAAACCTCCGTAGCGCCGCATCCACCGAAGGGGAGGTTCGAGGGACAGAAAGTCTCTGTCCCGGCACCCTGCCGGGACAGGGAAGTGCCCCCGGAGCCATCTCCATCGATCTCCATCGCCATCTTCATCACCGTTGTTGATTCCCATGATGAGGAGGGAGTAGTTCTTCCTCGAGGCTAAGGGCTCTACCAGTAGCTATCTGTTCATATCTCTCTCTATGCATGGTCATATTGTGATCAGGAGCTTTGTAATCAAGTAGATCTACCTTGCTACTCAAGTGCTTTAATAGATCTCTGCTCTCCCCATGTGTGTGAAAGTGACAGCATGCACGCCATGATGGCACTTAGGTTTGAGTCTACATAAATACTCTTTGTGCTTTAATAGATCTATGAATTTCCTCACGTGTGTGAAAGTGACAGCGTGCATACTGTGTGTGGCACTTTGGCTAGATTGAATACTTGTTATGAGTTATATTTGGAGTTGGATGTCTTTATGAAATTTTGGTGTTTGGTGGAACCATCTAGCGCTCAAGGTGACAGTGTGGGGTTATCTAGATTGTGGAAGGCCCTACCGTGGATTAGAGTGTCCAACCGGAGAGTAGTTAAGAGTAGTATTATGAAGAGAGGATATTTATATGAGAGAGTGTTCACTAGTGAAAGTATGATCCCTAGGCCTTGTTTCTAAACATTGAAACACCGTTTGCATCTAGATCTGTTGCATGTTTGTTTGCTTTAGTCTTTACCTCACCGTCAAGCTCTCTTCTGGCACTCACACACATTACCCCACGTCAACAACAAGTGAGAAGCTATTTTCTGGCACCGTTACCACTTGTATTTCACTATCTCTTCGCCAAACTAGTGCACCTATACACCTGACAAGTGTATTGGGTGTGTTGAGGACACAATAGACTTCTTATATCTTGATTGCAGGATTGCTTGAGAGGGAATACCTTTGACCACTTCCTCCCTGAGTTTGATAAACCTTGGGTAATCCACTTAAGGGAAACTTGCTGTTGTTCTACAAACCCCTGCACTTGGAGGCCCAACAATTGTCTACAAGAATAGAAGTGCGTAGACATCACTCTACTTGTTGATACAACTGCTATGAGTGACGAATCACCAAGTCAATTCTTTATTGCCACAAACACTTAAACCACCATTGCTAGTCCTCAGATCTCGGCTTTCATGACATTCCCGCCTCTGATTTCAGCATGGACCGAAAGACGTGTCCTATGATGATAACAGACATCAGAGCTTCGCAATGCTCCCTCTGGTCAGTAAAAAACACAGGTGCGCACGACCGAATCCCATCCGATCCAGTAATCTCCAGACATGAGGTGCCCGTGGGAGTTTTTCGGCGGAGCGTTCCGGAACTCGACACTTCGCCTGATTGGCGCGAGAGGGACCCAAGGACCGTCTCCATTGTGCCTAAATTTAGTATGTTGCGCCCATTTTATCCCTCTCACAAGCTTAGTGACTTTCTCATTAGCAAACTATTAGTTGGCCATTTGAACTACATGGGAGGGACCTCCGTTCATCCTTCAAAACGAGTTCATCAATTAATTTTTGAAGGTGTTTTCTGCTTCCCTTTTGAAGCTCAGTACTAGAACCTTATGCAAAAACAGTGATCTTTCAACAATAAAAATATAAGAAATATTAGATACGCATCCAAAAGCCATGGGGACTGGAGTCCGTCACACTATTAAGAGCTTCCGTAGTACTCCCTCCGTTTCAAAATATAAGATGTTTTAGCTTTGTGAAGCAAATGTATCTAGACTACTTTTAGTATATAGTTATGTTTGAAATGAATCTACACACTAAAACAAGTCTAGATACATTCTTTTTACAGATCTAAAATATCTTATATTTTGAAATGAAGGGAGTAGCTAGGGATAGTTGTCATAGTTATAGCTCGAATCTCGTTGTGAAGCCGTGAAAAAAAAAAGTGAAACTGAAAACCGAGACCTTGAAGATCAGTTAAGAAAAACGCTGAAGCCAAAGTGAAACTGAAAACCGAGACCACTGCAGCTGCAGCAATGAGACAGTCACACTCGACTGACGCGTGCTATTTGACGAAAACGAAACCCGTGGAATCTTGAAGTGGCCAATTAACCTCGTTTGCTTGCGTTGCCGCGTAACAGGGGCACAGGCACTGTAACTTGCTGGAGAATTTCCCCAAAGGAATCAAACCCGCTATATGGCTATATGGCCGGAAAATAAAGAGCCCGGTTGTCAAATCGGAGAAGGCACCCAGTTAAGCCACACGTACGCCGGCAGCAGGCGAGCGATCGAGCACGACGACGCCGGTGGAGTAAACTTCACGCCTCCCCGCCGCGAGAGATCTATATATAACGCATTCCGCACCACGCCCTTTTCCCCCCGCCTCTCCCTACTGCAATCCCATCTCTCTCTCCCCTCTCCCACTCTGGACTCTCTCTCCTCTGTCTGCCAGTCGCCATGAACGTTCCAAGCAAATGCACGGCTCACGCGCGGCGCTTTGCACTCGCAAAGTAGGCGAGGAAGCTGCGAGCTGCCTTGACCGCTACCCGTACAAGGGCATACGTGCTAGCTACCTACCTAGTGCGGCCGGCCATTAGTACGTGCTCCGTCCACTGAGCTGAGCCTGAGCTAGTCGGTGCGTGCTATAGGTAGCTAGCGCTAGCTGCTGTGAGAGGCTTGGTACGTTGTGCGTTTGCAGCAGCGGTTGGCGATGGAGATGAGAGCACCCGTGATGGTGAAGCAGGGCGGGCAGGAGGTGCTGAGGCAGCTGCCGCCCGGGTTCCGGTTCCGCCCCACAGACGAGGAGGTCGTGGTGCAGTACCTCCGCCGTAAGGCCCTCGCCCTCCCGCTCCCCGCCGACGTCATCCCCGAAGTCCACAACCTCTACAGCCTCGACCCCTGGGACATCCCCGGTACGGCGTCAGACAACCATGATATGTTGCTAGTTTCTACGACGCGCTAGCGGCTAGCGCTACGTGTGTACTGAAGATGACCTTGTCGTTGACTCGTTTCCAGGCGCGACAGAAGGGGAGAAGTACTTCTTCGCGCTCCGTCCGGCCGCCGGCGGCAAGAGCGGCGGCAGGTCCACCACGACGGCGAGCGGGTGCTGGAAGCCAGCCGCGGGAGGGAGGATTAGACCCGTGGTCGTGTCTCGGTACGGCCGGAACCACCTCGTCGGCGTCAAGAAGTCCATGGCCTTCGTGCCCCGCCGGAGCAGGGGCAAGGGCGGCAGAAAGACGGCGTCACCGGCGCCGCCGGTCCAGACCGGCTGGGCCATGCACGAGTACCGCCTCGCCCTGCCGCATCAGCATAAGAATGTGAGCACTGATTAGTCCTCCTTGATTGATTGATTAACTGATTACTCTCCGCCCACTTGCTTGATTGATTGCCATTAATTTGTTCTCGCTGCATGTACTGCCTGCGTTTGTTTTTTTTCCTTTCATGTTCTTGTACTTGTTCAGCTGCACACTTGTGCTAACTCTACTCCAATCCTTAGCTGCGGAATCTGGATTACAGCGCAGCTCACAAGAATAAACTGGACAACAATTAAGCTAATACGTAGTGGTAACTCTGGAGCAAGCTATAGTAGGTTTGTTGGTATCGATGATACCTCAGGTTTTCCCTTAGCCTGCGTCTAGCTAGAATTGAACTGTTTTATTATGTGGAATTCTTACGAAACTCCTCCCTTAAAATTGAACTGTTTTATGTGGAATTCTTACATAGGTCCGTTAAGGTCACTGTATTTCAGAAGGATTTTTCTGGAGTATCATGTTATTTTACTTTGCTAACTATCAAGATCTTGTGTCCATGTTCTCCCTTGACCTATATATAGTTGTATTGTGGGCTAAACTTTGATTATATCGACGGACAATTAATACCAAGTACTGGACTCATATATATACGGCGTTCATGATGCAGAATTAGCATACACTAATGAACCAGCCTAACTATTAGGTATACATAAACTTCACAACCGATGTAACTACTCTGACACGGCAGTACTTAATTAAGCTATGTAATACATATGCTTAGGGCACATAAGCATCTCCGCTAGCTAGTTCATCAACAACCTACAGTATATACGTGACAACTTGCTAAACCGCTAATTAATTGACCTGACCGACGGACGGATGTAGATCGATCCTGTTCCAATTAAATCGCTTGGGATGGGAATGGTAGTGGTCGTCGTTGCAATTTATGCTGATACGGAGAGGTGGTTGGTTGTACTTAACGCTGTCCTAGATGCTCCCGGCCTGTTGAGAATCCCTTCAGATCTTATTGTTGGGACTATAATTAACTAGCCTGCAAATACATGTACTCGTATTTACATATACATCTACCATCACCGATTAGTTCGTTGAATTTACTGGTGGTTGGTACTGAAATCTTCCTTGTAATTGGAAAAAGAAGCTACTAGTTAGCTAGGTAGTTATCTGACTGTGCACAACAGTCCCATGGCCAACTACTGTCGCAAAGAGATGTTTCGTCAAGGAATTGCTGTTCTGTTCACTTGATCTGCACGGTGTGAGTGACCCACTGTTAATGTTCATCTACATGAAAGAATCATGTTGCGATTGGAGTGACTTGTTCCAGCACTGTTGATTGATTTCTAGCTGAAAAGTGTAACAGTTTGGAGACCCCCGTTTCACTTGCTGCTTGTTCGTAAGTCGTACCTGAACTATAGAGAATTTAGTTTTTTCTTTGTGTAAGAACAAACTTTTTTTTCTAAAATAGTGAAGTAGTATTGTCCTGCCTTTTTTTCAATTACCCTGCTGCTTGCAGCGTAATTTTATTGCTTCTGCTAGTACTTTCACTCTTCAATTAATTGTTGTTGCTGGAATATGTGTGCTTAATTAAGTTGGCCATCACAACTTGCAGGGTTGCTGCCTGGGTGAGGATGGCACGGACGAATGGGTCGTGTGCCGGATCTTCAAAAAGGACAGGTCGTCGTCCTCCTCCTCCTACTCCTCCAGGCGACAAGCGCTGGGCGGCCACGGCACCGACGAGCACCGCACGATGCCGATGCAGCCGTCGCTGTCGTCGCCGGCGTCGTCTTCCAGCTGCGTCACGAGCGGCGGCAGCTCGGACCTGCAAGACGAGGTCAGCAGCTGAGAAGCGAAGCAACCCTTACTAGCTAGCTATTCTACTAGCTAGGCAGACGCAGACTACGAACCACAGGGGAAATGATGTGTCATTTTCCTGCTCCAATATTTGTTTTTCTCCCTCTATGTCTCTCTCTCTCTCCGTGCAATGTAATGCAGTGTGATGTGATGTAGCGAGAAGCAAAGCGACTAGGCAGTGGATGTTTAGTTAACACAAGCAAGCTAGAGCACGTAAGTATTTGTCCTCGAGGTTAATACTGCTATAAGAAAGCTCCTTCTAGTTAACAGATGTACTATGCATGTCTATGCAGCAACTGCAGATAGCAGTCACCTCTGCATATATGCATGGGCGCTCTGTAACTTGCAGGCTGTAAATTTTCTTCAAGAAAGAAAAGATTAATGAAAGCCTTTCTCATTTTCTCCCATGCTTTCACTCTAGCTTTTTATTTCAGAACATATTACTCCCTCCGATCCATAATAAGTGTTGCTGATTTAGTACAAAGTTGTACTAAATCAGCGATACTTATTATGAATTAGAGGGGGTACTTAACATCATGTCTTCATACAAAATATGCATGAGATAAGCAAAATATATAAGGCCGACATGTTTATATATATATATACCAGATTAATTAAAACTAATAGCATAATTTTGATCTTTTTTTTGCAGGGAACGATGATATAGTTGACGGATCGAGAATTTGAAATGTTTCTCACCATCTAATCAAATTTTATTGCTTAGAGGTTACATGTTATTTTTCTAAGCCAGTTAGAGCATCTTGGTTCGCATGACTTCAAAAACACAGAAATATGAAAAACACTGAATTGTCTGGCATTGCCATATTGAATCCAACCAAACAAATAAAAACACAAGAATGTGAAAATATTAGTTGTTTGGTTGCACCATAGGAAAAATACATAACTTTTTTTAGTACTCGATCCATCATGCATGGCATAGTTATTATATATAGAAGCAAAGGAAATTTTGTATTAGGTTTTGACTCCATTGAAAATTTTACTTTGGACCAACATGCAAAATGGATCATGCGAATAGTTACTATATGGTTTTCAATATTATTCTACAACTCAACCAAATAATATAGTACTCCCTAGGATTCAAATTACTTGTCACGAGTTTGGATAAAATATTGTCTAAAATCTGTATAAGTTGAATGAACCCGTGACAAGTAATTTGGATTAGAGGTAGTATCGGTTTTCCTGAGTAACAGATTTCTCTGAAATTTGTATGAAATTTTCTTTTAACCAGAGAGGCCCCATATCTTCAAACTAGGGAGATATTTTGCCAGGGGGAGGTGTTGCTGTCATGCATGCGCAAAGGCCGGCTTTATTTTATTTTACCAAAAATCTATGTATTTCCTCCATTCCAAAATAAATAACGCATTTTTGTCAGATATGCATGTATTTAGACACTCAAATGCATTTAGAATTCTAGATACATGCGATTTTAGATAAAGTTGGATCACTTGTTTTGAAAAGAAGAGAGTACATATGATAAACATCCATACTGGAGAGCATGCGTAGCTTACCTACATTATACATGATTTTGTTTGTTTGAGAATTTCATGGAATTGCTTGCGTACTAACTTTGTGCTTAATCATCTACATACGAGCTAAGGTACTCCAGTATGTTACTTGGATTTGTCTAGGTATTTTACTGTAAATCTAGACAAATTCAGTATCCCTGAAAAAAAAACAGAGGAAGTAGTATATATGAGCATTTTTAGTTAATGAAAGATCAGAGGAGAAACAGACATTAGTCAAGAAATTAATTCAGGAAAAAAGACGTACGCCGAGTCGGATAATGGTGTGGCAACCTGATAGGATCGAGTGTTTCGTGTGGCAGAGGTGGAGCTCGGGGATTGGTCGGTTTGAGAGAGTGTGTGCGTGGGTGGGCCAGGCGACAGGCACGGGCCTACCCCGCGCGGATCCACTCTAGATTTGGCTTTGAATAATAAAGCCCGGGCCTGTGGATCACATCTCGCAACAGCGACCACGGGCCGGGCACTAACTCGATCAAACAGCCACTTTTCTTCCTCCTCCATACCTTCCCTCTTTCTGCGATGCCTTTTTCCCTCTCTTTCTTCCACAAATGTACAGAGTAATCATGAATATATTCCCTCCAAAAAAAGTAATCATGAATATACGTACGTGCAGCTGTCGTGTACATACACTTCATCTCAGAAACAATTTTTCTCAGTAATATATTCAGAGATCTGGCGCCAATCACTGTCCGAACGACTGTTCTTCCTGCGGATAGTCACTCACACATGCGGTTGCCTTGCTCCCCGGTTGCCTGAATCCTCAAATTAACCAGCTAGCTAGCTAGCTAGTCGATCCATCATGCATGTCCTGGTCGTCGCTGGAGGAAGATGTGACAGCAGAGACTGGCTAACCGTGAAACTGTTGTTACGACTGTGTGTGTGCTAGCTGTAGGTTGCTTCGGCTCCCTAAACTCTCCTACACCGCGTGTACAGGGACAGCCGAGCTCCTACCTACTCGTGATCAGTAGTTCAGTACGTAGCCAATAATACGTTCGTGCGTGTACATCAACCCTGAGACGCGTACCATTCAGAGTTCAGCCAGAGTATATATCGCTTGAGGACGGCGAATGCGACTTACCGAGCTGGATCTATGTCTCGCTCGGGTTCGATCGGGTCGGGTGCATGCAGAAAGATTAACTGTTAGCGCTCTGGCGCGACCGCTAATCGGATGGTTACAGCTAGCTCTGCATGCCACAGGCGGAGGTGGACGACGACGTACGGCCGGCCGGCAGGTGTCGGCGGCCACGTACTCTTCAATTTCCTTTGGGACCGGCGGGCCGGCGTGCAGAGGGGTCCATGGACGTTCTATAGCTAGCCCAGCCAGCGGTGTGTGACACTGTCGTCAGTGAGGTGTTGCTGTCTCCTCCGCATCCTCCTCGCTGTGTAATTAGGCGGATGCTGCAGAGTATGACTCGTAGTATATACTAGTACTTAGGAAGGTTTGTCGTTCGTGAGCTGGTTAATTAGTCTTGGCGTACACGTGGATACATCTTTTGCCTAGCATATGCCCTGTAACGTACTCCCTTCCTTTCAAAATATAGGATGTCTTACCTTTGTGAAGCAAATGTACCTATATTTCTTTTAGTATGTAAATTTATTCTGGTTTGGAGTGAATTTAACACTAAAAAAAGTCTACATATTTTCTTTTACAAATCTAAAATATCTTATATTTTAAAATAGAGGAAGTACTATTTTACTATCTATAGCAAAAAAACTGTACTAGAAAATATGTCACCGCACTAGCACCTAGCAGCAGTACTCTCGATCTGGTCTTCGATTCTTCGACCCAGAGGGAGGGCAGGAGGTGTTCCAGTCTCCCACTCCATCGTCCTCCAGAGTTGCGTCTACCTCTCCCAGCCTCTCTTTCTGACTGACTGCAATACTGCCTGGTTGCTTTCAGGCTTATTATTGAATGCGCAGACCGTGCGGGTGGGCCGAAGTCCGTACGTTTGGGAGTAACTTCTTGCTGGGCCACAGGCCCACACCACAGCAGAAGCGGGCAGACAGGCTTCTCAATGCAAAACTCTTGTCGCGTGCGACCGTCTACTACACTACACCCCTCTCCTCAAGAAGCTCGAGATCGCCTGATTTGACACTCTGTTCCTTGTCACATTCGCCGACTGGCCAGTTGAACACTGCCGTCTGCAAGCAGGCCAATGTAGTACTAATCCTTTTGCTTTCGCGCCGATCTACTACCTAGCACTAGCAGCCTTAATTAATTGCGGCGGAATGAACACGAGTACGGGATGAAACTAATTTCCAAACGAAGTACGAGTCGTACACGTCCTTCACTCCTTCCTCGTGCACCAATGTTCCACAGCAGTAAACCTGTTTTCTTCTTGTCCTTGAGATCGATCTCATCGTGAGTAGAGTAGAGTATTTTTCTTCTTCTCGTCGAGAGTATTGGCAATTGTACGGTGCGCATTCATAGATAGATGAAAAAATAAGCTGGATTGATATGGCCTTTGTGGATTAATTTGTGGAGTTCGTGCACTAAAGCATCAAATAATATAATACTTAAAATTGAACACTTGACAAGTACTCCCTCTGTTTTAAAATATAAGATGTTTTAACTTTGTAAAAAAAATGTATCTAGACATTTTTAGTATGTAAGTAGATTGTTTGGAGTGAATCTACACACTAATAAAGTCTAGATACATTTGTTTCACAAACCTAAAACATCTTATATTTTAAAACGAGAGGAGTATTAGCATGCGAAATCAACCGCTGCCACCGAATCCGCACAAACACAAAGAATATGACAAGGAACTATAGTGTGAGGGTACGGAATCAAGAATTAATAGGGCTAGGTCGTACATACGTGTAGCCAATGGGTGTCGACTGCCCCATATGAAAGGATCGAAGAGGTCGACTACATGAAGGTTGAATTGAAGAGTACAAATTATAATATTTTTCGTAGCAATTTAGCGGATAAAAAGAATATAAACCTTCTAGAATTGCAACTAGATGAGAGCAGCCTATAAGCAAAAAATGCAACTAGCTTCACAAGATAAACAAAATCATCTAAACCTACTAATAAAGGACGAAAGATTTCTTGCGGTTCGTCCTGCTTTTCTATTTCTGAATTTGTTCCTAAGCTTTCGAAGTAATTACAGGATGTGCCACCGGCAAGTCAAAATATCGGTTCCCTGAAACAGAGCCCTCATGTCCGTTTAGGTGAGCTGACGAGCGGGCAGCTAGGGTGGCGGAGGTCGATGGGGTCGTGGTTGCCTGCTTGGGCTACTGGTGGTCGAGGGCGAGGGGCTCGGTAGGTGCAGAAATGGAGCAGAGGCAAGGCGGCGGTCGATGTCGAGTGGCAGGTGCGTGTAGAGAGGCGTCAGGGCATGACTACAAACATGCCCCGGTCAGCGGCGACTCTAGATCGAGTGGTGTGCCGTCAGAGGATGGGATGTGAAGAATATACTCACTTTATTCCTAGACACATATAGTGTTGCTTACATCCCGACACCCACACAAATACTGTTGGGTGAGCCGACCTAGTAACTACTAGCAGGTAAGCAAATGGGGTTAAAAAATAAGCTCAAAATAGAGTCGAGGGTGTATCCAAAATTTCACACCATTGGGGTGCTAGTCTTTGTTGGAGAGGTGCGTAGCAATCTTCGATTGCTAACAAGGATCAGCTTATTCTTCTTGAGCGGTCCCACCAAGGGAAATGCCTCGATCCACTAGTGGTGCCCTTGAAGGTAACAATAGATCCCTTATAAACTATTCAGAAATTCTCTACAACTTAATTGGAGGATCCCAAACTTCCAAAGCCCATCTCCACCGAGGATAGGCTCCAAGACAACTCCATCCATCTAGGGTGCTCAAGCACTCAAGAGTAACAAGATCCATAAAGGTAAACATGGAGAATCAAATTTCCTTCAATAAAAGTATAGATCTGGCAATCTAGCTCTCTTATATCCTTTCGTGATTATCAACAAGATCTAAGAACTAGGGCATGACCTAGATATCAAAGTTCTAATCTCTTGCGACAATGGAGGAGAGAGAGTGGAGTCGTCACCTTCCTAGTGGGTAAGAATGTGTTCTTATATAGTAGCTCCTAAAGTCTAACCGCTATAACCATTTTTCTTGCAAGGCCCGAAGGTTATGAGGGCTAGAGGCTCCGGACTAACTCTAGGATTCAACATATTTAGCGGTGTGCATCATGGAGTAACCCGTGGAAACTTATGTGTGGGGGAATATAGCCATAGGTAGGGCTAGTAGCTTTGGGCACTTAAAGCCCTAGAGTAGCTTCCTTGGGGAAATAGAGAGTTGTGCAACAAATGTGCAATCGGCCTCCTATTGCACATGGGTGTTGGCCAAGAAGTTCCGAGCGCTGAAAGTCCAACCCTGCAAGTTTAATTAGGTTCTACAAAGCATAACTTCCACATATAGATCAATGGTAGGCTCTCTATTTCCATAGGAAGTTTAGTGAGTGCAATGTATTTTTTGTATCGTTATGTTGTTTCACCCATAATTTCTAAAATGGACCTCCTCTTAATAGTACGCTTTTCTAATGACACAATACAAGAAAATCATTGAGATATCGTATATTTTACCTTTTTTGCTTTGAGGGGTCTCCAATAAATAGTGATAACTTCTGGATGTCCCTAGGCACCGTCATAATGCTCAAGCACATGATTAGTCCGCTAATCATGCATGTTATCATTAATTAACACGAAAACCGTTTGCATAGGGAAGTGCCTTTTCACCATCAAGATTGAAGGAATACCTAATCAAGGCTTAACACATTTTATTGTGTTGGATGTCTTTGTTGGTGGGTTTAAGGAAGAACAGTGCGGTTCATCTAAGAAAGGGAGGGCAGTAGATCTAAAGAAGAGAGAAAAGGAAGGGCGCAAAGTGGCAATAAGTACAATGACAAAGGGAGTGGACGTCATGGACAATTATCGTGTCCTATGACTATAGCACGGTTGTAATGATATCCCTAAAATAAATATCCAATGGATGGAACTAAGTTCTCAAATGTTACTATTTTATGAGAAATATAGTCACCATTAATTAACCATCGGTTTTACAATCATGCCTTCTTAGTGATTTGTATCATGTTATTCACACCCTAGAACTATGAGTTGTTTGGCCCTAATTCATAAAAAACTTGTTCAGTGTTAAGAAAGGACCTAATTCTATAGAATCTCATAGTTTGTGATTTACACAACTTTGGTCACGGGTAATCTGCATGCTTCATGCATCTGTTTCACCATTTGATTATGAATTTTGGATACTTGGTGAGCATAGCGGGGACTGATCCTGACCATTGATCATGGAGATACCCAAATTAGTAAGTTTCCAGCAATATCGCGGGAAATGCTAGTTTGGGCCCAATCATGCTTGTTCTCAAAATCTGGACCGCTGAGATAATATTCTTTGGGGATCGGTTAGAAACAAACTAGATTGAAGTTCACTCACTTTCGAATCCATAACAAAAACAACACTTGTAAGTGTTGTAAGATCTTCAAAAATCACAATATATACCGAGCTAAAACTTATCAATGTAAATTTTCATAAAACAATAGTATAACTAGTTGCTATGTTTCATGAAATTGAGAATGCTGCAACTTAAGGGCATGTTTGATTCAAATGATTTGCATATGATATTTGTAGGATTAAATCTCATAGGAAATTTCCTATCATGATTGTTTGATTTGTAGGATTGATTCATATAGGAAATTTTCCTTGAAAACTCTTTGCACTAGATTGCATAGGAAATCTAACATCCACCCAAACCTCTTTCTTAGAATCATTTGTGTTTACTATGATGGAATCAAATAAACCTTGTTGCATGTGGATTCCTATAGAATTGAAGTAGGCATGACTAGGGGTGGGCAAAAGCTGACACCGTGTAAACCGGGCAAACCAGCCGGAGAAAAGCTAGCTCACTTCTCTTCACAAACTCAATCGGAATGTCAAATCTAGTTATAATTTTTGAATTGAGCCAAACCAGTTAAACCGGCTGAACCGTATTTGCCAACCCTAGGAATGACATTATAATCCTATGTTTTTCTATGCTTTTCCTATTCCTTTTGTTTTTTCTATGTTATGAATCAAACATGCCCTAAGTTTTAAAACTTGCGGTGTATCACTACTCTCATTTTCCATGCTTTCCCTTATAAGTCTTAAAAGTGGTGGATTTCGGTGTATCTAGAATTTGAAATTTCGCTTGTCTAAATCATGATGTTCTTTGAGAAAAGACATGATTAGGTTCCAAAATTCCAATCTGGTGTTATTGTCCATCCGTCCGGTGAATATTAGTTGGCGGTAAGGCTGATTTAGGATTCATCGTAAAAGATTGCTGATACGTTGCAAACGTATCTATATTTTTTTATGCTCCATGCTTGTTTTGCATCATTTATATTATGTTTTGTCCACACTTTGTGGCATTTTTAGCATTTTCTAAAACTCAATCGGAATGTCAAATCTAAAATATTCTCGGAATTGGACAAAACAAAAGCCAAAGTTTCTATTTTCCCCGACATGTCACGGAGTCCGAAGGAGAGACGAAGAGGCGCCGCGAGGCAACCACACCTGGGGCCGCGCGGGCCCACCCCTGGCCGCGCCGCCCTATGGTGTGGGCCCCTCGGGCGTCCACCGACCTTGCCCCTTCGCCTATATAATACCCCGAGGCAGAAACCCTAAGGACCCGATCAAAATTCCACAAAATAGTCCGTAGCCGCCGTCGTCCCTAGATCGGAAGGAATCTAAAGCTCTTCCCGGCACCCTGCCGGAGAGGGGAGATCATCCCAGATGCCTTCTTCATCACCATGCATGCCTCCGGAGTGATGTGTGAGTAGTTCATCCTTGGAATATGGGTCCATAGCCGTAGCTAGATGGTTGTTTCTCATATTTGTGCTACCATGTTTAGATCTTGTGAGATGCCTATCATGATCAAGATCATCTTATCGTAATTCTACATGTTGTGTTTGCGGGAATCGGATGGATATTGAGTATTATGTCAGATTAATTTTTGTTCTATCGTGTCTATGTTATTTGTGATCTTGGATGCTCTCTGTTGCTAGTAGTTACTCTGGCCAAGTATTTGCTTGTGACTCCAAGAGAGAGTATTTATGCTCGATAGTAGGTTCATGCCTCTAGTAATCTGGGAGAGTGACAGAAACTTCTAAGATTGTAGATGTGTTATTGATACTAGGGAGAAAACAACAATCCTTTGCCCAAGGAAAATTGTATTCTTTACATTACACACTTTGTTTAATGCAATTATTTGTTTCTTTCAACTTAATACCCGAGGGTTGTTCGGATGATATCCCGGAGGTGGATTACTAGTCATAGATGCAGTTGGATTACGGTCTATGTATCATGTTGTAATGCCCAAATGAATCTCATAGTGATCATCATGTCATGTACATGTATTATTATGCATTCTCTATTTGTTAATTGCCCCGTTGTAATTTGTTCACCCAGCATGTTATTTATCTTATAGAGAAACCACCTCTAGTAAACTGTGAACCCTGATTCATTCTTTTCCACTAATATTCCATCTACTGTTTACTGTTTACTTTCTGCAATTACCACAAGCAATTACTATCTTCCACACTATACGGTTAATCCTTTGTTTTCAGCAAAACCAGTGAGCTTGACAACCTCATTGATAAGTTGGGGCAGAATATTTTGGTTGTGTTGTGTGCAGGTTTCACGTTCTAGCAACACCTTCAGAAGTGGTTTCTTTCTCCTACTGGTTCGATAACCTTGGTTCTATAACTGAGGTAAACTTGTTGCTATGCTCATCATACCTTCCTCTTGGGGTTCCCAACGGGCTCTACATCAACTGAGCACAAAAATTGCTTGCATAAAGAAAAAAGAAAAACAGAAGAAGATTTCGGCGCTTTTTTCCACAATAAACATAGTTTTGTCATTGTTCGGTTCAATCCCCAAACACGTTGAAGTCTGGTCCATACTTATATATAAAACCCTGTAAATCTTCATATAGACACACGGATCGGAATACGGGTATGCCCACGTATAGGCACACGACAGTCTTCCCGCACATGAACTGCGGTGACCCAGCATACCACTGCATGATGTAGTACACTATAGTCGTTGACATAACACCAATGAAACACCATTCACTAGTATTACATCCCTTAGAGTGGTACAACAGAAACACAGCAGGTCCAAGAAACGACTATAGGTTATAACTCAACTCTTTACACAAGATCCAGAGAACACTCTAGGTTAAAGAGAGAGAAAGAAACTTCTTACAAAGAAGAATCGGAAATAAAAAACTCGAAAATTATCATACTATTAAGACTAGTATCTTAACTAATGGTCTGGCATTGTTGCTATTGCAATACACTACAGAAATAGGTTCTATGGCTAGAGATTATATTCCTATCTAATCAGTAACTTCGTCTTCACTTGAGTTGATGTATATGTTGACTTTCTTGACTTCATTGAAGAGCTTTAGCTTTTGGTGATGATTCCTGGAGCATAACTTGATGTAGACGTCGTCTTAATGGCATCAGAATCTAGTAAGGGTTAAGAAGATACGTTGAGTATGAGCGTACTCAGCAAGTTCACTAGAAAAGAAGTGTTTGATGCACTATATCTACAGCCACAGACCATATGTCGTAGGTAATGCAAGTTTTCCTAAACATTTCTTCAAAGGTTGCTTTTATTCTGAAAAGCTATGTCCATCAGCCTTCACGGGTTTACCAGAACTTTCATGGAGTTCCTTTCCCGCCGCGTTCGCAGTTCCTTCCCGGAACAGGGAGTAACAAGTTACATTTCTTACACTATGTAGAGGTGCGTTACTTTACCCATGATAGATCTTAGCTTTGTTGCACATCCGAGCGGCCAACCCGTTCATACTTCCTTGGTATGAGGCCCAGACTAAGATCCAAGCCAATCACTGCCCTCTTCGTGACCCCATATGTCTGGGCGATCCTTCGAGGCTGGCTCACCTCCGTTAAGCCCCCTTTCAGGCAGGCTAAAACCCTGATGAGTTCCCGAAGACTCTATGACCTGGTGATGCCTGGGCAAGCACCATATTAAATGTACTATACCCCTAAACACCATTCATAGATAATCTAGACACCAAAAGTGTGGGGCGTAAGGGTGCCCACCCATATGTTGGATCCGCACAAGGAATCACAACGTCACGTTAAGGTCGTCTTGCCTCCATATGAGAGGAAAAGGATACAGCTGACTTCTCCGTCCCATTCCAAATCTCATGGTTAACGCGTTATATACGACGCAAGAATCACTGGCGACATTGGTTGTTAAGTCCTAGATAATATGTTCCTTTACCACCGGAACTTTCATAGTAGGTTATTAACTCATGGTAATTAACCTATAATCATATTATTATGAAAATAGTATTTTCTGACCTTTTTCAAATGCAGGTGATGACAACACTGGATTTGTAAAATACTTTACTGAAGATAATCAAAGGACATGAGCAAGTGTGAACTTGCCTTTTGTGATTGCAAGATTATGCACTCACGGTCTTCGAGACAATATTAAAGATCCAATATCTGAAATCATAATCATTGGTACGATAAGGACTAATGTTTAAAGAAGCAAGATGCTATTATGCATAAGTAATGTAATGCAATTTCGTAAACTCGAATCCCGGGATAAACGTTGATCTAGGGTTTGGAAACTGGAAATGGGTACTTTAGAATGTGTTGTCCTTTTAGATAAGTTTCATACTTGTGCTTCTTATTAAGGCTTGTGAGTGTGTGTGAAACAATATGTAAGTATAATAAAGCACACATAATAATGGAATACTCAAGTGGGAAATGTATCTGTAGACTATGTATATAAGGTTTGTTCATCATTTAGAGCTTTCAATAAAATGTTTATGTCTTTCTTTATAATGTACCTTAAAAGAATAACTTTTGAAGAAAATATTACTTAGCTAAGGAGAAGTATTCAAATTTTAAGTTAACCTTATTAGGTGTTATTTCAAGTTATAGTCTTTAAGTAAGAAAGAATTGCTTTATTTGAATAATGATATTAGTAGTATTTGAGACTTATCTATCTTGGTTTTTAACTTGGTTAGTTTGGTATTAAGATGCTTTATAACTTAATTATAACAGACCAAAGTTAACTATAAAACACATAACAAAGTCTTTAACATAGTATTTAAAGTATTATAGACTAAAGTTAACTTTAAAAACATAGATGAACTTAGGTTGTAATGCTTATGATATTTGTATTTTGTTCACTTCATAATGTTTCCTTAAAGTTATTTAAGCATGGCATTACTTCTATTTGAGTAGTGGTTTCCTAACATTATAATGGAATAGAATCATTTTCTTTTTTACACATGAGTGGTTATAGTTTGTAAACAAGGAAGTAATATTACTTAACTATTTATGGATTCACTATAGTGTTTTTATTTGTTTATAAACTTGTGGTTGAAGTAACTAAAATGTTCTTATTTAATTCTAAATTATTCTTGAAGATTTTATATTTTATATATAGATCTTTTTAGCACATATGGTTGAATGATAATTAAATAAAATTGTGTTTAAAATGTGTTAAACCATTTTGACTTCATAATATCAATGTTCAAGACTAATACTATTTATTAAACTCAATTGATAAAATTTAAAATATTAGCAAATTTTATTTACCCTTATATGAATTATTAACTAAGGAGTTAGATTTAAATTCAAGTTGCTAAAGTGTTTTAAATTTTTATTTACATCAAAAGTGGACTATTATATTTTTAACATGTAGGTATTATTTTTGTGATCATTTTTGTATATTACATTTATTTTTGTGATTTATAAATAATAAGATATGATTTTTATAAGGTTTATTACTTTTTAAATACTTAATAAATAATAAATATTTAATTAAGTAAAATAATAATGTATGATTATAGTTTTAATGTATTATTTTTATTTTTCTAAGATTTTTGGTATTTTATTTATATTTTTAACATTTACCATTATTAAAATATGAATTATCAAAGTTTTATTACTTATAAAATCTTTATTAAATACTAATTATTTAAATTGTTAACATAATAATGTTTGATAATAGTTTTAAGTTATAGATTTTATTTTTCTACAAATTTTCATATATAAAACATTTTTTCTGAATTATAAAACAGAAGTTATCAAATTTCTAAGATTGAATCATTTTATTTAATTTCTGGAATTAATAAACTAAATAGTTTCTGATGTAATACTGATGTCAGCATGGGTGAAAGGTTTTTATCACCGGGTCTATTCTTACCCCAGTCACTGACTAGTTGGTCTTATGCCACGTCATATCCACAATTTTAATTTATTACAGAAAATAATAATACAATTTATGAAATGATAAAAATGAATTATGACATCAGTGTGATGTCACGCTGATATCATCCAAGGATGATCCTCAGATCATGGTTTGATCCACGGATTGAGGGCATACGGGCACGCGGGGTTGGTCTCGTTTGAATCAGCGGGATGAGGGAAGACGAATAGTGGCGGCACGGCTGGTTTTTGGTCGCCGGAGCACCAGCTCCGACGAGCTCCGACGGTGGAACGCTCTGGTCTTCGTGGGCAAGGCGATAGAGAGAACTAAAAACGAATCGAGAAGGCTAGAGAGATGCGCAAGCTCACCAGGAGCGTAGCGAGAGGCTCGGCGAAGCCACGCGTTGCCGGATGAGGTGGCCATCATCGATGGTGAGCGGCCCAGTTCGAGATCGGTGTCGACGACGGAGGGCGTGGAGGTTCGATTTCTTTCGCGGGTTGATCGAGAATAGCGAAATGAGTTCAACAGTTCCCTCAGGGTGGCTAGGGGAGCTTAGGATCAGCGGTTTCCATTGAACTCTGATGAGCTAGGGTTCTGTGTTATAAGCGCGAGAGAGATAGAGAGAACTAGAGGGGATGATACCGGTACGGATGGATAGAGGAGGACGTGGGCGTTCTTATCCTCCTCTTCACCGGCGGTGGCGCACATCGTAGCGCGTCGAAGATCGACGACGGCCGTGACGCCACGCAGCTGCTTCCGCCGGCGAAGAAGACGACGAGGAACAGGTGGCCGAAGCGGTATGGGCTGCTGGTGGGCTGGTCGTGGGCCAAAGTGGGCTGTTGTTGGATTGTTCGCGAGCGACGAGTAAGAGAGAAAGGAAATGGGCCATGGGCTAGGAGCCGATTCCTCCATTTTTTTTTCTCTGTTTTTTTTTCTTTTTCGATTTCTATTTTCTGTTTTCTTTTCTAACCTTTTTATTTAAGCAATTGTTTTGACTCATCTTTATGGAATTTCTTTGATAATACTTGCAGCAATGATAAAGTTATTTCAAATCAATTTGTGAACTTTTATTATATAATGTTACATTCTTTATTTTGTTTTTATAGACCCTTCTAATAATTGATAAGGAAATTTGTTATTCATTTTCTTTCCATAATAAACAATGGATTATTAAATGATATTTCCTTATTTATTTATAAAACTTAGTTCTAGTTAATTTTTATAGTTTAGAGAAAATTTAATATAATATTCCTATATCCTTACTTGATGCATGATATTCCAAGGAATTAATATGGCTAACATTATTCCCCTAAATCTAGAAAATTCCAAGGTATATATTTTATTATACCAAATATAGGAGTTAGGGTTTTTTAGGGATTGGTTAATTATATTATATCCTTATAGAATGATTTTTATTTCCTCCTAAAGAATGTGATGATAATGGTTTAGGATATATAAATATATGCAAAGCATGTATCCATCTTTATTATTAAATAGCAATCATTATATAAGAGGTTTTAATTATGAATATTTACCATGATTCTTAAGAGATTCAAAATACTTGTATCATTTTATGAATGTGGATGAACACTATGAATGAAGACATATTGCCCATATGTTTATGATCAAGAATTATATCACCTTTTTAAAATAGTGGGCTTATCCTTTTAGAATGAATTATGAGAAATATGATAACTATAGTCTCCAGGGACATATGATTTTAATGTTTGAAAGTGATAATGATTTGCTTAAGTTATTTGCTATAGAAAATTATTCCCACAAGCCATTGTGGAAATAAAATGATTTATCCACAAATGAGATAGATGTTAAGCTTGATTATAGATTTAGGGTTTGGTGTTTACCAGGAATTCCTATCTTCCATAATTCACAATCCTGGACTTCTAATTAAGGAATTCCTTTCCTAGATATATTACTTCTTTATACCCATCATCATGTGCTAACATGATGAGCTTTACTTCACAAGGATATTCTTATCCACCTTTTATTCTTCTTAATCCATTTATAAATACAATGAGCTTGATACTAAAGCTTTTAATAATCTGCTCACATCTATAATTGGGTTATATCAAACTACTCTAGTAATGATAACCTCTAATCCACTAAATAGTTACTTCTAACTCCATTCATATACTTCCTTTATCACCATCACTAATATTACTCCAATGGATGTATATATCAAATTACTTTCCTCAAAAGCTTACTATCCTGTAAGAGGAATAAGACTACTTCAATAACTCCATGCTACTCTGGCTTTAGCTTAGTCATACTATCGTATATCTACTTTACCCTAGTAGTTTATATTCAAACTTCACATCCTATCATGGTGACTTATCATGGTTGACTTAGGACACATATCTATATTAGGGTAATCATGTTCTATCTACCAATGTCACGTATACATGATATAAGCATTCAATCTTGGTGACTAAAGCAAGATCATTATAATCCTTGACCCTTTATGGTTTAGGTTTCCAGTTGGCTAATCAAGGCTTCATCAATACAACATTATAGTTGTATTGAAATTATCTTCTTAGTATCTCTATTGGATTAAGGGATATTGCTCATTAACTATACATACTTGATCCAATAGGATTTCTCCTGGTAACTGTCAACACCCGGATTTTTAATCCCAGATGCCTGTTATGCCATACATCGCAATCCCAGGATTACCATTTTTGCGATACATAACAGAATTGGATACCACAGTACATCATCCATTACAAACCATACATATGTTCTTACACAAATAAGGATCTCATGATCCAGTTCTTAATACACTCAAGCAGTGGAATAACGTCATAATAAAGGTAGCGTAGGCGAAGCTCCATCTTCGGGGTCACAGGCAATGCTGATGATGGGAGATGATCCTAGTTGTCGTAACCTTCCTGGGGTCCATCCTCCTGGTACTCCTCTTCATAGTCTGGCCACGGGAATAGCCAGGGACAAAGCCATGAGTAGTCTTCAAGTACTCGCAAACTAATACTAACAAGTGAAGGGGGTTTTTGTAGTAGGACACTAAGCTCTAGGGTTGTTTTTCAAAAAGCCGGATTTACCTCTACTAAGTCCAAAAAACAAGAAAAGCTAGTTGAAATTTTATAACACCTAAGTGGGAACTTGTATTCCATATCACAACTCTGTTGTGGTCAAGTCAAAATCTCAATTCATTTCACAAGTCATTTTGAAAACATCTGACGGGGGAACAGTATGGCCACTCCAATCGTCCATAATCATGACGCGGCTATTCGAATAGTTTGACACTCTGCAGAGATTGTACACTTTCACCACAACATTCGATACATCCGTCAGGAACAAATCCTGAATTCACCATACTCAGTATGCGGATAATCAATACTAACCTTTCGATTACACACCCTAGTATAGACACCTCTCCTATGAGTTTGGCCTCCCAACCATGACCAACTGTCATCTTGGGTACTGCACAGGTGGACAATCTTCACAAGGTAGCCTCAACTCAGACCTTGGCCGTGAGGGAACACGTACTAAGGTATATAAGTTTCCAGTCAAGCCCTACCCAATTCTCGGGTATTGTGGTTGTACGGTAAAATTGGAATGGTATCGCATCCAGACAACCACCAGTTTTATAAAGGGCTAAGGCTCATGCCTCAACATTTTCATCATCAAAATCATCTGGTGTTCGGAAACACATGTCAAAACATCTCAGTAGAATGATCCATCATTCCAAGGTTTTCATAACCATTTTTCCACCAAGTATTCCCATCTAAAGTTGATCAAGTTTTATGCTTAGCACTAGCATCTACAAGTGGGTATGAGTACTAATGAGGGGTAGTAAACAAGTGGAGTTTAACTAAGTTCAATCTCATGCCTTAGGATGACATCAAGATTATCTAGCTTAGGCCAATTTTAATGCTCTTTATGCAACCTTCAATTATCTTCCTAGAATCTACAAGTCATTTAAGTAAACTCTAAGAAATAGCTTTGATAAAGAAATAAAGTAGAAAGCTTGTAAGTAAAACTAGGAGGGGGTTATCAAGTGGGGATGATCACATATGCTTAGGGCATATAGTTGGTATGGTAACAAGCAAGTATTAGCTTGCATATGTCAACTTGATTAGTAAGGCTTGCTAAAGTAGAGTATCTTGCAAGTGTTAGCTTGCCACATCAACTAGTAGTATTAGGCTTGCCTTGTGCGGAGCAGTGGTTGAAGTTCTCCTCGGCTTCTTCTTCGTAGTATCCTCCTTCCTCCTCGTATCCTTGGTCGGTACTAGCGTCTATGAATAAATACGAGGTACACAATCACCAAACAATACTTAACTACTTTCAATCATCACACAAAGGTGTTCTATAGATGATCTAGCATCATCACTAATATCACAAGAATAAAGCATTTGTCTTATTTATTTATTTTTAGAAAAGTAATTTCTACTCATTGAAAAACTACTTAAGATTTAATATTCTCCAAACCAAACATGGGATCATGTTGACACATGTCATCACCACATATTTCAGTACATGGGAATGTGATTTAAAGTAGTGTCACAATTTAATAAGGTTTAACCCTTTTATTTTAAATCATTAAAGTGGCTAGAAATGCCTATGTGGCATTATTTTATTACTTGAACAATATTTCTATAAGTAAACCCATATATTTTTATACATTCTGAAAGGTATGATCAAATGTGATTTTTGAGAGTTGGAATCAACTCAAAAGCTATTATGGTTGAAATTTGAAAAATGTTTGAATGCAGAAAAGCTTCTGCCTTGTTATTTTTACCAAGGTTGATCTATAGATTCAAATGATTTGAATCCAACGGGCTTGGATTAAGCATTTCAATATCTTTCTAAGACAATTGGTTTCATTCAATTTGGTTCACTGAATCGAGCTGGGTTGATTTTTGAAACTAGGTACAGAACTGAGTTTGAATATAAATAGAAAAAGATAAATTCAAACGAGTGGGCTGCGCGGGAAAGGTTAACGGGCCGGCCCAGTGTCACTCCGCAGCGCGGGGCGCAGCTGACAGGGGGGTCTACTGGTCAGTGGCTCTTTAAACGCGAAGCGGTACGGGGCGATGTGGTGCATTGGATTAGAATGAAGATCGACGGCTGAGGGTCGTCGTTGACGATGAACAAGTCACCGGCGAGCTCGAACCCTAGCGGCTCGGTGGGGGTCGTGGCAGGCTCACCGGGGCTCAGGCGAGGGTCGGCTATGCGGGCGAACGACGAAGTCGACGACGGCGATCCTCCTGGTACCGGCAGCTCCTCCTAGGGCGGCTCCAATCGATGGCTTCCTTCTCCTCCAACAGCACCGGACTCCGGTGAAATTCCGGCGATGCGCTGCTCGCCTTGCTCCGGGAATGAGGTGGGTTGGTTCTGGGTGAGAGGGGAGTAGAATGGTGTGAAGAATTCGAGCGGGGGATGCCTCTATTTATAGTGGCGAGAGGGGACCGCCGGGCGCAAGCTGAGCTCGTCGTGGTCGACGGTACAAAGGGCTATTAGTGTGGGCGACGGTAGGGGGCGGTGCTGTGCTCCCTGGTGAAGCTCAACGGCGTGGTGGCGAGGTGTGGGGTGGTGCTGATCGGTCGGAACGCTGCGGTGCTCTGCGCTGGTCCGACGGAAGTTTTGATGGCGCACAGCGCGCGTGGTCCGCGCGGAGGCGAACGGGCGTGTCTGCGGGGTTGCTGGGATGGTGGTGATCACGCGTGCGCGCGGCGAGGGCGGCGCGTCATATATGGGTGCTGGTTGAGCGTGGCGCACGGGGCGCGCTCTCGGCATGGTTGTAGAGAAGGTTTGCATGGCCTGTGCGTGTGGTCCAGTGGCTGGCATTGCTTGCGGCTGGGACAGGGAGTGGCGGTGGGGTGCTAGCTTGCTCCCAGACAAGGTTGGCGAGGCTAGTGTTGCTTGTAGCTTGCTGTCGACCATGGGGTGGCAATGGTGCTCTCGGCTTGTTCATCATTGATGATAATGGACAACTTATAGTGGTGCTAGTGATTAGTTAAGGTTGATAGATGATCTACTAAGGCTAGTGGTGTCCAGAGAGGGAACAAGTTAGGCCCAAAACACGGCTCAACATAGTGTTTTGATTTTGTTTGATTTGCATCTGCAACCTGTTTTATGAAATGGCCGCATGAACTTAAGTTTTGAATTTTGAAAAGATTTTTGGTGGGTGTGCTAGGCATGTACTAGGGAGTCTATGGATGCTTGGGTTTTCAAAATTGAGTTGGTTTGAGTGGTTTTTAAAATAGTGGGATCTTCCCATATGAAATAGATTCAATTTTAAACTTTCATTTAAACTAAGCATTTGAATGTTTCTAGATGATCACAAAGTGTGCCTTGGTACTTTGTTATGAGTACTATCAAGGGGTTCAAAGATCCATACATGTTTCTGTTAAGTTCTGAAAGTTAGAGATAGCTAGAGTAGGCATGGGAGTTAAATTGGCCAAAGTGACCATTCACTTAATTTGTTTGTTTTGATTTGTTTGTCTTAGGGAAAAGTTTGGGGATTGTTTAGATGATGTTTATTTCACCTAAGAATCATTATACAAGCAAATAAACACATAATCATGGCAATTCAAAAGAATCCAAATTTTAATGCACACTCATATGAATGCTTTCATATTTTAATTGGAAAAGTTTTTGTTAACCCTAAATTTCGTGATTAGAGTTTGATGATTCTAGTTTAATTTTTTTTGGGATGTTACAGTAACTACCTACAATACTCACCCTTGTAATCTTTATATCAGATACTCTTCTATTCATTCAGGAGTGAATTAACTCCATTAATTATCACATTGGTCCTATTCTCTTCCAACACCCCCATCCTATAGATGATATTTAAATCTAGCATTACTATTTACCCCTTCTTACTTATTTATTTATAGGCCTTAAGTGAATGCTATGATATGGTCAAGAGTTGATAGATCAAGAACTGATAGATTAAGAATTGGTGAATCAATAGTTGATTACTCAACGTTGATGAAAAATAGATATTGAGATAGGATTCCATAAGGATTGATATGGAAAGAAAGATATATGGTGAATGATCTTGACTTGGTTTCTTTCCTACTCAATCTCATTAAAGAGTTAAGGTTAGGTATTACCATGATACTCATGGTAGAATTGGATAAGAATAAAATAAGTCAAGGGTTAGTTTTCACATTCTTGTTACTTGGGTTATATGTTCTTAACTTGATATTCATGGGTTGTTGTAAGGAATACTATGATATGATCACCTAAGGATCAAATATAAACCATTAAGCAATGTATTAGGGTTTAATTTTATTACATTTGATCTACCCTTAGATCAAATCATGTTTACCCAAAAATAAGGTTTTAGCAAAGGTTATATTGAAACTTATCGCAGTCAACTTGATGATCTACTTCAATTCCATCAAGTTGAGAGAAGCTTCAATCCCTTTGATAAGTTTTGTTCAAAAGCGCGAAAATTATTCATATTTTCTATGCATGAATGCAATGCACACATCTGTGTTCAGCTTATTTCTAAGCTCTAATGCTGGGACGTTACAGACTCTCCCCCTTAAAATAAACTTTGTCCCGTTCGTAAACTCTCACGTTTCAGAGCAAGGAATTGACTTGTGTTGGTTACGGCATTTCTCAACTCCATGGTAACCTCAAATGGAAATAATTGTATTATTCCATATCCAGATCCTTTCCTTGAATTCTCACCATACTTGGCAATCTTTAACTTGTTGTCTTTAACACTCCAAAGTTTCTCCTACTATCCTTCTTTAGGGATATGTCCTTATTATAAACTCCTTAATTAGTGGTCTTTTCTTTAGTTCATTTTCCTAATTAGGTATCCTAAGCCAACTCCTTTACTTGATCATCGAACTTTCTTATTATACTATATAGGGTCTAGGAAGTCTCACTAAAACATGATTTTTTTTAAATTCTATTAGACAATAGTTGAGGCTAAAAGACTAATCTTTGATTTATCACTGTATGAGTTGTACTGGTGATCCTTCCAAGATTGGATTTGAACCCATTTAGTCCATACCCATTGGAATTTCTTGTCCCTCTATACTTGTCCAATTGGATGTGCTTTTTTTCCCTCTTAAGTATCGTTTAAGAGTTGTTTTTATTAGAATGAGTCTATTGGAATTAGTCTATTCTACCACCTTCAAGCTTTTACCTTATTATGCTTTTAGACAATCTTTTGTTATTACCTATAGTACTTCTTCAACTTCCATTTATTAATTACCTTAAGGTTTGAGTACTACTACATTGAAATAAACTCCGATCTTTCATCCAGACATACTTCAGAGAGTACCTTTCCGATGATTATCTTTTAACCTTACGAAAATAATGCTTGTTGTTGTTGTAGGTTAGTCCTTCTCCAACCTTTTTTTTCGGAAAGTTAGATAATGATACTTTCATTTCTAATGTTTACTCTCCCCCTTAGGGTTTACTAATAGTCTTCAAACTATCTATATAGTATTTATTGGCTTTATAATTAGAATATTGGTCTCTATCCAACTTATACTCTACCTAGTTAGGGTCTTATGAAAGATTGTACGGTGTATCCACACAATTAGGGATCTCCAAAACGAATATTTCAGCATTATTTGTCTTACTTACTATTTGGACATTTTCGCTTTGATAGATGTGACTTCGCGAAGCGCCTCGAAAGACGATCACTTAAATTTTATAATCATCTAGGTCTTAATTAACTTAGGCCAAGTTTTATGCTCTTTATGCAACCATTAATATGATCTGGTTAACTATGTTAACCAACACCGGCCGCGAACAAGATACCAACTGTGGATCAGAATACCGACTATGGATCAAATACCCGCTGCGGATCATCCTAGGTTGTAGGTATTACCCTACGGTTTCTGACATACTACTGGCATTCTCTCTGAATTGTCAGAGCTTAAATACCATTTTGGTTCCAAAACTTCTTCTTTGCACTTATTCATGATACTTCCATGAACTTGGTACAACTACTTTATTAACTTCTTAGCAACGTTACCTACTTTGAATGAGCTTTAAGTTTATTACTTCTTGTTGCTCCATACATCTTCTACACTAAACTTCCTTCTTATATCTGGCTAAGAATAACCTGAGCTTGACCTATCCTTCAAACTGCGCTAATACTCCTTATATTTTGCTTCATCCTTCATAGAAGTCTTCATCTCGGTCATTGGAACTCGTCACTCCCTTACACGAATTCCCATTCCTATCTAGGTCTATGACATCAAGTAATAACTGGGTGTTGCAACATGCATTTGCACACCAAGTCAAACTTCATGTACAGATCTAGTCAATCAAGAAGATCCAAGAAAAACAAATAAATCCAAATGTGGTACATATAACACACAATATTCTAAGCCCAAAATATAATAGTTGAGTATACTATCTCTAGAATTCAGGCTTAGTTGTGTAGTATATGACACCTCCTCATATAGGTTTACATTGTGATACTTAGCACATAGAGTCAAACTATTCTTTATCTCAATATTTACTCAAATTGCTCAAGTGCAGCAGGATAATCTTAAGCAAAGTGGTCTCAATTTGGTTTTGACTAACCTTTAGTCTTACCTTTGGAATGATTAACTATAACCAACCTTTCTTATTTAGTAAACTAACCTCACATGATCACTCCAAATGACTAATCAGATTTTATTTGATAACTTAAACCAAAGATTATTAGAAATTTTTAGCACTTATGACTTCTAGTATAACTCTACCATGGTATTTTCATACTTCTACCCCAAGATAATTCACTAAGTATTTGTCATACTTACACTTGCATCATGGTTTCGGAGCTAATCTCACCATGATATTATTATGTTTTACCTCTTTATCATCATTCAAGAGCTAATCTCACCATGATAACTTTACTTCTCATTACACTATCATTAAGTCATAACATAATTTCACTTCATCACGTAGAATTCTCAAATGAATACCACAAGATTACTACTCATTGCATCAACATTTATCCTACTGATATTCACCATGTTGTATTTGGTTATCAACTAACCATAAGATTCCACTGTCTTACTTAAATTCGAGGGTTAGGCTACACCATTAGGACTACTTCAATTAATGTCTTGCACTTGATCCTAATCTACTGTGGCCAATTGACTTTCCTACAGTATCTTGGTGGTTTATGTCTCCTTCAGAAGCCACTAAATAGCACTATACTGAGAAAAGATAAAATAATTACTCCTAAGAATTATGACGTAAGCATTTTGTGACAAATTTTATCCTCAAGTGGATACTCATCACAAGTCATATAAATATTTGGTTTAGATAAGATGGCTCCTATAGTCACTATCCAACCTACAGATCTTCCTAAAAGGGTTTTAATCCTAAGGTCAAAGCATATGCTCTGATACCAACTGCGATGACCCAGCATACCACTGCATGATGTAGTACACTATAGTCGTTGACATAACAACAATGAAACACTGTTCACTAGTATTACATCCCTCAGAGTGGTACAACAGAAACACAGCAGGTTCAAGACATGACCATAGGTTACAACTCAACTCTTTACACAAGATCCAGAGAACACTCTGGGTTAAAGAGAGAGAAAGAAACTTCTTACAAAGAAGAATCAGAAATAAACAACTCAAAAACTATCATACTATTAAGACTAGTATCTTAACTAATGGTCTAGCATTGCTGCTGTTGCAATACGCTACAGAAATAGGTTCTATGGGTAGAGATTATATTCCTATCTAATCAGTAACTTCGTCTTCACTTGAGTTGATGTATATGTTGACTTTCTTGACTTCATTGAAGAGCTTTAGCTTTTGGTGATGATTCCTGGAGCATAACTTGATGTAGACGTTGTCTTAATGGCTTCAGAATCTAGCAAGGGTTAAGAAGATACGTTGAGTATGAGCGTACTCAGCAAGTTCAATAGAAAAGGAGTGTTTGATGCACTATATCTACAGCCACAGACCATAGGTCGTAGGCAATGCAAGTTTTCGTAAACATTTCTTCAAAGGTTGCTTTTATTCTGAAAAGCTATGTCCGTCAGCCTTCACGGGTTTACCAGAACTTTCATGGAGTTCCTTTCCTGCCGCGTTCGCATCTCCTTCCCAGAACAGGAAGTAACAACTTACATTTCTTACACTCTGCAGAGGTGTGTTACTTTACCCATGAGAGATCTTAGCTTTGTTGCACATCCGAGCGGCCAACCCGTTCATACTTACTTGGTATGAGGCGCAGACTAAGATCCAAGTCAATCACTGCCCTGTCTGCGACCCCATATGTCTGCGTGATCCTTCGGGCCCGGGTCACCTCCGTTAAGCCCCCTTTCGGGCAGGCTAAAACCCTGATGAGTTCCCGAAGACTCTATGACCTGGTGATGCCCGGGCAAGCACCATATTAAATGGACTATACCCCTCACTACTAGGAAACTAGCTATAAATAGACATACCTTCTGTGGCGCATGGTTCTGACCATGCGCCACAAAAGTTATCCAGTGGCGCATCCGGAGCAATGCACCACAGAACCACCAAACTTTTGTGGCGCATCTTCCAGAGCCATGCGCCACAGAAGTTTGGTGGGACCCACACCAGCCGTTGGACCATGAATCTTCTGTGGCGCATCTTTCCATATGCACCACAGAAGTTTGGTGGGACCCACAGCAGGCGGGGTCTAACCGTGCTCTGACCAAACTTCTGTGGCGCATACAAGGAGATGCGCCACAGAAGTTTATATCTTCTGTGGCGCATATCACAATATGCGCCACAAAACAATTATGTGGGCCCCACTCTCTGGACACCTATGTACAATCTTCTATGGCGCATTGTTGCGTATGCGCCACAGAAGGACAAACTTCTGTGGCGCATGTGTGCAGTATGCGCCACAGAATGCTTCGTGCTACTCAGATTATTTGTTTCCTAGTACATAGATTTTCCTCTTGTGCTTTTCCCAACTAAACAAGTACCAGTGTAATAGGTAGAATATACTAGACAATCTAGTAGATAGACATGTGCAGTGGCATACATCGTTGCAAAATGCACATGCGCATAGCCTTGAACAGCAAAACAACAATGCCATGCATCATTGCAAATACACAAACTACAACATTGCAAATCCCTTCACAGAGCTGATGGGGGCGATGGCGGTGGAAGATGCCAAACCTCCCTGTTCACGCGCGCATGTAGCCTGCGGACGTGGTCCTCCATGGACACGTTGGGGTCGAGCACCGGCCGCCACCGGATTGGTTTCGCCATGCGCGCCCTCTCCTCCGGAGACGCGAGCACGGCGTACAACCTCATGGCCTTATTGTAGAGGGCCTCGTGCTGTAGTCTGGCCTCCTCCTCAATTAGGTTGACCTCTGAATCCCGCGGCGGCTGACTCCGAGCACTTCCCCTCGACCTCGCCCCTCCACTACGAGTAGGCTGTAGGGAACGCGATCGGGATGTGCTCACCAGCGGGTCTTCCGACGAGTTATGGGAAGAAGACATCAGGGGCAGCTATGTTGCTTTGGACAGGGAGTGTGGTATATAGAGAGGGGTGTCATTAAAGCAGCTATATCTGCCACCTTTATTTCATGCAGATCTGCCCTCAGTGTTCTGTGGCGCATATAGCTGCTATGCGCCACATAAGTTCAATCTTCTGTGGCGCATATCCACAATATGCGCCATAGAACACTGAGTGTAGGGGCCCACAGTGTCTAGCCACTCCACCCTATGGCCCACAGTGTCTGGCCACTTCACCCTATGGCCAAGGTTCTGTGGTGCATATATGTGCTATGCGCCATAGAACATTGAGTCACGGGGCCCATAGTCCGCCCTATGGCACTTACATGGCGCATGCACTCAGTATGCACCACAGAAGATTGAACTTCTATGGCGCATATTGCCTGTATGCGCCACAGAATCCTTCAACCAGATCTGCACAAAGGTGGCAGCTTTGCACCCCTTTATCTACCACCATCCATTTCACATCCTTCTTCCCCCTCCTCCCAGCTCGCCTTCCTCCTCTCTCCCACCCCATTGTGTCTATACTTTTATACATTTTGTTGTATTTAAACCTACTATAGTTGATCGATTGGTTAGGGAAAGCCTTTCTCCAACTAGTAGATCTAAAACACACCTACTTTTCTCCTCCACATCTCTATTTGTGTACTATTATATCTCTATAGATCTATTAATCCACACTCTCTCACATCACGCTCTCGACTCGGTATTCAATCTACCCGGTGAGTAATTGGCCATGAATATGCATGTTTTGTAGGTGTAAAGCTTGTCACGCGGGCGGTGTGTATATGCGATGCATGCATGGCGCGAAGATGATGTTTGTGCATGAAGCTTGTGTGGTGCATGAATGCTTGCATGGGAAGAAGTTTCTTGTTTTTGCTTGTCTGTCCCGGTGTGGTGCATGGATGTTTGCCAAAATGTTGATTCATTTCCATTTCGGCAAATTTTTGCACCACCCATATGTCCTACTTTTAGGAAAGGTCATGCCGAATTTTTCCGGCGACGACCATGCATGTGTGTTTTGTGTGTGCATAAGGTGTTGTTTCTAATTAACCTACTCTCTGTCTTTTGCTCTATATGTGCATACCGTGTAGGCTACCATGGTCGTCAGCATGAGCGAAGGTTGAGTTAATAGGTATAAGAAAGACGCCAAGGCGGACATGATTCGGAACAACACGACCCAGATAAGATGTCCATGTCGAACATGCAAACTCTAGCGCTGGATCGACCCTGATTCTGGACAATTGGAGGATCACCTTCTCAAGCGCGGTTTCATGCGCGACGACTTCGATGAGGAGCTGACATTAAATGGTGTTGGTCATCATGAAGACTTGGACGGGTGATAAGACGAAGAGTCTCCTGACGGGCATGGTCATGATGACGAAGAATATACCGGCAGCGGGCATGATCATCATGACGAGGAAGGATATGTCGATGGGCATGACCATCATGAAGAAGGAGAAGAAGCAAACACCTATACGTTGCTAACTTCGGTGTTAAGGGACCCTCATGTTCAGGAACTGCTTCTCAAGGAGACGAGCAACGCCAAAGCTGCAGCCAGAGAGAAATCCAAGCTGGCGCAACTAGAGTTAGCTGGGATGACTCCATTGTATCGTGGGTGTCGGCCCGAGAATACACGCCTGAGTGTAACGCTCAAGGCTCTAGAGATGAAGGCGGAACACAAATGGACCGATGTGAGCTTCAATGCTAACATGGAATTCTGGCACGATCGTCTTCCTAACGGGAACACATTGCCAACAAGTATAGAGGAGGCCAAGAAAATCGTGTGCCCTCTCGACCTACCGCACGTTAAATACCACGCATGCATCAATGATTGCGCACTTTATCGTAACGAGTACGCGGAGAGAACCACATGTCCGGTGTGCGGCCATGACGGTACAAGAGAGGAAACAAGAAAGTTCCTCGAAAAGTGGTATGGTACTTTCCTATCACTCCCCGTCTACAGAGATATTCCGTAGATCCTAAGGAAGCAAAGCTAATGCAATGGCACGCGGAAAGGGAGAAACTCGAAGATAATCCAGAGAAGGACAAGATCCTAACACACCCTTCAGACGCTAGCCAGTGGAATGCATTGGACATCGAGTTCCAAGAGTTCGGGGGCGATGCAAAGAACGTCAGGCTGGGTATGAGCACTGATGGACTCAATACTTTTGGCAACCAGAGTAGCATGCATAGCACCTGGCCCGTGTCTGTATGGCCGTACAACATCCCCCCATGGCTCTGCACAAAGCAAAAGTACGTACACATGAGCATTCTTATTCAGGGGCCAAAACAGCCAGGTGTCGATATGCATCTTTATCTCGGGCTGTTGAAAGAGGAGTTAGCCACGTTGTAGGAGACGCCAGCCCATACGTGGGACACCTACACTAAAGAATATTTCCCTCTGAGAGCCGCGTTGCTCACGATAGTGCAGGACTATCCTGGTTACGCATATGTATCGGCCCAAGTGAACCACGGACACAATGCATGTGTCAAGTGCATGGATAAGACCCCGCATCTCCAGCTACCCAAGGATCCCGGGTCTTTGAAAACCGTGTTCCAAGGGACTCAAAAGTGGCTTCGCATGGATCACCCGTGGAGAAAACGCGGTGAACTATTCAATGGTAAAGACGAGATCGAAAGATCCCCGCGTACGAGGAGCGGTGAAGAAATCGAGGAGCTTCTGAATAATTGGGACGAGTGCCCAGCGCCAGGAAAGAAGCGACCAAGGACAAAGCCGCTTCTGGGTGTATGGAAAGCGAGGTCTGTTTTCTGGGACCTGTCGTACTGGAAGGTCCTCCACACGCCCCATAGCCTCGATGTAATGCACATCACGAAGAACTTTACCGAGAGTCTGCTTGGCACTCTCCTCAACATGCCGGAGAGGACCAAGGATGGGCCAAAAGCAAGAAACGATCTGAAATTGCTTGGCATCAAGAAGGAGCTTCAGTACCCTGGTAGTGATGATGATGACGATCAAACGGAAGGGACTCAGGGTCGCCGCAATAGGGTTAAGAAGAATGAGGTGGTTGTGCTTCACGCTGCCTGCTTCACTCTGTGTCAGGAGGAGATCGAGCAGTTTTTTAGGTGCCTCCTAGGAGTCAAAGTTCCTCACAGTTACTCGAGCAAGATAATCAGGTATCTCGACATAGCGAAGAAGAGGTTCAGCGGTATGAAGTCCCACGACTGTCACGTGATGATGACACAGATACTTCCATTTGCCATACGAGAGATAATGGACGAGCATGTCCGTGAGACGATGTTTGGCTTGTGCAACTTTTTCGACATCATCTCTAGGAAGTCGATCGGCATGAAGCAGCTCGACGGGCTACAGGAAGAGATCGTGGTGATACTATGCGAGCTCGAGATTTACTTTCCGCCCGCATTCTTCGACATCATGGTGCATCTACTTGTCCATGTCGTGGATGACATCATCCAGCTTGGGCCGACATTCCTGCACAACATTATGCCGTTTGAAAGGCTGAACGGTGTCATCAAAGGGTTCGTTCGCAACAGGTCCCGTCCAGATGGAAGCATAGCCAAGGGCTTTCTGATCTACAAGTGCATCTCTTTCTGCCAGAACTATCTAACCACCGAGAACGAGGATGTTGGAATACCCACCGAGAAGCACCTCGGCAGGCTCGCTGGGTATGGTCACCGCGAGGGCCACCGCTCATTGCATGTTGGCATTGCTAATCGACGCGCCGACTTTGGCAGGGCACACCAAGTCGCACTACAACACATTGAATTGGTCAGCCCCTGGGTGGAAGAGCACAAAAGCTTGATCGAGCAGGAGTACGTGGACTGGGCCCACCCGAGGAAGAAAGGAGACATAACAAGAGAACACAACTCCAACTTCACGTGTTGGTTCAAGAAAAGGCTGCTGGACAATCCCCCGCAGACGCCTTCTATGGAAGATCAACAACTCATATTCTCCTTGTCACAGGGCCCAACACATAACGTAAAGACCTATCAGTCATACGACATCAACGGTTACAGATTCTACACCGAGGAAAAGGACATGAATAGCGAATATCAAAACTCAGGAGTAACTATGATGTCCTTCGCCGATGACGAGACTACTGTCATGGAAAGATTCTATAGAAGGATCGAGGAGATATGGGAGCTCGACTACTGTGTAGAGACGGTACCGATGTTCCGTGTTAGATGGGCCAAGAACGTCGAAAAAGAAGGCCGATATTTCACCACCTACGTTATACCAGATGCCAAGTCGACAAAGAAGGCCTCCACGAAAAATGAGTCGTGGATACTCGCTAGCCAAGTTGACCAATGTTTCTTTATTACCGACCCGTCAAATCCCAGTCGTGTTGTAGTGAGGAGGGGCAAGAGGAGCATCATCGGAATGGAAGGATCCGCCAACGAGCAAGATTTCGAAAAGAACGGCGATCCGAAGATCGAAGAGGAGTTCGACAAGTACTTCAACATGCCTTCTAATACTACAGTAAGAAGAAAGACCACACTACCTACTAAAGGTTGTCCGTTCACGAGAAGAAATCTCATAGTGCCTGGGCTAAAGTATTCAACCGCGAAGAAAAAAGGCAATAAGATTGTGAAGAGAGGCTAGCTCGACACATCACATGACGACGTGCGACCTTTTTTGTGTATTAGTTAGAGACTAAAATATATATCGTGATATTCGTATATATATATATACATGTGTATGTTCTTGGTTTTAAATATATTTGTAACATATATATATTTGTTCTTGCTTGTTTTAATATAACATAATTAAATATATTTGTATCATATAATTAAAAATATTTTTTAATTAAGAAAAAAGGTCTAAAACAGCCAGGACTCGAACCTGGGCTGCCCAGATTTAGAGCCCCAGGATTGACCACTAGGCTAGTGTCGTGGGAATGACCACGGCAGATGCTGCAATCGACAGCGAGTAGTAGAACAAAGGGCAAGGGCGGCCAGCCATCTGCGGTGCGAGATGAGGGCGGAGACATAGGGTTTTACCCAGGTTCGGCCCCCCGGAGGGTAAAGACCTACTCCTGCTAGATTGTATTATGATGGAGGTACAATGGGGCGAGCTCGACGGCTAGGCGGCGAGTCGCTTGGGTGGATGATGGAACGTACCTCTACACGCCCTGTAGGGAGGTTTATATAGACTCACCTCCCCCTAGGGTTTACATATCTTAACCGAATCAGTTAAGGTTTCGGTACTCGTTTAACCTAATCCGACTAGGCCTATCTACTCTCCTGGGCCTTCAGCTTCCAGTCGCTTGGATCCACGCCAGGTCTTGATCCAGTCGCCGCCTTGCAGGCCCACTCGCCAGTTCCTGGGCCAGTCGGAAACGTCCTGCTGGGTATACCCCGGTAGGCATATCCCCATCAGTAGTCCCCGAGGCCGTCAATTGGTAGGCGCGGTGGTTCTTCGGCTTCAATGCGGACATCCAGTCGAATCGGTGGCGGGCTCCTGAATAAAGGAGAAAACTAGTCATTCTGGTCGCAGCTTGGCGAACGGGTCGGCGAAATATTTAGTCACCGTTGTAGTGATCGGGTCGGCGAGCCGAGTGGCTGAAGTTGGACCGTCAACGCAGTCAAAACTAGTCGTTGGGGTAATCCAACGGTAACTTTTGGCGTAATCACTGCATAGTAACGGCTTCCTGATTTGGCGGGTGAAAACCGCTATATAAAGGGAATGGTAGGCGATCGGAGAACCACCTCCTCGTCATTTCCTCCGATTGCGCGCACCTCCATTTTCCTCCGCATCGTGATCCAGCCGATCCAAAATCCTCCGACCTCCACGAACCTTTCCGCCAATGGCCCCCTCCACCGAACCATGGGGCAGGTCCAAGTGTACGAGAGTGTTACTGGCTTCCTTCGAGGAGGCCGGATCCTCGCCCGGCAGTGGCGCATCCTCAGCCGAGAGGTGACTCCGGACCCGCGCGAGGGAGAATTCATCTGCTTCACCAGCCACCTGGAACGGGGGCTGGGATTCCCCACATCTCTTTTCTTCCGGCGCTTCTGCGCCTTCTACGAGATCCAAACGTCGGACCTGGGCCCGCATAGCATCGAGCAGCTCGCCATTTTTGTGGCGTTCTGCGAATGCTACCTGGGCTGCAGGCCCTACTTCCCCTTGTGGCAATATCTGTTCCACGGGAGGATCAGTCGCAAAGAAGCAGGCGACCCAATGCTTGCTGCGGGTGGCTTGACGTTTCAATTGAAGTCGAAGGCCTCCTTTTTTGATCTGATGCTACCCGCCAAGGCGGCGAGCGAGTGGAAGAAGTCTTGGTTTTACGTCACCGAGGCGACTCCAGATGGCGAGGTGGCGATCCCAAAATACTCCGCCGACCGGCCCGAACCGCGCCGACTCCAAGTCGGCAAGCTCCCAACAGACCAGCGGATGGTTGTGGATGAGATGCTTCAAACCATCCGTGGCCTGAAGAAGAAGGGTATTCAGACCATCAACTTGTACAACTGCTGGCTCGGGCGGCGACTCGTTCCCCTGGCCTGCCGTGACCATTATATGTACGAGTACACGGGCCGGGAGGACTCGACGAAATCCTGCCTCTCCGAGTGGAAACTCGAGGACTACATCCCGGTGTTGAAGAAGATCACCCAGGCGGTGTACCTGGACGCGAAAGTCGGGGTCGCCCCCTACACCGCGAAGCATCCAGCCCCAACAGTAAGTCATTTTCTATCATTCGCAGTCGCAGTTAATGCTGTCGCGGTTATACTGATACTGTCTCATGCTTATTACAGTTATTCCAAGTGGTGGAAGGGTAGCTTCCGCCCGCGGATGACGAGAATTCGAGCCCGTCCGTCCAGGACGGGGGCGAGTCACCTCCTACCAAGGGCGGCGCCGAGAGCGATAGGAGCGACAACGACGACGAGTCCGGGGAAGAGGCCGCCCCATTGGTTCGCAAAACTTGCGGGCAGCATCAGCGCGAGCTCGAGGCGAGTAAAAGTCTTGAACGTCATGATGATGACGACGACGAGCTTCCCGAGCTCACCTCGCGTCGCGAGGTCACTCCGTCGAAGAAGAATAAGAAGAAGAAGAAGGAGGAGGAGGTGAAGGCCCCTCCAAAGAGGAAGACGAAGCCAGTTCGACAGGCATCTCTGCCTCATTCGGCGAGCAGTTCCGACGCCACCAGCCTGGACAGGGACGAAGCGCCACAGACGATGGCAGCACCGGATGTCACCGCCGTCCTGAATGAGGTGCCTATGGCCTTGATTCCTCCCCCATTCGCCCCAGTCTCTGGGTCGGGGGTCGCTCCGGGTGCGGCAACTTCGCCTCCCAGGAGAGCTCCTGCCGAAAACGTTGTGGAGGCTCCTGTCGCAGCCTCATCAACAAAGAGGCCATCTGTGTCTTGGGCGCATGATGTCTAGAGATGGGCCTCAGTCGGAAACTGGGCCCCGAGCTGGAGAAGCCGGCTAGCATCCGCACGGGGCTGCGGTTCATACCTGTCGCCAAGTGAGTTTTATTCACCTGCTTTATTTTCATTGTACTCGAACCACTTTGCTAATGTAATCGATTTGCAGGACTGGAGTTAAAAAGATAGGCCATCCGTTCGTGGCCAAAGTGCCGCCCATCGTCGCCGAGGAGGACCCCTCTCGGAAGAGGAAGGCTGATGAGGTCGCTGCCCTCACAGACAGTGCCAAGAAGGCCAAGAGCGACGAAGTCGTCACAGTGTCTGACGACACGACGATGGCTCTGAGTGAACCTACGGCGGGGGCGGCCTCGGTGATCAAGGAGGGTGCTTCCTCGCCTGGGATGGCCGAGCCGGCCTCTTTTGGTGCCGGCGCATCCATCGCGACCTTCCCCCGCTTCATGGCCAGAGCGGCTACGGCGAGTGGTACCATGCCATCGAGCCGTGCACCTGGGGTCGCCGAGACGGAGGTCGAGCAGCGTCGCAGGCACACTCCGGCTCTTCTCGCATCCGTGGACGCACTACAACTTCATGGCATGCTTGGCGCAGCCATCCAGGTATGTCCAGTCCCCGAGGATCGGGCCACTGAATTGCAGTGGTCAGATTCTTTTGGTATTTTGCTTTTATTTCTCGCGTCCAGTCCCTGAGTGCGCATTCACTGAATTTCAGCGGGTGGGCACTTAGGGTTTTTGATCTCCAGTCCCCGAGTGTCCAGTCGCTGAATTGCAGCGGGTAGGCACTTAGGATTTTGTGATCTCCAGTCCCCGAGTGTCTAGTCGCTGACTTGCAGCGGGTGGGCACTTAGGATTCCAGTGTTGTTAACTGTTTGACTTTTGTACAGGGTTTGCAGCGTGAGTCAGCCGATCGGCTTGCTACGAAGTGTCGCGCGGAGAAGGAACTTGTCGCCGTTCAAGAGGCGAACAAGGGACTCCAGGCGATTGCTGCGAAGGCATAAGAAGTTCTCCAGGGCCTTGTCCCGGCGAGTGAGATGATGGCGGCGCAATCGGCATTGAGTTTGGCGGAGAAGCGGGTCGCCGACCTTGAGCGCGAGCTTGCGGACGCGAAGGAGGAGGCGAGCTCGGCGGATGGGCGAGCCAAGGCTCCTGTTACGGCCGCCGCTGAGGAGCGTAAGGTCTCCGACGCCCTTGTTGCTGGGCTTCAAGACGACTACTCCTCTCTTCAAAGCTTCATCATGGACCTCTCCCGTCCTTTGATTGGTAAGTGTGCCTGCCTCTGCCTGTACTATTTTCATTGTGTGATCTTTGATGTACTCACTAAACCCTTCTGTCCATAGGTCGGATCATCGACAGCGCGGAAGAGGCGCAGTTGTTCGACGCGCGGTGGTGTGTGGCCACTCTGGTCGACTCGGCCACGCTGTCCGCGACTTCTATTCGGGCGTATCTTCAGGAGATGTCGCCCACGGAAGTGATTCCCAGCGACCTCGTCGAAATGTGGCGGTACTTGGAGAAGGCACCGTCAGTCGTCGAGTTTATGACGCGGTCGGCGTTCCGGCGCGGGGCGGCGACGGCGCTTAGCCTTGGGCTCGCCCACTTCCCGGAAGATTTCGATCTTGATGACGTGACGAGTGGCTACCCATCATCGACTGGCTCGGTGGAGATCGCCGAGGTGCTGAAGCTGACGGACCGCACCGTGGTATACTCCAAGCGCGTCTGGGCAATGGGCGACCTCCTTCCTTATCGGGAGACGGTCGTCGCACCCAACGACCCCGAGCCGCAGCACCGGGACTTCAAGACCGAGCAGCCCTTCCGTGCAGCGATGGCGGGTGAGTTAACGATGTACCCGTCGAACCCGTACACTCCCTTCATTCGCAACCGCAAGGGTGGCGGCGAGTCGTCATCGAAGCCTGCGGAATAAGACATTGTGCCCTGGGGCGTTAGTAGCAGTTCGTCCATTGGGCACACATTGTACTTTGTAACGATTGTGATCTGCTATAATGAGATATCATGTTATTTTGTGAATTGTCGTGTGTTTGTGATTGAGGGTTGAACGAGTCCCCGAGCGCGTCCGCCCTTTTTATGGGGTTTACCTCGTTTATTATGTGTTTGTTATTGAGGTCGACTCGCCCGAGCTTGGAAAGCCAGTCGCAAGGCGACTCCCATGAGTGCTCTTTACTTCACCGTTTTCCCTTGCGCGAACGAGGTCGGGTAGCCGAGTCCCCGAGCATGGTACTTGGTTTTTCTAGGCGCGACTCTAGGGTGGGTGAGGACTGGTCGCGTCAGAGTAAGCACATCACTCCTGCCTGGCCCGTCGGGTCAGTCGCGTGGCGAGTCCTGGGCATGCTCTCATACTTGGCGTTTTCCCTAGTCGCTCGCGCTGAACTGGTAGTCAGTCCCCGAGTGTGGTACTTGGCCGTTCGAGTCGCTATGTCGAGGATGCGGAGGATCATGGTCGCTGTGATGAGCGAAGGCAGTTGTCTTGGCTCGTTAAGCCAGTCGAGCTAGGCGACTCCACTGGGGCTCCGGGTAGGCGTTTTTCGTGGACGTTGCGAGGCCTGGGGTAACCCAGTGCCCTCGTAGCGCACTACTTGGCCGCGCCGATCGCTGTACCAGAGGTTGACTCCTGCTGTTAGCTTGGTGCTGTTATTACGAGTGCGAGTGGCACAAGACACGGAGAGTAGACACAATTTGTGGTAACCAATATGTTTTATTTCATAGCGACTGGAGGATACATATGTGGAGTTCTAGGAGTAGAACTTCCGTAGGAGGTTTACATTCCACGGTCGCTTGACGTCGAGTTTTCCGTCTCCGCGGACGTCGGTGAGGCAGTAGGCATCGTTGCCGAGTACTCGCCCGATGGCGAATGGTCCCTCCCACGGGGGGAGAGCTTGTGCATGCCCTTCTTATCCTGGATGAGGCGTAGCACCAGGTCGCCTTCCTGGAAAGCGCGAGTTTTCACCCGCCGGCTATGGTAGTGGCGGAGTCCTTGCTGGTAGATGGCAGTGCGAGAGCGAGCTAGGTCACGTGCCTCGTTGAGTTGATCGACTCCGTCCCGACGTGCGAGTTCGTTCGCAGCCTCCATGTAGTGGACGACCCTTGGCGATTCGTGCTCGAGGTCGGTGGGCATGACTGCCTCGGCGCCGTACACCATAAAGAAGGGGGTGAACCCTATCGACCTGTTGACTGAGGTGCGGATACCCCAGATGACGAAGGGTAGCTCCTCGACCCAGCACCCGGCGGTGCGCTCGAATGGTACTTGGAGCCGCGGCTTCAGGCCGTGGAGGATGCTCGTTGGCGTTCCGCTGGCCGTTGGACTCCGGGTGGGCGATCGATGAGGTCGAGCGGATGTGATGTTCCTCGCAGAACTCGCCATGGATCCTTTGGCGGTTGCCGTTGTCCGTGATGATGTTCTTTGGGAACCCGTGGCGATATATGAGCTCGCTAGGAATTTGGTGGCGATCTTCCGTCGCATTTCGGATGGCTTGGCCTCCACCCACTTTGTGAATTTGTCGACGCGACCAGAGGTGGGTGAAGCCGGAGGGCCTTTTGAAAGGGCCTACCATGTCCATACCCCACACGGCGAATGGCCGGTGATGGGGATTATCTTGAGCGCCGAGCTTGGACGATGTCGACAGCGTCGGCGTGTGCGGTGGGCCAGTAGAAGTCGTGCTGCATAGCCTTGGCGACCAGAGAGCGGGCTCCGGCGTGGTGGCCGCAGTCGCCGGAGTGGATGTCGTGGAGGATCTTGCGTTCTTCGGCGGGTTGGACGCAGCGTTGGAACACGCCGGTCACGCTGCGCTTGTGGAGCTCGCCGTCGAAGATGGTGAAGGACTTGCATCGACGTGCAACCATCCGGGCGTCTGTCTCGTCTGCCGGCAAGGTGCCGACCTCCAGGTAAGCGATGTACGGCTTGGTCCAGTCGTCTGGCTCGGCGATGAGTGCGACCAGGGCTGCCTCTGGTTGCAGCGGGACTCCGATGTCGATCTCCCTTGGGGAGAGACTGACGGCTTGGTGATCGTGTCGAGGAAGACGCTGGAGGGTGGTGCGAGTCGAGCCGACCCGATGCGAGAGAGTGTGTCGGCCTCCTCGTTCTTCCGCCTGTCGATCCATTCGACGGAGTAGCCCGCGAAATGCCCACCCAGCTTGTCTACTGCCTGGCGGTATGCCGCCATGGTGGGAGAGACGGCGTCGCAAGTGCCAGCGACTTGCCCAGCGACGAGGTCGGAGTCTCCGTAGCAACGTAGGCGGTTGACGTTCATCTCCTTGGCAGCTCGCATGCCGTGGAGTAGTGCCTCGTACTCGGCCATGTTGTTGGTGCAGGGGGTGAAGTCGAGGCAGAGGACGTAGCGGAGCTTGTCGCCCTTCGGTGAAGTCAACACGATTCCTGCTCCTGTGCCGTCCGCGTTCTTGGAGCCGTCGAAGTGCAGGCTCCAGTAGTGGAGGTATGGCAGTTTTTCCGGCTGCTGGGCCTCTTCCCTGTCGGTGATGAAGTCCGCGAGAGCCTGCGACTTGATCACTTTTCGTGGCTCGTACTTGATGTTGTGGACGCCGATTTCGACGGCCCACTTGGCGACTCGCCCGATCGCCTCGCGGTTGCGGATGATGTCCTGCAGCAGTGCTGAGGAGACGACCGTGATCGGGTGCTCCTGGAAGTAGTGCGGCAGTCACCGCTGTGCTCTGAAGACCGCGTATACAGTTTCTGGTATTGCGGGTATCGCTGGCGCGACTCGGTGAGGACCTCGCTGATGTAGTACATCGGTCGCTGTACCGGGCGCTCCTTTCCTTCCTCCGGCCGCTCGACGACCATGACGGCGCTGACGACGCGCTCGGAAGCCGCGACGTAGACCAACATGGGTTCTTTGTCAACGGGGGCGGCGAGTAGTGGTGCTGTGATTAGTACCTTCTTGAGGTCGCGGAGTGCGTCGTCCGCCTCCTTGTCCCACTGGAAGGTGGGGTTCTTTCGCATCAGGCGGTATAGGGGCATCGCCTTTTCACCCAATCGGGGGATGAAGCGGCTGAGAGCCGTGACTCGCCCGGCCAGCTTCTGGACGTCGTGCAGGCACTCGGGTTTGCCGAGTCGAGCGATCGTGTCGATCTTGGTGGGGTTCGCCTCGATCCCGCGCTTGGAGACAACGTACCCCAGTAGTTGCCCTGCTGGTACACCGAAGGTGCATTTGCCTGGGTTTAGCTTTATCTTGTATTTCCGCAGGTTGGCGAATGTTTCCGCCAGGTTGGCGAGTAGATCGCCCTGGCGAGCGGACTTTACTACCACGTCGTCGATGTAGACGTGGATATTGCGGCCAATTTGGCTCGCAAGGCATTCCTGCATGCACCGCTGGTAGGTCGCGCCGGCGTTCTTGAGACCGAAGTTCATGGCGGTGTAGCAGAAAGCTCCAAATGGCGTGATGAACGCCATCTTTTCCTCGTCCTCGACAGCCATCTTTATCTGGTTGTACCCAGAGTAGGCGTCGAGGAAGGACAGCGACTCCGAGCCCGCGGTGGAGTCGATTATTTGGTCGATCCGCGGGAGGACGAATTGCTCCTTCGGGCAGGCGTTGTTTAAGTTTGTGTAGTCGATACACATCCTCCAGGTCCCATTTTTCTTCTCGGCCAGGACTGGGTTTGCCAGCCACTTGGAGTATTTGATTGGCCGGATGAAGCCTGCAGCGAGTAGACGCTGCACCTCCTCGGCGATGGCTCGGCGGCGCTCTTCGTTGAAGGGCCGCAACGACTGCTTGACGGGTCGCACTTTGGGGTCGGCGTTTAGTTTGTGCTCAGCGAGTTCCCAAGGGACACCAGGCATGTCAGAGGGATTCCATGCAAAGATGGCCCTGTTCTCACGGAGGAACTCGATGAGCGTGCCTTCCTAGGCTGGGCTCATGCCCGTCCCGATCGTCACCGTCTGGCTGGAGTCGTCTCGTACCAGCTCGACGGTGCGGGTGTGCGTCGTTGCCTCGAAGGCTGAGGTGTTGGCGCCCTCCGAATTGGGCTTCTTGAGTATGGTGGGGTCGTCGTTGTTGACCCCGCTCGCGTACTTGGCGAGCTCGTCAGCGTGGTTGGCCTCTGCCGCGATGACGGCGTCGGCGAGTTCGGCTCCTTTGGCCTTGCACTCGGCGGCCATGTCGGGGTCGCCGTTGATGGTGATGACGCCGCGCGGCCCGGGGAGCTTCATCGCGTTGTACGCGTAGTGGGGCGCTGCCATGAACTTGGCAACGCTGGCGCTGTGACGCAGTGGTAGGGGCTGTCGAAGGGTACCGGCTCGAAGACGATCCGCTCGGTGTGAAATTTTGCTGGTGTGCCGAAGGTGACTGGCAGCGTGACCTTGCCGATCGGGTACGCCTTACGACCGGGGACGATGCCGTGGAACGTGGTGTAGGTCGTCTCGACCATCGACTGCGGGAGCCGTAGTCGCCTGAAGGTGTCCAGGTACAGGATGTTGATGGAGCTGCCGCCGTCCATCAATGTCTTGGGGAGCCAGTAGTCTCCCACCTTGGGCTTGACCACCAGGGCGACTCGGCCTGGGTACTCGATGTGTGGCGAGTGGTCCTGGCGGCTCCAGGTGATGGGCTGCTCCAACCAGTTGAGGAACTGGGGAACGTCCACCTAAGCCACCGCGTTGACGGTGGCAGCGCGGGCGATGACCTTCTTCTCACGCTTCGTGTTAAAGCCTGTGAAGGTGTGAAGCGAGCCGGCCACACTGCTGAATTTTCCCCCGTTTGGTGGGTTGTTGTCGGGGTCCTCCCGTGCTCGCCGTGCCTTCTCGATCTCCTTGAGAGAGTGGCAGCCGGCGGTCGTGTGCTTGGCGGGCTTCCCTTCCCTGCTGTGAAATGCGCAAGGCTGGTTAAGGAGGGCCGCAGGGTCGAACCTTGGTTTCGCCTTGTAGTTGCCGCCGTCACGGCGTTGCCCTCCGTCGCGGCGGAAGCTCTTGGGCTCGCACTGCACGTGCCCGGCGTTGGCGACAAAGTCGACTCGCCCGTCACTGCGGCGTTTGCCGGTGAGGCGAGTGTTGCTGCAGCGTAGGTCGGACCGTCGTCCGTTGTCGTTGCCGCTCGTGCGGCATTGGCCTCCCGACTCGTCGTCGGTTTCCTGGTTCGGGTCTTCCTCCGCGTATCTTTTGGTGATATCAAGGAGGTCCGGTATGTTGTCGAGTGCGTGGGAATGTCATTTGAACTTGGCGACCAAAGGCTCGTAGCGGCATGAGGTCTTGAAGCAATGGATCGCGGCGTCCGGGTGGATGCCGACCGTGTTGTACCATAGTTCTTGCCACCGCTGGACCCAGCTGCGGGTCGACTCGTGGGGTCCCTGGACGCATCGTTCCAGGTCCTCGATGGTGGTGGCACGGGTGTAGGAGCACTCGAAGTGCCTGACGAAAGCATCTCGCATCTCTTCCCAGGAGTCGATGCTATCCTGGGGAAGGGTGTTGATCCACTGCCTGCACGTTCCCTCCATCATCAGGGGGAGGTAACGGGCGGCTAGCAGGTCGGTGTGGCCAGCGATCCCCATCGCCATGAGGTATGTGTCCAGCCACACAGAGGGGTCGTACGAAGGGTCGTACTTCTCTATTTCCTTCGGCGCTTTGAAGTTAGCCGGGTATTTTTCGCCTCGGATCATCGGTCCGAAGCACCTGGGCCCGAGTCGGCTTAGCGACCCCATCGGCTCGCCGTCGCGGCGATTGGTTAGGGTGTGTCGCAGGTCGTCGGGCTGGCGTGCGCGCCAGCTTTGGTTGTTGATGATGTGGGTGCGGGCGTCGACGGGCTGACCGTTGGCGGCGACGAAGTTGGTCGCTGGCCCGGGTCACAGGAGAGGGCGTTCGCGGGTCGGTGTTGTAGTTGCAGTGGTTCGGGTGGCGGGCAGTTAAAGGTGTTTGCCGCCAATGGACGGCCGCTCGAGGCCGCTCTGCTACCCAATGAACGCAAGTACATCCGACCCTGAGAGTCGGCGCCTGCGTTTTGTTGCTCGACCGCCTTTGCGAGCAGGGCCTTGACGTACTGGATCTATAGGGCGCCGTCGCCGGTGGCCGTGATGTTCTCGGCCGCCGCTCGGCCCGCCACGAGGTTGTCCATCGGGGTGGAGAACAGCGGTAGGCCATTCGCGTCTCGCTCTCGTGAGGGATCTACGATCTGCGGCTGGTCCCTGGGGGGTGCGCGGTTGGGTGGAGGTGGGGCGCCCATCGCCTTCGACCCTAGTGGGGGCCGGGCGCTTCCTCCTGGTGGCGCGTTCTCGTAGATCACGCGCTCGGCTACGCGGGCCGGGCGTTCTCGTCGTCGAAGTTCAGGGCGCGCCCCTGGACGGTAGGGTTCAAGCATGACCTGATTCGTTGCGCGTGGTAACGCGACAGCTCCTGCGCCGTCACCTGCTCGAGGCGAAATTTTTCGCGCTCGGCTTGCTCCATGCGGACTGCCTCCGCTAGCTTCAGGTGGAGTTCCTCGACCTCCGTTGCCGTGGCGTTAGGAGGGATCGGGTGGAGAAGGGATCCTCCGGCGGATCGGTGCCAGTCGCCATGTAGGTCGCGGCAAGGCGACCGGTCCCGTCGCGAAGATCGGCGGAGTTTTCCGACCCGGAGTCGAAGTCGAAGATCCCAAGGATGGAAGGATCCTCGAAGTCTCCCATGTTGGAGACCTGGGTGATGGAGCCCGCGGGTGAAGCCGCGGTGATGGATCCAGCGAGTGACACCGGGGTCGTCGAGTCGGCGTCGTCGTTGAGGGCCGCGTCTTCCGCGGCCGTGGAGTTTTCGGCCACGTCGCTATGGGCCGAGTTGTACTCGAAGGCGAGGCGATGGATCGTGCGGACCTGGCTCTCGGAGAGCCGGTCGCGTGGCGGCGACTCGCGGATGCGAGCCGAGTCCTCTGATACGATGATGTCGGTGAGGCCAACGAAGAGGCTGATCGTGCCGACTGGCAAGTCATGCTGTGCGTGATGGGTCGCGCCGCAGGGACGTAGCTGCTCGGCAAGATCTGGAGCATCTCGCTGATCGCTATCATGCGGCCGGTGGCGACCAACTCGTTGATGGGCAGATTGGATCTCGCCGCAGAACACCGGCCAGACCGGCCAGGCCCCATGGTGGGCGCCACTATCGTGGGAATGACCACGGCAGATGCTACAATCGGCAGCGAGTAGTAGAATGAAGGGCAAGGGCGGCCAGCCATCTGCGGTGCGAGATGAGGGCGGAGACACAGGGTTTTACCCATATTCGCCACCCGGAGGGTAAAGACCTACTCCTGCTAGATTGTATTATGATGGAGGTACAATGGGGCGAGCTCGACAGCTAGGCGGCGAGTCGCTTGGGTGGATGATGGAACGTACCTCTACACGCCCTGTAGGGAGGTTTATATAGACTCACCTCCCCCTAGGGTTTACATATCTTAACCGAATCAGTTAAGGTTTCGGTACTCGTTTAACCTAATCCGACTGGGCCTATCTACTCTCCTGGGCCTTCAGCTTCCAGTCGCTTGGATCCACGCCAGGTCTTGATCCAGTCGCCGCCTTGCAGGCCCACTCGCCAGTTCCTGGGCCAGTCGGAAACGTCCTGCTGGGTATACCCCGGTAGGCATATCCCCATCAGTTAGGTTGTTGTTTGATGCAAACTATTATGCCTCGCTGCTTTTGGACCAAGCGCACATGTTCTCTGAAGCATTCCTCCAATATGCGCCACAAAAGTTGGAACTTCTGTGGCGCATATTGCAGGAATGCGCCACAGAAGTTTCACACTTAGCCAAATAACGGTTCGGCCTTCCCCTTCCCCCTCACTTTGCTAATTTTCCCAAATCGAGCCTAGCGCCGCCCACTGCCCATCGCAGCACCCTAGAGCCGCCCGCACGCAGGCACCCTAGCCCCGCCCGCACGCACCCTAGCACCATCGTCGCCACTACCGGAGCCGAAGGAGGACCCGTGGAGGAGGAAGCTAGTGGAGGAGGAACCCTAGCCGCTATTGGAGCCTGTGGAGGAGGAACCCTAGCACCGCCCACCGCATGCAGGCACCCTGGCACCGCTCGCATGCACACACACCCTAGCACCGCCGTCGCCGTTGTCGGAGCCAGAGGAGGAGCCCGTGGAGGAGGAAGCCAGTGGAGGAGGAACCCTAGTGCCGCCAGCCGGTCGCTGCTGTCGGAGCCCGTGGAGGAGGAGAAGGGTCATCCCGCAGCAGGAGCACCACCGCCACGACCACCTCCCCATCCTGCGTCGTCTCGCCACCGCAGGTACATGCTCCAGGACATCCTCTCTTGTTCTATTAATTCTTGTACAAGTGCAATTAGGTATGAATGCAATTAGGTCTAAATGCAATTACTTGTAGATAATCTCTACAAGTGCAATTAGGTCTATACAAGTGTAGATAATCTCTACAGATGAATGCAATTAGGTCTGAATCAGAAACAACTAAAAGTGCTAGAGCACAGATAATCTTTAGCACATATTACTTGTAGATAATCTCTACAAGTGAAAAATCTCTGAACTCCTGGATGATCTTCTGTGACTGCATGATGCTTTCTAGTTAATTCCTGTGCAAGAAAATATGGCTCAGAATGTTGCTTTCTAGTCTAGGAATGTTGCTCAGAATGTTGCTCTCCTGTGATTGCATGATGCTTTCTAGCTTGTGTAACTGCATGATACTAGTAGCAAATCTCTGAATCTGTAATAAAAAACAATGCAAATCTCTGAATCTGCTACTAGTAGAAAATCTCTGAATCTTTTATAAAATCAATGCAAATCTCTGAATCTGATACTAGTAGAAAATCTGGATGTGTGCTCCTGGATAAAAAACAATGGAAATTTTATTATAAAAAACAATCTATGAATCTGTTATGTGTGCTCCTGGATAAAAAACAATCTCTGAATCTGTTATGTGTGTATCTGTTATGATAAAAAACATTAGCAAATTCAGAAGCTTGCAAATTCAAGTTTGAGCTACTAACTACTAGCTTATTACCTATAATGAAATCCAAGTTTGGATGATTAATAGTCTGTGGCAGGTTTTGCTTGAGCTAGTTAAATACTAATCCAAATAGCAGCTGAACTAGTTGGTTGGTTGCTTGCTGGCAGGTTTAACTGAATCATTTAATTTAGTGTGTTGCCTAACTGAACTAGTTGGTTGCTTGCTGGAAGGTTTAACTGGCAGGTTTGAACCTAATTGAATTCTAAAAGTACTTTGGTAACTGACATATAACTTTGATCCTGTCCAAACTGACATATAACTTTGATCCTACCAACTTGTCTATGATCTATATACACTAATTCCTAATGTTATGAATTAGGAAGATGATTTTATTTACCCACTAATGATTTGCAGATAATAAATGATGGTTTTGAATTTCTGTGGGGAATATACATGGTGATATAAACCTATGGTTCAGTAATGCTCATAGTCCCTTATTTAATATACTTTGATTTCTACTATGATCTTTTATGCTTCATTTGAATCTGTGAATGAGATGGTGCTGCAGAGTTTGTTTATTTTGTGAATGAGATGGTGTTGGATGATGATGGATGGTGTCAATGGGGTTAACAATGGGGCTGGGATGTTTTTTCTTGCAGGGATTTCAATTGAGTTGCCCGTTTCTCCCGAAGTGTTGATTCACTTCCGTTTCAGTTGAGAAATGGGCACTTGCAGGTCCAAAAATTAGCAAAGGTCATGCCGAATTTTTCGGTCGATATTTGTGCTAACCTTTTGTCTCTTTTTTCAGTAATAAAGCACAAACATGTCGACTAACGACGAGGCCGGTCCTTCTAAACAAATGAGCGTCGAGGATCTAGCCCGAGAGACCAACAAGTCGTTCTGGGGGCCGTCCCAAGAGCATGAGGAGGCGGAGGAGATGAGAATGACACCACCATCGACGACCATCATCGGAGGTTCTGGGGGCGAGGAAGATCCAGATTACGAGAGGGACAACGACAACTACGACGGAACTAGTGAAGGCGGGGAGGAGGGTAACACCACCACGGATGGTGGCGAGCACACAGATGGTGGTACCGGCAACCCGGCCGCTATACAGAAGAAGAAGAAGGATATTAAGGATCAGAAGCCGCAAGTGCTCGCCAATGTCTATGATGAGTTCACCGAGGTCACAGAAGGTGGCCAACCCATTGCGCCTTCATCGATTTCCTACGGGTACGACATGCAACTCGGGTGCATCGTCCGATAAAGCATGTCGATCAACACGAAGTACATCCGACGTAATCATGCTTTGGTCGAGAACCTCCTTAAGAAGCTTCACAACCGATACACATTCCTAGAGAAGTTCAGAAACCTGGAGAGTAATAAGAACCCGGTGAACAAACTAGCACTGACAAAGATGAGCAATGCCTTGAGCAGCTGGAAAACCAGGGTAAAGAACAACATTGACAAAGGTGAAAGCTGGGAGATTATAAGTAGGAAAAATCCGATGCTCGACGAAGAAGAGTTCAAGATATTCAAGGCGGACTTAGATACCGCTGCCTCTAAATCATGGACTGAGTGGGGAAAGACTATGCAAGAGAAGAACATAGGTAACCACCGGCTTGGAAGCAGCGGATACAGAGGGAAACAGCCCATTTGGGACAAGGAGGACGCCGAGCTTGAACGCCTAGGTAAAGAGAACCCATGGCATAAAATCACAGACCTGTAGATCCAACAATTTGTCCGGGCCCGCTACTACCTAGACCCTATTACAGGGGAGTTCGTCATCGATGACCCGGATGTGAAGGCCTTTGAGGATGAGCTAGTAAGGAATTTACCGTGGATCTCTCATTAAAATAATTAAGCCAAGAATCTAAATGCATGCATGGGTTCACCTCTCCTTGTATCTCTGCAGGAGAAGGAATTGAATGCTAGCGAGGACTTGTCGTCCCAAGATTCGGCGGCGGAGCCATGGGACACTGTTTTTAACAGGGTGACGAACACTTACAAGAAGAGGGAGAAGAATTTTCCGCCAAAATCAGTTGGTCGTGTGTCCGGCTTCGGTACAAGCATGAAGTTTACCGAGTACTACAAAGAGGACGCAAAGAAGAGGAGGGAGAGGAAGAACCAGTCGGCGGCTAAAGATAAAGCCGAGGTTGAAGATCTGAAGTTGAAGGTGAAGACATTAGAGGAAAAAGTGGATGAGAAAGCAATGGACAAGTTATTGGAGGAGAAGCTTCGCGCGATCATCCCCCTTGGGTTGATGGACGGGCTAGCTGTTTGGAATGCGGGAGGTCGACAGGGGCCGATAAACATGCCCAGCTTTAGCGGCAGCAACTCGAGCATCAACGCGTCGCCGGACTTGGTGACCCCGTCGGCCACCATCTCCGCGGCGCAGCCGCAAGAGCTGGTTGTCGCTGCCCTCACTGCTCCGCCAAAATACCGATGATCGCATTTGGCGGTGGCACCAGTACTGCGGGAGAATGCTGATGATCGGCCTGCCGCCGGGATCGGCCGTGTGTCGACATTAGCCGAGCTCAACGCCCTCACCAAGGTAACTAATTAGTTACTCCGCTTCATCTTCTTTATGCGCGTTTAGTGACTGCCACCTCGATCATGATGCCCAACACATATGTGTCGATATTCAGGACGCTGCTTGCGTACTACTCCACAAAGTTGCCTTGTTGCCAAGGGAAATATCATACAAATGGCGAACCGCACGATGCACAACAATGCAATGGACGATTCCGTGATGAGGGTCCGGATTGCTCGGGTGTTGCCAGGGTGCGACGACATGGACCCCCCCCTTTCAACCTCAGGGAGCCAACGAACACAAGACCCTTGCAGAATGCCACGGCTGGCCCTTGACATGGTCGAAGACTCAGATTCGTCTTACGGGGCACCTAAGCGCCACCTCGATCGTCCGGCCACCACCTCGGAAGCCACCTGTCGTTGTCGCCACCACCAGTCGCCACCACCAACTGTTGGGAGCATGTGGGATGCCCCAAGGCGATGCCGTTGCAACGCAACCGCCGTCGCCCCCGCCACCACCATCACCACATGGCGGCAACAACGATGATGATGAAGAATTTGTCAATGTCGACGACTACATCAACACCAGCGCCGACATAGGATTGTACATGCCTGCTGGGGATGAAGAACCCTTCTTTGCTCGCGAGGGTCAAGGTGGGCGTCCCACTACATGCACGCAATGCCTGGTCTTCCATGGTTTATCTCAAGAGATGCCTGCTGCCGCTGATCAACAGGTGAAACCTGTTAGATTCGTCTTTAGCCCTGGCACACTCCAAAAGGCGGTTGTTGAGCACTTAGCATCCCCAGTGGAGGAGCCTACTCAGAAGACGAAGAAGCACGGGAAGAGAGGTAAGAAAGCCGAGAGCCAACCTCCTCCGAAGAGGATCCGGGCTAAGGATGACGTCGTACCATCCCGCGAGGATGGCTTGCCCAGGATACATATAGCCGGTGAAGCGATACTGACTCTGGAGCTGCTTCGCCTTGCTGGTGGACATATGATCGCTTTGAGTGATAGTATCAAGACACTAGAGGGCATTCTTCTTAAAGACAAAGATCCAAATTACCCGGTTTTCACTGTCAAGGTGCCATCAGACGTGGACTTCATCCATGAAGCCCCCGCGGACGTGTTCTTCATAGCGTACAAGGACGTCTTCAAGCTGTTTCTCTCGAAACGGCTGGACTATAACATGGTCCGCCTATTCGCGCTCAATCTGGCGATGAAGACCAAGAGAGAGAGCAAACCCCCTACATCACGATAGTGGATCCCTACTACATGCGTGATAGCCAGTTGAGGGAAGGATCAGAGACATGTGCCAAGGTGATGGCATATCTCGAGAAGTTCATGGGGGACCACAAGAGGATGAACACGCTTCTTTTGCCTCTCTTTCCCGAGTAAGTACACACACCCTAGCATTGGTGACTTAGGATTTCTTATAGGTTTCTTCCTTTGCCCTTTTCCAACATCCTGTTTCAATCGTGTTGTGCAGAGACAAATACTGCACACTCATCGTCATTTGCACAAAGTACTCGATAGCATCGTATTTTGACTCGGCGATTCAAAAGAAGAAGAAGGACTACACCAGAATAAGGGGTGTTTTGAATGAGGCTCTCGAGGGCTACGCTAAAAAGGGATGCCCCTTCGTCAACAAGGGGGAATGTATCAAGGATGACAAGCACGTGTTCAAGCACGTGCTCGAGTTCCCCTGCGTCAAGGAGCCGGCTACTGGCGGCGCCAAGGAGGCCATCTATGCCATGCATCACCTTAAAGGGTTTGTCCGGGATTGCCAGAACCTAACTCTACCATCTAGTTTCCGAGCATGGGCCGAAAATTTGGGGCGAAGGGACGATGATGATCTTAGAGAAGACTTCCATCGCATCCAGGTTAAGTTGTCAGAAATCATCGTGGAAGATGTCAACACAAGGGGAGGGGTCATAAAACACAACAGTGGGTTGACTAAGAGGGAGATTGAAAATATTCTTCATCAACAGGGTGACAACAGGACGTGGATGACGAAGGATGGCTATCTACCATTCCCGAAGTCGAGCGTTAGCAGTTCACAACATTGATCGATGTGTGCGCCTAGAATTATCATAGATGTATGTGTGTAGTGTTGTGTCACAAACTATATACTATCGTGGTCGTATGTTTTAAACTTCACTATTGTGGTCGTTGTCATCGAAGTTCTATGATTATGATCGATGTGCTATCTTCTATGTTTACTGATCTTTTGCTTTAGTTTATGTGAATATATATGCATGTGAACCAATTTAGTTATTTCTATTGCATGATTTACTAATAAGCCTTATCTATAGAGATGACGAAGTGGTACGTGGTGTACAAGGGTTGGGTTCCAGGAGTCTACGATGAGTGGGAGGACTGTAAGAAACAGGTGAACAAGTTTAGCGGCAACAACTACAAAGGATACGTGACTCGAGAGGAGGCGGTAGCCAAGTGGAGGAACCACCTGTGGAAGAAGAATCGGATGAAGATATTGCTAGTGCTCTTGCTCTTGCTCACCATCATCACAGCTGTATTCTGTTTGATTCTAGTGTAGGCGATGAACACTTCATTTGTAATGTGATGAGATGGTGAACTTTATAACAAACACTTGTATAAATATTCGCCACCTTTGACTTGTATTGTAATATGATGACCACTTGTCTATCTCGTTCGGTCTCTAAGTAGTGTGATGGCACTATATTTGTGTTTGTATTATATTTGTTTTCATATACTAAGTCAAATATACTATTTCTATATAATACTGTATATTTGGACAAGTTTCAATTTTTTTTAATACCTGATATTCAAACCAGTGGCACATCGTTTTTACCTTCTGTGGCGCATAGCACTTCAGTGGCGCATTTTCCAGAATGCGCCACTAAACAGAGTCCTCTGGCGCATCAGCCAAAATGCGCCATAGAAGTATCATGACTTCTGTGGCGTATTTCGGAATGCGCCACAGAAGTTTTCATCAGTGGCGACGTAACAGTGGCGTCCCTGCCATGCGCCACAAAAGCCCAATATAGATGCGCCACTGATGCACTATATCTATAGACACAGACCATAGGTTGTAGGCAATGCAAGTTTTCGTAAACATTTCTTCAAAGGTTGCTTTTATTCTAAAAAGCTATGTCTGTCAGCCTTCACGGGTTTACCAGAACTTTTATGGAGTTCCTTTCCCGCCGCATTCGCAGCTCCTTCCCGGAACAGGGAGTAACAAGTTACATTTCTTACACTCTACAGAGGTGCGTTACTTTACCCATGAGAGATCATAGCTTTGTTGCACATCCGAGCAGACAACCCATTCATACTTCCTTGGTATGAGGCCCAGACTAAGATCCAAGTCAATCACTGCCCTCTCCGCGACCCCATATGTCTGCGCGATCCTTCGGGGTCGGCTCACCTCCGTTAAGCCCCCTTTCGGGCAGGCTAAAACCCTGATGAGTTCCCGAAGACTCTATGACCTGGTGATGCCCGGGCAAGCACCATATTAAATGGACTATACCCCTAATTAACACCATTCATATATAATCTAGACACCAAAAGTGTGGGGCGTAAGGGTGCCCACCCATATGTTGGATCCGCACAAGGAATCACAACGTCATGTTAAGGTCGTCTTGCCTCCATATGAGAGGAAAAGGATACAGCTGACTTCTCCGTCCCATTCCAAATCTCATGGTTAACGCGTTATATACGGCACAAGAATCACTGGCGACCTTGGTTGTTAATTCCTAGATAATATGTTCCTTTACCACCGAAACTTTCATAGTAGGTTATTACCTCATGGTAATTAACCTATAATCATATTATCATGAAAATAGTGTTTTCTGACCTTTTTCAAATACAGGTGATGACAACACTGGATTTGTAAAATACTTTATTGAAGATAATCAAAGGACATGAGAAAGTGTGAACTTGCCTTTTGTGATTGCAAGATTATGCACTCACGGTCTTCGAGACAATATTAAAGATCCAATATCTGAAATTAGCATCATTGGTGTAAGGTTTCCAACCTTTAATAAGGTAGAGATCCCTGTGTTTACAATGCTAGTCCCTAGATCAATAGCTAGCATCCACAGTTAAGATGTAATATCAAGAAACAAAGGTCATAATACAACTTTATAACCAGGAATAAAATAATTCATTACATCTTACATAGCTCATTTGGCTATCACATTACATTGCAGCAGAGTATCTATAAGCATGGGGTCCTTCATCTTCAAAGTGCCACAGGCAATCATGTTGGTTGTAGACTTGTAATCCTATTCAACAAACTTCACTAACATCAAACAAACCTTCAACATAATAAGTTGCAGCCACAAGGGTCAATACATTTGAATTGTATTGGCAAGTTTCACTACTATGTAAAAATAAGTGGATCCTATCATTACATGCATATTTGGCTAAGTAGGGTTTAGGCTCATTTGCAGAAAGCAATATAGTTTTTGTCCTATCTCCACTAAGGGAGATATAAGGGTATCCTATTAGGATTTAGCATAGCATAAAATATAGTAATCCTTATCATGCATGTTACAAAAATCCACTAAGTGTAATGAAAATAGTAGGACATGGATGATAGTGTCACTTGCCTTTTTAGTAGAGAATGTTGGTTCACTTCTTGATCTTGAAAATATCACACTCTTCTAACTTCACTACAAATCAACCAAGCAAACACATATTCAACTAGCATTCAAACAATTTGTCACACATAAAACAACAAAACAAGGTCATGCATGCAAGCATGCAAAAGATAGTTTTATTTGCAAAAGTGGTTTCTACTAAGCTCTAAACATTATAAAGTTCAAAGTGGTCATTTGCTAAAGTGGTAAAACCATTTGCAAAAGGTTTTATCTATAAACCATTTTTAAATCAAATCATTATTTTATGTGGTTGAAAATGCTTTTAGCAAAGCAATATTCTTTAAAGAGTTCATCAAATATATTTCAATTCTCAAAACTTTGTGTTTAGGGTCAGAAGGTTTGAATCAAAACATTTCCCAAAGGTTTTACTCAAAAATCATTTCTAAACCAAAAACAATATTTTTATTTGACTAGAAATGAGCTAATTCAAATATTTACTCCTTAACTTCACAAAATACATTTTTAAATCCATAAGTTGTTTCCTAGGGTCAGTAGGTTCACAACAAACCATTTTGCAAAGATTTCACATTAAAATTATATCTAGAACAATTTTTATATTCATAATAAGCCTACACATGTTTCTGCAATTTCAACCAATTTTCCAGAAGCAAAACATTAAACAAAATGCATGGTTGCAAAGTACTTGTTCTGCTGAATCCATTGATATAAAATTTGCAAAATTTGGACGTGTAGAATTAAAGCTATGAATTTTACAAGTTTGCATATCAATCAGATTCAAATTTCTGTTTTAAACTAAACCTTGTCCACGTGGCTCGTTCTTATTGGCCGGTACCGCTTTGAGTGGATCGAGCTCTCTGGACCGCAGGATCTTATTTAGATTGCATGGCGCAGATTGAGTGATACCCCTTCGTTGAGTCATCTGTTCCTACGCGTCAGATCTAAATCTAACGGTGCAGAATCATTCGACCAAATAGTGGCGGCGCTGCGACGGCGACAGGCGGTGGAGCGCTCTGGCGGCGAGCTTGCCGACGTTGCAGGAAGCGAGGGAGAGGGGGAAATGGCTTACAACATTCGCGTGGTCGAGGTGAAGCTCGAGGTGGCGTTGGCTTGGCGAGGGGCGCTCAGGAACAGAGGAAATTGCTCGTCGAAGACGGCGTCGGCGTCGGGCGGTTCTGTTTGCTGTTGGAGGTGAGGCTGCAGGTCGCCCTAAGGCAAACAGATGGGGGCATTAGACGCGTGCTGATCTGGGGAAGATGGGAGCATCAACAGGAGGTGCTGGGGCGAATGGAGGTTACCTGGGGAGGTCGCCGGAGTCGCTTGCAGACGGTGGCGCTGCTGGTGTGGTCGTTGCCGACGGTTTGGGGCGCACGCGAGCGAGTGGAGAACACGGGCAAATGCGCACGGGTCTAAGGAGAAGGCTAGCGTGCTCTGGGAGGCGAGGGGCGGCGAGGTGTTGCCGGAATTGCTTGCGAAGATCGTCGGAGTCCGCAGAGGTGCAAGAGGAAATTGGGGCAGCCCCGGGGCAGAGAAGGAGGGGCGAGTGAGGGGAAAGCGAGAGGAGACGTGGGTGTTTATCTACGCGTGATCACTGGAGGAATTAAGGCCGCCATCAACACGAATTTGATCACCGAAATCAAAGCTGCAACGGCGAGGGAGACGTGGTCGCGAGTTGAAGACGATGTGCTGGCGATGTGGGTCCATGCTGACAGTGAGAGAGAGGGCACGGGGTCCACCTGTCTGTGTCTCTGCGGGTTGTTATCTGGGTGGAAAATGTTTCGCCGAGGGGTGAAAGAGTTGGGCTGCGAGTTGGGCTGCTGGGCCTGTTGGGTTGGGTTGAGTCTGTTTCTTTTTTTTATACTGAAAGCTTTTTCTTTTTCGATTTGGAATTCTGTTTTGATTTCACTCAAACAATTCAAACACCCAAATGAATTCAAACCTTTGCCAAAATTTGTGTAGTTTTTAATTCTGTTTAACAACACATTCCAAGGTCCAAAACAAAATAATTTTTTTAATCTTTTTAGGATCCATTAATAATTAAATAAATAGACCTTAGTCATTAATTCAAATAGGATTTTATTTATTTAAAAACTCTATTTGAAATCTAAATAATACCAAAACCATTTCAGTAGGTTTTATTTGAATATATAAAACACTTGGAAATCTTATTTAAAATAAATTAACAAGTTTTTGTGTTTATTTAAAATGGAAAAGCCTTTTCTTTAATAAAATTGGATATTAATAAATCCTCATTATTTTATTCAAATAACCTTTACTCTTTTTAATCAAAACAAAATATTTTATTTCAAAAGCTTGGCCAAGGTTTAATTTGGCTCTAAATAATCCTTATTTATATTCTACCTTTGCTTTTGGAAACCAAATCTTTTTATTAAAATATCCAAAAATAGTGATTCCAACTATCATAACTTTATTTATTAACTGTTTATCTTTTTAAATCCCTTTAGGATTTTATTTGATCAAAATAGGTTTTGATGTTTCCAATTGGATTCAAAAAGTTTCTTCTCACCCTAAATTTCAACCAAATTTTATTTTGTTTATTTATTTTTCACATTTCAAAATTTGGAAAATTTTGGGATGTGACAATTGGTCCGATAAGGACTAATGTTTAAAGAAGCAAGATGCTATTATGCATAAGTAATATAATGCAATTTCGTAAACTCGAATCCCGGGATAAACTTTGATCTAGGGTTTGGAAACTAGAAATGGTTACTTTAGAATGTGTTATCCTTTTAGATAAGTTTCATACTTGTGCTTCTTATTAAGGCTTGTGAGTGTGTGAAACAACATGTAAGTATAATAAAGCACACACAATAATGGAATACTCAAGTGGGAAATGTATCTGTAGACTTTGTATATAAGGTTTTTTCATCATTTAGAGCTTTCAATGAAAAATTTATGTCTTGCTTTATAATGTACCTTAAAAGAATAACTTTTGAAGAAAATCTTACTTAGCTAAGGAGAAGTATTCAAATTTTAAGTTAACCTTATTAGGTGTTCTTTCAAGTTATAGTCTTTAAGTAAGAAAGAATTGCTTTATTTGAATAATGATATTAGTAGTATTTGAGACTTATCTATCTTGGTTTTTAACTTGGTTAGTTTGGTATTAAGATGCTTTATAACTTAATTATAACAGACAAAAGTTAACTATAAAACACATAACAAAGTCTTTAGCATAGTATTTAAAGTATTATAGACTAAAGTTAACTTTAAAAACATAGATGAACTTAGGTTGTAATGCTTATGATATTTGTATTTTGTTCACTTCATAATGTTTCCTTAAAGTTATTTAAGCATGGCATTACTTCTATTTGAGTAGTGGTTTCCTAACATTATAATGGAATAGAATCATTCTCTTTTTTACAGATGAGTGGTTATAGTTTGTAAACAAGGACGTAATATTACTTAACTATTTATGGATTCACCATAGTGTTTTGATTTGTTTATAAATTTGTGGTTAAAGTAAGTAAAAAGTTCTTATTTAATTCTAAATTATTCTTGAAGATTTTATATTTTATATATAGATCTTTTTAGCACATATGGTTGAATGATACAATAAAATTGTATTTAAAATTGTGTTAAACCATTTTGACTTCATAATATCAATGTTCAAGACTAATACTATTTATTAAACTCAATTGATAAATTTTAAAATATTAGCAAATTTTATTTACCCTTATATGAATTATTAATTAAGGAGTTAGATTTAAATTCAAGTTTCTAAAGTATTTTAAATTTTAATTTACCTCAGAAGTGGACTATTATATTTTTAACATGTAGGTATTATTATTGTGATCATTTTGGTATATTACATTTATTTTTGTGATTTATAAATAATAATATATGATTTTTGTAAGATTTATTACTTTTTAAATACTTAATAAATAATACATATTTAATTAAGTAAAATAATAATGTATGATTATAGTTTTAAAGTATTGTTTTTATTTTTCTAAGATTTTTGGTATTTTATTTATATTTTTAACATTTACCATTATTAAAATATGACTTATCAAAGTTTTATTAATTATAAAATATTTATTAAATACTAATTATTTCAATTGTTAACATAATAATGTTTGATAATAGTTTTAAGTTATAGATTTTATTTTTCTACAAATTTTCATACATAAAACATTTTTTCTGAATTATAAAACAAAAGTTATTAAATTTCTAAGATTAAATCATTTTATTTAATTTCTGGAATTAATAAACTAAATAGTTTTTGATGTAATGCTGATGTTAGCATGGGTGAAAGGTTTATCTCACCGGGTCTATTCTTACCCCAGTCACTGACTAGTGGGGCTTATGCCACGTCATATCCATAATTTTAATTTATTACAAAAAATAATAATACAATTTATGAAATGATAAAAATGAAATATGACATCAGCGTGATGTCACGCTGATATCATCCAAGGATGATCCTCAGATCGTGGTTTGATCCACAAATTGAGGGCATACGAGCACGCGGGGTTGGTCTCGTTCGAATCAGCGGGATGTGGGAAGACGAATAGTGGCGGCGCGGCTGGTTTTTGGTCGCCGGAGCACCAGCTCCGACGAGCTCCGATGGTGGAACACTCTGGTCTTCATGGGCAAGGCGATAGAGAGAACTAAAAATGAATCGAGAAGGCTAGAGAGATGTGCAAGCTCACCAGCCGTAGCGTTCTGTCGGGATGAGGTGGCCATCGTCGACGGCGAGCGGCAGAGTTCGAGATCGATGTCGATGACGGAGGGCGTGGAGGTTCGATTCCTTTCGCAGGTTGATCAAGAACAACGAAATGAGTTCAACGGTGCCCTCAGGGTCGCTAGGGGAGCTTAGGATCAGCGGTTTCCATTGAACTCCGACGAGCTAGGGTTCTGTGTTGTAAGCGCGAGAGATATAGAGAGAACTAGAGGGGATGATACGAGTACGGATGGATAGAGGAGGACGTGGGCGTTCTTATCCTCCTCTTCACCAGTGGCGGCGCGCATCGTAGCGCGTTGAAGATCGACGACGGCCGCGATGCCACGCAGCTGCTTACGCCGGCGAAGAAGACGACGAGGAACAGGCGGCCGAAGCGGTACGGGCTGCTAGTGGGCTGGTCACGGGCCGAAGTGGGCTGTTGTTGGACTGTTCGCGGGCGACGAGTAAGAGAGAAAGGAAATGGGCCATGGGCTAGGAGCTAATTCCTCCATTTTTTTCTCTCTGTTTGTTTTTATTTTTTGATTTCTATTTTCTGTTTTCTTTTCTAACCTTTTTATTTAAGCAATTGTTTTGACTCATCTTTATGGAATTTCTTTGATAATACTTGCAGCAATGATAAAGTTATTTAGATTCAATTTGTGAACTTTTATTATATAATGTTTCATTCTTTATTTTATTTTTATAAACCCTTCTAATAACTGATAAGGAACTTTGTTATTCATTTTCTTTCCATAATAAACAATGGATTATTAAATGATCTTTCCTTATTTATTTATAAAACTTAGTTCTAGTTAATTTTTATAGTTTAGAGAAAATTTAGTATAATAATCCTATATCCTTACTTGATGCATGATATTCTAAGGAATTAATATGGCTAACATTATTCCCCTAAATCTATAAAATTCCAAGGTATATATTTTATTATACCAAATATAGGAGTTAGGGTTTTTTAGGGATTGGTTAATTATATTATACCCTTATAGAATGGTTTTTATTTCCTCCTAAAGAATGTGATGATAATGGTTTAGGATAGCTAAATATATGCAAAGCATGTATCCATCTTTATTATTAAATAGCAATCATTATATAAGAGGTTTTAATTATGAATATTTACCATGATTCTTAAGAGATTCAAAATACTTGTATCATTTTATGAATGTGGATGAACACTATGAATGAAGACATATTGCCCATATGTTTATGATCAGGAATGATATCACCTTTTTAAAATAGTGGGGTTATCCTTTTAGAATGAATTATGAGAAATAATTGATAACTATAGTCTCTAGGCACATATGATTTTAATGTTTGAAAGTGACACAGATTTGCTTAAGTGATTTGTTATAGAGAAGTATTCCCACAGGCCATTGTGAAAATAAAATGATGTATCCACAGATGAGATAGATGTTAAGCTTGATTATAGATTTAGGGTTTAGTGTTTACCAGGAATTCCTATCTTCCATAATTCATAATCCTGGACTTCTAATTAAGGAATTCCTTTCCTAGATATATTACTACTTTATACCCATCATCATGTGCTAACATGATGAGCTTTACTTCACAAGAATATCCTTATCCACCTTTTATTCTTCTTAATCCATTTATAAATACAATGAGCTTGACACTAAATCTTTTAATAATCTTCTCACATCTATAATTGGGTTATATCAATTGATGTATATATCAAATTACTTTTCTCAAAATCTTACTATCCTGTAAAAGGAATAACACTACTTCAATAACTCCATGCTAATATGGCTTTAGCTTAGTCATACTATCTTATATCTACTTTACTGTAGGGGTTCGTAGCATGGAAAACAAAAATTTTCTATCGCATGCAAACAAACAAGCCAAGATCTATCTACTAGATTGTAGCAACGAGTCGATGGAATAACTCACCCTCGAAGATTCCAAAGTGTTTAACGAGAGCAGATTCTCGTGGGTGATGTAGTCGTACTCTTTCCGATCTCAAGATCGCGTAGACGATCCTTCCGGCGCCGCGTTCATAGCCTCCTTGATCGGTCACACGTTCGGTTTTCGACGAAGACCTTCCTCTCCCTTGTTCCAGAAAATGGAGGTTGTAGCACTCTCCTCGCGATTCCGGCAGACAACGGTGTGGTACCGGAGGTAGAGGGAAATCCCATGAGGCTTCGCCTTAAGCCAAGTGCGGTATGGTGGAGCTTATGAGAGAGGCTATTAGTGGTCTAGTAATTAGACACACCAATTAGAAGGCTCTAAACCAATTAGAAGGCTCTAAACCGAATAGCTCTAAACCGGGGTCTAGATCTAGGGTTTAGTTTAGAGGATAGGAAACTTGTGTGTCTAGAGGAGGAGGCCCTGCCCCTCCTCTTATAGGTGGGAGGGCTGGCCGGCCAAGGGGAGGAGTTCCTCCCCAACTCGGCCTAGGGAGGTGCGCCGGCCAAGGGGAGGAACCCTCCTCCAACTCGGCCTCCACCTCTCCTCCTCTTTTCCCACTTCCCAAAACTGCCGTTTGACTTTCAAACTAGCCGTTTGACTTTTCAATTTAGGATTTAAATAAATCCTTTATTTGGGACAGCAAGAATACTTAGTACATGATGCAATCATTCCAATATGTAATGACACACTCATGTACCCTTCCCTCCGAGTGCCGGACATTAAGGACCTTCTAGAATGTTCCGGTGAAAACACGGAACCATTCCCCAACTCAAACGGAACTTTCCTTATATGAATCTTATTCTCCGGACCATTCGGATCACCTCGTGATATCCCGGATCCCATCCGAGACTCAACAACATTCGGTCTCTTTCTCATAATACCATAACTACTCAAACAACGTCCGAATCCTTAAGTGTGTCTCCACGGTTCGTGAATTATGCGGACATGATCGAGACACTTCTCGAACAATAACCAATAGAGGAATCTGGAAATTCATATGGCTCCACATATTTCTCGATTACTTTGATCGAATGAACCACTTACATACGATACCAATTTCCCTTTGTCTCACGATATGTTACTTATCCGAGGTTATGATCGTCGGTATCTCTGCATACCTAGTTCATCCTCGTTACTGATAAGTACTCTTTTCTCGTTCCCGTGATATGTGATCCCTTGTGACCAAGTCACATGCTTGCAAGCTAATTGGATGACATTTCACCGAGAGGGCCCAGAGAATATCTATCCGTCATGTGGATGGACAAATCCCACTCTTGATCCATGTGTTTCAACCAATACTTTCCGAACACTCAATGCCACCTTTATAGCCACCCTGTTACGGTGTGGTGTTTGATGACATCAAAGCATCCATCCAGTAAAGGCAATATGCATGATCTCATGGTCGAAGGAATTAGGTTACTATGTATCAGAAAGCATATAGCAATTGAACTATTGAAATGACTTGATCTTTATGCTACGCTTGTCTATAGGAGTATGTCCACCATATCATTCTCCTAACGATATGATCTTGTTGTTGATAACATCTCAATGTTCATGATAGGGAAACCACAACCATCAATCAACCAACAAGCTAGTGAAGTATAGAGGCTATACTAGGGACTTCAAATTAAGTTTACAAATCACACAAGTATTAATGGTTTCCTTGTTAATACTATTATAGCATGAATGTAAACATTTATCATAAACACAAAGATATATAATAATAACTACATTTATTATTACCTCTAGGGCATATCTCCAACAGTCTCCCACTTGCACTAGAGTCATCCAATCTAGATTACATGGTAATATACCGAACACCCATGGCAGTTTGGTGTTGGTCATGTTTTGCCCTCGGGAGAGGTTTAGTCAACGGATCCGCCACATTCAGATCTGTGTGTACTTTGCAAATCTTTATATCCCCAACCTGGATATGTTCTCGAATAGCGTGGAAACGCAGCTTGATATGCTTCAGCTTCTTGTGTGACCTTGGTTCTTGCGCATTGGCTATGGCGCCCATGTTATCACAGTAGATAGACATTGGGTCCGGTAGCACTTGGAACCACACCCAGCTGCAATGAACTCTTTCATCCATATCGCTTCTTGTGAAGCCTCCGGCAGCCATGTATTCGATTCAGTTGAAGATCTCGCCACAACGCTTTGCTTTGCACTCCTCCAGCTAAGCTGCTGCACCATTCAAAATAAATACGTATCCAGTTGTGATTTAGAATCATCCGGATCGGTGTTCCAACTAGCATCGGTGTAACCATTAACAACGAGCTGTTCATCACCTCCATAAGAAAGAACCATATCCTTAGTTCTTCTCAAGTACTTAAGGATGTTTTTGATTGTCCAATGATCCACTCCTGGATCACTTTGATATCTGCTAGTTAAACTAACAGCATATGCGATGTCGGGTCTAGTACATAGCATGGCATACATTAGAGATCCTATGGCTGATGCATAAGGAGTCTTACTCATCCTTTCTCTATCTTCTGCCGATGTCGGACTTTGAGTTTTACTCAAGGTCGTATTGGGCAACATGGGCAAGAACCCTTTCTTGCTATCTTCCATTCCAAACCTTTTTAGAACTTTGTCCAAATATGTACTTTGTGACAATGATATTTGGCGTTTCGATCTATCTCTATAAATCTTTATGCCTAATATGTAAGCTGCTTCCAAGATCCTTCATTGAAAACTATTATTCAAATACTCTTTGACACTATTAAGAAGGTCTACATCATTCCCAATCAACAATATGTCATCCACATACAGTATTAAGAATGCTACAGAGCTCCCACTCACTTTCTTGTAAATACAAGCTTCTCCATAAGTTTGTATAAAACCAAAACTTTTGATTACCTTATCAAAACGTTGATTCCAACTTCGGGATGCTTGCTTCAATCCATAGATGGACCGTTGAAGTTTGCATACCTTGTTAGCATCTTTAGGATCGACAAAACCTTTGGGTTGTATCATATACAACTCTTCATCAATGTCTCCATTGAGGAATGCTGTTTTGACATCCATCTGCCATATCTCATAATCATAATATGCAGCGATTGCTAACATAATCCTCACAGACTTTAGCTTCGCTACTGGTGAGAAAGTCTCATCGTAGTCAACTCCTTGAATTTGTCGAAACCCTTTTGCGACAAGTCGAGCTTTATAGACAGTAACATTACCATCAACATCTGTTTTCTTCTTGAAAATCCATTTGTTCTCGACAGCCTTCCGGCCATCCGGTAAGTCCACCAAAGTCCATACTTGGTTTTCGTACATGGATCCAATCTCGGATTTCATGGCTTCTTGCCATTTATTGGAATCTGGGCTCATCATCGCTTCCTCATATGTCTCAGGGTCATCGGTGTTGTCCACCAACATGACATTCATAACGGAATCATACCAATGGAGTGGTACGAGTTCTCGTTGACCTCCGAGGCTCAGAGCAACTTCAACCGAAGTTTCATGATCGCTATCATTAGCTTCCTCTCTTATTGGTGCAGCACCACAGAACTTCTTCCGGTGCTGCGCTACTCGCAAGTTCGAGAGAAGGTTCGACAACCTCGTCGAGTTCTACTTTCCTTCCAGTCACTTCTTTCGAGAGAAATTCCTTCTCTAGAAAAGATCCATTCTTAGCAACGAAGATTTTGCCTTCGGATCTATGATAGAAGGTATACCCAATAGTTTCCTTCGGGTATCCTATGAAGACGCATTTTTCCGCTTTGGGTTCAAGCTTGTCCGGCTGTAACTTCTTTACATAGGCTTCGCATCCCCAAACTTTAAGGAACGACAATTTAGGTTTCTTCCCAAACCATAATTCATATGGTGTCGTTTCAACGGATTTAGACGGTGCCCTATTTAAAGTGAATGCGGCTGTTTCTAATGCATAACCCCAAAATGATAGTGGTAAATCTGTAAGAGACATCATAGAACGAACCATATCTAAGAGAGTTCGATTCTGACGTTCGAGACACACCATTACTGTTTGTGGTGTTCCCGGCGGTGTCAACTGCGAAAGTATTCCACATTTCTTTAAATGCTCGCCAAACTCGTAACTTAGATATTCACCTCCACGATCAGAACGTAGAAATTTAATCTTCTTGTTACGTTGATTCTCTACCTCACTTTGAAACTCCTTAAACTTCTCGAAAGTTTCGGATTTATGTTTCATAAAATAGACATACCCATATCTACTCAAATCATCCGTGAAGGTAAGAACATAACGATAACCACTGCGCGATGCTACACTCATTGGACCACACACATCGGTATGTATGATTTCCAATAAGTCTGTAGCTCGCTCCATCATACCGTAAAATGGAGTCTTAGTCATTTTACCCATCGACATGCTTCGCATCTTTCAAGTGATTCAAAATCAAGTGATTCAAGAAGTCCATCGAATGGAGTTTCTTCATCGCTTCACTCCAATGTGACCAAGACGACAGTGCCACATATAGGTCGAGTCATCGCTTGATTTCAAACGTTTAGCTTCAATGTTATTAATATGTGTATTTCTACTATCGAGATTCAATATGAATAGACCATCTATCAAAGGTGCATGTGCATAAAACACATTACTCATATAAATCGAACAACCATTATTCTCGAATTTAAACAAGTAAGCATCTGCAATAAACAAGATCCCGATATAATGTTCATGCTTAACGCAGGCACCAAATAACAATTATTTAAGTATAAAACTAATCCCGATGGTAGATGAAGAGGTAGCGTGCCGACCGCGATCACATCAACCTTTGATCCGTTTCCCACGCGCATCGTCACCTCGTTCTTCACTAGCTTCCGTTTATTCGCAGCTCTGTTTGAGTTACAAATATGAGCAACCGAACCAAGATCAAATACCCGGGCACTACTACGGTACTAGTGAGATACACATCAATAACATGTATATCGATATACCTTTTTCTTGATGTTGCCGTTCTTCAAATCCGCCAAGTACCTTTGGGCAATTCCGCTTCGAGGACCTTCTCCCTTGCGTAAAAGCACTCGGTTTGGCTTAGGTCCAGCCTTGGTCTTCTTTCGGCGTGGTAACTTTCTTACCACCCTTCTTGAAGTGTCCCTTTGCTTAGACTTGCCTTTCTTGAATTTGGTGGTCTTATTGACCATCAACACTTGGTGCTCTTTCTTGATCTCCACTTCGCAGATTTTAACATAGCAAATAGTTACGGCAACTCTTTGTTCATGTTCTGCATGTTGTAGTTCATCACAAAGTTCTTGTAACTTGGTGGTAGTGATTGGAGGATGGTAAACTCCCAAAGTATTAGGAATCACTATACCCAAACTTTGAAGTTTATTTGCGCCCGGACATCTTAAGCACATGCTCATGACGAGCTACCTCTTCCATCTTGCGGTTAAAGAACTTTTCGTAAGCTTCATAACTTTCAATTGCCGCATGAGTCTCAAAGATTAATTTGAGATCCTCGACAATATCATATGGATCGACTCTTCAAACCTTTTCAAGCTCGATTCTAAACCATACAAGATAGCACATGAACTATGGAGTACTGATTCTTCCGAGCGAGGTAAACATTCTTTACTTCATCGGTAGCATCACTGCAGTGGTCACCTAGCGGTGCATCCAGACATAGGTCAAATTACCATGTGAGGACAATCCTCAAATTGCGGAACCAATCCGCCAAGTTGCTTCCATTGTTTTTCAACTTTTCTTTCTCTAGGAACGCATTAAAATTGATGGTAGGGCTGCCATTGATCTACAACATATTTGCAATAGTTTAGACTAAGTTTATGACAAATTGAGTTCAAATTAATTAATGAAATTAAACTAGGTGAACTCCCACTCAAAACAACATCCTCTCATTGTTTTAGTGATCACACGAACCAAATCCACTACATCAACACCGATCATCACGAGCTGATATAGTTTTAATGGCGAACAATCATCATGTTCATCATATCTACTATATGATTCATGCTTTGCCTTCGCGATCCGTGTTCTGAGGCCATGTCCGTACATGCTAGGCTCGTCAAGATCAAACCTTAGCTACCGCATAAGCAAATCTGGCTTGCTTACGTTGTATTCACCGGAATCAAAGACACCCGATCATCACGTGGTGCTTGAGCGACAAGCTTTGGCAACGGTGCATACTAAGGGTGAACACTTGAACTTGAAATTTATGTGCATGAGGGATCATCTTATAATGCTACCGTCGTCTACTAAGCAATACAAGATGCATAAAGGATTAACATCACATGCAATTCATAATATGTGATATGATATGGCCTTTCTTCTTTGTGCTTCCGATCTCCATCTTCAAGCACGAACATGATCTCCATCATCACCGCATAGCATCAAGGTCAATGGCGCTTCTTCATGGTTGTCGCCCACCAGCTTCAACTATTACAACTATTTTGAATAGACACCAGGTCTTAACAGAAATTAAAGACAACCATATGGCTCCTGGGTTGCCAACTTACAATAAGGAACATTGCATACATCAAATATAATCACAATCATGGCCATATCACATCACGGCACCCACAAAACAAAGTTAGGCGCTTCTACTTTCTTTGCATATTTTACGTGGTTTGGGGCTTTCCATAGGTGTCGTTCTAACCTACGAACAAGAACCACAACATTGATACTAGCATTGTTGATTACCCGTTGTAAATTGGATCTTTACTATGCTAGGAGAAACAGGCACCCGCAAAGCCACTTATGCAAAACGAGTTGCATGTCAAGCGTGGAGCAAGTCTCATGAACGATGTCATGTAAGGTTAGCCCGGCCGCCGCTTCATCCCAACATACCGCAAGATGCAAAGTACACAAAAGCAATCTACAATAAAAGCATCAACGCCCACAATGACCATTGTGTTCTACTGCGTCAACAGATCTACATATAGACACGGCTCGATACCACTTTGTAGGGGTTCGTAGCATGGAAAACAAAATTTTTCTACCGCATACAAACAAACAAGCCAAGATCTATCTACTAGATTGTAGCAACGAGTCGATGGAATAACTCACCCTCGAAGATTCCAAAGTGTTTAATGAGAGCAGATTCTCGTGGGTGATGTAGTCGTACTCTTTCCGATCTCAAGATCGCGTGAGCGATCCTTCGCGTAGCGTTCCTAGCTCCAGCATCGGTCACATCGTTCGGTTGACTCGACGAAGACCTTCCTCTCCTTGTTCCAAAGCAATGGAGGTTGTAGCACTCTCCTCGCGATTCCTAAAGACAACGGTGTGGTACCGGAGGTAGAGGGAAATCCCGAGGCTTCGCTTAAGCCGGTGCAGTATGGTGGAGCTTATGAGAGAGGCTATTAGTGGTCTAGTAATTAGACACACCAATTAGAAGGCTCTAAACCAATTAGAAGGCTCTAAACCGAATAGCTCTAAACCGGGGTCTAGATCTAGGGTTTAGTTTAGAGGATAGGAACTTGTGTGTCTAGAGGAGGAGGCCCCGCCTCCTCTTATAGGTGGGAGGGCTGGCCGGCCAGGGAGGAGTTCCTCCCCAACTCGGCCTAGGGAGGTGCGGGCCAAGGGAGGAACCTCCTCCAACTCGGCCTCCACCTCTCCTCCTCTTTTCCCACTTCCCAAAAGCTGCTTGACTTTCAAACTAGCCGTTTGACTTTTCAATTTAGGATTTAAATAAATCCTTTATTTGGGACAACAAGAATACTTAGTACATGATGCAATCATTCCAATATGTAATGACACACTCATGTACCCTTCCCCTCCGAGTGCCGGACATTCGGGACCTTCTAGAATGTTCATGAAAACACCTAACCATTCCCCAACTCAAACGGAACTTTCCTTATATGAATCTTATTCTCCGGACCATTCCGGATCACCTCGTGATATCCCGGATCCCATCCGAGACTCAACAACATTCGGTCTCTTTCTCATAATACCATAACTACTCAAACAACGTGAATCCTTAAGTGTGTCTCCCTACGGTTCGTGAATTATGGACATGATCGAGACACTTCTCCTAACAATAACCAATAGAGGAATCTGGAAATTCATATGGCTCCACATATTTCTACGATTACTTTGCGTCGAATGAACCACTTACATACGATACCAATTTCCCTTTGTCTCACGATATGTTACTTATCCGAGGTTATGATCCGGTATCTCTGCATACCTAGTTCATCCTCGCATCGATAAGTACTCTTTTCTCGTTCGTGATATGTGATCCCTTGTGACCAAGTCACATGCTTGCAAGCTAATTGGATGACATTTCACCGAGAGGGCCCAGAGAATATCTATCCGTCATGTGGATGGACAAATCCCACTCTTGATCCATGTGTTTCAACCAATACTTTCCGAACACTCAATGCCACCTTTATAGCCACCCTGTTACGGTGTGGTGTTTGATGACATCAAAGCATCCATCCAGTAAAGGCAATATGCATGATCTCATGGTCGAAGGAATTAGGTTACTATGTATCAGAAAGCATATAGCAATTGAACTATTGAAATGACTTGATCTTTATGCTACGCTTGTCTATAGGAGTATGTCCACCATATCATTCTCCTAACGATATGATCTTGTTGTTGATAACATCTCAATGTTCATGATAGGGAAACCACAACCATCAATCAACCAACAAGCTAGTGAAGTATAGAGGCTATACTAGGGACTTCAAATTAAGTTTACAAATCACACAAGTATTAATGGTTTCCTTGTTAATACTATTATAGCATGAATGTAAACATTTATCATAAACACAAAGATATATAATAATAACTACATTTATTATTACCTCTAGGGCATATCTCCAACATTTACCCCAGTAGTTTATATTCAAACTTCACATCTGCGGTGACCCAGCATACCACTGCATGTGTAGTACACTATAGTCGTTGACATGACATCCACAGAACACCGTTCCGTAAATATCACATCCCTTAGAGTGGTACAACAGAAACATTGCGGGTCCATATTACAAACATACACACGTTATTATTATTACAATACCGGAAGTTCAAGACTTCCAAAAGATTCAACTTACAAACCAAAATATAAGTGTTTCAGCGGAAGTTTCAAATTTAAAACTTAAACTTCAAATTGATCTCAGCAACTTATTGCTATATATTGTTCATGAGGCTCGGCTCAAGTGGCTACTAGAACTATAGTAATTATTCAGACTCCTGGAACTCTCCTTCGTAGACGATGTCATAGTCCTCCCCTTATACGGCTCCATACAAGTTGGGCTCTTCATAGAATACCTCCTCTTGACTCTCAGATGCATACATTGGAGTATCTTCGGGATTCTCAGAGTCTAAGCAAGGATTCAAAGGAAAGGATGAGTAACAGCGTTACTCAGCAATTTCATTATATGCAAGGTAGGAAGTTTGATGCTCTATCTACCACCTTGGACTATTAGTCGTTGGCACTATGCAATTTTCGTAAATATTTCTTCAAAGGTTGATTTTATTATGAAAATCTATGACCATCAGTGTTCACAGGTTGACCAGAACTTTCATGGAGTTCCTTTCTTGCCGCGTTCGTAGCTCCTTCCCGGAACAGTGAGTAACAAGTTACAATTCTTACACTCTAGAGAGGTGCGTTACTTTTCCCATGAGAGATCAACTCCTTGTTGCACAACCGGGCGTATTTTCCCGTCCACAATTCCATGATGTGGGGCCCAGTAGTTGGTCCAAGCCAATCACTGCCCTCTTCGTGACCTCATATGTCTGCACGATCCTTCGGGGTTGGCTCACATTCGCTAAGCCCCCTTTCGGGCAGGCTAAAACCCTGATGAGTTCCCGAAGACTCTATGACCTGGTGTTGCCCTGGCAAGTGCCATATTAAATGATCCATCCACTAAACACCCTCCATAGATAATCTACACACCAAAAGTGTGGGGCGTAAGGGTGCCCACCCATATGTTGGATCCGCACAAGGAATCACAACGTCACGTTAAGGTCGTCTTGCCTCCATACAAGAGGAAAAGGATACATCTGACTTCTTCGTCCCATTCCAAATCTCATGGTTAACGCGTAATATACGGTGCTAGAATCACTGATGTCATGGGTTATTAATCCCAAATTGTTTATCATTAGTGCAATTAGAACCCTAAGTTCTATTGCTTCATCAGATCATCACTTAGGATGATATTTAAGATTTAATATCTTGAGAAAATAGTGTTTTCTTTTTTATAATATAGATGGTAACACACTATTTGCAAATACTTTGATAAAGACTCTTCAAAGGACATAAGCAAGTGATGAACTTGCCTTGTGATGGCAAGTTAGTGAAGTCTGATCCTTGCACTGGACCTTGAGCTTCTATGTCTACAAAAACATCATTATTGCCCGGTAAGGACAATATTTAAAGAAGCAAAATGATTGTGCAAAAGTAATGTAATGCATTATTTAACTTTATATGTATTCTCCCCATTTATTTAAATTATAGAAATTCTTTTAATAATAAAGAATTTATAAATATTTTTTTAATATTTATTGAATATTGTACTCTTTTATTTTATTTCTTTTATTTGAATTTTATTTAATTAATAATTCTTTTAAGAATTATCATTAAATACCAAAAATAGATATTAAATATTTGTTTAGTATTTTTCTAAAATACTAAAATATTAATATATAATGAAAGTGATTTTTATTTATTTTTATTGTCTCTCAATAATTTTTTAAAATTCTATAAGGAATATTTAAATTAAAAAATTCTTAATAAAATTTATATGTCTAAAATTTTACTTCTTAATTTATTTGGATATGTTGGATTATTGTGAATCCAAAAATATTTTATTTATAATTTTTGGACCTTTATTTTATTTTTTAGAATTTCTTTAAGTTTAGGGGCATTTTGGTCTTTTTCCAATTATTAAAGGTTTTTGGGCTGATTGTTTGGGTTTTATTGGGCCCTTGTGGCCTAGTAGGGTAAAGTCAATAATAACACCCTGAAGGGTTTTCGGCCCAACCCAGCCCATCACTCTCTGTCTCACTCTCGAGCTTACCCTTCTCCTTCTCCTCCCCCGACCCCGTGGTCAGCGGTGTCGCCGCCGACGATTCCCGTCGTCGTGGACCGCCATGTCCACCGCCATGGTGCAGGAAGAGGTTGTCGACCCCGCTCTTCCCTCCTGTCCAATTGGCTTTGGACCAGGAGCTCTCCTGCGATGAGATCGATGTCGTCCCGAACCCTAGGGTTTGGGGTTGGCGTTGGTGCTGACGCCGCCGCTGCTGTTGTGTGACGTGGGGATGCTCCTAGCCCCCAAGCGTGGCTATGGTCGCCGCCATGGCGCTGTATGGGTCATGGCGCCCTTGGGGTGCTCCGTCTGCCATGGTCGAAGCCATCTCTTCCTCTTCTAATCTACAGCGAGGACCTTCAGTGAGTGCTTCCTCTCCTCTCGTTCTCTCTGTGCTAGGCCCTCTCATGCTAGATGTTGTTAGTGGCCTTCCTGGTTACTGTCCTGTCCTCATTAGGATTCTTGGTTCTACTTAGGGTTCATACCCTATTGTTGATTAAGCAAGTGATGAATTGGATCATGTGTTAGTGATCCTTGAACCTGTTAAGTGGTGAATTGCTGTGGCTTACTGCTGATGATTAGCTATGGTGATACTAGTGGTTTATCAGATGATTCTATGGATTAATTTTGATATGGTCAGATGGTAAAGTTGCTCTAGAAGCAATACTTGGAATTCTAGTGGTTTGGTTAATGACATTGAGTGTTGTGTCATGAATGTTGGAGATATGCCCTAGAGGCAATAATAAATGTAGTTATTATTATATCTTTGTGTTTATGATAAATGTTTACATTCATGCTATAATAGTATTAACAAGGAAACATTGATACTTGTGTGATTTGTAAACTTAATTTGAAGTCTCTAGTAAAGCCTCTATATAATACTAGCTTGTTGGTTAATAGATGATTGTGGTTTCCCTATCATGAACATTGAGATGTTATTAACAACAAGATCATATCGTTAGGAGAATGATATGATGGACATACTCCTATAGATAAGCGTAGCATAAAGATCAAGTCATTTTAATAGTTCAATTGCTATATGCTTTCTTATACATAGTAATCTAATTCCTTCGACCATGAGATCATGCATATCACCTTTACCGGATGGATGCTTTGATGACATCAAACACCACACCGTGGCAGGTGGCTATAAAGGTGGCATTGAGTGTTGAAAGTATTGGTTGAAACACATGGATCAAGAGTGGGATTTGTCCATCCATATGACGGATAGATATACTCTGGGCCCTCTCGGTGAAATGTCATCCAATTAGCTTGCAAGCATGTGACCGCTCACAAGGAATCACATATCACGGGAACGAGAAAAGAGTACTTATCGTAGCGAGGTTGAACTAGGTATGCGAGATAGAAGCGATCATAACCTCGGATAAGTAAACTATCATGAGACAAAGGGAAATTGATATCGTATGTAAGTGGTTCATTCGATCGCAAAGTAATCGTAGAAATATGTGGGAGCCATATGAATTTCCAGATTCCTCTATTGGTTATTGTTCGAGAAGTGTCTCGATCATGTGCATAATTCACGAACCGTAGGGAGACACATAAGGATTGACGTTGTTTTGAGTAGTTATGGAATGATGAGAAAGAGACCGAATGTTGTTGAGTCCGGATGGGATCCGGGATATCGAGGAGATCCGGAATGGTCAGGAGAATAAGATTCATATAAGGAAAGTCCCGTTTGAGTTGGGGAATGGTTAGGTGTTTTCATCGGGAATGTTCTAGAATGTTAGGAATGTCGGCACTCGGAGGAAGGGTACATGAATGTGTTATATCAATTTGGTATGATTGCATCATGTACTAAGTGTCATCGCTGAACCAAATAAAGGATTAATTCAAATCCTAGTTTGAAAAGTCAAACAGCTAGTTTAAAAAGTCAAACGGCTAAATTTGGAAAGAGGAAAAGAGGAGGAGTGGGAAGCAGGGTTGGGGAGGAGTTCCTCCTCCAACCGGCGCCCACCCAAGCCGAGTTGGGGAGGGACTCCCCTCCCTCCCCTTGGCCGGCCGGCCCCTCCACCTATATAAGGAGGGGCAGGGCTCCCTCCTAGAACACACAAGATCCTCTCCTCCAAACCCTAGCCGCCGGCGCCGCCATCTCCACTGCCGCCGCCGCCGACCTAGGCCAAGACACCGCCTCCTAGCAACCCTAGCCGCCGGCCAAGCTTCCTCCTCGGCGTGTCTAAACCCTAGATCGTCGAGGGACTCTCTCATACTCCACCATACTCGCTCCAGCTTAAGGCGAAGCCCTGAGATCTCCTCTACTTTGCCACGCCCGTTGTCTTTGCCGAATCATGAGGAGTGCTACAACCTCCGCTGCTGGAACAAGGGAGAGGAAGGTCTTCGTCAGTCTTAACGTGTGACCGACTACGGAGGCGCTGCGAGCCTTGGCGGAAGGATCGTCTGCGATCTTGAGATCGGAAGAAATCGACTACATCACCCCCGAGATTCCACTCTCGTTAAACACTTTGGAATCTTCGAGGGTGAGTTTTTCTATCGACTCGTTGCTACAATCTAGTAGATAGATCTTGGCTTGTTTGTTTGTATCACGGTAGAAATTTTTTGTTTTCCATGCTCTGAAACCCTACGATTGGTATCGAGCCGTGTCTATAAGTAGATCTGTTGCAGTAGAACACAATGGTCATTGTGGGCGTTGATGCTTTTATTGTCGATTGCTTCTTGTGTACTTTGCATCTTGCGGGATGTTGGGATGAAGCGGCCGGGCTAACCTTACATGACATCGTTCATGAGACTTGCTCCACGCTCGACATGCAACTTGTATTGCATAAGTGGCTTCGGTGCCTGTTTCTCCTAGCATAGTTAAGATCCAATTTACAACGGGTGATTAAAAATACTAGTATCAATGTTGTAGTTCTTGTTCGTAAGTAAGAACGACACTTATTGAGAGCCCCAAAACAAGTAAAACATGCAAAGAAAGTAGGCGTCTAACTTTGTTTTGCAGGTGTGTTGTGATGTGATATGGCCATGATTGTGATTATATTTGATGTATGCAATGTTCCTTATTGTAAGTTGGCAACAAGTGGAGAATATATGGTTGTCTTTAATTTACATTACGACCAGCGTGTCTATTCAAAGTAGTTGTAATAGTTGAAGCCGGTGGACGACAACCATGGAGAAGCGTCATTGACCTTGATGCAATGCCGGTGATGATGGAGATCATGTTCGTGCTAGAAGATGGAGATCGGAAGCACAAAGAAGAAAGGCCATATCATATCACATATTATGAATTGCATGTGATGTTAATCCTTTATGCATCTTGTATTGCTTAGTAAACAACGGTAGCATTATAAGATGATCCCTCATGCACATGAATTTCAAGTCATAAAGTGTTCACCCTTAGTTAGCACCGTTGCTAAAGCTTGTTGTTTCGAAGCACCACGTGATGATCGGGTGTGTTAGATTCCGCAAGTGTATACAACGTGAGCAAGCCAGATTTGCTCATGCGGAAACAAAGTTTAATCTTGACGAGCCTAGCATGTACAGACATGGTCTCGGAACACGGATCATCGAAAGGTAAAGCATGAATCATATAGTAGATATGATGAACATGTCGATTGTTCGCCATTGAAACTATATCAACTCTCGTGATGATCGGTGTTGATGTGGTGGATTTGGTTCGTGTGATCACTAAAACAATGTGAGGGATATTGTTTTGAGTGGGAGTTCACCTAGATTAATTTTATTATTAATTTGAACTCAATTTGTCATAAACTTAGTCTAAACTATTGCAAATATGTTTTAGATCAATGGCAGCCCCTACCATCAATTTTAATGCGTTCCTAGAGAAAGAAAAGTTGAAAAACAATGGAAGCAACTTCGCGGATAGGTTCATAATTTGAGGATTGTCCTCACGGTGGTAATTTAACCTATGTCTTTGGATGCACATTTGGGTGACCCACTGCGGTGATCACCGATGAAGTAAAGAATGTTTACCTCACTCGGAAGACTCGGTACTCCACGATTCGATGTGCTATCTTGTATGGTTTAGAATCGAGCTTGAAAAGGTTTGAGAATTCAGACCCATATGATATTGTCGAGGATCTCAAATTGATCTTTGAGACTCATGCGGCAATTGAAAGCTATGAGGCTTCCGAAAAGTTCTTTAACTGCAAGATGGAAGAAGGCAGCCCGACTCGTGAAAGCATGTGCTTAAGATGTCCAGGCACACAAACAAACTTCAAAGCTTGGGTATAGTGATTCCCAATGCTTTGGGGATTTACCGTGTCCTCCAATCACGCCACCAAGTTACAAGAACTTTGTGATGAACTACAACATGCAAAACATGAACAAGGCGTTGCGAACTCTTTGCCATGTTGAAATCTGCGAAGTGGAGATCAAGAAAGAGCACCAAGTGTTGTTGGTCAATAAGACCACCAAATTCAAGAAAGGCAAGTCTAAGCGAAGGACACTTCAAGAAGGGTGGTAAGAAAGTTACCACACCGACGAAGAAAACCAAGGCTGGACCTAAGCACGATCTTGAGTGCTTTTAATGCAAGGGAGAAGGTCCTTTGGAAGCGGAATTGCCCAAAGTACTTGGCGGATTTGAAGAACGGCAACATCAAGAAGAAAGGTATATCGATATACATGTTATTGATGTGTATCTCACTAGTACTGTAGTAGTGCAGGTATTTGATCTTTGGTTGGTTGCTCATATTTGTAACTCAAACAAAAGTGCTCTGAAATAAGCGGAAGCTAGCGAAGAACGAGGTGACGATGCGCGTTGGAAAGCGGATCAAAGGTTGATGTGATCGCGGTCGGCACGCTACCCCTTCATCTACCATCGAGATTAGTTTTATACTTAAATAATTGTTATTTGGTGCTGCGTTAAGCATGAACATTATATCGGGATCTTGTTTATTAGAGGCGGTTACTTGTTTAAGTCCGAGAATAATGGTTGTTCGATTTATATGAGTAATATGTTTTATGCATGCACCTTTGATAGATGGTCTATTCTTATTGAATCTCGATAGTGGAAATACACATATTAATAACATTGAGGCTAAGCGTTTGAAATCGGCGATAACTCGACCTATATGTAATCGTCGTCTTGGTCACATTGGAGTGAAGCGTATGAAGAAACTCCATTCGATGGACTTCTTGAATCACTTGATTTTGAATCACTTGATAGATGCGAAGCATGTCGATGGGTAAAATGACTAAGACTCCATTTTCGGTATGATGGAGCGAGCTACGGACTTGTTGGAAATCATACATACCGATGTGTGGTCCAATGAGTGTAGCATCCGCGATGGTTATCATTATGTTCTTACCTTCACGGATGACTTGAGTAGATATGGGTATATCTATTTCATGAAACATAAGTCCAAACTTTCAAGAAGTTTAAGGAATTTCAAAGTGAGGTAGAGAATCAGCGTAAAAGAAGATTAAATTTCTATGTTACGATCGTGGAGGTGAATATCTAAGTTACGAGTTTGGCGAGCATTTAAAGAAATGTGGAATACTTTCATGATTGACACCGCCGGAACACCACGGTAATAATGGTGTGTCCGAACGTCGTGTCGAACTCTCTTAGATATGGTTAGTTCTATGATGTCACTTACAAATTTACCGCTATCATTTTGGGGTTATGCATTAGAAACAGCCACATTCACTTTAAATAGGGCACCGTCTAAATCCGTTGAAACGACAAGTATGAATTATGGTTTGGGAAGAAACCTAGATTGTCGTTCCTTAAAGTTTGGGGTCGAAGCCTATGTAAAGAAGTTACAGGACAAGCTTGAACCCAAAGCGAAAAATGCGTCTTCATAGGATACCGAAGGAAACTATTGGGTATACCTTCTATCATAGATCCGGCAAAATCTTCGTTGCCAAGAATGGATCCTTTCTAGAAGGAATTTCTCTCAAAAGAAGTGGCGGAAGGAAAGTAGAACTTGATGAGGTTGTTGAACCTTCTCTCGAAATTGCGAGTAGCCTTGAGGAAGAAGTTCTGTGGTGCCTGCACCAATAAGAGAGGAAGCTAATGATGATGATCATGAAACTTTGGTTGAAGTTGCTTTCTGAGCCTCGCAGTCAACGAGAACTCGTACCACTCCAGTTGGTATGATCTGTTATGAGTGTCATGTTGGTGGACAACACCGATGACCACGAGACATATGAGGCGATGATGAGCCCAGATTCCAATAAATGGCAAGAAGCCATGAAATCGAGATTGGATCCATGTACGAAAACCAAGTATGGACTTTGGTGGACTTAGGATGGTAGGAAGGCTGTCGAGAACAAATGGATCTTCAAGAAGAAAGCAGATCTTGATGGTAATGTTACTCTCTATAAAGCTCGACTTGTCGCAAAGGGTTTCGACAAATTCAAGGAGTTGACTATGATGAGACTTTCTCACCGATAGCAAAGTTAAAAGTCTGTGAGGATTATGTTAGCAATTGCATATTATGATTATGAGATATGGAAGATGGATGTCAAAAGCAGCATTTCTCAATGGAGACATTGATGAAGAGTTGTATATGATGCAACCCAAAGGTTTTGTCGATCCTAAAGATGCTAACAAGGTATGCAAACTTCAGCGGTCCATCTATGGATTGAAGCAAGCATCCAGTTGGAATCAACGTTTTGATAAGGTGATCAAAAGTTTTGGTTTTATACAAACTTATGGAGAAGCTTGTATTTACAAGAAAGTGAGTGGGAGCTCAGTAGCATTCTTAATACTATATGTAGATGACATATTGTTGATTGGGAATGATGTAGACCTTCTTAATAGTGTCAAAGAATATTTGAATGATAGTTTTTCAATGAAGGATCTTGGCGAGCGACTTACATATTAGGCATAAAGATTTATAGAGATAGATCGAACGCCAAATATCATTGTCACAGTACATATTTGGACAAAGTTCTAAAGAAGTTTGGAATGGAAGATAGCAAGAAAGGGTTCTTGCCCATGTTGCTAATCGACCTTGAGTAAAACTCAAAGTCCGACATCGTAAGATAGAGAAAGGATGAGTAAGACTCCCTATGCCTCAGCCATAGGATCTCTAATGTATGTCATGCTATGTACTAGACCGACATTGCATATGTTGTTAGTTTAACTAGCGGATATCAAAGTGATCCGAGTGGATCATTGGACGTGATCAAAACATCCTTAAATACTTGAGAAGAACTAAGGATATGGTTCTTTCTTATGGAGTTGATTAACAGCTCGTTGTTTTTGGTTTCTACGTTGCTAGTTGGTACACCGATCCGGATGATTCTATATCAGATTGTGGATACGTATTTATTTTGAATGGTGCGCGATTAGCGGAGGAGTGCAAAGCGTTGTGGCGAGATCTTCAACCGAATCGGAATACATGGTCGCTTGGAGGCTTCACAAGAAGCGATATGGATGAAAGAGTTCATTACTGAGCTAGGTGTGGTTCTAGTCTGCTGGACCCAATGTCTATCTCTTGTGATAACATGGGCGCCATAGCCAATGCGCAAGAACCAAGGTCACACAAGAAGTGAAGCACATCAAGCTACGTTTTCACGCTATTCGAGAACATATCCAAGATGGGGATATAAAGATTTGCAAAGTACACAGATCTGAATGGCGGATCCGTTGACTAAACCTCTCCAGGGCAAAACATGACCAGCACCAAACTGCCATGGGTGTTCGTATATTACCATGTAATCTAGATTAGATGACTCTAGTGCAAGTGGGAGGCTGTTGGAGATATGCCCTAGAGGCAATAATAAATGTAGTTATTATTATATCTTTGTGTTTATGATAAATGTTTACATTCATGCTATAATAGTATTAACAAGGAAACATTGATACTTGTGTGATTTGTAAACTTAATTTGAAGTCCCTAGTAAAGCCTCTATATAATACTAGCTTGTTGGTTAATAGATGATTGTGGTTTCCCTATCATGAACATTGAGATGTTATTAACAACAAGATCATATCGTTAGGAGAATGATATGATGGACATACTCCTATAGATAAGCGTAGCATAAAGATCAAGTCATTTTAATAGTTCAATTGCTATATGCTTTACGATACATAGTAATCTAATTCCTTCGACCATGAGATCATGCATATCACCTTTACGGATGGATGCTTTGATGACATCAAACACCACCGTGGCGGGTGGCTATAAAGGTGGCATTGAGTGTTAGGAAAGTATTGGAAACACATGGATCAAGAGTGGGATTTGTCCATCCATATGACGGATAGATATACTCTGGGCCCTCTCGGTGAAATGTCATCCAATTAGCTTGCAAGCATGTGGGGCTCACAAGGGATCACATATCACGGAGCGAAAAGAGTACTTATCGATAACGAGGTTGAACTAGGTATGCAGAATCTAAGCGATCATAACCTCGGATAAGTAAACTATCGTGAGACAAAGGGAAATTGATATCGTATGTAAGTGGTTCATTCGATTGCAAAGTAATCGTAGAAATATGTGGAAGCCATATGAATTTCCAGATTCCTCTATTGGTTATTGTTAGAAGTGTCTCGATCATGTGCATAATTCACGAACCGTAGGGAGACACATAAGGATTCGACATTGTTTTGAGTAGTTATGGAATGATGAGAAAGAGACCGAATGTTGTTGAGTCCGGATGGGATCCGGGATATCACGAGGAGATCCGGAATGGTCGAGAATAAGATTCATATAAGGAAAGTCCCGTTTGAGTTGGGGAATGGTTAGGTGTTTTCATCGGAATGTTCTAGAATGTTAGGAATGTCCGCACTCCGGAGGAAGGGTACATGAATGTGTTATATCAAGTTAGTATGATTGCATCATGTACTAAGTGTCATCGCTGAACCAAATAAAGGATTAATTCAAATCCTAGTTTGAAAAGTCAAGCTAGTTTGAAAAGTCAACGGCTAAATTTGGAAAGAGGAAAAGAGGAGGAGTGGGAAGCGAGTTGGGAGGAGTTCCTCCTCCAACCGGCGCCCACCCAAGCCGAGTGGGGAGGGACTCCTCCTCCCTTGGCCGCCGGCCCTCCACCTATATAAGGAGGCGGGGCTCCTCCTAGAACACACAAGATCCTCTCCTCCAAACCTTAGCATGGCCGCCATCTCCACTTGCCGTGACCTGAAGCCAAGCTGCCGCCTAGCAACCCTAGCCGCCAAGCTTCCTCCTCGGCGTGTCTAAACCCTAGATCGTGAGGACTCTCTCATACTCCACCATACTCGCTTAAGCAAGCCCTGCGAGATCTCCTCTACTTAGGTACCACGTTGTCTTGGGAATCGCGAGAGTGCTACAACCTCCGCTGCCTGCTGTAACAAGGAGAGGAAGGTCTTCGTCGAAACCGAACTTGTGACCGACTACGGAGCGCTGCAACTTAGCCTTGGGAAGGATCGTCTGCGATCTTGAGATCGGAAGAATGACTACATCACCCACGAGAATCCGCTCTCGTTAAACACTTTGGAATCTTCGAGGGTGAGTTATTCTATCGACTCGTTGCTACAATCTAGTAGATAGATCTTGGCTTGTTTGTTTGTATGCGGTAGAAATTTTTTGTTTTCCATGCTACGAAACCCTACAATGAAGTCACTATATTAGCAGTAGTTGGCTTAAGAATTCATATGTAGTTTGATATCAAATGGTTTCAAACAGTGAAGATATACATTGGGATTTTCTTAATTATGGTTCCTGTGATGACAGGAAAATGATTTATAGTTGGTTGGTTGAATATGTGAATATTGAATGCTTAACCTGATTAATGTAGAACTGTTCTTCTGACACCATCTTTGTATGGCACACAAGATTAAATTCTATTTCTTGGTTTGGTTTAGTTCAAGCTTAAGATGAGTTTGGCATTAAAGATAAGTAGAAACTTCTTTTCTTAAATCCCTAAGACCCATGATGTTGGTCTGAGGTTTAGGGATTAATCCTTTAACTTGTTGATTCACATGGATGGTTTCTAGTAGTGATACCAGCTACTGTTTCTTGAATCAAAGTTCGGGAAAAATGATGGTAGGCTTGATCACTTGTATAGATCCATAAGATTAAATTCTAAGGTGCTACTTTTGTCTTAGAGATGTGCCTAGAAGTTTAAATCTTAGCTATGTTCATTCTTGAATTGAAATATAGCTTGATAGCTAGATCAATGATGTTGTTCTGAGATTTAGTTGGATCCTTATACTTTTCTGATTGCTTTTAGAGTTTAAAACCTCACTGATGGATTCACCCCACTTGGGTGCTTTATGAGAGTTTGAATATGAGACAGATCATGTATGCTTGTCTAATCTTAGACAGATAGATTATGTGATGGTCTATTTACTCACAACTGTCACTTGATGTGGGGTTTCCTGTGGTTGATCTTGATCTGATGCTCCCCTGATATTTCCAGCTCCTGGCTTGTCCTTGATCTAGCCCTTCTCCTCCTGGTTCTGATGGCTTGATCTTGGTCTTGCTATCCACCCGATCCACCCCCTCTTTATGTCACCATTTTGATGGTGTGATCCAAGGTTTTGTTTGGTGTGATTTAGCTTGGCTTTGGCTCTTGGTGTGTATGAACAAGAAAGTGATGTGGGGTTGTATTCCCACGGCTATGTTGATGGTTTTGTTTGGTTGTGCTGTTGTTGTGGTGCTGATAGCACACACACCATGCAGTTTGGTGTGTCTGCTGCTTGTGTGCCTGCTGCACAGATTGTGGATATGTTCTGGTTGTGAAGTTACCTTTATCTAGTTACTTTTACTTGGCTGGTGAAATTTGCCCCTCCTTGCTGTTTACTTGACTTATGGCTTAAAATTATGAAAGATATATTCTTTCATATTGGTGAAATTTCCCCTTTTTAAAAGATTACTCAATGATGAACCTTGAGCAGTGCACTTCACTGTCAAGTCTGAGAGTAATATACTTCTAATCCTAACTTTCTTTTTCCTTTAAGTTTCTTTTTATTTTGCAGGTACCAGAGTTGAAGATCAAGATTTTAGTTTAGGTTTTTATTTTTCTTTATAGAATAGTCACTTGTAATAACTCTCATATTCAATTGTAATCCTTAATTTATTATTTTGTACTTTTTATTTTTTTTTCATTCTTTTGTAATAAAGATTGTACTTTTATCAATAAAGAAATATTATTCTTTTATCTATTTACTATTGTAAAGATTGTTACTTATTTACTTAGGTTACAATTTTGTAAATCATTATTGAATGAAGTTTTAGAATATTCATTTTATTGATTATCTTCTTTCATTTAAAGTTTGAGTTATTATTGGTTAACTCTTAATTGAATTAAATACTCAAACATTATTCAAAATTTTGAATTATAATCCTTAAAAACTCAAGTTTAAAAAAATCAAATTTCATTTCTCAAAACACTCTAATCCACAAGAATATATCAAAGTCTATAACAATCATCCTTTAAGACTATACCTAATCTCAAAGTATGAAAGAAACTTTGATCACTTTAGGTTTTTATTTGCCAAAAAATTTACCCACATTTTCATAGATGAATGCATGCAATATCATAGATTCCTAAATCTACCCTTCGTTAGTTCCTAAATGATGGGATGTTACAACATCCTATCATGGTGACTTATCATGGTTGACTTATCATGGTTGACTTAGGACACATATCTATACTAGGGTTCAATCATGTTCTATCCACCAATGTCACGTATACATGATATAAGCATTCAATCTTGGTGACTAAAGCATGATTATTATAATCCTTGACCCTTTATGGTTTAGGTTTCCAGTTGGCTAATCAAGGCTTCATCAATACAACATTACAGTTGTATTGAAATTATCATCTTAGTATCTCTATTGGATTAAGGGATATTGCTCATTGACTATACCTACTTGATCCAATAGGATTTCTCCTGGTAACTACCTTCAATACTCATCCTTGTAACCTTTATCTCAGATACTCTTCTATTCATTCAGGAGTGAATTAACTCCATTAATTATCACATTGGTCCTATTCTCTTCCAACACCCCCATCCTATAGATGATATTTAAATCTAGCATTACTATTTACCCCTTCTTACTTATTTCTTTATAGGCCTTAAGTGAATGCTATGATATAGTCAAGAGTTGACAGATCAAGAATTGATAGATTAAGAATTAGTGAATCAATAGTTGATTACTCAACATTGATGAACAACAGATATTGAGATAGGATTTCATAAGGATTGATATGAAAAGAAAGATATATGGTGAATGATCTTGACTTGGTTTATTTCCTAGTCAATCTCATTAAAGAGTTAAGGTTAGGTATTACCATGATACTCATGGTAGAATTGGATAAGAATAAAATAAGTCAAGGGTTAGTTTTCACATTCTTGTTACTTGGGTTATATATTCTTAACTTGATATTCATGGGTTGTTGTAAGGAATACTATGATATGATCACCTAAGGATCAAATATAAACCATTAAGCAATGTATTAGGGTTTAATTTTATTACATTTTATCTACCCTTAGATCAAATCATGTTTACCCAAAAATAAGGTTTTAGCAAAGGTCATATTGAAACTTATCGCAGTCAACTTGATGATCTACTTCAATTCCATCAAGTTGAGAGAAGCTTCAATCCCTCTGACAAGTTTTGTTCAAAAGCGCGAAAATTATTCAGATTTTCTATGCATAAATGCAATGCACACATCTATGTTCAGCTTATTTCTAAGCTCTAATGCTAGGATGTTACATGAACTAAGCCGCCCAACCTCATCCCCGTCGATCACCGCCGCCGCCGAGGTGACCATGGGATCAAGGCCGCCGGCGGCCATCGTCGCAACCGCCGCCACCGTTTTTTTGTCGTGTCGCCATACATGTTCTCTAATTGTCTGTCGTGTCACCAAAAAGTCACCGGACATGTTGCTGGAATGTCCGGCGGGTCACCCGACAAGTTACCGGACATCTTCCGGACTGTCCGGCGGGTTAACTCGCCACCGCCTAGGCCGCACGCTGCTGCCAAGCTTGTGCCGCCATTAGCTTAGCCGGCACACACACCTACATGGCCAAACCGAGGGCCGAGGCATGTACCGGGCAGATTCACCTCGGAGTCACCGCCACCCAGTGGCGGATCCAGAATTCCACCAAACCCAGGGCCAAGATCGTATTATATGTTAAAATTATGCTAAATCCTAGAGAAATTAGTGCATTTCTACTAATATAGCTAAAAATACACTTGAGCAAGCCTCTTTCCACAATAAACATAGTTTTGTCATCGTTGAGGTCAATCTCGCAGCGATGTTAAGAGGATAGTGTTTTACTTTATCCGGAGAGTGCATGTTGACTAGTCTCCACCCGGGCGGGCGTGTTCGGACGGTACGGTCAGAGCATGTACAGCGTTGATTGAGTCTAAGAAAAAACTTAGACATGAGTCTAAAAATTACAGAAGTGTTGCAGCGTGTATCAATCCTTAGCTACTACTCCCAGGACGCATTGTCAGAATTTTTTATTGTATCAAGCCTCACCCCGCTGGTCCTTGTGGCCTGGCAGCTATGTGAATCTATACGAGTGTAGGTGTCAACGCTACACTAGAACCTAAGTCTAGACGCGTGTCTTGCGATTTTTACCTTAGCTACCCATGGTCTAGCGTTTAGTCCTACGTCTAGCACTTCTTAGACTCAGTGTTTGACCAACCCTACACATGCCCTTAGAGAAGCATATATATACAGTTGCTCATTCTGCAGAAACATAGCGCATGCACGCATTATTAGTTGTTCACGATCGACCTCATTCAAATGGACCATGTGTATATATGCCCACATTTGGCAACCACCTGCGCATCAAGATAGTTAAGTCTGGTCCAGACAGAATGATGAGCGATCGATGAACTGCATTTAATTTGGTAGCTGGCAGGACCGGCTGCTTGATTATTGCTCGATGACTGCAAGTGCATGCAGCTTGATTGATGAGGGGAGACTTGGTGCTGCTGGGTATGCAAAATGATGCGTATATATATCACATGTAGTTCGTGAAAGTTAAGAAGTACTCCAAGTTGTTAAAGTTATCGAGCTGTATATTATTCAGCGTTCTTATTAGAGATGGAACTTTGGAACCTTTAAGGTATCCTCTAGTTTAACCTAATTCAAACAAATGAATTAGTTTTCTCAAATAATGGTATTTTGCCAAAACTTGTTTTTTTGGTACTAAGTAGGGTAACACTGCCATCCTCAATTGTTATACAGAAGACGAGAGACCCCTTTCCAAATGAAGAGAGGCAATTTGTTACCTAGGGGGCACGTACGTACCACTGTACTTATTTTTTATTGTCTTCTCTGTATGACCAGGAAGGCTAAGAAAAGAGTCGTGTCTCTTCTACTGATACTGAACATATATATTCCAGGATTAATATTCAGGTTTTCAAAGATCTGACCATCACTTTCTTGAACGACTGTTCTACTTTCAGATAGTCATAATGCATATAGTTGCGGTGCGCCCCAGTTGCCGGAATCCTCAAACTGGCCATGATCGATCTCTCATCAGTCAGCTAATCGCTGCAGATGTGACAGAGGACAGGCTAACCATGACACTATTCCTATGGCTGTCTACGCCAGCTGGGCGTTGCTTGTGCTCTCTGAACTCTAGCTCGCTCGTAAGCTGAGCCGTGTATATATATATATATATATATATATATATATATATATATATATATATATATATATATATATATATATATATATACATACATGCAAGAAGCTAGCTACGTACTGATGCTCGATCGGTATTCAGTACGTAGACATCATCCCTCTGAGACGTATGCTCTCCACGCAAACGTCTCGCTCCGCGGCGACGACGGAGATCGATCGATCTATCTATTTATCTCTCGCCCTCTCGATCGATCGAGTGATGGCGCTGACGATGCATACGGGCGGCCGGGCCTGCCGGTGTCGGCGGCCACGTACTCTTAAATCCCTGGCTGGCGGCCTGTAGGCTGCAGGGGTCCATGGATTCGAGCCAGCAGCGTCACTCTGCCAGTGAGGTGTTGCTGTCTAGTACTCGGCTAGCTCTACTCCATGTGTAATTAAGCAGTACGTTACTGCACAGTAACTATACATAAGTATTGCTAGTGCCATCCTGTGTGCATCAGGCTATCAGTATCGTGCTGCCACGAGTTAGCAGCTGGTTAGCTTTGTATACACGTGGATGCGTTGCCTAACATATATTGTCCCAGCTAGTTTCCTGTAACTACTGCTTAGCTCTAGCAGAAACCCTGTAGACAAGAAAATTTATGTCACCACATGCTAGTACTAATAATCTTCTTATTACTAACAGTGGTCTTGGTTCTTGCATGATTCCAGCATTGAGGCAGGAGGTGTTCCAGTCTACCACTCCACCTCCGGCGCCTGCTTTCTCCCTCTCCGGCTCCCTCTTATCAGTGGTTGCTTTCATGGAAATTGGGGGTCGATCGGTCGATCGACGTCGAAATATGCCCACCAATAGTACACCAGGCAGACAGGCTTCTAAATGTAAAACTCTTGTCGCGTCCGCGCGTACTGTACCACTCACGCACTGATCGGCCTCGAGATCGCCTGATTTGACACTTCATTACTGTTTGTCAGATTCGCCGGTTGATGATTTAACGCTGCCGTACGCCGGCCGGTGAGATTTGCTTTCGGTACAGCTCACATCCATCTGCTACTTGCGAGGTTATTAGTACTGGCGATATGAACAGGAGCGCTGATCGATCATGGATGATGGAGCTAACTTCCTAATTCAGTACGACTAGCTCATTTATATTATACCCTAGTATATATGTTTGGACTGGACGGGAATAAAGATGATTCCCTTCCTTTCTTGATGAAAAATCTAAAACAAACGCTGATTCCGGAGTTGTCGTCCCTGTAGCACGATCGAGGAGAAGATTTCAGCCCTGTATTTTCTACTCCTTGAGATCGATCTCTCTTACTATAGATGAATGGTGATTTTGTGCATTAAAGCAGCTACAGAATGGGTTTAAGGGTCTGTCCGGCCGATCAATGAGACATACATTTCTAGTAACTTAGTAGTAACTCGATCATTCAGCAGAAACATAATGCATGTGAGCTGGCCCTGCATGCACTCATAGCTCATCCATGTGCTACCATGTCCACATTTGGCAACCACCTGGGTTTCAAGACGGTTAAGTTTTCTCCATGCACGATGATAGATGAGCGGTTGGTGCAGTACTTCCTTCATCTATTTTTTTTTTTGAAAAGTCAAGCAATGGAAAGTTTGACCAAACTTTTAGAAAAAATATCAAGAACTATTATATTATATAGATACAATATGAAAATATGTTGTATAGAAGAATATGGATTGCGTATTATAATATTAATATTTTTCTCTAAAAACTTGGTCAAATTTTAGGTAGTTTGATTTTTGGAAAAAAAATATATGCCTTAAGCCTTGGGACGGAGGTCTATATTACACAGAAGAACACAGAAGAAAAAAATATACGCCTTAAGCCTTAAGCCTTGGAAAAAATATAGGACTTTTTTGAAAAGTCAAGACATGGATTTGTGACTTTGAAGAACACAGAAGAAAAAGAGTGCACATTCTGCTAGGAGTAGAAGGAAACGCTCTTTTTTTTCTCTCTTCGGAAAGAAACATATTACACACGCAAAAAAAGAACCATATTAGTGGGTGCGACCCGATCCCGTGTCATTCTTCCTCCCGGTTGTACCTCTCCATCTCTCCCCCTCCCACCCCATAATCTTTCTTAACCAAAAACTATTAGGTATATCCACAACAGGCTCCCCCTCCTTCGGTACTTTACCCTCCCATCACATTGCCCTTCTCCATCATATCCATCCATCGGTATGTCTTGCCCCTAGACAAACTTTTATTGCATTCCTCTACCATAAAGATTTTGCTACCAACGTCCTGGCCTAAGCTTCCATTGAAGACTGGCAAGGAGATCAAATCTGTCCTGCCAATGATCCCAAAGGTTTCGCCATAGCTTGTCGGTCTCGGTCTGCATCTCCGCTGACCTACCCATATCTTTCTTTATCGCCCTTGTCAATCTCCCTATTCATCATTGAAAGTTGGTTGGGACTTGGGGAAAATCTCAGTCAACCTATTAATATATAGAAAATTCTTATAATCACCAAGGGAAAAATAGCACTCTATAGAAAAACAGCGCCATCCTTAAAATACGCTATTAGGGTTCTGTATCGTGCTATAGCATGCTATTAGTGAGATATTGTACAATATTTAATTTAGCATGGACTCTCTTGGTATGCTAAGCGCGCTATTATCGCCGAAATAACGTGCTATTTTTTTCTATGATAATCACCAACCAAAGGTCGCCATCATTTTATGCCATATGTAGGGGTGGAACTAAGAATTAGAAACGGCGTGTCAGTGTCACAGCGAACAATACAATACCCAGACAATATCATGAAATATTTTAAGTCCCAAAATAATTGTGTGATCAAAGCATAGCAATGTATGTTTGGCAATGATAACATGCTATATTATATTATATTATATTATACTAGCTTAAATTTGGCTCTACGACCAGTACACTTGGAGTGCATCAATATCGGAACTGGAACTATTATCTGCATCCGGTTGCTTCCGGAAAATATTTATTTTTGCCATTACTTCCTCTTCATCATCGAGATACAACTAAAAAAGGAAAAAACACGTGTAACAATAAATAATCCATTGTTTTAGACGTGGTGCATTCTAAACTCTGACTAATATTAGGTTGTAGTTCATCCTAAAAAAGACTAACTGGTTGTAGCTACTAGTGGTTGTGTGCTCGGGAGCATTATTGCGTTTTTTGCATACGTAAAACACATACTCTCTCTATCCTAAATTAGGACACATATAATTTTTTGTCAAAGTCAACAAATTTGAAATTTGATCAACTATATAAAGAAAATTATCAACATCTTCAATATCTAATGCACACCTTATGAAGATATATTTTATAATAGTTCTAACAATAATGATTAAGGATTATAAATGTCAACACATTTTTTTATATAGTTGGTTAAATTTTAAAAAGTATAACTTTGACAAAAACTATATACATTCTATTTTAGAATAGAGAAGTACAGTGATCAACTAAAAATAGACCAACGGGGGGAATCGTGTTGGCCGTTTCAAGAATATAAAGAAGTGTGTCTGAGCAGAAGTCTGACTTCGATCGATCACGGGAACTATTAGGTCTTGTGAAATAATAGCAGGCCACGTGGCCTAGACTAGGCGGATGGGCCATTTTGCTTCTGGAGTTCGCTGCGCGAATGTCCAACGAATCAAGCATGGGCTAATCGAAACGAGAAATAAAGTGCTTCTAGGCTTTATTTGATTTGGAGGCCTGGGCTGTACGGCACTCCAGAAGCCTTTATCTAGTGAGGACCCTTCAAAAGGCCCATTCCAATGTTTGTCTCACAAACCTTAAACTTGTGGAGTACAGCCATTCCATTTCATTTTTTGCTTCGGTGTTTTTTTAATTCATACTGATCTATTAATAAAAATCAGCAGTAGTACGAAGAGTTTTGAAAGTAATAAATTTTTAAATAGGTCACTGGACCACCTAGTGACGACTACACTAGCATAAGTCGAATGCACGTCGTCGTCCTCCTCGTCCCTCTATTACTGAAGTCAGCAAAGCTTGTTGTGGTAGAGCGTGTTGCAGTAGACAGATGAAAAGTCATTGTGCTAAGATTCAAAATGTCAGCACACCATAGCAGCAACTATTATCGAAAATAATAACCATAGATAGAAAAAGTCTAACTTCAAGAAAATACAAATACTCTAGCGACTAGGGTCATGCTCATGTAGCATTTCTCTTCTTCCCATCTTTTAGTAGTACTACTACGGTATAGCATAATGCATCACACTCGCATGCGTGTACGGATGCACACTTGCAATAATAATAACAAGTGGATGGGATGAACAAAGCAGATTCGCATGTGGCATCGACCGAATAAACAAAGAAAAGAAAGCAGATTAGGATCAGCTTCCTCTCCTCCCGATCGAGCTAAAATACTCGATTGCCCGGAACCTAATCCGAGAGAGAGCAACGTGAGATCGCACAGGCGAACATGTCTAGGACGGGCGGAAAGCTGGGGGGTGTTCATTACGCGTTTCCGTTCTCAGGTACGCGTCCGTCTCAGGGCATGCATAATGCTAGGCGTTTATCCAGCCGCTTAAGCGATTTAAAAATAAATAAATAACTAAAAAATATCCGGTAACGTCTTGGTCCACAACGCACGGCGCTTATTTGGGTCGCTAATTTAGCTTTCACGCGTGAGTCATGCAGCCATAAATCTGCCACCTGCAGGCAATAAAAGAGCCTTAGGAGCCCTGCACGCACTATCCTGCAGGGCCAATCCTTGTTTGACACATGTCCTGGTTGGCCCCATCTCTCAAATAATCCATTTTATTTTTATTTTTCTGAAATAGAGCCTTATCCCCTCACTTGGACGGACAGTTCGGCATAGCAGTAGCCATTGCTACACAGTTGACCTATGCGAGATGATTTCACCAAGCTGGGCTCCATGAGAGAATCATCTGCAGGCGGCAAGCTTGAACTGGGAAAGCGACGGCGGCCCTGTCCGACTGAGCTCGCCGCTCGGATTGAGCTTGCGACGGCGGCCGCTCCGATTGAGCTCGCGACGGCGGCTGCTTCGATTGAGCTCTCGAAGGCGCGGCCTCTTTGTTTGAGCTCGCTACCGCTGCAAGGTCATTCTGCTATTGGGATCGTCGGAGGCCATGGCGTGCTCTCGCCGCCTGTATGCTGAGTGGGGTGTCGGTTCTGGTGCAAGTGCATAAGAAGAGGGCGTCGGTTCTGGACTGGAGGGGCGTACTAGGAGAAGGGGAGGGGCAATAGCCGCCTGGCTGGCCTGCCCGCCCTTAAAATAAAATTTGGGGATGGGAGCTCTCGATGCAAACTTCAGCGGCAGGGGCGGAGCTACAGTGTTGTCACCGGGGTCAATTGACCCCAACGTCTCCGGGCCAAATCTCTGTATACTCAAGCCTGCAGCAAAACAACAACAGTAAAAAGAGCAAACTGACCCTGGCCCCACGAGTGATGCTCCATTCTATTTTAGGATTTCTCCGGTGTCTTGAACTTTTATGAGTCAAATAAGCAAAGCCTTCAACATGGTCCGGAGGTTGAAAATGAAGGGCATCTCATTGATTTTGATGTAATTTTCGTTTTTTTGAGGTGTTTTGTATTGTTCGCTATTTCTTTTAATGCTAAATTTCTATTCGCAAAAAAGTTGTTGCAATATTGCCTGAAGCCTATCTAGGTTCAATATCAGAGGTAGTATCTGTCATTCATCGTAGTTTTTTACAATCGTAATTTACCTTGTAGTTTTGAAGGTTTGGTTTCTAGATTGATATGCAATGTCCAAGGACAAAAAAATTGACCAATAAAATTTTAGACTTGTTGAGCTACTAGTGCATAAACTGGCAAAATTTATTGTCTTATACATGGAAATTTAAGTTACTAGCTATGAGCAACACTTTAGTGCTACCAATTTCTCCTTGAGTCTTGACACCGGTGACCACTTTTCACGGCTTACTGTTCAATGGCAGAGGTGAGTGAATGGTACAGAATACTTCCCTTGATGCATATGGATATGTTTATTATAGTACATACATCATATGTTATGAAGAATTGCAATGGGAATCGCAAATTGGTGGAAGCTCCTTATAGGAAATTTAGTGTCCAACACCATAGTTTAACTTCAACTAAACCGTATGAAAATAACTAGTGCGCATCCAGTAGCCTTATACATGTAACGGTAATATACTTCATTCTATTTTTGTAGAGCAATCAATCCTGACATGCCATCCTAACAAGCAAAGTTCATGTAGAGCCATTCAAAAATGTTTATCTTCTTGATGACTTGGTTGGCTACCAAAGACCTGCACAAAAAAAGAAATGATTTGATATAGTGGCCATCCCATATAAACTTGAGTTTGTTTCATTGGAAAATAAATTTGGGAGTATGACTTGCGAGTGAAACAATACATTAGTTGGCGGCTGATCATTTTGATATGGTGGCCATCCCAAGTTTTGTGACAGGACGGAACTAAAACTCTACATAGAGTGTAAATCCAAAAGTTAGTGCAGGTTAATGGTATGTGCATGTTCATATCAGTTTTTAACGATTAAGTAAATGAATTTACCTGACTTGGTTGAGTGTTATAAAAGAAATATGGTTGTTGTGGCTGCAAGCCAAGTAACCGTCGAAGACTAGAATTTTCATGTGGTAGTGGGGGCATCGCTGTAGGGTTTCGTAGCATGGAAAACAAAAAATTTCTACCGCATACAAATAAACAAGCCAAGATCTATCTACTAGATTGTAGCAACGAGTCGATGGAATAACTCACCCTCGAAGATTCCAAAGTGTTTAACGAGAGCGGATTCTCGTGGGTGATGTAGTCGTACTCTTTCCGATCTCAAGATCGCGTGAGCGATCCTTCCATTGCGTTCGGCGGCGCTCCATGATCGGTCTGCGTTCGTACTCGTGAGACCTTCCTCTCCTTGTTCCAGCGGTGGAGGTTGTAGCACTCTCCTCGCGATTCCGGCTGACTGCGTGGTACCTAAGTAGAGGAGATCTCGCAAGGGCTTCGCCTTAAGCGGGCAGTATGGTGGAGTATGAGAGAGCTCCTCGGCGATCTAGGTTTTAGACACACCAAGGAGGAGGTGCTAGCCGTGGCTGGGGTTTGGGGCACCCCAAGTCGGCTAGGGCAACCTAGGAGGCGGCGGCTGCAGGAGGTGGTGGCGCCAAGCTAGGGTTTGGAGGAGGGACTTGTGTGTCTGGGAGGAGCCTGCCCTCCTTATATAGGTGGAGGGCCGGCGGCCAAGGGGAGGGAGGAGTACCTCCCCAACTCGGCTTGGGTGGTGCGCCCGGCTTGGGAGGAGGGACTCCCTCCCCAACTCGGTTTCCCCTCCTTCCTCTTTTCCTCTTTCCAAATTTAGCCCTTTGACTTTTCAATTTGGCTATTTGAATTTTCAAACTAGGATTTGAATTAATCCTTTATTTGGAACAGCGATGACACTTAGTACATGATGCAATCATACCAACTTGATACAACACATTCATGTATCCTTCCTCTCAGTCTTGGGACATTCCGAACATTCTAGAACATTCGATGAAAACAAGGAACCATTCCCCAACTCCAAACAGGACTTCCCTTATATGAATCTTATTCTCCGGACCATTAGGATCTCCTCGTGATATCCGGATCCCGTCAGGACTCGAACAACATTTGGTCTCTTTCTCATCATTCCATAACTACTCAAACAACGTCGAATCCTTAAGTGTGTCTCCCTACGGTTCGTGAATTATGCGGACATGATCGAGACACTTCTCTGAACAATAACCAATAGAGGAATCTGGAAATTCATATGGCTCCCACATATTTCTACGATTACTTTACGATCGAATGAACCACTTACATACGATATCAATTTCCCTTTGTCTCACGGTTTACTTATCGAGGTTATGATCGTCGGTATCTCGCATACCTAGTTCAACCTCGTTACGATAAGTACTCTTTTCTCGTTCCGTGATATGTGATCCCTTGTGAGCCGGTCACATGCTTGCAAGCTAATTGGATGACATTTCACCGAGAGGGCCAGTATATCTATCCGTCATATGGATGGACAAATCCACTCTTGATCCATGTGTTTCAACCAACACTTTCCGAACACTCAATGCCACCTTTATAGCCACCCGATTCACGGTGTGGTGTTTGATGTCATCAAAGCATCCATCCGGTAAAGGTGATATGCATGATCTCATGGTCGAAGGAATTAGATTACTATGTATCAGAAAGCATATAGCAATTGACTATTAAAATGACTTGATCTTTATGCTACGCTTATCTATAGGAGTATGTCCATCATATCATTCTCCTAACGATATGATCTTGTTGTTAATAATATCTCAATGTTCATGATAGGGAAACCACAATCATCTATTAACCAACAAGCTAGTATTATATAGAGGCTTTACTAGGGACTTCAAATTAAGTTTACAAATCACACAAGCATTAATGTTTCCTTGTTAATACTATTATAGCATGAATATAAACATTTATCATAAACACAAAGATATAATAATAACTACATTTATTATTGCCTCTAGGGCATATCTCCAACAGTCTCCCACTTGCACTAGAGTCATCTAATCTAGATTACATGGTAATATACCGAACACCCATGGCAGTTTGGTGCTGGTCATGTTTTGCCCTCGGGAGAGGTTTAGTCAACGGATCCGCCACATTCAGATCTGTGTACTTTGCAAATCTTTATATCCCCATCTGGATATGTTCTCGAATAAGCGTGAAAACGTATCTTGATATGCTTGACTTCTTGTGTGACCTTGGTTCTTGCGCATTGGCTATGGCCCATGTTATCACGATGAATAGACATTGGGTCCAGAGCACTAGGAACCACACCCAGCTGTAATGAACTCTTTCATCCATATAAGCTTCTTGTGAAGCCTCCAGCGACCATATATTCGATTCAATTGAAGATCTCGCCACAACGCTTTGCTTTGCACTCCTCCGACTAACTGCACCATTCAAAATAAATCATTATCCAGTTGTGATTTAGAATCATCCGGATCGGTGTTCCAACTAAGCATCGGCGTAACCATTAACAACGAGCTGTTCATCACCTCCATAAGAAAGAACCATATCCTTAGTTCTTCTCAAGTACTTAAGGATGTTTTGACCTGTCCAATGATCCACTCTGGATTACTTTGATATACGCTAGTTAAACTAACGACATATGCAATGTCGGGTCTAGTACATAGCATGGCATATATTAGAGATCCTATGGCTGAGGCATAGGAGTCTTACTCATCCTTTCTCTATCTTACGCGATGTCGGACTCTGAGTTTTACTCAAGGTCGTATTGGGCAACATGGGCAAGAACCCTTTCTTGCTATCTTCCATTCAAACCTCTTTAGAACTTTGTCCAAATATGTACTCTGTGACAATGATATTTGGCGTTCGATCTATCTCTATAAATCTTTATGCCTAATATATGGCTGCTTGCCAAGATCCTTCATTGAAAAACTATTATTCAAATATTCCTTGACACTATTAAGAAGGTCCACATCATTCCCAATCAATAATATGTCATCCATATAATATTAAGAATGCTGAGCTCCCACTCACTTTCTTGTAAATACAAGCTTCTCCATAAGTTTGTATAAAACCAAAACTTTGATCACCTTATCAAAGCGTTGATTCCAACTTTGGATGCTTGCTTCAATCCATAGATGGACCGTTGAAGTTTGCATACCTTGTTAGCATCTTTAGGATCGACAAAACCTTTGGGTTGCATCATATACAACTATTCATCAATGTCTCCATTGAGGAATGCTGTTTTGACATCCATCTGCCATATCTCATAATCGTAATATGCAGCGATTGCTAACATAATCCTCACAGACTTTAGCTTTGCTACTGGTGAGAAAGTCTCATCATAGTCAACTCCTTGAATTTGTCGAAACCCTTTTGCGACAAGTCGAGCTTTATAAACGATAACATTACCATCAGCATCTGTTTTCTTCTTGAAGATCCATTTGTTCTCGACAGCCTTCCGGCCATCCGGTAAGTCCACCAAAGTCCATACTTGGTTTTCGTACATGGATCCAATCTCGGATTTCATGGCTTCTTGCCATTTATTGGAATCTGGGCTCATCATCGCTTCCTCATATGTCTCAGGGTCATCGGTGTTGTCCACCAACATGACACTCATAACGGGATCATACCAATCTAGAGTGGTACGAGTTCTCGTTGACCTGCGAGGCTCTGTAGCAACTTCAACCGAAGTTTTATGATCATCATCATTAGCTTCCTCTCTTATTGGTGCAGGCACCACAGGAACTTCTTCGGTCTTTGCGCTACTACTAATTTCAAGAGAAGGTTCGACAACCTCGTCGAGTTCTACTTTCCTTCCAGTCACTTCTTTCAAGAGAAATTCCTTCTCTAGAAAGGATCCATTCTTGGCAACGAAGATTTTGCCTTCGGATCTATGATAGAAGGTATACCCAATAGTTTCCTTCGGGTATCCTATGAAGACGCATTTTTCCGCTTTGGGTTCAAGCTTGTCCTGCTATAACTTCTTTACATAGGCTTCGCACCCCCAAACTTTAAGGAACGACAATCTAGGTTTCTTCCCAAACCATAATTCATATGGTGTCATTTCAACGGACTTAGATGGTGCCCTATTTAAAGTGAATGCGGCTGTTTCTAATGCATAACCCCAAAATGATAGCGGTAAATCTGTAAGTGACATCATAGAACGAACCATATCTAAGAGAGTTCGATTACGACGTTTAGACACACCATTACGCTGTGGTGTTCCCGGCGGTGTCAACTGTGAAAGTATTCCGCATTTCTTCAAATGCTCGCCAAACTCGTAACTTAGATATTCACCTCCACGATCAGAACATAGAAATTTAATCTTCTTGTTACGTTGATTCTCTACCTCACTTTGAAATTCCTTAAACTTCTTGAAAGTTTCGGACTTATGTTTCATGAAATAGATATACCCATATCTACTCAAGTCATCCGTGAAGGTAAGAACATAACGATAACCACCGCGCGATGCTACACTCATTGGACCACACACATCGGTATGTATGATTTCCAACAAGTCCGTAGCTCGCTCCATCATACTAGAAAATGGAGTCTTAGTCATTTTTCCCATCAGACATGCTTCGCATCTTTCAAGTGATTCGAAATCAAGTGACTCAAGAAGTCCATCGGAATGGAGTTTCTTCATACGCTTCACTCCAATGTGACCAAGACGACAGTGCCATATATAGGTCGAGTTATCGCTCGATTTCAAACGTTTAGCCTCAATGTTATTAATATGTGTATTTCCACTATCGAGATTCAATAAGAATAGACCATCTATCAAAGGTGCATGTGCATAAAACATATTACTCATATAAATCGAACAACCATTATTCTCGGTTTAAACAAGTAACCGTCTACTTAATAAACAAGATCCCGATATAATGTTCATGCTTAACGCAGGCACCAAATAACAATTATTTAAGTATAAAACTAATCCCGATGGTAGATGAAGGGGTACCGTGCCGACCGCGATCACATCAACCTTTGATCCGTTTCCAACGCGCATCGTCACCTCGTTCTTCGCTAGCTTCCGTTTATTCTGCAGCACCTGTTTCGAGTTATAAATATGAGCAATAGAACCCGATTATCAAATACCCGAGCACTACTACGGTACTAGTGAGATACACATCAATAACATGTATATCGGATATACCTTTCTTCTTGATGTTGCCGTTCTTCAAATCCGCCAAGTACTTTGGGCAATTCCGCTTCGTGACCCTCTCCCTTGCGGTAAAAGCACTCGATGTCGGCTTAGGTCCAGCCTTGGTCTTCTTCGTCGGCGTGGTAAGTTTCTTACCACCCTTCTTGAAGTGTCCTTCCTTAGACTTGCCTTTCTTGAATTTGGTGGTCTTATTGACCAACAACACTTGGTGCTCTTTTTAATCTCCACTTCCGCAGACTTCAACATGGCAAGAGTTACGGCAACGTCTTGTTCATGTTTTGCATGTTGTAGTTCATCACAAAGTTCTTGTAACTTGGTGGTAGTGATTGGAGGACACGGTAAATCCCCAAAGCATTAGGAATCACAATACCCAAGCTTTGAAGTTTGTTTGCGTGCCCAGACATCTTAAGCACATGCTCGCTGACGGAGCTGCCCTCTTCCATCTTGCAGTTAAAGAACTTTTCAGAAGCCTCATAGCTTTCAATTGCCGCATGAGTCTCAAAGATCAATTTGAGATCCTCGACAATATCATATGGGTGAATTCTCAAACCTTTTCAAGCTCGATTCTAAACCATACAAGATAGCACCTTTGAATCGTGGAGTCTTGAGTCTTAGAGTGAGGTAAACATTCTTTACTTCATCGGAAGCATCAGTGCATTGGGTCACCCACCAATGGTGCATCCAAAGACATAGGTCAAATTACCGGTGTGAGGACAATCCTCAAATTATGAACCAATCCGAAGTTGCTTCCATTGTTTTCAACTTTTCTTTCTCTAGGAATGCATTAAAATTGATGGTAGGGGCTGCCATTGATCTACAACATATTTGCAATAGTTTAGACTAAGTTTATGACAAATTGAGTTCAAATTAATATTAAAATTAATCTAGGTGAACTCCCACTCAAAACAATATCCCTCACATTGTTTTAGTGATCACACGAACCAAATCCACCACATCAACACCGATCATCACGAGAGTTGATATAGTTTCAATGGCGAACAATCAACATGTTCATCATATCTACTATATGATTCATGCTTTACCTTTCGGTGATCCGTGTTCGAGACCGTATGCATGCATGCTAGGCTCGTCAAGATCAAACCTTAGTTTCCGCATGAGCAAATCTGGCTTGCTCATGTTGTATACACTTGCAGAATCTAACACACCCGATCATCACGTGGTGCTTCGAAACAACAAGCTTTAGCAACGGTGCTAACTAAGGGTGAACACTTTATGACTTGAAATTCATGTGCATGAGGGATCATCTTATAATGCTACTGTCGTCTACTAAGCAATACAAGATGCATAAAGGATTAACATCACATGCAATTCATAATATGTGATATGATATGGCCTTTCTTCTTTGTGCTTCCGATCTCCATTTTCTAGCACGAACATGATCTCCATCATCACCGGCATTGCATCAAGGTCAATGACGCTTCTTCATGGTTGTCGTCCACCGGCTTCAACTATTACAACTACTTTGAATAGACACGCGGGTCTTAACATAAATTAAAGACAACCATATGGCTCCTGCCGGTTGCCAACTTACAATAAGGAACATTCCATACATCAAATATAATCACAATCATGGCCATATCACATCACATCACACCCCTGCAAAACAAAGTTAGACGCCTCTACTTTCTTTGCATGTTTTACGTGGTTTGGGGCTTTCAATAAGTGTCGTTCTAACTTACGAACAAGAACCACAACATTGATACTAGTATTGTTAATCACCCGTTGTAAATTGGATCTTAACTATGCTAGGAGAAAGCACCCATAAAGCCACTTATGCAATACAAGTTGCATGTCAAGCGTGGAGCAAGTCTCATGAACGATGTCATGTAAGGTTAGCGGCCGCTTCATCCCAACATCCGCAAGATGCAAAGTACACAAGAAGCAATCGACAATAAAAGCATCAACGCCCACAATGACCATTGTGTTCTACTCGTCTGTGAGATCTACATATAGACACGGCTCTAATACCCTTTGTAGGGTTTCATAGCATGGAAAACAAAAATTTTACCGCATACAAACAAACAAGCCAAGATCTATCTACTAGATTGTAGCGAGTCGATGGAATAACTCACCTCGAAGATTCCAAAGTGTTTAACGAGGCGGATTCTCGTGGGTGATGTAGTCGTACTCTTCCGATATCAAGATCGCGTGAGCGATCCTTCCGGTATGCGTTAAAACGCCAGCTCCATGATCGGTCACACGTTCGGTACTCGACGAAGACTTTCCTCTCCTTGTTCCAAAGGCAGCGGAGGTTGTAGCACTCTCCTCGCGATTCCGGCAACGGCGTGGTCGGAATTAGAGGGGAGATCTCGCAAGGGCTTCGCCTTAAGCCGGAGCGAGTATGGTGGAGTATGAGAGAGCTCCTCGGCGATCTAGGTTTTAGACACACCAAGGAGGAGGTGCTAGAGCCGGCGGCTAGGGTTTGGGGCACCCCAAGTCGGCGGCTAGGGCAACCCTAGGAGGCGGCGACAGCTGTAGGAGGTGGTGGCGCCAAGCTAGGGTTTGGAGGAGAGGGACTTGTGTGTCTAGGAGGGAGCCCTGCCCCTCCTTATATAGGTGGAGGGGCCGGCGGCCAAGGGGAGGGAGTGGAGTCCCTCCCCAACTCGGCTTGGGTGGTGCGCCGGCTTGGGGAGGAGGGACTCCCTCCCCAACTCCTGCTTTCCCTCCTTCCTCTTTTCCTCTTTCCAAATTTAGCCCTTTGACTTTTCAATTTGGCTATTTGACTTTTCAAACTAGGATTTGAATTAATCCTTTATTTGGAACAGCGATGACACTTAGTACATGATGCAATCATACCAACTTGATACAACACATTCATGTACCCTTCCCCTCCGGAGTGCCGGACATTCCGGAACATTCTAGAACATTCAGATGAAAACACCGAACCATTCCCCAACTCCGAAACGGGACTTTCCTTATATGAATCTTATTCTCCGGACCATTCCGGATCTCCTCGTGATATCCCGGATCCCATCCGGGACTCCGAACAACATTCGGTCTCTTTCTCATCATTTCATAACTACTTAAACAACGTCGAATCCTTAAGTGTGTCTCCCTACGGTTCGTGAATTATGCGGACATGATCGAGACACTTCTCCGAACAATAACCAATAGAGGAATCTGGAAATTCATATGGCTCCCACATATTTCTACAATTACTTTACGATCGAATAAACCACTTACATACGATATCAATTTCCCTTTGTCTCACGATAGTTTACTTATCCGAGGTTATGATCGTCGGTATCTCTGCATACCTAGTTCAACCTCGTTACCGATAAGTACTCTTTTATCGTTCCCGTGATATGTGATCCCTTGTGAGCCAGTCACATGCTTGCAAGCTAATTGGATGACATTTCACCGAGAGAGGGCCAGTATATCTATCCGTCATATGGATGGACAAATCCCACTCTTGATCCATGTGTTTCAACCAACACTTTCCGAACACTCAATGCCACCTTTATAGCCACCCAGTTACGGTGTGGTGTTTGATGTCATCAAAGCATCCATCCGGTAAAGGTGATATGCATGATCTCATGGTCGAAGGAATTAGATTACTATGTATCAGAAAGCATATAACAATTGAACTATTAAAATGACTTGATCTTTATGCTACGCTTATCTATAGGAGTATGTCCATCATATCATTCTCCTAACGATATGATCTTGTTGTTAATAACATCTCAATGTTCATGATAGGGAAACCACAATCATCTATCAACCAACAAGCTAGTATTATATAGAGGCTTTACTAGGGACTTCAAATTAAGTTTACAAATCACACAAGTATTAATGTTTCCTTGTTAATACTATTATAGCATGAATGTAAACATTTATCATAAACACAAAGATATAATAATAACTACATTTATTATTGCCTCTAGGGCATATCTCCAACAATCGCATGCTGCAGTACTTGCAAATTGTAGTTTCCAACCTGTGGTAGAGCCTGCGGTAGTGTAGGCATAGTGCGTGGCAATCCTTGCAAATTGTAGTTCTCAACCTGTGGTATTGGACGCACAGCTTGTGGTAGTGGAGGCATAGCGCGACAATCCTTGCAAATTGTAGTTCTCACCATGTGGTATTTGAGGCCTAACATGCTGAAATACTTGAAAATTGTAGTTCTCATTTGACATTGTGAAATTAGGATTCCCTTCTGAAGATATAGTTGCACAATCACCCCCATTATTGTACATTGTTGCTTTCCCTATTTGAAAAAAAAAATCGTTAAGGTAATTTAATTTATATACCTATAACTGTTGCTTTGCTGTAAAATACCTTTCTTTGGTTTATTCTTGCTGTTTTGTTCAAGTCCAGATTTTTTCCTCTTGCTGCTACTTCCTAACTCTCTTCTCTTTATTCCCTTGATTTGGACTTCACTTTCTTTTGTGGATTCAACTGGTTACTTCTCTGCTTGATTACAATTAGGTAATATATCTTTTGACTGATTTCCGTGCATATGATCATGTCCACCTTTTCCATTAGCTCTATTGAAGCACTTTGTAGCAGTGCATATGCCTCTTCATTTTCTGCTGCTTTGCTCAAGATGTTATTGTAAGGACGACATAATGATCCGTACTGTCTAGCTAGCACAACTCTAGTTTCTTCATCATTAGCACATTTTTGAATTGCCTGTGAGGGTCCTCTTTTTGTATGTCTTGTCCATCTTTTCAAAATATACTCCGGTGCCAACTCCTTGACATTGTTGTGATTCAACACCTTCAATGCATGACGACACAGTACTCCCACAAATTCAAACTTCTTGCATGAACATGAAACCTTTGATCCATTGGGATCAAATTTCACGGTAAACCTATGGCTTTGGGGGTGATCTGAATTACTAACCTTGAATTCTAAAGTAGATTCAGTATGACCACTGTTGTACAAACTACATCCCATCACCATGTCGTATTCTCCTCTAAATATCTCAAACATAGCATGTGTATATTCTTTTGAAGTTTGTATCAGCATCCGCACACGTGGCACTTTGGGAGATGTTTGACTTGCATAGAAATCACCTTCCACTTCAAAGATGCCTTACATCATCCACTGCCCTCTCATAGTGCTTGAAGAAGTCTAGTAGATCAAGGCGAACATGCAAATATCGCTTCAACATTGCATTGAGACTCTCGCTTCTTTGTGTAGATATCATATCTGCACAGAAGGTTTGCCTACCATAAACTAAAGCCCACTTCTCTTTGCTCTGGAATAATGTATGTAGCCACTCATTATCTTCCAAATTATATGCCTTTAACATATTATTCCAAGCTGCTATAAATTCATCAACTTCTTCAAAATAAAAAACACACTTGCCAAAATCTTTCTTAAAAGTCTTGGAACCTTGGAAAACATGGCTCAAATGTTTTACGGCATTCTGATACATGTGCCACACACATAGACGATGTATTGGGGTAGAGAAAACAATGCCAATGGCACCAATAATGGCTGCACACTGATCGGTCAATATTGTCTTTGGTTCTTTTCCTGACATGGCTTTTTTGAATGTTTCAAACAACCATTCAAATGTTGCTTTTGTTTCATCATACAATAATGCTGCTCCAAAACCCACTGTTTGCTTATGATGGTTGACACCAACAAAAACCGCAAATGGTCTGCCATAACTATTTGTCTTGTAGGTCGTGTCAAAACATATCACATCACCAAAGTAGTCATAATCTAACACTGACCTTGCATATGTCCAGAATATATTTGTCATCATCTCATCTTCATCTACCTGTATTGCATAAAAGAAAGAAGGATTTTCCATCTGCTTGTCCTGTAGGTATTGAAGAATGGCTCCTGTATCTCCTTCTTGGATTGATTGCATACGCTTTGATCGAAGATAATTTTTATAATCTTTTCGAGTGAAGCTAAGACTTTGTCGACCCCCTACTTGTCTACTCATTGCTTCATGACCTGATTTAGGTCGAATACCCAAGTCATTCAATATGTCAATTTGGGCCTTCTGAGCTTCTGTAATTCTTCTCTGGGATCGCAACAGATGGGCTTTGCTTGGAGTAACAAGTTCATGATTATGAGCATCCCCAAAGCTGCTTACAACATATTTTCCAATTGCATTTATTTTGATAGTCATCTCGGCCGTACAACCAACTCTTGTATATGCCCTCTTCCGTTGGCATGGTTCGGAAGTACTGCTCTTGTCTTTGTAACCTGCCTTTGAGCATACAAATTTCTTTGTCCGAATTACATTAGTTGAAGATTTATCATGCCAAAATTTCATGACACTGAAACCTACATGTCCTGCATATGTATTGTAGAACTCATATGCTATATGCTCATTCTCAAATTCCATCCCTATCTCTGGTTTTAACTTTTTGATGTAATATTCATCTCTACTATCACCTGTCCCTCCCACGTTAGTGGTCTCATGATCTACACAAAAGAAAGATAGCATACACTAATTAATTCTGTTGTTAGGACTAATGGCTAAAAAGATTATGTTCATCGTAAGTTAAACACTTCTTCTTTTCTTCTTTAATCTTGTCTAGTTCGTATGGTAGACTAATGTGACAAATTGTGAATAAATTGCAGATTCACTGTATGAACATACCTGTTGAAGAGGAAGCACGAGGAGCTTCATCCATGGAGGAGTTCTCATCCACGGGAAGGAATTTCCGCTAGGGCGACTGGAAGATCGCTTCTAGCGACTAGTTCCGATCTGTAGGGCTGCAACTTCCAACGAGATTGGTAATAGGAGAAAGGAAACACGCGGGAAGAGAGGATATAATCTGTTAGCTGATTTTATGAAGATTGACTGTAATTGTAGAGATATTGCGTTATTTGAAAGGTGGGGCCAACCAGGACATGTGTCAAACAAGGATTGGCCCTGCAGGATAGTGCGTGCAGGGCTCGCTGCAGCAGGAGAGCCGAACCCAGCGTCGGCGACAAACTAAGAGTGACGCGAGCCTAGAACCTGAGATTGACCGGGAATTAGGGCCAACTACCAGTAATTATATCCTAGCGTCTCCTATTAGCGTCTGCATAGTACATGCCCTGAGAACCGTTGGCCGCCGAGAATCGTACGCATCTGCGTGCCGAAGCGAGCACGGGTGTCCTTGTCAGGAGCCGCGCCTTGCTTGTCGTGGCTCCACGAGAAAGGCCGGCGAGAGAGAGGTACCACCAGCTGTTTTTCTTCTGAAAACGAGTGCGCTTTATTGATAGGTACTACTAGCAGCTGGGCGGTTGCAGTTGGGGGAGCTAGGAAGAAGAAACTAAGGCACCGAGCATGACGGGACGGCAGGTGGAAAACACGGCCCTTGCAGGCTACAACGGACGGGGCCGGCCGGTGGTGGCGCGGGGTGGCTCTGGGCCTCGCCGCTCGGCCAGATGCCCGCTCCACCCGTCAACAGCAGCGGACCAACACCGGTCACGCACGAACGAATGTTCTCTTCATCTCGATTCCTGCACCTGCTGCTGCTGACTTTTAAAAAGAAAAGTAGTGTCAAATCGTCAGATCGGGCGGACGGTCCACGGATTCGCCACGTAACAAATGAATCAGGGATGCCTGTGCAAAAATGGTTTAGCTAGCTAGCCAAGTCCGTCTCTTCACCTTGACCATGCCACACGCACGCAACGCATCCGTACGTGTGCAAAAGAAAATGATCACGCGTACTATTCTCATTTCCCTATAAAAGGAAAAGGGTGATGAAACACGTCGAGCTGCATCCTCAAACTAAGAAAACGTATAAACATGAAAAAAAAAGAATATGAAAACTGTACATACTTTGAATTCTAATAGTAAGCAAAATTGTAGAAAAACTCTCAAGGCTTTCACAGAAAACGTAGAAACATGGAAAAAAAGAATATCAAAAGTGTTACAGTACTACATTGAGTTCTTAGAAAGCAAAATTGCATAAAAGTCTCAAAACTCTTGTAGAAAGTCACCCATAAACAGTGATGGACCTAGAAATTTGTTGAACCCTGGGCACGACGAAAGACAACTAAATTTTTTCTCTAACCATACAAGCGTTACATGGAGCAAATACTATTTTCATATAATAATAGTTCTAATGCATAAACACATATAGAATACACAACAAGTTCAGGACACATTCAAATATTCACTACTCCCTCCGTTCGGAAATATAAGACATTCTAGCTTTGTGAAACGAACGTATCTAGACACCTTTTAGTGTATAGGTTCACTTCAAACCTCTACGAACCTATACACTAAAACACGTCTAGATACATTCGACTCACAAAGCTAAAACGTCTTATATTTCCGAACGGAGGGAGTAGTTCACAACTCATACAAATGTTCCAAATTCACAACACACAAATGTTCATACGTGCTAATATTAAATATGATAGAAATTAGCAAGAACTCTCCAAAGACTAATGGAACTACGAGATATTACCAACGGTGTGCTTACGAGGTAAATGTTTCCTCCTCTTCTTTATGGCTATCAAGTTCTCTAAATAGCTCCTGACCGGTGTAACATATCGTCAAGTCATTGAACCAATCGTTCTTGAGCTTGTTACGTAATTTGGACTTGATGATCTTTATTATCCAAAAAGCCCTCTCAACTGGTGGCCGTTGACATCGGTAATATCAAAGCTAACTCATTAAGCTTACAAACCAATGAGAAGATCCAATGCTTCCCGGTTTCAACCATCTTTGTTCATGGTGTGAACGGTAGTACATTTGTATTCATGGTCAATTTTGTCTTTTTTTGTTTAATCGTTCTAAAATGAATCTCTTTGTATTTGTATTTGTATTTGTATTTGTATTTGTATTTTTTAATCTTTCTGAATGACGAATTATATAGAGACATAAATGAACTATAAGAGATTGCAATAATACCCTTATTATTCTTCTTATTAAGAACCATATTACCATTTCAGTCCCAGGGTAAAAATATCTAACTTCCTCGACGTCCTTTCGACAAAATACGAGGCGATAAAGGCTGGCTGCGAGTCGGCGCGGCAATTGCGGCGGCGTCCTCTCCATCCATCTCCTCACCCCCCCTCCCCCCGCCGTCTCAACACGAGGCCTGGCCATCCTCATCACGAACCCACCAACAAACCAAGGCGAACCCGCCTCCCCCCTCCTCCACCTTCCCAGGAGCCCGAATCTCCCCTCCCCTCCCCTCCCCCCACCCCCCGTCGGTAGCCGATCGCGTCGACGATGCTGGGCGCCGCGAGGAGATCCGGATGCGTACGTGGGCTTCTCCGAGTTGATTTTCGTACCATCCTTCGGGATTCTCCCGTCCGCACCTGTTGGTTCGGTCCCTAATTCGTGCGCTCGTGTCGATCGTTGCAGGTGCTCGGCCAGCTGATGCAGACCCTCCGCCCGGCGGCGGCTGGCGCGGCGAGGAGCTATTCATCGGCCGCGAAGGAGGTGAGTGTCTGGTTGGAATCCATAATCGTCTCGTATGAATCGGGCGTTGGCGCTGGTGTTACGATCGGCGTGTCATGTCTCGATTAATCTCCTGTTTGTTTGTTTGTTTGTTTGGGGGTGGTGAGTGGTATCGCTGGGTGGGTGGGCGTAGTTTTCGGATGATCATGTGGCGGAGTTGTTGCAGATCGACCAATTGCTGGGGTTAAACGGTAGAAGGTGTTGATCGTATCCGTACGGCACCTTGTTTGGTTTGTGCAGCTCAGCTCTGGAAATATGGTTGTTCAGCCAGGAGAATCGTTCTTTTTTTTGGTGTGGTCGTCTCAGGTTGTAGGAACTTCGCTTTGGTGCAAGGTTTTTTGAGTTCGAGAATTGAATGTTAGGTGTTCAGAGAAATAGGCAGTAGTTTTCTGAGCAGGTGGCTGGAGAGCTGTTGTTGAATTATTCAGCGCTGTCTCTGATTTCACATGATTGAATTTAACCAACATTGAGTTAATTTCTTATGTCTGCAGATTCTAGGACAGCTCATATGTATCTCGTACTTATGCTTGCTTGTTGAATCTTGGAAAATCTCTGTTTGTATTGACTCTCTAGAAGTACTATTTTCCTGCTCTGCATATGTTGCGATTTGGCAGGCAAGTTTATGCAATTGTTCTTCCGTTGCTTCTTTAGATGAATGTGCGTGAAGCATTGAATTCTGCCCTTGATGAGGAGATGGCTGCGGACCCTTCCGTGTTCTTGATGGGAGAAGAGGTACCATCCGGAAGTGATGTTGTATATTTCCCATTCCTTGCCTCCTCCCTCTGATACATGTTATTTGTGCAGGTTGGAGAATACCAAGGTGCATACAAGGTGAATACTTTCTTTAAAGACTAATGCTGTCTCTATCACAATTGTCGCAAACATATTGTATTTATGCGAATAGCCAAATGCTTGTGGCCTGCTAATGAAGTTTTGTTGAGTTGTTTAAACCATTGTGACATCATAGTCCTTAACTTTATGCTAAATAAAAATATCTAGAATTATACATTAACCTAGACAATTAATCAAAATTTAACGATGCATATTTCTACGACATAAAATATGATAATTGTGGTAATTAATTACTTGGCAAGGTAATCTCATAAGGGTGAACGGGCCGCCATCAACTCAGATCTTTATAAGTGTAAAGATAAAGATACTATTAGCACTCACATCTGTTGTGTTATTTGCAGATAACGAAGGGTTTGTTAGACAAGTATGGCCCTGACAGGGTTCTTGATACACCAATCACAGAGGTTGTACACTGAAACCGTTCAAGTAATCATTGTTGTCTGTTTGTAAGTTGTCAGATTTGTATGATCATTTTCAAGTACTTATATGCTTTGTTCTGTTCAGGCTGGTTTTACTGGCATTGGTGTTGGTGCTGCCTACCAAGGTCTTCGACCTGTAGTAGAGTTCATGACATTCAACTTCTCGATGCAGGTCAGTTATATTTCGTTATCAAAATTCAGATAACACTTGTCTGTTGAAGAACCTTATTGTATGGCTGTATTGGTTCTCACTGCTAGTTTTCTAAGATGCATAAATAACAGTAGCTGTTATCGTGTGGACTGTGGACACTGGCAGTGCATATTTTCAAAGTAGGACCTAATGCAGGAAAACATACCAGTGCATAGTATTATAGTTTTTACTTGGTAGTCACCGTGTTGAATTGTTACAAGGCGTCTTGCGTTGTGGTTTTACTAAAATTGTGTAATAGCCAGTGTATTGAACTGTTAATTCTGAAATGTGCTATTTTTCTTTGTAACGTAGTCTGGCCTTGATTGTATTGTATCATGCTATTTTTAAGGGGAATGCTCTTGTGGACTCGTTATGTTTTTAACTTTACAGTACACGATTACTAGAATCTGACATTACGAAGTACTCAAATCTGAAGTAAATATTACCCGTATGAAAATTTGATGAACATGGACAGATTTAGGCATTTAGCAGAATTCAAGAACTTGATACTAAAGTATGTTTTCTTAACTGTAAGTGCAAGATTGGCAATGGTCTCCTACTCATGTTTTCTTTCACAGGCTTCCTATTAGACATTTCTGGTCTGCATAATCACAGATTATTCTTAATCTCTGGGAATTGAAATAAATGCTATTACTTACTATTTTTCTAACGGTCTATTAGTAACTATTGTTTATCAACTTTTTATCCGCATCATCACATATTAATTGTGTACGCACCTTTCCTGTTGCTGCCAGTTTGTATTCGTTGGACATGCTTCTGTAAATAAATTTTCATTTTTGATTCTGTATATAATATCTGAATCTTTCAGGATATGTAAACTTACAACAACTTCATACAGTGGATAGCCAAATTGTTCTCCTAATAGCACTGCTTTGTACATTCAGGCAATTGATCACATTATCAACTCAGCTGCCAAGTCGAACTACATGTCAGCTGGTCAGATGTCTGTTCCTATTGTTTTCAGAGGACCAAATGGTGCTGCTGCTGGAGTTGGTGCTCAACACTCACAGGTTTGTGACTGAAACTTATCCGGTTTCTTCTGTTAAGAGTAAAATGAAGAATACCATTTTTTTAATTGACATGGTTTTCGAAATATGACTTATTTATCTTGTTGCGTATAATGTAATGAATCATGAGAGGTTTATTAATTTAGCGTGCTTCACATATGGAACATGCATGCCATATTTTGGTCATTGTTGTTTAACAGTTTATTACTCCCTCTTTCAAAATATAAGATGTTTTAGCTTTGTGAGCAAATGTATCTAGACTTCTTTTAGTATGTAGGTTCACTCGGGTTTGGAGTGAATCTACACACTAAAAGAAGTCTAGATACATTTTCTTCACAAACCTAAAACATCTTATATTTTGAAATGGAGGGAGTATGTATGTATGTATGTGTATGTATGCAAGGAATGGAACTGTAACTGTCTCCTTCTAGTTCGAAGGAGTTACTAACTAGCTTGTTATGCAGTGCTTTGCAGCTTGGTATGCACATGTTCCAGGCCTGAAGGTCCTAACTCCTTATTCCGCAGAAGACGCTCGAGGCTTGCTAAAAGCAGCAATCAGGGATCCAGACCCTGTTGTTTTCCTGGAAAATGAATTGCTGTATGGAATATGTTGTCCTACTCAGTTACTTTTACTACATTTGGATTGCCATTTTGGTATATCACCTGTTTCTTTTCTGCAGTTATGGTGAATCGTTTCCTATTTCTGCTGAAGTACTCGATTCTAGCTTCACCGTCCCAATTGGCAAGGCTAAGGTACGTTCTACTATTAATTTGGTGGTGGGGAACATAAATTTTATCTGGTCTTTTTATGGATTTTCAGGAAGGGCTTATATTTATGGTATCTTTTTCCTATTGATCTGCAGATAGAACGAGAAGGAAAAGATGTTACAATTACTGCATACTCCAAGATGGTTGGGTTTGCTCTTCAGGTAATGTGGATACCATACTTTAAAAAGAAGTTGACAATAGCTGTGTTCTATATTGTTCTCAACGGGTGTTTGTTATTAAAATTGACCAAATAGAGCAACAGTACCATTAGCAAGGCGTTACTACTAAATAATACTCCTGCAAAAAAATGGTTGCTAATAATATACTGTTGCCTGGAATGTGAAACGGCCCTCAACGTCTGTGAATTTTGTCCCTTTTGGTTCCTTTATTTATGGGTACTGACCTATCTGAAATTTGTTTTCATAAATATACCTATTTATTAAAAGCTAGGATGCCTGGGACTGAGGCATAACATCTTTGCATGAACACACTTACCATAGGTTCATGCTGGCCAGGCTTTAAAAACGGGTGAATTATAGTTTCACATGAAAGAATGTGGCACTGAGTTGCAATGTGAGCGTCACTAACATCAAGTACCAACAACAATACGAAAATTCAAGACATTCAGTTTCTTTTTTTCAATATTGGCTTCCTTGGAACATTGTGGAAGGTCAGGTAAACTAGGAGCTAAAGAACTTTTGACCTATGGCGTGTTTGCAAAGCTTAAACAATATTTAAGTGGCTACTATGGGTTGTGAAAATCATGACCTACACAAGTCTCTTATTCTACTTCAAGTTAATTAGGATAGTCAGTTGATCCTCCATAAGCAGTCAAAACACTTCACGATTTAATCTTTGCGATCTTCAGTTCTAAGAATTCTGAAGTGAGTCATGGTTCAGTGCATGCATGCACAAAAATGCAGAAGGGAAATAAAACCAACCTCCTCATGAAGATGAGGTAGCATTCACTTAGATCAGTAAAACATGTTGTCACATGAATCAGTGCTTTAATCAAGGAGACATGCATATGCTAGAGAAAACACCAGTATGAACTTCTCCTGACTTGGCTTGGTGCATGTTAGAGGATAGGCTGACATGGAACTCTGAGGTTTATATAACCTTGGTGATATAATTCTGTAGCTCAATGCCATGTGCCGTGTTAATGATAAAGGCTCCATTTCTGAAACTTGTCTCCAAATCTAGTTTAAGTCTTTTGCTCTACGGGGTGACATTTTTGAGAAGTTGATTCGGTCAAAGATTATTTACTTGCGTGAGTGATTTGTGTAATTAGCATCTACGAATTATATCAATTTCTTTCCATTATATATGTACAAAACTGATCAATAGTTCTGGTTACCTTATTTTGAAAAACTTCTGGGTACATTCTTATGCTCAGTCAAATTTCAGGCTGCAGAGATACTGTCCAAGGAGGGAATCAGTGCTGAGGTAGTTTGCCTATTGCAAAGTATATTACGTAGTACAGTTATGCAACTATTTCCTTATTATCTACTAATATCTTTTAACAGGTAATCAATCTTCGGTCAATTAGACCATTGGATAGAGCTGCTATTAACGCATCTGTTAGGAAAACCAATAGATTGGTTACCGTTGAAGAAGGCTTCCCACAACATGGGGTTGGTGCTGAAATATGGTCCGTCTCTTTCTCTCTCCTTCCCCTACTCAGCTCACACTCAGATATGCCTGGACATTGAATTCTGAGATGCATTTCCGTTGCAGCATGTCTGTTGTGGAGGAGAGTTTTGAGTATCTTGATGCACCAGTTGAGAGGATTGCAGGAGCTGATGTGCCCACGCCATATGCTGCAAACCTGGAAAGGTTGGCGTTTCCACAGGTATGCGTTGCTGCTCCTTTTGCTTTGATTCAAAGCTTGTGAAACACATTTTTTATACTACATCTGGTTGAGCAAGCCTTTGTGATCAATAATGGCCCAGTGTTATCATCAGTAGCACTGGAAATATCACGAATTTAGCCTGAGTTACTTCTCTTGCCTTCACCCATCTATTATAGGCTGTAGGAAGTATCATTGACAGGCTATTGTGCAAATCTTTGTTGTAGATGGGGACATGGCTGTATATTTATTTGGAATGGTACCTGTTTGTTTCATTGCAAACGTGGTTCACCATTATTGGGAATTTAGTTAATTATATGCACTGTTATGCTTGGACTTTGCCTAGTGGTCTAGTGGGACAGCAATAGGGAACATCAACTGTTCTTTTCATACGAGTACCCCCCGGAACCTAGGTTTGATAGACTGGTAGCTCGCTTTACTAATGCTGTCAGTATAAATGCAGGTTGACGACATTGTCCGTGCAGCAAAGCGAGCTTGCTACAGAGCAACGTCAATGTCCGCAACCGCCTAAATTCCAATGGATCTTTTGTTTCTCGTCCTTCTCTTTTCTCCTATGTCCAGAAAACATGTACCGCATCTCATAATGGGTTATTATCCTCCCTGACTCAGCGTGAGCTAATTTTGTAGTAGATCCGTTGTGAACTGTCGATTCCGATGTTCCCATTTCATCTTCAGGGATGCATACGGTCATGGTTCACACCCGGGAAAACTTGAATTGTGCGACTCGTGGAGACTTTACATGACCGAGGGGTATGGCAATAACATGCATGTAATTGAACTCCAGAAATTAAGGTGTCATTTCATTACACCATTTTGCTGCGCCTGGTTCTTTGCTTCTATTTCTTTCTCATCATTGCATGACGAGGATGGTAATAAGTAACGAATCATGGGCTCATTGTTCCTGACTTGAAATTCACGATGGAATAGTGAACATTTTCTGGGAAAGATGCTGGTATCTGAGAGCGACACGCGTGGGCATTTCTGGTGTCTGATGTCGACACGCGTGACCATTTCCTGTGTCTGAAAGGGACACGTATAGACCTCAAATGGAAACAAAGGGGCTGTGGCCCAGGGAGTGCTGTGAAGATGACGCTACAGGTAGAGAGAGCCTCCAAGATTCTGTCAGTATAGTATATCCACTGAAAGTAACTGACGGAAGCAGTGATAGTAACACATGGGGCGCAACTTGCATCGCCGTGGGGCTGAGGCCTCTGATGATTCTTCCACTGGAAACTACCAAATTCTGTCACAAGTAGTATTGAGAAAGCGAAGAGATCCATTTTCTCTCTCATTTCTAGAGCTTATCATTCCCTCTAGATCATCATTGGTGGGTGGTGCTGTGGCTCTCTCTCCTCTCTCTCTCTCTAATCCATGGGCAGATAGCTTCGTCTCCTTTTCGCACAGGTGGACACTGGACAGCCTTGTTCCACGATTCAAACCTCGAATGACGACATCTTTCAATCAGAGTCAATATGATGTGCTTTTATTTACGTACAAAGAAGATTCCCATATCATAAAAAAAACGTAAATCGCCTTGGTCCAAAGTTAACTGATCGAGTACAACGATAAGTTTGCAGTTCCTGAATGAAGGAGATAGGAAGAGCGAGGACATGCTCATGGGCAGGAGAATAATAGATGGCATTGGCGCTGAATGGACCAGGTTCAGTCGGCCTGATTTGACGAGAAAGTCGAACGTACGGATCCAGGCCGCCCGTGTCCACGCTCATTCATTTTCCTCTTTCCTCTCCTACGTTTTGCAAATCGGTACTTCGAAATGCAATATATTGAGTTTTGCTATTTTTCTAGAGTAGTACTAATTTTACACTGAAATACTTTTTTGGTGGTGTTATTTTTAGTGTGATTTTGGAAGTCAAGTACATAAATTCAGTCTCCTATGTTATAAACTTCCGTCTCCTATGTTATATTTCTTTTTAAATGAACGAGATTCCTCCTAACCTCTACATCCTATATTATACATGACCATTATTATCATAATTTAAGGGAAGACCATAAGAGCAAAACATCTTATAAACAGAGTACATGAAATGACTAACAAAAGTCGAGCCATCAAAAGATGTAAGTTGCCATATTCTGCAGCAAACACCTTCGAGAAGGGAGTACATACTTGCACCGACATATTTGAGCCTAGCTCGCAAGGACAAAACAATTCATGCTATGTGTTGGATCCACCAAATCAAGGCCAATACGTTAACACACATCCGACACCTTCAATAAGGAGATGACACAAGTTTGTTGTTTCTGGGTCCAACCAGTTAAGGCCATAACACGTGTTTTCACATAGGCATGGAGTTGTTTTCTAGTTACCGTGCGGACGGTGGATCTTACAATAGCTTCTCTATTCATTACTCTTGAAGAATCCACCATAGTATCTTTCGTGATAGCCACCTAGTCCACCAACACAACTCCTCATGCACCGACTAAGCCAGGATCATCTCCAGTTAAACTGGATCACTAGTCCCTCCTTCCGTGACATGCATCACTTGTAAGCGAAGGGGGGTAAGGGATACACAATTAAACTCGTGGCTATGGATGGCACCCGCCGGGTATGGAGGCGGGTTTGGCACCTCCATACCCGCCTCCGCCACCTCTCCCCTCCACCACCACCCGCCTCCATACCCGCCACCGGGTTCATGTCTCCACCAGACCCGCCACCCGACGGGTACCCACGACCCGATGGGTACCCACCAAGGTGCACAAACTGGCCTTCCTCCTAGTCATCGGCGGCAAACTGGCATGCTGCTGGCCGCCTACCTAGGCTCCCCTGCAGCTCGACGGCGAGGGCCGCACGCCGAGGAGGAAGCCAAGTCATGCCACACTCCCATGGAGCGAGATCTCCGCGAACTCCTCGATAGGCGCCGACGTGGAGTCAGGATATACGCATGCTTGCCGGGCACGGCCGTCAGATTCGCCGCCCTCTCGACCTTGAGTGCCATCGCCGGAGTCTGTCGCTTGGAGCCTTGCCGATGGCGGCTGTCCGGCCTCCACGAAGAAAGCGAGAAGAAGAGGCGGGCGAAGGGCCAAAGTGGTGGCGCAAGGTTGGTTGGACGCGGGGTGGGGAAATTAGGATTTAGGTTAGCTACTTAGGGTTTCTCCCAGGCACTGACATGCAGGGTCCACATGTAATTGACGGGTCTGCGGGTTAGTGGGTATGGGTTTACCACCTCCAGACCTGCACCCGCTAGACCCGATGGGTCTGGATTTTTACCACTAAGTGGACCCGTGGGTTTCTTTTTCAACCAAACACTCCTCCATTTGATGCGGGTACCGCCGTTAACGGGTTAATGGGTACCCATTGCCATCCATACTCGTGGCCCGTTGATCTGGTTTCACTCATATGCACTGTGTATGCATGCTTGTAGCACTGATAGAAAGCCTCGCCGTTACAGCGCTACCCAAATACCGTACACGAGGGAAGAGAGCCACCGTGGCTACCCTCTCCAACGGGGGAATGCCCGCCCCCTACCGCGACAACCATGGGAGTAGAGCACAACAAACATCATATCTATTAGCAACAATAGAGGACAGAAAAAAATCTAAGGTAGGGAAAACTCCAATAAAAGTAAATACCAAGTCGAGCTTGATGATATTTGCCATCGACAAAGCCCTTTCAACTATTGTTGTTGCTACGAGTAAAAGCAATGCCAACTCAACAATGCAAAAATGATATAAAGCATGATGTATCATTTAAATATTAATGTAATCTCCGAAGTCTTTAATTCTCTGCATATGAATAATAGATATCTTAAGGTTATCTTATATAGGCTCATGCTCATAATGAGAAATCTTATTCACATTGAAACTATAAAATGAGTCACTGAGTCAAGACAAGAATTTCTAAAACAACTCTAACGACAACTCATCAAAGCAACGATCAAAATCAGTTGTAATAGATTCTATGGAATAATAGAAAGTGTACATACTCCAAAATAATCAATTGTGACCTACTGTCTTCTCGCTTTTAATGATTTTTACTCATTTTATTATCATTTCATCCATATTTAGGATAGTGATATCATTTTTGTGCGAATTCACATCTTTTAGAAGGGATCTAAAACATCATTTCTCCAATTGAGCCAGAATGCCAATTAGAATTTTAGATCAATAGTATATACAAGACAAAATTAAAACATAAAACATCATATAATTAGAGTTGGTTTCTGGCCACATGCCATAAGGTGGCCAAATTATTCTCAGGTCCTCCTTAGATACCCCATCTAGGACATTGTTTAGAGTCTAGTTTTTATTAGATTGAGAATTATATGTTGCAAAGAGAAAGAGTTGGTTTAAAACTGACTATACCTAGACCTTATTTCACTCCAGAATTAGTTTTGCATAGTGTTAACCAAAACAAGCATAACTTTCTCATATGAAGTCTGTTTTCAACGTATGACCACTTAAAATATTTAGAAAAAACATGCGCATCTAAAGCTTCTTACCAGAATCAAGGTAGGGCAGCCCTACCTTGCCCTATTGGGAACTTCGCCCCTGTCTATTAGGGATGTCATCCCTACCTTGCCCTATTGGGAACTTCGCCCCTGTCTATTAGAGATGTCGTTTCTTGGTGACCAAACTAAGTCTAAGGGAATCAATAGAAAAATAGCTAATAGGTTAGTGTATGTGTTAAGCTTACTCTACACGAAGAGTTAACATGAACAACAAGAATGAAGTTAAATCTTAAGATATTGTTATTTGTGGAGACAATGAGCTTCCTGGATGTGCGACGACCTAGCACGATCGTGTAGGCGGCCTAAGCTATCGAATCCAAATATGTATCAATCTACTAACATTGTGCAATTTAATAGAATCATGCTGATAAAATATTCTAAATGTAAAAGTATGACATATGTAAAGAGCAAAACAGTATTTCAATGTAGGACTCTGCTAACGCGCGGCGCCGCATATTAGTCACGTCGTGCTACGCCTAATTGCCATATTAATTAGGCCTAATTACCATATTAATTAGGCAAAATTATCATACTAATTAGGCCTAAACTAATTAACCTGCAGAACACTAGCGTGTTTCTTCATTGCCAGATTAGTTTTTTTTTGCAAAAACTAATTACTCTAGGTTAGTTGCTAGATTATTTTTTTCGCAAAAAAAAGTTGCCAAATTAATTATTTCAAGCTGCCGGGTTAGCTGCGCGCCGCACGGAAGGGTGCACGGTGTGACGCCTCTCTTTAGATTTTTCCTTCAATGTATGTTTTCTAATGGTAGATTTAGACATTACAGAATATATAGACACTAGATCTTTAAGGATCGCTATTCTACATTTCTAAACCAGAGTGACTCATCTTTTCTATGTGGGTCGATTACCACCAGTTCACCCTGCCTCATCGTTCTAAGAAGACGAAATGGCAGGACGTCAGGGACCTATATGCTTAAAAGGGGAAGCTACATAAACAATACGCGTGAACCTCTTTTATCCATTTGGGTAGAGAGAAAAGAAACAAGCGAACACAAACAAAAGCGAAACCAAAACAGCCCAGCTGATTGGAAACATCCAGATGCTGCTGCTGCCGCTGCCGCTGCCGCTGCCGCTGCTACTAGCCCAGCATTTAACATCCTAATCAAGGACCCCTAGCTGGTTGCTTGCAGAATCACATAGCCACCATTGGAGAAGGGAGGGGAAGAGAGAAGAGGACGAAGAGAGAAGAAGGTTTGGGGGAGGGGGAGGGAGAGACCCGGCCAGAAAATCGCCCAGCGCCTTTTTCCCGGCGATTTGGCCGGATCAGGCGCGGATTTTCTCGGGGCGGGTCGGATCGAAGCGGCGCCCAATCACGGCAGACCCCGATTCGGTTCGGCGGCCATGAGTTTGCTGATTAATCGGTCTGATTCCATGGATAGGCAGGTGCCCTTTGCCGCTCTCTTGAATTTCTCCGATTCCCGTTGTTATGGTCGCCTTTTCTCGGTTGCCGGTGGGGAATTTGGGTTCCATTTCGATCGGTGACGGCCTTCGCCGCCATCTGTCCCAAATTTGTGTTCCCATTTTTTTTTTGGCTGCCGCAATCTTCCTGATACCAGTAATTTTGAGGTTTAGTCCTTGTATATCTTTTTTCTTATCTGATTATGTTTTTATTTGTGCCTTTGTTTGAGTGAAATACGGAGTGGAGCATAATAGCATTGTGGTGGATGGGCAATCATTAGCTGGGAGCTTACTTGCTATTTCTGATGCATCAGGCAGAAGCTTCAGAACTTGATGACTCTGTTCTTGCCGAGCTAAATATAGTAATCCGTAGCAGACAGTATTAATTGAGCTTCTGTTCATCGGTGTAGTGGAATTAATTAAACATCTATTCATGAGTGTATTGAAGTAATAGTATCATTTGAGCTTCTCTTCATCAGTGTAGTGGAATTAATTAAACTTCTATTCATGAGTGTATCGAAGTAATAGTATCATTTGAGCTTCTGTTCATCAGTGTAGTGAAATTAATTGAACTTCTATTCATGGGTCAACTGAACCTCCGTTCACTAGTTTACTGAAGCAATGCTCTTCGATTCGTTTCTGCAGGGCTGTAACATGATCTCCTGGCATGGTTCAACCTAGGTTCCTAGTTGCTTGCTCAGGCTCCAAATTGCGTGTCATCTCCAGTTGCCGTGGTATCCAGGGCTGCATGGCTAGTCGTGGCAAATGGTAACCTTGCTGCAGATTGGTTCGGGTTGGAAATGCCGGTGTGGTTCTGCTCTTCTAGTGGTGATCGATTTCAGTTGATAATTTGTCTAAGCATCGACTTGGTGTACTGGATACTTAAATGAAAAGATACTGAAGAGGGACGTTGAAAGGAATTGCATAGTTGTACTGCAGGAGCAATTCCAAATAGGAGGTCTTCCTTTTCGCTGAGTTCCAGAGATTTGTTGCGATGGGCTTACCTCAAGTTTCTTCACCCAGGGAAGATATTTCTACAGGATCAAGGGCATGTGTGTCAAGTCCTCCACGTATTGAGGGCGTTGGTGCCTGTGATTTGGACGGGCTTCCTCGAGGAAGCTCAAGTTACAAGGTTCCGTACCGATCCATTGGTAATTTCAGTAAACAGACTGCATTAGATGTCCCGGATGAATCAAGCAGGTATTCTAGAGACAGGCATGTCTTTGATGAACCCATAGACCTCCAAGGATTAAGAATTGATTTTAAAGATACAAACTCTAGACCTTCTCATAAATTGCAGCCTGATGTCCGTATGCCCACCACGAGGGTTGTGGGCTTTGGATCAAACACTGTTGGAGGTTCTGACACAACAGAACTAGATATGATCTGTCCATCTGTGGCCACTGATAATTGTGATTCACCATTTGATCAGCATGAACTTCAGGAAAGGAAAAGACTGATTTCTCCGTTGAAAAGTGTGCTCCCTAGAAAGTTCCATGGTGGCTTGCTGAGTATTCCTTCTGGTGATGCTAGATTTCAGCATTCTGAGCCAGGTAGGGAACTTCGTATTTCTGGATTACAAGATAATAAAAAGGCAAACACTGGAAGCCTCAGTTCTTTTGACTCACCGGCCTGTCCGACCCCTAGATTCTCCAATTGGAGTTCAGAACGTGATGTCAATAGGATTAGTTCTAATTATTTCACTGATGGCCCTTTGCTTGGGAGCAAGGAGTCATTATCCTATTATGATCATCTAGCTGCTAGTGCAAAATTAGCACACTCCCCGCTCTCTCTGTCTCCTCTCAGCCCTAGACATATTCATAAAGTTAAGACTAAAGGATCTCCAAGGCATGTAATGAAAGATATTGAAAATGATTTTCTAGATTTAAAGGAAAAGGGAGGACTCGATGGAATCAGGATGCTAGATGTGTTAGAAGAAACTAACAGATTACATAATGAATATGGTGCTATGACCCCTAATAGAATATCATTTAGAAGATACCAAAACTGGGGTCCTGAATCTCCCCCTACTTCTCCCCGAGTCGGCTATGGACGGAGTTTGAGTCTCCCTGCAAGGAGGTCACTAGTTGTCTCTTTCGAGGAATCCCTTTTGTCTGGCCGACTTTCTTATGGAAAAGATAATCAGGTCTAGTTTCTAGCTGTTCACCATCTAGGTACTACAATTCCAGAGAGTATTGACTGTTGAATTTGATTCCTTTTTCTCTATCGATGCAGATAATTGATGGTTTCTTAGCAGTCCTGAACATCGTTGGTGGTAGCTTCTTTCCGCCGACTCAGAAACTTCCGTTTGCAGTAACAAGCATCGACGAGGATAGCTCCTTATTGTACTATTCTTCTATTGATCTTGCCGGTAGATTATCTGCAAGTACAACCAACAGTAACAGCCCCAAACTCCGAAGCCTTAGTAGTACTGATTCACGATCAGCAAAGAGTCGCTTACGCATCCCTGCTAAGGGGCGCATACAACTGGTACTAATTTGCTTCACCCTTAGATCGTGATCATGTTTGTTATTGTGCAGTTCATTGAAATATCTCTTGTATGTTAAGCACTGCATCTTCGCTGTCTAGTTATGCTTGATACTAATGAAAAGACCTATATGAGATACCTCATTTGACAAGCCATGTTGAGAAACTTTCTTGTGGACTGTCTGCCTTTTTCCTGACCTATTTCAATGTGCCAAACAGAATGTACTTGTGATGTCTAGGTTGCTCTTTTTTCAGACACTTGGTGTAATTCTCTGCATATCTAAGCTATTATTTGTAATTGTATTGGGTTGTTATATGTGTTCCCATGCTCGAATTAAACAATTGTCTCGTCAGGTTGTGAGCAACCCCGAGAAGACTCCACTCCATACTTTCTTCTGCAACTACGACTTGACTGACATGCCGTCTGGAACCAAGGTACAAACTATCATGACTAGTTGACTTCTTATCCATCATGTATTGATGAAAACCAAAGGCTATTCTGATATTTATTATGCTTGGTGGCACAACACATGCTTTACACTTTTTTTGTTGGCCGAACCAAGGTAAATTAAATCTAGACCTTCATTGTTTGCAACTTGCAAGCTAAAACCAGTGTACATAGTGTTTAATCATGTAATACGTCATCACTCAATTACTAAACTTCAACTAAGTGAGTACTGGCAATAGAAAACCTAGGTTAGAGATTGGGACATGAACAGGTAATTCTTCATTTAGTGCATTTCGCAACTTGAAATTATTGACATGCACGGAACAGTATCCTTTTTTTTCAAAGGATCTAGTGTATATAATCACATTAACCAATTTTTATTTTCTTTCTCCCCTTTCTCATCTTATTTCCCTTGTGTATAATGAGGCAGACGTTCATGCGGCAAAAGGTCACTCTGTCTCCCACTGTTTCTCCCTCTAATATAGTGAAAGAAGAAAGCAAAGCCAGTGACACAAATGGCCCCAAACCTCAGTCTATGTCATATGGAAGTGATCTTGCACAACGAGGAACTCGATGTTCGGAATGTAATGGAGCTGATAGCCTGATAGTAAGCATTGAATCCAAATTACATATGTGGAGTCACTGATTATTTCATTTGTCTTTGCAGTCTGTGGGCAGGGACAGACGTGCAAATCAACTGATGAATCAGAAAAGAGATGTGCAAACACAAAATGTTGCTCATTGGGCACTGACATGAAGGAATCAGATAAATCCAGTTCTCCTGGGAATACGAAAAACAACACTGATTCTGATGATTGTTGCTGTCAGATGGGTAATGTCCGCCCAGGTGCAAACAAATCTTGCTGTGTATCTTCCAGGATCAATGACAGTTCAGGTAGTGGCGTGCTTCGGTACGCTTTGCACTTGCGGTTTCTCTGCCCTGCCTCCAAGAAATCCTCAAAATCTATGCTACGGTGCAAATCGGATCCGTCATCAGTACCGCACAGTGGCAATCCAGTGACCGAGGACCGGAGATTCTATCTCTACAATGATCTTAGAGTTGTATTTCCCCAGAGGCACTCTGATTCAGACGAAGGAGAGGTATGAACTCATTCTGACATTTTGGAAGTATTGTACTGACAGCTTCTTCCGGTTTCTTTCTTCGAGCATCAACTTTCAATCTGCTGATCTAAACTAAATTTTGTCGTTCTGCTTACGCAGAAACAATTGCTCTTATTTTTCTTGATCGGCTAAATTCGTAGAATTAATCTGCTGGTTTCACTTCTATTGCAGCTGAAGGTGGAAAACGACTTCCCTGCTGATCCCAAGTACTTCGACATAAGCAACTGAAAATTTACTTCTGCTGTCATGTATATAGCCTGTGCTGCGGCGCATGAAAAACAAACAAAAAAATTCTGTACATATTCTATCCTGACTAATTTGCTATCGCGTCCCCCAAATGTACAGGTTTAGTCTTCCAATAAAGGGCCTCATTTAGTTTTACTTTCTTTCTGTATGCAATCTATGCTATTCTTTTCCTTCTGGCTTCTGGCGTTCAAACTTTTCAAGGTCGTTATTTATATCTCTGCAAAAGTGCATCTAGACCCCTATATTGAGTGTTGATGATTTAAGACCACATGATTAAGGGACTAACAATTTTATGCAGTCAGTACCAGATTTAACCCCAAAAGATGCTACATTTGCTAGGTGGTTCTCGACCCCTCAAAACTCCAAATTAATTGTCCTAGATTTAGACAAATGTTAAATCTGTCTAGGTTTAATGAACTTGTGCGGCGACTAATTTAGATTAGAGGTAGTAATGAACTTATCGGGTTTTTCTAGGATTTTATGATCCAATCTTGAGAAGACGGATTCTTTTCTTTGGAACAAGACAAAAAATATGTCATTTTTATTAACGGATTTGCTAGTTCTTAGGCGCCTGAGAACTTCTTAGTTCTCAGTTACCTCTCTACCATTGGATTTACCTTGCGATTCGTATAACATGGGACTTCCACATGAGTTGCAACTAGGTTATAACTGGGATTTTAATAAGTTGCAACTGAAAATTAGTTGTAACTGAGAATTAATATAAAAGTAGGATGATGTCAGCGACTTAGACATAACAAGTTCTCAGACGTCTGAGATCTAGACACTTCCTTTTATTAAGTAAAAAACTTATCCTCACCAGGAAAACAGCGTGTCAGCGCGTCTTCTAGTACACCGCACGCATCTTTTTTCTACATTAGCACGAATCTATTTTTCATGGAAATTTCATCGCAGCCAGCCGCAGCTTCACCTCCTCTGCTCGCAGGGCCTGCTTCTCCCAAGAGATCCTATGCTCGCTGTTGCTGCTAATTTCCACGTCGGCCGATGCAGCTGTAGCTCCTCCGTGCTGGCTCAAGCATGTGATGTCCGACAACCTCACCGTGGCAGAGGCCATCATCGGCTTGATCTGCCGATGGTGGCTGTTGACAAAGCCGGATTCACCGGCCATTGCAGGTGAGCTGCCACACGCCGGAGTTGGAGAGGTGATGTCCGACAAGTTGATGGGTGGGGTTCACCCTATCTAGCTCCAACATACCTCCGGCACACGGATTCGTTGCTGACGAGCTCGAGCCGGCGTAGACATGTCTTCACTATTGATAATGAAGGTTAGTAATTTCTGATATTGCAAGCAGTGTCGCGATTCGCTGGAAGCTCGTATTTTTGTTGTGTACCTAGATGTGGAATGGTACAAATATTTCTATTGTATGCTACAAAGGTATTTCTCCAAATGTTGCATACGTGTTCCTATAATGTTGTATGAGTTGGGCACATATGTTGGTTGCATTGGTTTCTTTTGCTGCATAACATTTTTGCTGCAAATGAATTGGGAATTTTTTTGCATCCTTGTTTGTTGCTAAATGGAAACTCCCATAATGTTGTACGAGTTAGGCATATATGTTGGATGCATTGTTTTTTTTGCTACAAAACATTTTTGCTGCAAATAAATTGGGAATTTTGTTGCTCCTTGTTTTTTGTTAAATGAATCTGTTCAAACTAAGTGACAAACATTTTCTTTAACGATTAGATGAGCATTTCTTACATATCCTTTTCGTCTAGCTACATGGACGTCTTCGAAATGTTTGCAATCTTTCTAAGGAATTCAATTGTCTCACGTGCGCAAAAGAATCCATTGTTTGTAAACATATTTTAAAATGTCAAAAGATTAAAAAAAAAATATCTGCACGCACAACCAGACATTTTATGTCTGCTCACAAGTTTTTGGGAAAAATTACCTTTTGTGTCCCATGTAAAAAGGCAAATTTCAATGCTCCAACATGACTATTCGTGGACATTCTTTGTCTTTTTACACAAGTCACATAAAATATATTTTCCTCTTGACACGTTGTATGTGAATATAGTGTCTGATATTCACACAAAATTTTCTTTCAATTTTTTATATCATTTTGAAATTTGGTTTTGATGATTTTTTTTCATAGTAGTTTCATATGCACCTGTGAGCCAAAACACCTCTACGGAAATCGAATTTGAATCCTGCACAATTTTAGTGACTATGAGAAAAGTTGCAAACCGAATGTTACATACATACAAAAAATTGCTACGCGTGACACATTTTTGTTGCGATGATCATACACAGAGGATTCAGTTAGTTAAGTGCATTGAAGGCTCTAGGGCGGTTGATATTTTGCACTTTCTTGCCAGTAGACACCTAACACTAGCCATTCATTAATTAAGGAGAAGAGAGTTGGTTGGTTCCTCACCGATTGGTCGCACGATTGTCAGAGAGGGCACACACAACATCCTTGCTACCGACACAAGTCGTGTTAAAATTGTGGTTGTCGTCGAGGATGTCTACCAATGTTTTTTTTGAATGGGGAAAGGGCCCGAAGACTCCAGAAGCTGCTCCATTAAGGCATCCACTATGTTGTCCATGTTGGGTTCGCAGCATAGAAAACAAAAATTCCTACGATGGGAACTGTATATGCCACGATCCATATATCTAGATACAATCAACGAATGGATATATATCCAGAATACATACCTTAAAGACCGACAAAGCTTTACGAGTATGGACTTGTTGGTGATATAGTCGATCTCTTGCCGATCTCAAGATCGTGTAGAAGTCCGGCAGCCCCGCAACTTAGCGGAGCATCCGTGATCGTACACACGTCCGGAACCCCGACCACCTTCGTGACCTCGCTTCAAAAATGCAGCGGAAGTAGCAAATCCTCGCTCCAGAAAAAACCACCGGGAACATGTATCTCGCTAGTCCGAGACCATGGAAAAATAATACTAGAGGGGGAGAGAGATCCTTCACGATAAGGTGTGAGATGAGAGGAGAGGGGAGGAGCCCAAAGGGCATGGCATGGCAGCCATGGTGGTTGTCCCCACCTCTTACATATTCATGTGGATGGAGCTCCCACTCAAAATAAAAAGCCTCCACTAACATAAACATGCCTCCACTAAAAAATCCACTCAAATTTAATGCAAGATATCATTTAATAAAACTTTTTTATTTATTTATTCAGAATTTTGTTAATTACATTAATTAACAAACATTCACATAAAACCCTTGCAACATTTCAATTTCACATGCAGAACCAGTTTCAGCAATTTCACCCGAAACAATTCCGGTTCCATTGAAATAATTCTAGCGCTTTGATATTCTTTTTCTGTCAGCTTATTTCCTCCAAATGGTGTCGGTATTCCTTAAGTGTGTCATCCTATGGTTCGAGAATAATGTAGACATGATCGAGACCCTTCTTCGATCAATAATCAACAACGGGACCTAGAGATATGTACTGACTTCCACACATTCAATGATGACTTCTAGTGATCGTGCAAACCTTTTACACTTGTAACTAAATCCTTTTGTCTCGCGATATTTTACTTGTCCGAGATTCGATCATAGGTATCCCCATACCTAGTTTGATCTCGTTACCAACATGTACTCTTTTCTCGTTCCTGTGATATAACATTCAAGTGATCTCCATCACTTGCTTGCAAGCTATATCAATGTGATATCATCGAGAGGGCCCGGAGTATATCTCTCCGTCATTTGGATGGACAAATCCCACTCTTGATCCATGGACCTCTACATAACATTATCATAGTATCTGAACCCACCTTTATAGCCCTGTTATGGTGTGATGTTTGATGTTATCAAGACACTCTTCATATCTTAGTGATTGACATGATCTCATGGTCTAAAGACTAAAGTTACTTGTAATGATGTTATAGTATTTTAAACATAATGACTTTGATCGTATTACTATACTTCAGATGAATGTTCATCACATCATTCCACCAATGTTGTGACCTTGTTATTAACAACATCCAATGTCCATGATCAGGAAACCTTGATCATCATGTTAATCAACGAGCTAGTTTATACGAGAGGCATAACTAGGAACTCTTTATTTGTTTATTAAACACACATGTATTAACTTTTTTATTAATACAATTATAGCATGATAAATAAACATTTATCATAAACAAGGAATAAGATAATAACCACCTTATTATTGCCTCTCGGGCATATTCCTTTCAGTCTCTCACTTGCACTAGCGTCAATAATAATCTAGTTTGAAAAACTTGCGCATTCAACACCTATGGCTTTCTGGTGTTTTATATACGCGTTTGCTAGTGGTAAACATAATCTACGAATCTGACACTTTCAAGTCCGTGTGTATTTGCATGTCTTTGTGTCTCCACGCATCACTCATTCTCCAATGAGATGACTGAAGGGTTTCGCAGCATAGTAAATCAAAATTTTCTACGGATGCGAACGGGGAAAGCCAAGATCTAATCTAGGAGATGCAAACAACGAGGGGGAATAGATGAGATCTTCATACCCTTGAAGATTCGCACAGCGGAACGTTCAACGGAACGTGGTTGATGTAGTCGTACTCGCTTCTCCTCCTCGCGATCCGATCCGATCTAACACCGCAAGTGGCGATGCCTCCGAGAGATGCACACGTGTGGAACCTCGACGTCTCCTCCTTCCTCGGTCCAGCAAGTGGGGTGGAGAGATGGATTGGATCTACAACGCGACGGCACGGTGCAAGCGGTGGAGAGTTTCTGCGGCAGGGCTTCGCCTACGCGCAGTCGGGAGGGAGAGAGAGAGGAGGGGCAGCAGGGCGGCTAGGGTTGAGGAGGAGGTGTGGGGAGGGTGCGCCCCCAGCCCTCTTTATATAGAGGGGTGGGCGGCTGGCCCTTGCCCCTCCCCCAAGCCTAGGCCGGCGGCCAAAGGAGGGAGGAGTGGGGGGCAAGTTCCCCCCTTCTAGAAACTCCCCTAGGGTTTCCCTAGGGCTTGGCCGGCTGGGCCCTATGGCGCCTTGTGCCCCTGGCCCAAAGCGTCCAAGGCACTCCCTCACAGGCCCATGCCCCCTCCCGACAAGTGGGGCCATGTTGGTCCCACTCCGGAAGGTTCTAGAAGCTTCCGGTATAATACCGATTAACCAGAAACAATTCTGAACTCCAAAAACTGCATTGCCTTATATGAATCTTATTCTCCGGACCATTCCGGAACCTCTCGTGACGTCCTGGATCTCATCCGAGACTCCGAACAAAAACTCATAAACCAATTATCCAACCTATCCTAGCATCGAGACACGTTAAGTGTGTGACCCTTCGGGTTCGAGAATATGCTGACATGATCTTCTATCAATAATCAACAGCAGGGTCTGGAAACCCATATTAACTCCCACACATTCATCGATGATCATATCGGATGAACCACGATGCCAGGATTCAATCAATCCCATATATATATTCCCTTCGTCTCGCGATATTTTATTTGCCCGAGATTTGATCGTCGGTACCATCATACCTAGTTCAATCTTGTTCACAGCAAGTACTTTACTCGTTCCGTAATCCGATATCACTTTGTGATTAACTCCTTAACCACATGCTTGCAAGCGGTGTTGATATCGATTACCGAGTGGGCCCGAAGTATATGTCTCCGACTTGGGAGGGACAAATCCCATCTCGATACATACAACCCAACAGGTACTTTCCGATCACCTGAGAGACACCTTTATGATCACCCTCTTATAGGATGACGTTTGATGACCTCAAAGCTTTCTTCCGATACCAGGGAGTTGTATTATCTCATGGTCTAAGGAATACAATATTTGACATAATAAAAGCTTCGCAAAGATGAACACGATGACACGATCTAATTGCTCCGCTTAGTTTGGGTCTGTCCATCATATCATTCTCCCAATGATATGATCTCATTATTAATCGACAACTCATGTCTATGGTTAGGAAACCTTAACCATCATTAATCAATGAGCTAGTCCATAGAGGCATACTAGGGACACGGTGTTATTCACAAACCACACAAGTATTAAAGTTTCCGCTTAATACAATTCTAGCATGGAATATAAAATTTATCATGAACAAGAATTATAATAATAACATCTTTATTATTGCCTCTAGGGCATAATTCCAACAGTCTCCCACTTGCACTAGAGTCAATAATCTAGTTTACATCTGGCAACAATCTAACACCCATGGCACTAAGGTGTTGATCATGTTTTGCACGTGGAAGAGGTTTAGTCAATGGATCTGCGACATTCAGATCTGTATGTACTTTGCTAATCTTCTGATCTCCATCTGCTATATAATCTCGGATTATATGAAACTTGCGGTTGATATGCTTGGTCTTTGGATGATATCTTGGTTCCTTAGCTAGTGCTATGGCGCTAGTGTTGTCACACAATATCTCCAGTGGGTCCAAGGCACTTGGAACCACGCCAAGCTCAGTGATGAAGTTCCTGATCCAAACTCCTTCACTTGACACTTCTGCAGCAGCCATGTATTCCGCTTCTACTGTAGATCCCGTGATCACGCTTTGCTTGCAGCTTCTCTAGCTCACAGCTCCTCCATTCAAAATATAAACGTATCCTGTCTGAGATTTAGAATCATCCTTGTCGGTGTCGAAACTAGCATCGACGTAACCCTTTACGACAAGCTGTTCATCAGCTCCATAAACTAAGAACATTTATTTAGTCCTATTCAAGTACTTTAGGATGTTCTTCACGGCTGTCCAAAGGTTCCACTGGATCACTTTGGTACCGTCACAAACTAAGAGCATTGGACACATCCGGTCTAGTACACAGCATGACATACATGATACATAAGGCACTTTGCTCATAGCTTCTCTATCATTTACCGTGGCTGGACACTGAGCCTTGCTCAATATCTTATCTGACAACATAGGCACTGAACCTTTCTTTGCCTTATCCATTCTAAACCTTTTCAGAACTTTGTCTAGGTATGTACTCTGGCTTAAAGCTATCAGGCGTCTTTGTCTATCTCTATAGATTTTGATGCCCAATATATAAGCAGCTTCCCCTAGGTCTTTCATTGAAAAACATTTGTTCAAATAACTCTTCACATCGTTAAGCATGTCAATGTCATTTCCAATAATCAATATGTCATCCACATATAGTACCAGAAATGTCACTGAGCTCCCACTCACATTCTTGTAGATACAAGCTTCATAGCAATTTGGAACAAATCCAAAGCTCTTGATCACTTGATCAAAATGAAGGTTCCAACTCCGAGATGCTTGCTTCAGTCCATAAATGGAACGCTGAAGTTTGCACACTTTATCAGCATCCTTAGGATCGACAAAACCTTCGGGTTGCATCATATACAACTCTTCATCAATGTTGCCATTGAGGAAAGCAGTCTTGACATCCATCTGCCATATTTCATAATCATGAAACGCAGCAATTGCTAATAAAATCCGAATGGACTTAAACATCGCTACGTTAGAGAAAGTCTCATCGTAGTCAACACCTTGAACTTGTCGAAAACCTTTCGCGACAAGTCGTGCTTTATAGACGGTAACATTACCATCCGCGTCCGTTTTCTTCTTGAAGATCCATTTGCACTCAACGGCCTTTCGGTCGCTAGGAGGGTCCACCAAAGTCCATACTTGGTTTTTGCTCATGGATCCCAATTCGGATTTCATGGCCTCTAGCCATTTCTCAGAGTCTGGGCTCATCATCGCTTCCTCATAGTTCGCAGGTTCACTGTCGTCTACTAACAATACAGTTAAGACAGGGTTGCCATACCACTCAGGAGGGGCACACAACCTTGTCGACCTGCGACGTTCAGTAGTAGCATCGTCTGAAACTTCATGATCCTTGTCATTAACTTCCTCTTTTGTTGGTGCAGGCGGCACTAGAACAATTTCAGGTGCTGCGCTACTCTCCAATTCAAGAGAAGGTTCAAGAACCTCGTCTAGCTCTACTTTCCTCCCACTCACTTCTTTCGAGATAAACTCCTTCTCAAGAAAGGATCGTTCTTTGCGACAAACACTTTGCCTTCGGTTCTGTGATAGAAGGTATACCCAATAGTTTCCTTAGGGTATCCTATGAAGACGCATTTCTCCGCTTTGGGTTCGAGCTTGTCCGGCATCAACTTCTTGACGTAAGCTTCGCATCCCCAAACTTTAAGAAACGACAACTTAGGTTTAGCACCAAACCACAGTTCATACGGTGTCGTCTCAACGGATTTAGATGGTGCCCTATTTAAAGTGAATGCAGCGGTTTCTAATGCATAACCCCAAAATGATAACGGCAAATCAGTAAGAGACATCATTGATCGGACCATATCTAATAGAGTTCGATTCTGGCATTCAGACACACCATTGCGCTGTGGTGTTCCGGGTGGCGTGAGTTGCGAAACGATTCCGCTTGCTTTAAGATGCGTGAGAAAATCATAACTCAAATATTCACCTCCACGATCGGATCGTAGAAATTTAATCTTTCTGTTATGATGGTTTTCCACTTCATTCTGAAATTCTTTGAACTTTTCAAATGTTTCAGATTTATGTTTCATTAAATAGATATACCCATATCTACTTAAGTCATCGGTAAAAGTGAGAAAGTAGCGATATCCACCGTGCGTCGAAACACTCATCGGTCTGCATACATCGGTATGTATGATTTCTAACAAGTCCGTTGCTCGCTCCATCATTCCGGAGAACGGGGTTTTGATCATCTTGCCCATGAGGCATGGTTCGCATGTGTCAAATGATTCAAAATCAAGAGACTCCAAAAGTCCATCAGAATGGAGTTTCTTCATGCTTTACACCAATATGACATAGACGGCGATTACAAATAAGTAGTATTATCACTATCTACCTTGCATCTCTTAGCCTCAATGTTATGGATGTGTGTTTCATCCCTTTCGAGATTCAGAAGAAATAAACCATTCACAGCAGGTGCATGACCATAAAAGATGTTACTCATATAAATAGAACAACCATTATTCTCAGAATTAAATGAATAACCGTCTTGCAATAAACACGATCCAGATATGATGTTCATGCTCAACGCAGGCACATAATAACATTTATTGAGGTTTAAAACTAATCCCGAAGGTAAAACTAAGGAGAGCGTGCCGACGGCCATCACATCAACTCTTGATCCGTTGCCAACGCCAAGATCGTCACCTCATCCTCGCTAGTCATTGCCTATTCCGCAGCTCCTGTTTCGAGTTACAAATATTAGCAACTGAACCAGTATCAAATACCCAGGCACTACAACGAGGGCTAGTAAGGAAAACATCAATGACATGTATATCAAATATACCTTTGATGGTGCCAACCTTCTTGTCCGCTAAGTACTTCGGACAGTTGCGCTTCCAGTGACCCTTGTCCTTGCAATAGAAGCACTCAGTGTCCGGCTTAGGTCCAGACTTGAGCTTCTTCTCAGCAGGGGCAACGCGCTTGCTGCTGCCTTTCTTGAAGGGCTTCTTTGCACCCTTACCTTTCTTAAAGCTGGGGGGCTTGTTGACCATCAACACATGATTATCCTTCTTGATGTCCACCTCCACAGCTTGCAGCTTAGCGAAGAGCTCGGTGATCGTATCAGTGGAACCAATCTGATTATGAGTAACTACAAAACTTTTGTAGCTAGGAGAGAGTGATTGCAGAACCCTGTCAATCTTGAGATCCTCTGGAATCTTGCAGTCCAGTTGCTCAAGGCGTTGAGTGTAGCCCGACATCTTTATGGCATGCTCACTAACGGAACTCCCTTCCTCCATCTTGCAGTTAAAGAATTTCTCAGAGATCTCATATCTCTCAGAACGGGCCTGAGTCTGGAACATAGTTTTCAGTTCCTCAAGAATTTCAAAGGGCCCGGGGTAATCTTCAAAACGATTTTGAAGGTCCGATTCCATAGCAAACAACATGGTGCTCTTAATCACACCATAATCATCTTTGCGCGACTGATAAACAACTTTCTCATCACCGCATCTATAGCAGGGCGTCACCTAGCGCATTCTCAAGGACATAGTCCTTTGTCCGCCAAATGAGAATGATTCTCAGATTGCGGAACCAGTTGGTGAAGTTAGACCCATTGTTCTTAAGCTTTTCTTTCTTAGCAAAAACGTTGAAGTTGAAGTTGGACTTAGCCATTTGATCTACAAAATTTGCAAGTACAATTTAGACTATGTTCATGATAACTAGTTCAACTTAATCAAATTACTAGATGAACTCCCACTAAATTCAACATCCCTCAAGTTGTTTAGTGAACATGATCCAAATTCACTACACCTAATCCGATCTTCACGAGAAGAGATGTGGTTTCAATGGTGGACAACGAAGTGTCGATCATATCATTCATATGACTCATGCTTAACCTTTCGGTTCATGTGTTCTGAGGCCATGTCTGTACATGCTAGGCTCGTCAAGTCAAACCCAAGTATTTCAAGGTGCAAAACTGGCTTGCACCCGTTGTATGTGAACGAGAGTTTATAGCACCCGATCATCACGTGATGCTTGAACACGATTTAACTTTCGCAATGGTGCATACATGGGGAGAACACAGTTTTATCTTGATCTTTATGAGGAATCATCTTATAATGCTACCGTCATGATCTAAGCATAATAAGATACATAAAAGGATAAACATCACATGCATATAACTTTATGTGACATGGTATATCCAATCTTCAAGAATGATCTCCATCTTGTGCGTCTTTACATGATCTCCATCACTCCACCATGATTGCCTCCACCATGAATAGCAACTACAACTATTGCTAACTACTTAGCGATAAAGTAAAGCTATTACATGGCGTATAAGAAGTTGACACACAGGTCATACATAATTATAAAGACAACCATATGGCTCCTGCCAGTTGTGTACTCATCGACATGCAAGTCGTGAAACATTACAAAACATGATCATCGCATACAACATACACATCACATCTTGGGCCATACCATATCACAGAAAACACTCCCTGCAAAAACAAGTTAGACGCCTCTACTTTGTTGTTGCATGTTTTACATGGCTTATGGGAGTAGCAAGCTAAGAACGATTCTTACCTACGGAAAGCCACGACGGTGATATTATGGTTGCCAAACTCCAGTGTAAATCCCATGACAACTATAGTGAGAGAAACTGGCATCCACTAGCCGCATGTGTGGAACAAGCCACACGTCAAGTGCGGAGCCGGTCTCGCGAACGAGGTCGCGTAAGGTTGGCCTGGACCACTTTGATCTCACTATCCCACGTCATAAGAAGTACACAAACAAGAGGCTTGCAACAGAAAACATCAATGCCCGCAACAACCATGTTGCGTTCTACTCATGAAAACACATCTACGCATAGATCTAGCTCTGATACCACTGAAGGGTTTCGCAGCATAGTAAATCAAAATTTTCTACGGATGCAAACGGGGAAAGCCAAGATCTAATCTAGGAGATGCAAACAACGAGGTGGAATATATGAGATCTTCATACCCTTGAAGATTCGCACAGCGGAACGTTCAACGGAACGTGGTTGATGTAGTCGTACTCACTTCTCCTTCTCGCGATCCGATCTGATCTAACACCGCAAGTGGCGATGCCTCCGAGAGATGCACACATGCGGCACCTCGACGTCTCCTCCTTCCTCGGTCCAGCAAGTGGGGTGGAGAGATGGATTGGATCTACAACTCGACGGCGCGGTGCAAGCGGTGGAGAGTTTCTGCGGCAGGGCTTCGCCTACGCGCAGTCGGGAGGGAGAGAGAGAGGAGGGGCAGCAGGGCGGCTAGGGTTGAGGAGGAGGTGTGGGGAGGGTGCGCCCCCAGCCCTCTTTATATAGAGGGGTGGGTGGCTAGCCCTTGCCCCTCCCCCAAGCCCTAGGCCGGCGGCCAAAGGAGGGAGGAGTGGGGGGCAAGTTCCCCCCTTCTAGAAACTCCCCTAGGGTTTCCCTAGGGTTTGGCTGGCTGGGCCCTATGGGGCCTTGTGCCCCTGGCCCAAAGCAGCCAGGGCACTCCCTCACAGGACCATGCCCCCTCCCGACAAGTGGGTCCACGTTGGTCCCACTCCGGAAGGTTCTAGAAGCTTCCGGTACAATACCGATTAACCCGAAACAATTCCGAACTCCAAAAACTGCATTGCCTTATATGAATCTTATTCTCCGGACCATTCCAGAACCTCTCGTGACGTCCTGGATCTCATCCGAGACTCTGAACAAAAACTCATAAACCAATTATCCAACCTATCCTAGCGTCGAGACTCGTTAAGTGTGTGACCCTTCGGGTTCGAGAATATGCAGACATGATCTTCTATCAATAATCAACAGCGGGGTCTGGAAACCCATATTGGCTCCCACACATTCATCGATGATCATATCGGATGAACCACGATGCCAGGATTCAATCAATCCCATATATATATTCCCTTCGTCTCACGATATTTTACTTGCCTGAGATTTGATCTACTGATCTTGCCATACCTAGTTCAATCTTGTTCACGCAAGTACTTTACTGCTCGTAATCCGATATCACTTTGTGATTAACTCCTTAACCACATGCTTGCAAGGGGTGTTGATATCGATTACCGAGTGGGCCCGAAGTATATCTCTCCGACTTGGGAGGGACAAATCCCATCTCGATACATACAACCCAACAGGTACTTTCCGATCACCTGAGAGACACCTTTATGATCACCCTCTCATAGGATGACGTTTGATGACCTCAAAGCTTTCTTCCGATACCAGGGAGTTGTATTATCTCATGGTCTAAGGAATACAATATTTGACATAAGAAAAGCTTCGCAAAGATGAACACGATGACACGATCTAATTGCTCCGCTTAGTTTGGGTCTGTCCATCATATCATTCTCCCAATGATATGATCTCATTATTAATCGACAACTCATGTCTATGGTTAGGAAACCTTAACCATCATTAATCAATGAGCTAGTCCATAGAGGCATACTAGGGACACGATGTTGTTCACAAACCACACAAGTATTAAAGTTTCCGCTTAATACAATTCTAGCATGGAATATAAACTTTATCATGAACAAGAATTATAATAATAACATCTTTATTATTGCCTCTAGGGCATAATTCCAACAATGACATTGTATAAGTTTGGTATTTTGGTGAGACCTTTATTTCCTTGGGGTTAAATCATGTCGATACTATTGTCATACAATATATCTTTATAGTGTTAGCCGTTGCTAGAACCATATCTTAGTTTGATAACAAACTACTTGACACAAATGCCCTCCTTTGCTGCTATTATAGTAGTCATATACTTAGCCTTTTGTTGTAGTATCTGTCACGATGTCTTAACTTTAGAATTCATCCAAATCCATCATGAACCTCCTTTCCATTATATTGTGCCACTCATATTTTAAATTGAGATAAACTTAATCTTGTCACAAAACTAGTACCAATGTAACATTTTACGATGAACTATTTGTAACTATTTGTCACCTATAAATAAATATATTCTTAGTTATTCTAGAAGATCATAAGAATATCCTTACTATCGTCCAATGATCATCTTATGAGTCATTCTGGTATATGCTCACAACATTTAGAGCATAGGATATATCTGGATATGTACATATCACGATATGACTGATCAAAATATTCTTGTGATTTCACTCACCAAGTGTCAAGGCACTTGAATCTTGTTTCACTTACCAAGTGTCAATACACTTGAATCTTGATTCAACCCTTCCCGTGCGACAAGAATCTTACTTGTCGTTTTCATATTGAATTCATTCAATATCTTATATAGGTACATTTGGCATAACCATATTAGCGTCTCAATCTATCCATATAAATATTTATGCCTAATATTCAGGTTTTGCCTAAGTCTTTCATCGAAATGAAATTCTTAACCTGTGCCAATAAAAGATACATCATTTCCAATCAACAAGATGTCCTCCACATAATATATTAGAAATATGTCTCAATGCTCCCACTTAATTTCTTTCAAATGCAAGCATCTTCATCGTCTCCGATGAATTTAAACCTTTTTAACAGTTTCATCACAGTGAAGATTCCAACTCCGCTATGCTTACTTAAACCATTGAAGTTTGCATGCCCTTTTAGCATCCTTTGAATTAACAAAACCCTTTGGATCGTGGCATATTCACGTCCTAGGTAACCATTCTATTATAAGAACTTTGTTTTGTTTGTTCAACTACCATATACCAAAATTATATGTAGATGTTGCTACATTAATCCGTCCAGACAAAATATCGCTATGAAAGATCAAATATTTGTCATAGTCAACTCCTTGAACATTGTCGTAAAATCTTTACCGACATGTCGAATATTTCATAGATGTGAAACATCCATGTCTGTTTCTTTATAGATGCAAACACGACCGATAGGTTTTTACACCTTTCCGGAGGGTCTTCCAAGTTCAAAAACTTGATTTCTCGTGTATGGAACTATCACGAATTTTATGGCTTCAAGCCATTTGATGAAGTCAGGCCCCATCATCGCTTCTTTGCATGTAGTCAGTTTATTATTGTCAAACAATAATGATTTACTCTCAAATTTTAGGATTTGATTGTTTTCGCGACCTACTTGGTTCAATAGGAACTTCGACCTCTGTGAACACAACCTTTGAGCCATGTGAGCCATGAGCATTGTGGTTGCCTCTAGAACATTTTCCGGTGTTGCACAACTCAGCACATATAGCTAAGGTTCAATAACCTTATCAAAGTTCTATTGTCCCCCACTTAACTTTCACAAAAAATTCTTTCTCAAGAAACTATATGTTCTAAGCGACAGACACTTTTGTCTTCGGTGTTATGGAGGAATACCCAACGGTTATTCAAAATAACCTACAAAGACATCCTCATCCGACTTCGGTTGTAAACATTTAACTTATGTCTAGCATACCAAAATTTAAGAAAGGACAACTTGGGTTTTATCCCAAACCATCACTTATATTGTGTGATTTCAACGAATCAAGATGGAGATCTTTTCAATGTAAAAGTGGTAGTCTCTAAAGCTTTAATCCTATTAAAATATAATGGAAGTTCTATAAATGACACCTTTGATCTTACCATGTCAAACAACGTGTCATTACATATCTCGAACACTCCATATTCCTATGGTATTTCAGGAAATGCAAATCTACAAGTATTGGAAGTTATTACTTCTGTAATAACCTCTCCTTATCCTTTTTTGTGTGGTTTTGTGCCAAGAATAACTTATAATGAGAGAGAAGTAAGATTTGGGGGAGTTGCTGTCCCATAACAGATTTTTGTGCTTCACTGTAAAAATTCGTGAAATATCCCAGTACGTCGAATTGAGCTGTAATTTTCCGTGCTTGTGCCCCTGTTATCGGCCTGATCTGCCGATGGTGGCTGTTGACAAAGCCGGATTCACCGGCCATTGCAGGTGAGCTGCCACATGCCGGAGTTGGAGAGGCGATGTCCGACAAGTTGATGGGTGGGGTTCACCCTATCTAGCTCCAACATACCTCCGGCACGCGGATTCGTTGCTGACGAGCTCGAGGAGCCTTGCCATGTCTCCACTATTGATAATGAAGGTTAGTAATTTCTGATGTTGCAAGCAATATCGTGATTCGCTGGAAGCTTGTCTTTTTGTTGTGCACCTAGATGTGGAATGGTACAAATATTTCTATTTGTATGCTACAAAGGCATTTCTCCAAATGTTGCATACGTGTTCATATAATGTTGTATGAGTTGGGCACATATGTTGGTTGCATCGGTTTCTTTTGTTGCATAACATTTTTGCTGCAAATAAATTGGGATTTTTGTTCCATCCTTAGTTGTTGCTAAATGGATCTGTTCAAACTCCCATAATGTTGTACGAGTTAGGCACACATGTTGGATGCATTTTTTTTGCTACAAAACATTTTTTCTGCAAATAAATTCAGAATTTTATGGCATCCTTGTTTTTTTGTTAAATGGATCTGTTCAAACTAAGTGGCAAACATTTTCTTTAACGATTTGTTATAAAAAATGAGCATTTCTTACATATCCTTTTTGTCTTGCTACATGGACGTCTTCAAAATGTTTGCAATCTTTCCGCGGAATCCAATTCGTCTCACATGTGCAAAAGAATCCATTGTTTGATAACACATTTTGAAATGTCAAAAGATTCAGAAAATATATTTACATGTACAACCAGAAATTTTATGTCCGCTCGGAAAAAAAACTTTTTGTGTCCCATGTAAAAAAGAAAATTTTCGATACTCCAACATGACTATTTATGGACATTCTTTGTCTTTTTACACAAGCCACATAAAATATTTTTTCTCTCAAGAAGTTGTATGCGAACATGATATTCACACAAAATTTTCTTTCAGAATTTTTTGTCATTTTGAAATGTTTTTGATGATTTTTCATAGTAGGTTCATATGCACATGTAAGCTAAAAAACCTCTAGGGAGATCGAATTCGTATCTTACACGGTTTTAGTGACTATGAAAAAAGTTGCAAACGAATGTTACATACCAAAAATTGCTACGCGCGAGACACTTTGTTGCGATTGGTCGCACGATTGTCAAAGAGGGCACATAAAACATCCCTGCTACCAACACAAGTTGTGTCGAAAGTACTGTGGTTGTCGTCGAGGTTTGCCACTAATTAGAGCACGTACAATACGGTGATATCAGTCTTACCTTACGATTACCATGTCGGATTTTCGTTTAGTTGGAGGAAAGAGAATGAAGAAAGAGAAGGTTGTCTTTGCTTAAAAATAAGAGAAGACTATTTTTCCTCCATATTGTACATTATGTCTTCTCTTATCAACATAATTTTTTACTATAATTAGTCAATTCAAATTAATTCTTAGAAATGACAATAAGAGATGACCATTGTACAGTTTATTTTTATTACCTTCTCTAGATTACGTGCAGAATAAAAGAAGACCCGTTTTTTCTAGCATTGTACGTGCCCTAATGTCATATCATCATCATTTTTCAACAACTCCGATATTACCGAGGAACAGACACCTAGGAAGACCTCGTCATACCGGCCTGGTGAAGCCAACCCCTAGCCATGACAGACAAATGACCCTTCGCGCATAGAAATAACAACTCCATTTTAGTATGATGACGAGTTTTGAAGAGGAGATGTGCAAGGCCATTGTTCGCCGCTCGAAGGAAGACATCAACCGACTTCATAGGAGGGGAAATCCAAGGAAGGCCACTTGAGAACATGCCGTAACAAGAGCGGACTAACAAAGTATTGCTGAGGCCAAACCATTGCTCGTCAGTGTCCTTGTTCCTTGAGAAAATTGCATATTGCTACCACAATTGAGGCAACGACTTAAAAAAACTACCGCAATTCAGGAAAATTTTAAATAGCTATCACTTCTACGCTACACGGTGAAAAATACCTACCACTTTCGACTAATGGCCGAGTTAGGCCCGTTTGATGTCGTTTCCGACAGGGAGGGCCCACCCGCAGCACACACGTGGCAAGGTCAGACGGTCGGGAGGGATGGTCGTTCATGGCTGTTAACAGCGCCGTCGCGGGCCCACCTATCGATGCTCAAGGGTCACAGAGTAAAGGGCTGTTGACTGGTCGGTGCGCCCTAGTACCCGTCTTCTTCACCCGCGCGAGAAGCTGCTGCGCTGGCCGCCTCCGCTCACGTCGCTCCGCCGCCGTCCAGCGACCCTGCCCAGTGCCATCGCCGCCGCTGTCCCCTTGCCGCCATGCCGAGCTAGAGCAACAGGGAAAACTCGAACCCGTCGAGCCTTGGGTTAAGTTCCCAATTTCCTAGGGTTAGCGTTCATAGGGGTTTAGGATTTTCAATTTTAGGTAATTTTAGCTCAATTCAACTGAAATTTGTCGATGATTAGGACATCCCGGAGCTAGAATATGCTCTAGACAGATGTGAAGACCCTACATTCAAGGGCATAGCTGTCGGATGTGGCGAGTGCTGCCACATGCACTATTTGGAGCCAGTGAAGGCTGTTGCTTTTGAAGGCACTAACACAAGCCGCAAATTCTATATGTGCCATGTGTAGAATATGAGTCCTATTTGATTGAATCCTTCAACATGAGATTTTTTTGATGTGAAATGCTCAACATGAGATTCTAACCTTGTACTTATTTCTAGATTAAAACAGTAGCTCCATTGTTAGTTCTACTTGTTTCTAGATGCAAACCTTGTGCCTTATTTTACATATGGCCCATTTATTTAGGCCCAGTTCTTTTGAGTTGTGGCTTGTGCATAAGCCACACTGGTTTTAGTTGTCTAGAAAAACTGTGGTGGAAATAAGCTTGTAAGAAACTGAAGTCCAGTTCTTTTTGGCTTCTTCCCTCATAGTTTATCGCATCCACAATCACTAATAATTTTTTGGGGGAGATGGAGGCTGAGATCCTGTCCGAGCTGGCCAAAGAGACGCTATGGGACATGCTGCTATTGCCAGATTTATGATGAGTTCTGGGTGAATGAGAATTGGGGAATGTAACCAAGCATGTGTGCGTGCAAAGCCAAATCTTTGCAAATCTGTGTGAGAGAATGTTTGATGAAGGAACGGGGGACACATATGTTGGGCCGCAGGAGCAGTAACAGACCAGTAAAGGCAGTACGAGAACTCCAGACGCTGTAGATACCACAAGTGCAGATCGGGCCACCGGTGCAGTTCTCTCCGCAGGGACAGCCGGAGGAGGATGTAGCCCCGGTCGATGGCCGCAGCAGAGTGAGACCTGGCCGGCGAGCTCGACCCCCGCTGGATCTGAGCCGACGAGGTGTTGGAGCGTTGGAGGGGTGACATCGGGCTACCCTCCGCCATGGAATGGAACCGGGTGAGCTAAGGGGTCGATTTTATGGCGTGGTGGAGGAGGACGGAGGCGGAGTTGCCCGAGCGGCGACGGAGGAGGAGGAAACCTAGCGGCTTTGTTCCATAGAGGAGACAGAGGGTGTCGCTCGGGTGGGACGGGCTGAGGAGAAAACGTTTCAGTCATCAACTGGGCTAGGCGGTGGCATTTGATCGTAAATATAGAGAGAAATAGGAGCATTAAGGTATAACGCTTTGGTGGAGCTCGGGAAGCTGGGTTACCCGGCTTCTCCCCACTGTGAAGGAATCGACGAAGCTGGCTGTTCAGAAAAACGGCTTAAAATCGAGTTCTTTTGGGCTTAAGCTTATTTTCACCTCTAAGCTGCTCAGAAGCTCCAAAAGAACTAGACCTTAATAACCTTGTACTTATTTCTAGATTGAAACAATAGCTCCATAGTTATTTCTACTTATTTCTAGATGAAAAACTTGTAATTTATTTTACATATGGCCCATTTATTTAAAAAGATCTACAAAATGTGCAATCTATTTGTAGGAGGTGATGAACTGTGGCTTTGTTTCATGGGTAGATGACCAAGAGTGGTCAGATACTCTCAAGAATGCTCTCTTTAGGCTGTGGGACATGTACAATTCTAGTAATGATGCTAGAATTGCAGAGAGAGTGGAGAATGGCAATATGCTAGCTGTTCTGGTTGAGGAGAGGAACAAGGCTGAGAAGAAATACACCTCTCTCGTGGCTGATGTGGGTAGATTCCTAGATGATAGTTAAAAGAAGGTGATGGCTTGGGCAATATGAACCAGAAAGGTGAGGATAAATACTGGAGATGGAGAAGGAGGGATCCACTCAAGACAGCAGTGGACATGCTTAAGCAGGTGCAGAAGACACATGCAGATCTCACGAGGAGCAATGAACATAAATGGCAGGAAGAAAGGAAAGAACTCAAGGAGGCCAAAAGAAAAATGGAGGCTGAAGGCGGGTGATGACAGCAAGGAGAAGGTGAAAAGGTTCAAAGCAATATGTGAGGAGTGATGTGTGTTGTCTATTTTATTTTTAGCTATCAGCATATGCTTCTGAATTGTGGAATTATGGATGTGATCAGTTGTGTACTAATATCAGTATTCTTGGTATCTGATATGTACCAGAACCTCTTATTTACCCTATGGATGTTGTGATCAGTTGTTATTCTTGGTATCTGAATTGTGGAACTATGGATGTGATCATTTGTGTACTATGGATGTGAATTTTTGCCCTTTTAAATATTTGTTGCCTTTTAAATATAACACATACAAAAAGATTGAAATATAGCACATACTTGGTATCTGAAATATTTACCCTATTGATGTGTGAAATATTTACCCTTATTTGCTCCTCTGTCAAATATCTTCTATTAATTAGCTCCTTTGGCAAAATCTTCTAGTAAAACCTAGACATGCTCCATTTTCTATTACCAAAAGGATCTGGACCAAGTAATAAACAATGAGCCCCCAATTGATACACACATCAGTCATACTACATATTTCACCAAGTAATTATTGCACTAAAAGATTCATAGTTCACCATCACAGATTACAAATAGTTCGACAATAATTTAGCTCACAAATTACTAAATAGTTCAACAATTACAGTACATTCATGCCCACTACACATCACATATTTGTTTGATCTTCCTAAGCTTTGATATAGCCCCTTCTTTCTGCTTCATCAGTTCTACAATGATGTGTCCTAGCTTTCTCTTATCTTCCTTCAACATATCCCTCTCCTTCTCTGCATTCAACTTCAAACATAAGTCTCTCACCTTCTTTTCCTCTAGTTCTGCCCTAGCATCAAGCAAAGCTTGCTCAGCTTTGGCCTTCAAAGCTACTGTAAGCTGATTCTCTTCCACCACTTGCTTCAGATCATCTTGTGCAATCTTCAGGTCAACCTTAAGCTTTTCAATCTCATCCTGAGCCTCCATCCTAGTCTCAAAAGATTGCAAGGCATCATTGCCGTGGTGTGGAACACGGCAGTTCCATTGGGGATGGCTTAAGAGGGACATTCAGGATGCAATCGGTGGATAATGCAACGGGTTGGGCGTGATGAACTACAAACACAGCAACATACCCAGGTTCGGGGCCATCTCTGTGAGGTAACACCCCTACTCCTGCAAGATCTACTATGATGGGGGCGAACGCCCAATACAAGTGCTCCTAGAGTTGTTTCCTTAGCAACTATCGGAAGCTAGAGAAAGAAGATGATCTAGAGGATATCTCTACTGAATGTGAATCTTACCTAGAACTCTAGATCTACCCTCCCTTATATACTGGTTGGCATAGGTAGGTTACAATGTGGGCTCTAGGGTTTACTATTTGGACTTTGGGTTTACAGGGCGGGCCGGCTGTAGGGCCCCGACCGGTGGACTAGGACCCAGACAACCTCCAGTACATCGGTGGACGATGCTACAGTGGCCCAACGCCCTCCTTTGGGCGTTATCCTCCACTTTAATAGTCACCCGGGACTTCTTTAGCTGTCAGTCGATAGCTCCACTTTATCTTCGTTTGGTAGCACCGGTCAGGGCGGCGCGCCAGCCTGTCTGGTGACAGGAGGGACCTGAGGTGTACCCTGTAAGGAGCATCACCCCTCTGCATCCTCCATTGAATTCGAGGCAGGCCGGGTGGAAACAGGCACCCAGCCGGTTCTTCTGGCTATCCAGCTAGACGGGCCAGCCGGAAAATCTTTAAGCTCCAACTGGATAGGACCAGCCATCCGACTGGAGTTCTTCTGTTTAGCGGCTAGCCGGCCGATAGCCTCTAGAGGCGGCCTGCTTAGGCCTGACTTGCCCCATCCGAGGGTCATCCCCCCAACACTAGTCCCCGAGTGCATTAGGACTTTGCCTGTGGGGAAGTTCTTGTGAGCTCCTTTGGTTGGGTTGAAGTTGTTGATGGTGAAATCCGGCTGCAGTTTCTGGTTCATGCTTTCCCGGTGGATTCGACTGGCTACGGAGTTGGCCTCCCACTGGGTGTAAACAGCGAAGGCAACGACCGGCGGGCGTAGCTAGAATGAAACGTCTGTTGATGAGGTTTGTTCTTGCGTCAGCCACGACTGGCAGTTCTGGCGCACGTCGTGTCCATTTGACTCTTGGTGCCGCGGCGTCAGTTTTTGGTAACTGCGCGCACGCCTTGCTGCTGCGGTTTCTTGGGGCGCGTGTGCATCCCTCGTCCCCCGCAGTAATGCTCGTGGATCTTCTGCGCTCAGTTACGCCAGCACAAGGATGGTAGCTGAACCGTCGTGGGAGGGGAACCGTTGCCCTGCCACGTGCCGAAGGGGGTGGGGGAGATGGTAGTACCCCCCACGGTGATAAATAGGGCCGCGAGGAGGTGTGGCCTCTTCACTTCATCTTCCTCCTCTCGCTTGTCCCCTTTTCCTTCTGTGCTTTTTGCGATATAGATTTTCCTTCCTCCTTGCGCTGCTCGATTTTTGTCGCCGGAGCCGCCATCGTTTCTCGCGCGCACGCTGGGAACCCCCATCTCCGCCATGGCTTCTCCACATGCTGAGATGCTTCTAGATCAGCGTGGCGGCTGGTGCGGGTCATTCTTCACCGATGACCTGGTGGACAAGTATCGACGGGGGAAGTTTCTCCCATCGTCGAGGCTGGTGAAGCACTGGCTTGCACCGGAGGGGGAGCGGGTGCTAGAGCCTCGGACGAGGGAGGCCGTGGTATTCCTCGCCCACTTTCCCGTGGTTTTGGCCTCCCCGTTAGCGACTTCCTCCTAGAGTTGTTCGGCTTCTTCGACCTCCAGCTCCACCACCTTGGCGACAACGCCATCGCGCAACTTTCACATCATGCAACATGATGCGAGTCGTACCAGAGTTCATACGACACAAATAACTTCCTCAAAATTTTCAACTTCAAGGCTCAGACGCTGAGCAAAGATGTTCCCCTGACGGAGAACAGTTGCTGTGCCATCTACCTGCGGCCTTTCTCGCCGATGCCGCGGTTTGACCTCCCCGACACCGTCAAGTTGTGGCAGCGCTCATATTTTTATGTGAGCAATGCCACTGAGGTTGACTGGATCTGGCTCCCTGTCTTCGCCAACGTGTCATCGACGCAGAGGGGTTGGTCCATCAAGAACATGGGCGCCTAGGCGGACATCGATCGTATGGGGGCCCCGGTGGAGGAGATGGTGGTGATGGAGCGGCTCACCACCTAGGACATCACGCTCTCCTGGATGGCGCGTCGGGTGCTTCCGCTCTAGCAGCGGCCGCACAAGATTTTCCACCTCCACCATGGGCGACCCCACCCAGACGTCACGGCTCAAGGTGCCAAATGAGGCCCTCTGGAGTTGGCTTGCCATGGTCGCCAAATTCCGCCTGGAGGCCGGCTGGCACTACTCCTGTCCACCATATCATCGTGGCCAGCTACCGTCCCGGGTAAGTTATTCTTCCCTTTTCGGATGGATTGTTTTCCTGAAAGGTTGCTTTGAGTTTCTTATGTTCCCCCCGTGAGTAGCTCTTTACGGTGCAGCACGCCGAGGATGGTCTTGGTGACAATGGCCTCCTTGACTTCATCGCCGACCGGAAATCACCGAAGTACCCCCATATGGATCCGGAGGGGTTCCCTGTCCAGGATGACGATGGGCCTTCGGACCCGCACGGTAATTGCCGGTTGGAACTCCCATGCAGTTTTCTTCTATAGGTTTTTGCTGATGTTTCTGTGCATGCTGTTGCAGCCAACCACTGCGGGGAGGGCCTATGCAAGGGCAAGGCCATGGCGAAGGCCAAGAGGAAGAGGGCGGCGACCAGCACTGCCCCGGCTGCCGTGGTGCAGAAGAGGACGCACCGGGTGAGGCATGCCGGCATCATGCCATCCGTTGCCGGGTATGTGCTTTGCCATCTCCTTGTTT